>CM030007.1:70262259-70862259 GCA_017639485.1 Pluvialis apricaria
CACGTACTCAGGAAAATGTCAAGTGACTTGGAAACAGGCATGCTGAATAAAAGCGTCGTCAAGATAGAGACAGATTGGGTCAAGACTTGGCAGCAGCGGTGGCTGGTTCATAGGTCTTGGAGATGGTTAGGAATGGGGATGCTGCTTCTCCAGAGGTTTTGGAAATCAGGAGGTGGTTATAGTGTCATGGCGATACTGGAGGAAACACACGACTGTAATCTGGAGTCACCAGTCACTGGCTGAAATGTTGGAGAAATAGTAGCTGTAGAAAGAGTACCTAGAGTACATAAAGTATATACTATATTAACAATGTTACATTTTCCAAGAAAGACGGTGCTTTTAGAAAGCAAATGTCGTGTACTAAAAGTCTATTTTTTCCCTGATTCTGTGATGCCCAGGCCAAGTGAAATTGATTTTAAACTAAAGACACCGATGCGTCTGTTTCTTACAACAGTGTGCTTGGCAGAAAAGTGATATATTAGAATTCACATAAACTTGGATTCTCTGACTCCTGGAAAGGAAACTGTATATGTTACCAACTGACAGAAACGTGGGCTCCTCTGCAGCATGCCCTTGGGCATGTTCTATTTAAGTGGCTTGAAAATATGTGATTATTCTTCATGTGCTTGTCCGTACTCGGTTTCTTTATGGACACAGTGACATTTACAGGATCTGCAGTCTGGAGTACTGCTTTTGCCATAGGTTTTAATGGTTATCTCCACTTACTAAAAAAACTAAGCAGAGATCTTGATATGATGATGGTGTAGAAGGTTTAACAGACAAAATTGTTCCCTGCATGTGGTGATAAAGTTAGAAAACACTTCAAAGAAATAGAGCTTTCGGTTTGCTTGATCTGAGCCATACGGATTCTTTTCCTTCAATTTCTCTTCCCTCATGGTCTAAAACTATGTGAGTCTGCTCATTCTTTCATCAAAAATGATTCAGACCTGAGGGACACTTGTAATTTGGAAGTAATTAGTAAATAAGTCAGATAAATACTATCCATTGAGAATTGTGAAGGCACATTGGATAGGATTCTTAAAGAGCTGTATCAAATTCAAACAATTAAAGCTTAAAAAAATTATCAGTAGTTAGCATGATAAGTCCATTTCATCATAAATTAGTTCACTGTTAATAATTTCTGCTGCTTTCGGAGCAATCTGAAGAGATTTAGCAATCTCAAAAAGTAGTCAGAAGAAATAGAAAATCTGTAAAAGCACACCATCTTTAGACTCAAGTGTGGCATTATCCAGCTACCTGATTTGCAGTGGGAACTTGGGGTGTGCGCTGGCAAGTCAGTGCTTGTGTGCGGATGCAGTCAGTGGGGTTCCACGTCCAGAGTGGGACCCCAGGTTTGTGGGTGTGGGTATTCCCTCCTCCCCAACTAACTTTAAATAGCATTTCTTTTGGTTCCTCTGGGGCACAACATATTGTCTATCGGCTTATTTAAGAAGAGCTCACTGGTGCTCATTTTCTCATGCTGAAGTCAAAAAACCCCAACTTTGTGTGGCTGCTGCTGTTCACAGAATTGGATTCTTTAGTGGAAAAGCAGAATGTGAGGTACAAGATATGTTTGAATAAATGTGGTTTGTAAGTAGACCAGTCTACCACTGCTCGTAAATTCATCTTAAAATCTTTGTATTCCTCTACTTAAATGTCACTTCAGGGTTGTGAGATGCTACAGGATTCTGCTGTAGCTTTGTATCGGCGCGGTGGTGGGGTAATGGGAACACACAGAGCTGTGCCATTCCTCCCTGGGAATAAATAACCTGGTGTCTCTTATGACCCTCCAGGGTCTGTTAGAGGTAATACCAGATTTCATATTTGAGGTTTTTATATCATATAATTCATTATAGTTCCTAGAAGTACTATGAAATTGTACAATGCATACGTAACAAAATACATTAAAATAAAGTGCAAGTTACGATGAATTAAAGAAATACACTGTTCCCATACAGAGTTCCTTCTGCTTTATTGGATTGGTTAGTTTTGTTTAATCAATTCGCCAGACTGGGTTTGTGGTAGGTTTACTACTAGTGGCAGGTTTCCTACCAGTGAGTGTGGATTACCAGGACTTTGCTATACTACCTCATGTCCAAATACAGATTCACAAGAATTTTACTCTTTTAAGGCAGCAGAGCAGGCACAACAGAATGTTTTGCACAGATACTGAAAAATCTGAGAAGTTTGGAGTAGATTGAAGGCAACTGAAGACCAGAACAAGAATCTCATCACTGCTTGGCGTCATTTATGGTTGCTGCCAGTATATCTTTTTGCATTTTTATACCCATATTTGGCATGAACTTCAGTACGTTTTTCTCCAACAGTTAAAAAAAACCCAACCTGATGAAAGTAGGAAAATATTGCTTTGCTTGCAGTCGTCCTGTATAGTATACCCTATACCTGCTATAGCAGTTTTAACTGTTAGTAAAACATCTCTATTAACGTATGCTGACTAGAAGTATAGATGCAAATCAGGAGATAAAAGCAAGACTCGTGAAAATGTTAGAAACGTTAAGCATTAGCTTTTAGATCAGAATCAAGGGTTTTTTTTTCATTTATTTAGTGCCTGAGCAGGATTGAAGCAGGACTAAACCCCGTCAACTGAATAGGTTTGACAGGATTGGGTGTTGCTAAGGAATCAATCCGTGTTAAAACAAAGATTTCTTTTTCAGAACGGTCTCTTTTTATGTTGGCAGAGAAAACCTTCTTCTGATTGATTTAGGGCAGTGAATTGGCTTCACTTTATTACTTGCCCTCTGCCTTTAGCACTTAAAAGCTGCAGACATGGATTGGGGCTGTATTATGCTAGGCAGTAAGGGGCAAAACCACACAAAAGTTTGTCTCCATCCTTGTAAACTTTTTTCCTGATTCTCCATATGGTTGGCTTGAGCGTTGCTGGTAGCTTTCCTAAGTGGCAGATGGTGCCATGGTGAGGGAAAACTCACGTTTTCTGGGAAGGTCACAAACCTGAAGAGAAGCAAGCGCTGGCTCAGAACAGGGTCCCCAGGACAGCAAGCAGGTGGGTGTGCTAGGGAAGCAAGGGCAGACCCCAGCTACTCCTTACCACAGCTGGGAGGGAGCCTGTTCCCATGGGTGCTGAGTTGCCAGTGTGCAGCAAGGGAGAAGAGGAGAGGAGAGGGAGAAAGAGGATTTCGGGCGTGTCTGACATCTTGCTGAGAGGACGGCCATGCTCTGCGCCGGGCAAAAGGATGCGCTTCATCCGTATCTTCTAAGCAGATGCATCTGCATCTTCTAAGCAGAGGGTGCGGAAGATAGATAGGCAGAAGGGTTTCATGTCTCATCTACTCAACGGCAGTCTTAGAAGGAGGGCTTTTTGATGATAGTTCAAAGGCCTGCCTGTTGGCTGAAAACCAAAAAAAGACGTAGCCAGCATTTGAAATACTAACAAAGATTTTAATGAAAATTTTGAGAATCCCACCTGTTGAAGAATTGAAGGAAGGGAATATATTACTTGTATACTGATTAGCTTCAGATTCCAAAGTCAGTGTTGAAATGGAGACTTTCCTCTAGAGGTAAAGGCATGGCAACAACCTCTGCCAAGTACTTCAGTAAGAGAACCATTTACTCTTTCACAGATTCATTCGTAGTAGCCTGTAGATCTCAAAATAAAAGGTTTTAGATTCCGTTGTCTCTTATGGTGGTGAAAATTATCATCAAATGGTAATTCCATAGTTGTATCCAGTAAGGATGGGCTCAGAATCTTATCCTGTCATTTCAACTTTTATAACAAAAACAACTAATGCAAATAATCTTGCAAACTCGCCAACTTTGTCTTGCCTCTCACTTACCTCAGTTTCTCACTGTTTTAATGGTGTCAGAGCTTTCAGAGACCCTAAATTTTTTTTCTGCTACCTTCCACCTTGTAAAGTCGCTTGTACTTGGAGGGAGCGAACGGGCAGCGCTGGGAGAAAGGGCTTCGTGTGCACTGCATGTGGGCACTAATGACTGCACAAAGGGGAAAGCTATGAAGAATCCAACCAACAACCTTGATTTAATTGTCACTATTCCTTGCACTGGTTTCGTGATGGTAGTTCTTAGAGATTGTGTTTCTCTGCAAAATTTCCAGACAGGTAGGATTCAGGTTGTAGTGGTTTGTGTCAGGTTACAAACAGCTGTATCCCCCACAGAAGAGATTTCTGTTGATCTAGTCACAGTTTAAACTAATATTGCCCTGAGCCATGCATAAACCACTGCCAGAATGGAGGAGAAAAAGAAAAAAAAAAACCCAACATTTAAATACTAATACCACTTTATTTTGCTTTATGAAGCCAAACAAAACATCCCAGCTAGTGTAGGTTGGCTTATCATCAGCATAGTCATGTTAAGTATTAAAATACACAAAAAAAGGGAAAAATTGTTCCAGTCCAGGAAACTTCAATTTTGGATTGTATTTGCAATGTAACAAGGGCTAAACTGACTTCATCCTTCAGTTTGGCAGGCATTCTTCCAGGGTGAAACTTTTCATTCAAGCTTTTAGCCTAGAGCAAATAAGCTTATAGAAAGCATGTTTTTTGTACGTATGTATGTATATAAATATATAGAAATGAGACATTAACAATGATAATTTTCTAAATGCTCTCATACAATTATGTTGCTAACATAAACAAATAGGAATTGGCACTGAGATAGAGCTGAAAAATAGGGAACAATTTATTTACTATTGTTCTTTTTCAGAGTGTTAAAACAAGGGCTTGCTTGCTTTCTGGAACAAATGTAAAAAGACAAACTAGAGTCTAATAAAAAAGTTAGTAATAAAAAGCAAAGCAAAACACAGTGCCTATAGGACTTGCTTTATTGGAACATACAGTAGAAACATACTCTGTGGATGTAAAGTTTACTGCTATAGTGAGATATGGATAATCAGTATATCTCCGAAACATTGTTGCTTTTCGTGGTTTAGAGTGGAAAATCAAAGTTCTCCAGCCATTTCTGCCTGGAAGAGTTTGTGAGTTTGGTCAAGTTTTTTGTGATAGGGTTGAAACAGACCTTTTGTAACTGTGCTCTCTGTTCATGCGCGTGTTAGTATAAACGTTTCCTTCTTTCAGGAAGCAATTCAGATTGCCCTTTTTCAGTGCAATTACTGCTGTGTTAAGTTCAAGTAATATAGCATCTAAAAACATTTATGGAGCAAAGAAAAGAAGCCTTTTATTCTAACCTTGCCAAGAGCAGAAATAAAATGAGCTGTTGTGCTGGAAGTGTAGAACTGTATGAGGATTTGTAACGTCCTATTTCTCGTGGTTTAGTCTTGTGTGCAGCCTGAGATTTGTGTGATTTAATGAGACTGTGATTCGTTTATCCTGTCAAGCTTTAAATAAAAAACCCTCAAAGCACTTCCTTCCTTTTTTGAATTATGTGTTTTTGCTAGTACGGTATCAAAAGCTGTCTCTTAAAAAGAGGGAGGGGAACCAAATACAGTTATGTATGTTGGCTGGATTTTTTTTTTCTTATGCTTTATTAGACACTGAGTACACTATCCATTTCTCTGCATCTCTCTTTCCTGTTTTGGGGCATTAAGAGATTCCTGCCATCAAGTTCAGTTACACATGACATCAGAACATAGGCATGAGCTGCTCCTGAACTGCACTTTTGCAGGGAGAAAGGGATTAAAACCTTCTTCTGTGGCCAGGGAAGGATCAGTCCCACGGAAAGCCAGGCTGTGCTTAAGATGGGCAGTAACTCCTGGTTCTGCTGTGGGTCTTCAGGCACCAACCGTGCCTGTGGTTTGGAGCATCTCTGCATGGGGTGTGAAGCAACATTCGCAAGGTAGAAGAGTGGAAAATAGGTGCAGCTATTTTGGATGCTAATCTGCTGCAAAACTCAAGTCGGAGGGTGTCCTGGTGCACAGGGAGGGAGGGGAGCAAGGGCCATGCTCCACCTGCGAGGAGCACCATCGGTGACCCCCCCAGGGTCCCCTTTCCTGTGCAGAGGGATGGTGGGAAGCAGTACATCTACCTGGGAAGCGCTGCCCAGAAGGAAAGGGGGGAAGGCATCATGTGGGTCCTGCTGCTCACTCAGACTTCCCCTCTGTCACAAGAGCCTGGTGGCCTCTTTCCCATGGGTTGCTTGGAAGAAATAGGGTGGGATGCTCTGGGCCAGAGCCTGCCCTCAGCAGGAGCAGGGCTTGCTCCGTGCCTCCCCGGAGGGAAGGCGGTGATCAGAGGGAAGGACGTGATGGCTGTGGCGGGAGGAAGTTTTTGCTTCCAGCTCTCACCCCCTCCGTGCTGAGGTGTCCTAGTCTCTGGCGGGTGGTGTTTTGCTCTTTCGCTAGAGCGGCAGCCATGGTTTCTCTTCAGTCTTGCCCCTGCTCTCCATGCTGCTCTGCAGCTGGGCGTCCTTCCCGCCCAGCCCAGCCTCCCACAGTCCTTGTGCCTTCCTCCTTGTGTTGGCGTACTTGCTTCCTCCTCATTGACCTCACCTCAGCAATAAACATAAATGCATTAATAAAGTGTTTATGTGTGAACGGAGGATGCGCAAGTACGCGGTGGCCATTGGTCTGATCTATCTGCAGCCAGCTCGCTGTTTCAGCCCGCATGCCTCATGCCAGCACATGGCGTTTGGCTTCCCAGGACCCTAATGCTGATCAGGGGGACAACTGCAGTTCCTCGACAGCTTGCGGTTCACGAGGGGGAGCAGACATCATAGAATCATGGAATGGTTTAGGTTGGAAGGGACCTTGAAGATCATCGAGTTCCAACCCCCGTGCCATGGGCAGGGACACCTCCCACCAGATTAGGTTGCTCAAAGCCCCATCCAGCCTGGCCGTAAACACCGCCAGGGATGGGGCCTCAGCAGCTTCCCTGGGGAACCTGTTCCAGTGCCTTACCACCCTCAAAGTGAAAAATTTCTTCCTAATTTTTAATCTAAACCTGCCCTCTTCCAGTTTAAAGCCATTCTCCCTCATCCTACCAAATGCGCAAATGCAGCGCAGAAGAACCAGGGGGTGCTCTGTGGCCTGAATCCGCCAGGATTCGCCTGTGCGGCAGAGCTACAGAGGTGTGAGTGTCGCCAGCTGGAATGGTGGGGTACAAAGCTGGATCCCTCTGTGATTATCCAGTGGCATATTGAATTTCACATTGGAAAAGTGACTTGCACTCTCTTTGGCTATTTGCAGCGATTTTACACTGGTGTAGATACAAGGTGTTTTTTTTCTGGTGCTTGGAGCAGGACGCAGTGCAGTGGCCGAAAATATGACCGAAAACTATCCAAAACAGCCAGCTGGTAGTTCTGCAAGGGCAGAAAAGATACCTTAGCTGCTTCTCTACTATTTGTGTGCGAGAACGTGCTAGGGAGTATGGCCAAAGTGGTGGTTTCTGCACCCATGTCCTGTGGTGGAACCCGGTACTGCTGACATTTGCTGCGACTTGAAGCAGCCTTGAACCTTTGTGTGTCAATGTGAACAGGGCCAGGGCCAGCAACGTTATGGCAAGAGCAAATGGCAAAAAAAGAGGTCGGAAGTTGGCAAGGCCGAGTGCGGGTACTACATGGCTGTGTGAGGGGCTCCTTGAGAGGCTGTAGGGGCTGAGTTATGTTGTGAAAATTGCTTATTTTTCAGCACAACTATGTGACACTTCTGCCCCTTTGTAGTTTTGATTGAAGAGTCTGGAAGTGATTTACACTGAAGTTGTGCTGAATTTCACATGCAGTGATATGCAGTGCATTTCTATAGAAACCCTCAGTTATGGTAACAAGACCCTGGTTGTCTCATAACCAGTCTGTAAAAGACAAAGAGGTCGCGCTGTCTCACCTGACCTGAAATTTGGGAGGAAATTCTGGCTGGAGTGTTGAATTTTGGTGTGTATCAGAGTGAGTGGCGCGGTTGTGGCTTGTGAGAAAAGATGCTGCAAGTTGGGTAGGTGGAGGTCGACCCGAGAGGTGCAGTCAGTCACTGCAGAGCCAGCTTTTCCCTGGCCCTTGATGCTGTGATGAACACTTCCATTGGCAGTGGGAAAGCCTGCATGTGAAGGCTAAGAGCTGGTATGGTTATTTTTACTTCTCTCCTGTCAGCCCACGCTCGCATAACCTGTATGTGGTCTCTGGGCTTTGCGGGCGGCACTGTGGGCTGTAGGAAAGTGATAGCTGGCTTCAATGCTGGGCAGCTCAAACTTTGTGATGGAGCGTGGAGAGCAGGTATCAGATGTGTAGAAGATAGCTTTGACCTCCCGTTAAAGCCTGGAGATTTATGCATCAAAGCCCCCATGCTCCTGCAGAATAATCTAGGACACGTTCCTTGGCAGAAGCCCCACTGAGCATTTCTCCAGCTGCCGGGTTGCCAGCTCGAGTGAGTTTTACTGCAAGTCTCACTATATTTGGTAATTTTCTTCCAGCCTGAGCTCCTGGAAATGGGTCATTAGTAAAAATAATAATTAAAAAAAAAAAAAAGCCACTCCACTTCCACCCCCTTTAATATGAAATCTTAGGTTTTGTCAGAGAACCTGGGAGGAGGCATGTGGCTTGCCTGCGTCCCCAGACACAAACAAGAACCTGAGACTCCGCTCTTCAAATGAGCTGGCTTGGGACACTTGGCTCACATTTAATGGGTGATTCGGGTTAGCAATACCATTGTCTGCATACCTCCCAAGGAATCTTCCCTAAGAAGATAACTAAATGTAGGTTAAGAAGGCACTGAGCGATATTGAAAAAAAGAAAAATAAAAAAATCCTGCTTCTGAGTTGTTTGGATGTTTCTTCTTTGTTTCAGAAGACATTCTCTTATGTTGCCACAAATAATACTGAATGCAGCTTGACTCCTCTGAAAATAACATTGAAGGAAGGAGCCAGATTTATTGGGACTAACAAGGAAGTTGTCCAAAAGAGATTCATTAATTAGGAGGCCTAATCACAACCAATAAGACAAGTGCCCAGGCCATCAACAGACTAATATACATCTTTTGGCAGTCACCACTCCCCACAGGCTTGCCTGTCTGTTGCTGCCTACTGTATGGCTTGCACCGCAGAAATGATGTGATAATGCTAAAACCAATTTGGCACTTCCCACATGAGAGGATGAGTGTGTTTCCCCACCCTGGAAATGCAGCCTCCAGCTGTCTTGCCCTATGCCAGAGGTTTCTTAATACCCTGGAATTAGCTGACTAAGAGATGAAGTGAACTAAAGGAGCGTTTGCTATCTGTTCAGGCCGCCTAAGCTTTCCATCAAATAAACCCTGGTCTGATTCCCAGCCCTTTGGGAACGGTTGGCCACAGCTAACATTTGCTACCCCAAATAACCCCGAGGTGACCTTCTCGCTGCAAAGCTGCAGCCAAGAAAAACCCTGTTTAACATAACAGTGCACAGCGTAGAACATCAACTTGAACCATCCTGACCTCTGAGCTGCCGGGGTCTGTACAAATTAATTTAACAATAGACAGTGTTGAAAGGGAGGAATGTTTCAAAGGAATAAAAAAAAAAAAAGTCTCCCTCATCCATCTCTTCTCATTTAAGAAATAGTCAGGAGGCCTACTTTAGAAAAATTAAAAGTGCTCCTTGTTGCAAAACAATGGGCTATATAAGGAGAGGGGGAGCACATTGGTTTCTTGCATCTTAGCGTAGCAAAATGAAATTTCCCATAAATGGGTGCTGCTTTTGGAAAACCAGCCTTTAATTCCCACTGGGGAATTGGCTTTATTTCCTGGGATGCTTCAAAGATACCCTTGGGGTTTGCCTGCCTTTTTCATAGCTGCTGCTAATACTTCTGTTAAGCAAATAAGTCCCTCCTTTCTGCCCACTTCACTGTTTTGTACCTTGCCTCATGCTTTCCATGGCTTTTATGTGAATAACCTGGCTGGGTAAGAAGAAAGCCCCTCACCATATGGTACTTGGAGCTTAAATCAGTTAATGATTGAAAAAGCCCATCAGATAGGAGATACGCAGCAAAATGAGATCATCAGCTATTGGGGCAAACAGCTTTATTACTTCAGGAGAACGGGAACCTGGGCTGGGCTAAGGCTTGGGGGCTTTCCCCAGGTGCAGACTTATTCCTCCGGTCCTCCTGGGCTGGAGCTTTGACTCCAGCAGTCTCGTCGTTTGTAAGTAGGGAGGATTATTACAGCAGGGGTGGTGAAGTTGGAGGCAATAAGCAACGTTAACGACAGTTTTAAAATTTGTGTAGATTCGCTTTGACAGCTTGAAAACTGTATGATGAGCATAGATGGGAGAGATCGAAGTTTCTTCCTGAAGCGCGCAGTGGACTTCAATAATTACATCTGTGAAACCACCTGGTTTTCTTTGTTTAGCCAGTGTAATTCATTACGATCATCATTTCTGGTTTCCTATACGAATGTTTTTCTCTTTGCAATTGAGTTGCGCTTCCTTCAGGAACACGGGGCATGAGCCCAAGCACATCCCCAGGTGGCACCGAGGGAGATCCCGCAGTGAGCAGCGGAGGGGTCTGCTGCCAATGGGGGGGTGGGAAGCCTGCGGAGGGGCTGCCCTCTCCTCCCAGACATTCCCAGAGCCGGGGACTGTGGGGTGTGAGAAGCCGCAGGGGCTGAGGGGGAGAGGACTGGATGTTTAGTGCAGAGGGAGATAAGATAAATGGATCCTTCTCTGGCCTTACTGCAGCTTTCCACTCACAGCCTTCAGGATCCTGTGAGGTTGTAGGGGTCCTCCTGCAACTAATACAGTAATGACCTTGAATTTGCTTCCAGCTCAGCTGTACTGCTGGAGGACAAGGCTTTTCTTGTGAGCAAAAAACCATTAAAGCAGCACAGAGATTTGCCTGCATAGCTCCGGTCTTCAAGAGATTTGAGTATCCTTTTTGAGGCCCCACTTGCAACAAGGGATTGTAGATAAGCTTCTGCAGTAGTTAATGTGTAAAGTTTTCGGATTTATTCTCACTGGTGCCTCTCCTTTTGCTTGCAGTGTTGACAAATATACTGCCGTATGCTGATTTTTTGTTTTACATAGTTAATTTTTTTGCTGCATGAGAAAGGTGGTCATGTGCGTGCTTATACGTGCACGCCGACCAAGACGAGTGTGCTTTTATGACCTTGTTAGTGTTGGGGGGGGAAATAATTTGCTTTGATTTAAAAATAATTAATAATGCGACTCATTCTTTTTTCAGATATTAACCTGAATATCAAATGTAGGAGTCCAGACTAATTCTTCCTGCTGAGGCAGGCGGCTGCGCCAAGCACATGCGATTACAGAAAATTAGAAACTTTCATAGTCTCACACCTGAATTAAGGCTAAACCCTTTCTATTTCTTACCAACTTCTGGTTATAACGTAAAACAAAACTTGGAAAAAATTGAGAAAAAAGTGAGATTTTGTTATGGATTATGTTTAAATTGTGTTTGGACTTGTTACGTGACTCAGTGGAAAATATTAGTGACCTCTTCCTTTAAAGCTTCGACTTCCTGCAAGCTTGTCTGTTAAAAAGATTCTGCAAGATGCTTCCTTTGCGGATCCTGTAAGAAGTGTATATTCAGCAGGAGAAACATCTGACTGAGCAAAGTCAAACTTACACAGTGGTTTGGAAGCCACGTGTTGAAAAGTGCTGGGGAAACACAGCAGGGAAAATGATAAAAAGGGATGAAAGCAGTTCAGATGGGTGAAGAATGCTGATTTAAAAATGCAAACCATCTGAACGCTGATGAGCGGGCAGGTTGCAATAACTTCAGGGCAGACCTAAGTTGCACAACAGTCATGTACTGTAAGTCAGCTCCCACAGGACATCATCGCCTGTAGTGATCTGAAATTGGAAGGGGTTTGGGGGGAGAGTGGAGGTGCTGCAGAGAGCAATCTTGCAGCAGCAGCAGAGCGCAAGTAGGAAATGGGTCAGTTGGAGTCACAGCTTTTTTTCCATGCGGTTTGTGTGAGCCAAGCCAAACGTGTGTGGAGCGCAGGGTTATCGCACTCATGAATTATTTTTTTTTCAGTGTATTAGGAATGGAATGTGTTTGCAATGAAATTTGGTCATTCAAGTGTGACATGGATCCTCTCTCTGTTTGGACACTGCCTTGACTCCCAAAGTCAGCTTGCTGTTTTTAATGTTCTAGGCTTTGTCTAGATCATTAAAATAGGCTGTGTTTGGAAATGTAATGCTGTGGCTTCACATTCCCAGGAGGTCAGCAGAAATGCTAGCCTGAAGTATCCCTGCTAATACCACCTGCGGTTTGTTCTCGCCTCTGCATTGTGGCAGGCAATCTCCTCATTTGTGTTGAAACAACTGGATGTATGACCACAGTGAAGTGGATAAAAGGGCTGACCCAGTTAAAAAAAAGCCCCAACAAACCAAAACAAATAAGCTCTCTAACATATATTTCCCCACACTAACTGCCTGCTGTATCAGTTTACTGGTCCAGTTTGTAATATCCCAGCTCTGTACACAGGGATGTTAGTGGTGGCGGAGGCACCACGTAGGAATGAGGGACAGAGTGGAGAGAATGCCTTATGCCAGTGTTATTGCCAGTTTCTTTTTGATGTGAAAACACAGCCTCAGTTACAGCTTAGGTCTAAACTTTGCACTCAGCGTTGATGTACTTCAGCAGCTTGCAGAAGGTTGATAGCGTATGGTGACCGTGGTTTCGGTCCCTCCGGATGGTCAGGTGTAAGCAGCAGGCAGTGTGTTATCAGAGATGTGTAAGCTGCGTGTGCTGTTCGGATGCAGTGTGATGAGATGGTGGCTCCTGAGGCAGAAGCTGCTAATGAAATCCAAGCCTGCCCCCGTTCCGTTTTTCCCTTTTCTGATCACAGCTGGCTGGTACAAGTGGCTCTTAAGTCCCACTATTAAGCGGTCGTTGAAACAAATGGGGTTAGAAACAAAACTCCAGAAGAAGGGGCTTATTTTTAATCCAGATCAGGTAAGTGATCTGGCACTAAGTAGTACACTGAGGTACACTGCAGTGTAGCAACTGAGGCTGATGATAACTATGGTCCAGGGCAGTGAATGATAAGGCTTATGGTAAGGGAGGGCTGGACTTTCTTCAGCCAGCTTTGCCACTGATGCCCACATCGCTTGATTACACAAGTGAGTTCGCGTAAGGGCGTAGTGTGAATGATGGTCCAGCAACATGTTAGTGTATTTTCCTTGGAACGTGTCCCCCTCAGTCAGACTTTATTTCCTTTTTGACCATGCACCCCTCCAATAATGCACAAGCTGTCCAAAATCCCCAGGTATTAGTAGAGCACAGATTTCCAAGTCTATGTCTGACATTGCCAACCCACCCCCTTTATGTAAATGTCTAGCATTATCCCGAAGGCATGCATTTAGTTAGCTGTGCCATCCATCCCCCTTTTTGGAAAATACAAACCCCCTCAACGCCCGCGATGTGTAGAACTCGTTTACGCCACCTCAGCGTGCGTGCAGCATCCATAGCAGAGGTACGACAGTCGCCGTCTCTTTCGGGACTGATGTGGCCCACTGACACTGTGCCACTTCATACCAGCTAAGGAAAAGAAAAGGCTCCCCTCTGACCCGCCGGTGAGGTGCTCTTCCCTACAGCCCCTCCATGATATCCACAGAGCACTGCCTTTTCGGGGCTGTGAGCAGAGGAGGGCTGTGTGGCTGAGAGTTTGTGCCCCCTGCCTGGTCCCTTTGGGGGACAGACTTGCTCGCAGTCTCACTGCGTAAGGACTTTCAATGGCAAAAGAGAAGACGGCTGATACTGTCCCCACTGTGCATACAGCCAGGCATGGGTTTTGCTTTTGCTGTCTTAATGCTACACTCTGTATAGCAGAAGCAGGCAGGCACATGATCTCCCTGAAGGCAGGATCCAGTGTTACTGTAGAAACTGGCCACCAGCTTCTTTTGTAGCTAGCAGCTGTCACTGTGTGGTTACAGCCAAAGTGTGTCACTCCTACAGTGTCTGCAGGCTCTGGAGTTTGTTTCTGCTTCTGAATCCTCCGTGCTGCAGCTTGGAGATTAATTCTGCACCTTCTATCAAAGTGTTTTAAGGTATTTCTGAATTGTATCTATTTTTAGAACCATTCTTGATTAATATTTGATGTTCTTTCCAGGTTTCATTTTCCTTCACCAATACTTCAAGGCACAGAGGCGCTGGTAAAGGCATTGCCATGAAACCTAACTTGAAGCAATGGAAACAACTCATGCTGTTTGGGATCTTTGCATGGGGTCTGCTTTTTCTGGTGATATTCATCTATTTTACAGATAGCAACACTGCTGAACCAGTTCCCAGCTCCTTTTCTTACATTGAAACCAAGAGGCTTCTGCCCCTTCAGGGCAAGCAGAGAGTCATCATGGGAGCCATACATGATCCATCATTCTCTGAAACCATTGATGGGAACGAGGTACTTCTTAATGAAGATCTCTTAGGTACATTTAAAGCGGGGACTGGAAGTATTAAGAAATGGACTGATTTGGAAGATGCCTTTAGGAATGAAGATGAGTTTTTTCCATCCCAGATAGGAAGAAAATCAAAAAGTGCTTTCTACCAAGTGAATGACGATTATTTATTTGCTGCTGGTCAGCCTCGGCCACACAACCACCTACAAGAGATAGCAAAATTCATCTCAGCTGATGAGGATAATCCAAAAGTAAATATTTTACAGAACAACTGGAGCCATCAGAGAAGAATGAGGAGGAGGAGCACAAAGCACAGGAGAAGCCAGCTGCTTGACGAATCTGATGACTGGGATGGGCTATATCCCACAATGTCGAAATCCTTTCTTTACAAGCTTTGGAAAGGGGATGTCTCTTCCAAGATGCTAAACCCTCGACTGCAAAAGGCGATGAAAGATTATTTGAGCACCAATAAGCATGGGGTGCGGTTCAAGGGGAAGCGAAACTCCAAGTTGACAGGAGACCAGCTATTCTGCGAGCTAAAAGAAAGGGTGAATGTGAAAACAATAGATGGCAAGGAGGCTCCCTTCTCCACTCTTGGATGGGAAAAGCACGTTCCCCAGATTCCACTGGGCAAATTGTATACACATGGTTTTGGGAGCTGTGCCGTGGTTATGTCTGCTGGTGCAATACTGAACTCCTCTCTAGGGGACGAAATAGGTGGGTGACGTGCATCTGTTCATCTGCATATATATGTACATGTGGGTATTCATGTTTGTCTTTCAAAAGGTTCATTCTTGTCAAGCATAAGTCTGTAAAGCCTGGTTGTTCTCCCTCACCAGCGTCACGTGAGTGTGAGCTTACGGGCTTCAGTGAAGCTGTTCCCTTTCAGGATAATATAACTGAAAGGAATATCAGGCCTGAAGTCATAATTTGATTTAAAGAAAACAATGATTCCTTCTTATCATATTACAGCTTGTAGTATAAAGGAGACACTGGTTTCATCAGATCTGCCATATTTGACATTTTGCTGCAACATGTGTTTATTTTTTCAGCAGGTTAGAGCCATGTGCAGGTTTTATTCTGCAAAGTTATGTTGTACCTGTCTATATTTTGCAGTGGCTTATAGAGAAACTGCTTGTGGTGTTGCTGTGCCAGACTGAACTTTGTCTCCATGGCAAGAAGCAGTAGAGCATCCTCTTCATCTCTTCCATGTTTCAAGTTCACAAACGTATGGAATTCAGACCCTTGAGCAGCCTCATGTGCTGAGGTCAAGTCCCCTGACCTCTTTTCCAAGAGTGAATTTAAATGAGTGAAAGTATCTCCTCCCATGGATTTTTCCATTGCTGTGCTAAGTCAGTGAGGTTACAGATGTTCTGAGATGTCAGCGTCACATAGAATTAATTCCCCACTTAAAGGTGTGAGTTTTGTGGTAGTTATTCAGAAAAGAATTGTGGAGCCATATAACTGATCCAGGTCAGTTTTTTCATAGGGGTTTGTTTTTTTTTTTAAATAAGTATTACTGCTCATGTTAACATCTCCCTAGTTCTTCATTTTAGTAGTACATGTGCAGTATGCTAAGAGCTCTGAAAGAAGGATGAAATGTGTGTCTCAAACTGGCTTCTGGAGCAAGAAGAGTTATCTCCTTCAGCTCTTTATAAAAACCTTTTGATGTGCACTCATTAATCCTCCCATCTTCCAGGACTTCACGTCCCAACACCTGCTTCATCGCACTGTATCATCTCTTTGACACAGATGGGTTTCCTTTAAATCTCTGGGATATATTAGAGCTGCTATCATTATCAAACTGCTCTAATAGGCTTCCAGCATAGCATGGGTGTCTGGTCAGCCTGCAGCTAAAATCACACCAGGGTAACCCCCAATTTCACAGGAAGCCCCACTGATTTAGAAATCTTTAGGGTGAAATAGTTTAACAGTTGCTCCCTTCTCCAATGTGTTATCCTTGACTGAAACAAAATAATCTTCTGTTAGTGTACACCCAATGTACACTGGTACAGATTAGTGCTGTACTGGAGAATCCATAGCACACTGTGACATACTTATATATTTCTATATTACAGCGTGCATCATGACATATTTGCACACTGAGGTGCAGCCCAGGTGTGGACTTTGGTGCTTGACATGGTACCCAGGGCCTGGATGCTCCTGTATGTACCCATTCTCTTGGGAACACTCTGGGCACAGAAAGCTCATGCGATTCTCTGAGGAGGAGTTTTTGATTTAATCAGGAAATTGTCATCTGGTGCTGCCTAAAGGGAGGAGGTGCTGTTTGGTAAGTCCTGCACCAAAGTTTCGGATCTCCTCCTACCTGTTGTACAGGAAAGTGTGTGGGGCAGTGGGAGTCACAGAAGATTTTTTCTAAGTGTCTTCCAGGCCGTGGTCAGGTAGTTGTGAGTGAGCAGAGAATTTGGCCCAGAACTGTGGGCAGCCAACTGACTGCTTGCAGCCATCCCAGAACGGCCTGGTGCAAACCTATGGGTCTTGGTGGACAGCAAAGCTCCTGGGAAGTGCTGATATACTGGAGACATCATGGCAGTGTTTCCCACTGTTTATATTTTTATTCCCATGGGGAAGAAGTTATGCTTCCCCTGCAGAGGTCAGACAGTATGTGTTACAGCTGAGCTCTTGGCCGTACCTTTCCACCTCCCTTCTAGTCCTTGGAAAAAGTGAGCAGAGTCTGACCGGGAAGAGAAAGATCAGACTGTTTAAGATGCTTTTTTTCCCCTGCATATGCACAGCTCTAGGAGAAGACTGTCCTCTCCCAAAGCTGGCACCAGGTCTACCAGCTCTTGGTTGAAAATGCGAGCAAACCTGCCAGTTTGGTGGCACCTTGAGGGGCTGGTGGTGCTGCTCTGTGGAGGCAGCCTGGCACCCGTGTTGAGCTCCTCCATATCTGCTGAGGCGCGGCAAAGTCAGCATCACTGGAGACTGGGGAAAAACACCCCATGCATGAGTTCTGGGTTTTGGGCAATGGGCTGTACGGCCTCGGTTGGTGAAGTTGCTGCAGGCAAAAGGCTTTTACTATTTATCCTCCTGAAAGAAAAAAAGGGCTTAAGAGAGCAGCAGCAGAGGACCTTTCTCTTCACAGGCCTCTAGCTCCCTCTTCTGTGCTCCTATTAGAAACGCAGACAGAAATGTTAATTTTTGTTCTGCCTTTTGCCCTCCTCCCTCCCACTACTGCGATTGTTTTTGAATGAAACTAGGTATGGAAATACTGTGCAAGTGCAGCAAATACTCCCATCATGATCGTGCTGTTTAATGGGAGACCCAGTTATTTTGGCATCATCAGGAAGGGATCTGCGATCAAAACCCAAACTTTGTATATCTTGGGAATTGTTATCTGCAAATACTTAATAAGACTAAAATCAGTTGACTTAAAGCCAGGTGTTATCAGTATTAGTCTGTGTTCTGATCATATATTTTATGGTGAAGGAAAGGTGTTTACTCTCGATATGAAGAACCAACATGAACAACATTGGAAATGCAGCACACTGTCTCTCAAGTTATGAACCATACAATTTCCATTTCCCAACCTGATTTCCAGTTCTCAGTCAACAGATTGTCAAAATGTTGTCAAATCCAGGTTCAAATTTATGTTCTTAAATTCATAAGCAGGTTTCAAGTATAAAGGACCTTTTTTTTCTTTTCCTTCTCCAAAAATGTGGGGTACCTGCAGCTTCCACTGACTTCATGTCCTCTGGCTCCTATGCAATCAAGATGCTTATGTTTTAGGCAGATGAAGGCTAGGTGTTGAGGCTAGGGTTGCCCCTGCATAGGGACATAGAAGAAGCCTCTACTCCTCCTTAGCTTTTAGAGGAGTTGGGCTCGGTAGACATCTGTCTTTTCAGACACAACATGTTCAAGCAAGTATGGCTGAGATGGAACTGCTGGCTTCATGTCACACAACATTTTCTTGTCTGGAGTACAAGAAGCATGGAGTAAAGGTGTGAAAGGGCAAAAGATCCCAGTTTGATAGGATCAGGACTGAACTCCATTGAAGGGTGTTGTTTATCTTTGGAATCTTCTGCCTCCTCCATTTTTGAGCTACAGACAACCACATCTCAAGTGACTAAACAGCTGTATAAACTACCTATGGGTTAAGTCATTAGACATCCTTTTTAGCCTGATCATATTCTCTGGTTCCATCAATAGAAGGGACAAAAGTATACCAAGCAGGGGGCTATTGGTAGAGACTCTGTTTCTGGACACTGGATGTAATGTTTTACTCTCCCTTGCACCTTTTGGGCTTTGAAATCCCCTTAAAAGAAACACTGGGACGGTGATTATCTTTTATCCAGTGGAGGTTTGCACATGGTGTCTGCCCTTGACCCATGCTTGACCTGTAGCTGCTTTCTATTCTGCATGACTCCGAGATCAACAGCTCGTGGGGAGACTTTGACAGTTCAGCTCTGTTAGGTCTTTGCTACCAAGGGTTCCTCAGGTTTCTGTGTGTGAGCAGATTTGTGGGCTGACTTCCCTACAGAGACTCTTTAAGACTTGTACTGACCTTGAGAATAAGTACACAGTATGACTAATAGCTTTGGGGTAGTCTGAGATTTTCAGGTATTATAAAATACTGTGAAGCACAAGCTTATAGTTAAGCATTGTTATTCATTCAAATGTGCAATTAGATATTCTTGCAATTAACATGCTTTTGCATGGGGTAATTCTTTGTAAATTTTGCAATAGAAATAGCGAGCAATTGTGTGCACTGGGTCTACTAATAACCTTCCCACACTAAGTTTATCCAATTAAGAGAAATATTCAAGTATTGCAAGCTAAATTAGTAGATGATGCTGAACGTTTTTTCCGGTGCATTTTAATAATGTTAATAACAAATGGAAGATGCAAGAGGATTTTTTGTTTGCACACAGTAGAATGTTTATTATCCTTAGAATATCAAGATTAGGAGAAATGTGTAACTGTTACATTAGTTGAGATAATTTGTTTTATTTTACTGTTCTGTATTACTAAGAAAAACAATTTATCTTCTTGTTTGTGCCCCTAGATTCTCATGATGCCGTTCTAAGATTTAATTCTGCTCCAACACGTGGCTATGAAAAGGATGTTGGAAATAAAACAACCATGCGGATCATTAACTCTCAGGTAAGATCTTCCTTTTGTGAGTTCAAGTCAATGTCGCTTCTGTACAATATGACATTAAATTAATAACTTCTGAAAAAGTGTTGGGTAATCTGGAAATCAGCTAGTGATTCAACAGTCATGATATAGAGCAGGTAAAAGTTCTCCCTTACAGGGATGTTCACACTGCTGTCAGTGTAGAGTGATTGCAGTAGTTACTTGATATCCTTGTTTCAAAGAATTGGTTTGTAAAGTTTCTCATGTGTCCTACACCTGTAAAGGCTCTGCAGGATGCCAGAGCCGTCAGTACAGAAGACCTTCACCACATTGCCTCTGGGTTCTTCACAAAGTCCAGGCTGTGGGGATCCCAAAGCTCTTTTTCTTACATTCTCTGGTTCCCCAATTATTTCCTTGCTGGAAGGCAAAAGAAATGGGAACTGAGTTGGCTTAATACATAACTTTAGGCAAGTCATCGTTCTTGGAAAATTTGGAATGAACTAGTAAAAAACTTTAATGTACACTGGATATTACACTTAAGGTGAGTTTGTTCATCTGAATGGAAACAGAAAATGGGATTTTCTGCATATGGGTGTCAAGAAATAATTGTGCATTGAGCTATAGTGACATCTTATGGTTAAGAGTAGTTTTTCAATTTTAAAAAAAACTGAGCTCTGGTGTTGGGCAAACCAAGCCTCTTTCCTCTTTATGAAATGCAGCCAAAAAGCAACAACAGAATTACTGTGAAATTTTATGACATATTGACCATTATGAAATGGTGAGTTTAATTAGTCAACACCAGTACTATGATTGGCCATGTAGCATGCTCTAGACATACTGATTCTTGCTGGATGAGAGCAAAAATTTTATTCTTATGAATTCATTTTTAATTCCTCTTCTTTGAGTGACTGCCCATGCAAAGTCCTTGGTGGGTGTGTTCTCTGTGTGTATAAATTCATGTTCTTTGCCACCGCAGAGAAGACTGTTCACTGACATTCCCGTCACACTTGTTTTGTAGCTCTTTGTGAGGCTGTAGGACAGACTAGATCTTTGAAGTGATCTGGGTCAAATATGCTCCCTTTCTTTTGGTCAGGGGAAAAAAGCAGAAATATCTTACTCTGGATTTAGTGCTGAAATCAAGGCATCAGAGAACATTGATCTTAATGTCATTTATTTTACTTCTTTTCTTTTATTTCTTTTTTTTTTTTTTCCTTTTTTTTTTTTGGACTGTTCTTTGTTTTACTGTTAACCCAAACATCCTGGTTGCTGACCATGCCTGAACTCCTGTGCTCGGCAAGGAGGAGGATTTAGAAACTTTATTTAGTTGACTAGTCTCACTAGGCTCCCTGTAGGAGAAGAGAGAAGTGTCCCCAGGGACTGATCTGAGCTTTGTTAGCTCCCCAGCAAATTCAGAGAGACTAAATGGGTAAATTAGCTGCTCTCTGCTGCTTACAGCAGTCTGGGGTCCTCCTGGCTCCCGGAGCTGCAGCAGTACACTCCTGCCAGGGTGGTAATGGAGGGTCCCCTTGTCCTCTCTTGTTCTCCACAAGGCCTCTCAAGAAAACACAGGACATGGCTAAAATTCAGGCCACGTCAGCTCACAGAGTGTCCTCACAAAGGTATTTTCACCACCTCTCTGCTCCTTCAAAGAGGTCAGAAGCCACCCATGGTGCTCTGGCCACCTGCTGAGAAACTGACCTTCCCCTCCCTGGGAGAGAAATCTGTGCAGCCCACTTGATAGAAGTGGCTTTCCTTACCAATACTGAAGATGGGTTACCCATACAGTTTAGTGACCCTCCTTCCCTCCTCCCTGTTGGAAATTCCTGCATTCAGTTGATGAAAAGGCTGCTGTGGCCCTCTTCTTCCCTCATGTTCTCTGCTGTGAAAGCCCAAAGGATGTGAAGGAAGCCAGTGCAACCACAACAGATATTGTTATTCCAGAAGAAACTCATCTCATACATATGAATGCAGGCTCACTAAGAGTGAAATTTGTGTGGACAACACCTCCAAAGGACTCTTGCTTACTGAAAAGCAAGTAAGAGCTCCTTTGTGTGATAACTGTAGAACCAAGCTTTTAAAAGCTTGACCTTTTGATCTGTTTACTCTGTACTCTCAAAAAAGGAGTTTACGTTCTCAGGCGAAAACTGCTCTGAGAAATGGAGCTAGGGATGCTGATGGCAGCACGACTAATTCTGTTCTTGTTGTAGAAGGCTGATGGAAAGTCATTAAGCTCAAAGTTTATGGTAGGAAGAATATTGCTATGGCAACAATATTTTTCTGAAGAAAAATATGCATAATCAAATATGGCTCATTGGATCCTAAAGGGAAATGAAAATTAGTATGAATTTATTTGTCTGGAATGTTGATTAGTTTAACAGCTGGAGCCAAATTCACGCTGTTTGAACCAATGCTGAAATCATTCGGCTCAGTCCTGCCTGAGATTGGATGCACCAGGGATCAGAGAGATATGGTTAGGCGTGGAGAGTGCAGGAAGGGATAAGCCAGCAGGAGCGAAAAGGAAACTTGAGTGGGGCGGGAGGGTCAGGCAGAGTATCAGGAGATGCGGGAGGGAGTATTATGAGAGCAGTAGATCAGAGCAATATGACAGTTACTTCAAAAATAGCCCTATCACATGCCTGTTCCTGGAGTTATTTTTCTAGGTATACTGGCCTTTACAGTCATGGTCTAATTTGCCTTTTTGGAGTTACTTGAAACGAGACTGTCTGGCTGTTGAAATGAGAAAGCAATCAAAATGGAGGGGAAGACATTATCCTTGGGGTCTGTAGCCCTTCAAAGTAAGCTGCTCTGTGTCCAATAAGAGTGTCCTGCAGACTGAAATACTGTAGCTTTCGTTTTCAAGTTCCAGAATACACAGTAATGTTGATATACAATTATGCAGCTTCTCAAGTGGTCCCCATCACATCCCTCACAGATGGAGAGTAGTAATTCAGCATACTGCTACTTCAGACTGACATGAGTGCTGTTTACGGCTAAGCTCTTTTTTATATATATATTTTTAACAAAACAAGTTGCTTAAAATCGACTAGGATTAAAGCAGAACAAACAGCAGCGTGGGGAGGACTGTTCATTTCAGAGAAGGATTTTGCCATTTTTCTGGGTCCCGTCTGCCTTTAACAATTATGCAATTCTTTGCATGTGTGTTTGCAGATCCTCACCAACCCAAACCATCACTTTGTCGACAGCTCCTTGTACAAAGATGTTATCTTAGTAGCCTGGGATCCTGCCCCCTACTCTGCAAATCTGAACGTGGTAAGGTGTCTGCTTGGTCTTTTCTTCCCAACCAGTCTGAAAGCACTGGACAAAATGAACATATTTAGTACTTCAGTCTCGTGGTTCTCACTTGTCACAATGAACCCCAAAGTCTGTGTTCATCTAAGGAGTGGGGAGTGCTATTTCTGCATAAATTGGTCAAAATTGGTTTATTGGTCAAAAGCTTTTTAGTAGCCAGCGCTTGTACTGGAACGGACTGCTCTGAGATGCTAGGATAGATGGATGATGGGGATTTTTTGATAAAATATTGCTATTTTCACATAACAGTGAGTTTTCTATGTGCGTGCCAAGGAGGGAATGTTGCTAGATGTCAAAAGGAGGTTTTATCAGGAAAGGTGAAGAATTGCATCCCAACTTCCCCTCTGCCTTCCCAGACAAAATACAACACCCTAATGAAAATCTCTCTTGGCGCCCTCCCTATTTCTCAGGCCTCCTCCCTACCAGTCTTCCTTTTGTGTCCACTCCCCCACAGCCATCTGTGCCCCGCCGTCCGCCCCCTCGCTGAGAGCAGCAGACTTCCATCTGGTTGTCACTGGGGGAGTCTCTGCTTTGGCTGGTGCTGCAGCTCCAGTGGACCAGTTGATCTGATGGTTCTTGGCAAGGGGAGCTCGGAGCTGAGCAGGCTGCAAAGTAGAACGTAAACCTTCATCTGCTGAACTCCCTTAGCAACAGATGCCAGAGGCTGCCTGTCTCCTACACAGGCTGCCGTCAGGCTGCTTCACGTGCTGCTGCTGCTGCTGCCGGTGGGGATGGGGACACTTTCAGAGGAAGGTTCAACCCCCTCGCCCAGGCCTTGTGTCAAGGCTCTTTGAACCCCTTGTTTAACGTGGGCCTGTGAGTAGGAGGTGGGGTTGGCCCATCGCGCTGCAGTGAATTGCTTATTGGGAGTCTCTGCATGAAGAAAGGAAGCAGAGTAACCCAGAGGGAGGACTGGCTTTCTAGGACAAGCATCCACCAGCGCAGGCTGCTTTGCTACCTTTGCTTCTGTTCTGAGGAACCTGGATGAAATCAGCTTACATTAGTTTGCACGCAGTGTTCAAAACACATTGGATACTGTAAGATTATAAAAATTCTTACTTTTTTCCTCACAGTGGTATAAGAAGCCAGACTACAATCTGTTCACTCCCTACGTACAGCATCGCAGGAGGAATCCAAACCAGCCTTTTTACATTCTGCATCCGAAGTTTATATGGCAGCTATGGGACATCATTCAGGAGAACACTAAAGAGAAGATACAGCCCAACCCTCCTTCTTCAGGTTTTATTGGTAGGTGTATCAAAGAGGGGCCCGGTAAACATGTTAGATTAAAAAAAATATTAAAAATTGTAAATGTGTATGTTGCATAAGGATCAAGTCCATATACATGTACTGTTTGTTCTTGGTGCTCTATACGGAAACAACGACTAGCTAAGCCACACAGTATAAGAACTATGAAATAGTTGGGTGAATTTAATGTTCTGCTTTCTTGCCCTTCACATCCATATTATGCATAATTTATGCAGATTTATAAAACATACATCCGTCTGTGAGAAGTTTATATCATTCCGTATTAATTTATCTATTGAGAACCTACTTGATTCTGAAGTTCTTTGTTGGGATCATAAAGCAGAGATGCATCATACAAGTGAAAGCTTATGGCAGGTTATACAGAGAGGATGAAATCACTGATGCAGTCTGACAGGCCAAGCTGTATTCCCTACACAGGTCAAGGAACGGGATTTCCCATGCCCTTTCACGGCTTTCAGTGCTCAGTCTGAAGGTGCCCGAAGCATCCCCTTTCTTCTGACACTTGAAAGAGTAGAGTTTCACTATATTTTTTGGTCCTTCCTGAGTATTTCTTGGGGAAAATTTTGCACCGTGCCCACAGTTCATACAACATAACAACTTACCTGATGCATAGCAGGTCCTGATTGTGAATGTCTAAAGCCTGCAAGTAGAGTAGCAAGGCAGGGTCTTCCTTGCTTATGCTTCTGGAGACACAGAGGGCAATAGAGCTCCAAATACCATCTCCCACTTTGGAAACTCCATTGTTTCCTCTTTGACATTGTGATATTGGTCTATGTATTTGCTGCAGGCAGAAAATGCTATCATTCTTTCTGTCCGAATCTGAAAGTGAAGATACCTGAGATTGTATCTGACATGGGAAAGCCAGTTCTGAGCACTTATTCTGGGCTCTGTATACAGTAGTGGCATCCCATGGTATTGTGGAGCCCACCAAAGGCCTTAGGGAGGGTGCTGAGGCTCCCAGAGGGATGACATAAAGGTGTCTGGGAGATGCCCATCTGAGTGGGTTGTGCTTACCCGGAACGTAAGTGAAAAGAAGAGGACGCCTTGTGTGTTGGAGGAGGGTGGCTTGGCAGTTGGTTACTTCTGGAAGTGAGATTTTTGGAACCTGCTTGTAAAAAGTCTGCTTGTGTGGAATGATCTCACCAGCAGCATTCACATTTTGCAAAAGCATTTCTTGGGGTAATGAAGTTGTTGATAAAAATAGGTTAACAGCTGCTGATCATAAGAATAGTGAAGAGAATCATTGTGCTGTCAATCTGTACTTCCACCATATATAAGAAACATTTCAAAAGCTTTCTTTGAAGAAATGGAGTTAATTTCACTGTAAGAATAGAACAGTAATCTTCAACCCAAAATCTAAATGTTCCTGACAAAAAATATCCTTCAAGCAGAGAATGCTTTGAAAGTATCAATCAAAGTATCAATCATTAAAAAAGCAAAAACATTAACAACAAAAGCTGTATAGATAAATATACTCTGTGTGTACAGATGCAAATTTGGCTCCTTCACCTCTACTGGGAATTTTATTTATATTGTTCTTTTCCAAAGGAGATGCTTAGACATTTTGGTGATGCTATTCTTAGCTTTAAGAAAACAAGGCAGTAAGACAAGCTAATTGGGAGTGATATCCACCTCATTTGATAACTAGCTACTGTTCGTATAGGTGCTTTTAAAATATTTTAATAGGGAGAGGCTTCCTATTTTAGTAATCTTATTGAATGGATGTCTATGCATTGCGCATGTAATGTAAACTGGGACACAGCACAGAAACTGCAACTGCATATTGTCAAAGGTGGACATAAAGGGCAAGATAAAGCACAAAAAAATACAATACAGCTTGGCAGAAGTCTAAAAAGTCATGTTGGTCTTCAGGTCAGGTATCTCTCAATAACTCATGCAGCAAATATCCAATTGGAACTGAAGCTGGCAGACACAACTGAGTGCACCTGTATGAAAGGCGTATCCTGAATGTTGAGCTGATTCTTATAAAATCTAGAAAATTATTTCCTATAACATTAGTAGAAAGGATGGGTAAATGATGACCATCATAAAAATATGATTGTCTTAATTTCAGGAAGATATGGGAAAATGGTTTATTAAATGGCCACACTGCTCAAAACAGCTATATGAAGGAAGATGGGCTGTTGTTAAATAGTGGGTATGAATTTTCATAGGCAGAGGGGCCTGTATCCCCAAATCTAAGCTCTTTACGGCATGGACCACAGTGATTCTAATCACTTTATTAGCATAACTTGTTGCAAGTCTGTGTGCAGTGCTCTGCAATTAGAACAAATACAGACTGCGCAAGGATCTGGTTTGTCCATATTTACACTGGTAGAAAGTCAGGCAGCCCTCTGTGAGCTGCAGTTACTTGTGGAGGAAGAGCAGCAGTTCCTCACATCGCTGTTGCTGCCAGTAACATGGAAAAGGTAGGAAAAAGAATGGTTCTGAATCAAGTGAAGCACTTTTGTTTCAAGCTTTTTAACCCTCTTTAGCCCCAGTTTACAAAATTGGACAAAGGTATAAACTAAAACATGGAAATATCAGAGTATTTCCTTTCAGGAATGTTTTTGAGTGGTCTTAGACTGTTTCTTCAGTAATTCCATTTTTCACCTGACAATTGTGTCTATTTCTGCGGCTTAGTGCTATTTATAAGAAACTGAGTCTTCCTAAAGGGAGGATGCTTGGTGGAATGTGTTCTCACGGTGTTCTTCTGCAGCAGTGAGTCACCATCCTTCAGCAGTGATTGATGTCAGGGGAATCTTTTAACATTGTTAATAGCTGTCTTAAAGTACTTAAGTCACAATATTATTAAGTCTCCTGAAAAAGGGGCCAGTGGGTCATTTGTGGGGAAGAGGTATTCTCTTCCATGGTGTGACTTCAGGGGAGGTAGAATCTTTTTTCCCTGGTGTCCTTGGTTTCTCTACCGCTTGGGAGCTAGGAAGAAGAACAATTTTTTGTGCTTTCTGTGAGATATGGGATGCTCTGTCTCAGCATATCTCCCTCCTGGAGCCACTGGTTCCCCAAAACCCCGTGTACGTTAGCTCTGCACCGGCATGTTGCTGAGTAGAGGCAGTAGCAATGCAATAGCTGGTGGTTGGGGTGAGGGAAGCATAGCGCATGACCCAGCTGTGGAGGAGGGGAGGGGAGAGGATGGGGAGAGAAGTGTGGCACAGGGCAAGATTCGTTGTGATCTACAGGTTGCTTAAAAACTAAGGCACAAGTCTAGAATGCCTTAGTAATACCACATTTTGTGTACATTCACTTACTGGTTTAAGCCTTTTAAAAATGTTGCTGCTTCCTGCTGCTTCTGAAATGGTAACATATAACACACACACACTACGGAGGTCTAAAACCAGGTAAGATGAATATTACCCAACACAGATCAGCTTCCTCCAAGAATAGAGTTTCTCCCCTCCTGTCCATCAGGTTCTAACCTGTAGATGTTCCTGACTTCATTTTTTTTTCTAAACAGGGTGTCAGCTCACGGCAACCCATCCATGCCCGGTGTCAGGCTGCACCTTAACAACGCTACACACAGACCCGCGTCTGACCGCAGTCTTTTCCGCTAGATCTGTCATTACTTGAACATTGTTTTCTACCCAACCTAGTGATAGGTGTAAGATCAAGATGCTGTTGAAAGTAGGCCTGTCAAATTACATCCCATTTGTTAGGTGTTACTTCTGTGGGTACGCCATGTCGAGGAAGGATTAACTTGGCACAAACAAGACATCCTTTACTGTGGTGTTTTCTAGTGCATCCATCTCAAAGGCTATGACTAATGACCAAGAAAACACAGAGACTGTTTTTTTTTTCGTGGAGAAAGGTTCACCAGGGCATAGCAAACCTTTTATTTTAATCTAGGAGTCTTTTTCTGGCTGTTTTCTGAGACACTGATGTGGACTTTCCCTGGCTTGTAACTTTGCCTTATGTGGTATGTGATATTGTAGCTAATGTCACTCCTCATTATAAATGATTTACTCTTTGTCTCCCTGGTCGAATCCTTAGATGACCTTTGAGAACCCATTCTTGCATATTTTTGCATCATTTTGGCAGCTGCCACCTTCAAGCTTTTGAACACAACTCTGCACAGTATTCTCATCATCTTGCATTAGCATTAGGCAATTGCCGTGGTGGCTTTTTGCAGTTAAATTTGTTGGTTAGTTCACATTTGCCTGAAAATTGGGTTTGTTAAACAAGTATTGATATGTTTACATCTCGTCTTGGACTTTGATCTGCTCCATTTTTCTCAGAAGAAATGTGAGCATCCAACCACCAAATCTCGGATTTGAATTCCACTGGCAAATCCTAAATTGACAGTTGAGAAAATGTCACTGTTATTAGGGAAGGATTTGCCCTGTCTTTTGGCAGCAGAAATAAGTGTTACCTGTTCACTTCCTATCAATACATTTTTCACTGTGAAATAGGAACTTAGTCTTTCTCCCCTCTTTCTGATCATACCAAAGCTCAGTTTTTAATTGAGCCTGATGGTGTATAAATCATCAGTCTTATTTTTACAATTCTGCTGTAAGAAAACTGTTCCTATACCCTCCCTCCTTGGTAGCCTATGTAGACAACCTAGTTCTAACCTTACATTTTTGTCATCTGAAGATGAAGGCTAAAACTGATTCCTTAAGTTTCTCAAGAGCAATATTCTGTGTGCAGCAGATGGGATGGTACATTAGCATTTAGAAAGTTTGGGGACTTTTTAGTAACGTGTAGATTATATACAGGCTTTTCTATGAAGATTTTGCTCTTGTCCCTTGTTTACTAACTGGATTTGCCATGAATTTCTACTTAATGTAGTCCATCGGTACACTTTGCTGGCTTACCTCTTCTCAGGTGGTTTTTACTTGAAATTCACATTTATATACCCTTATATATCAAGCAGCTTTTGTCTTTTTAAAAAGCTAGTTGAAAGCTCTTTTTTTTTTTACTCCCAAATCAAAACCTGGTCTGCGTAGATCTTTACATTTTAGGTTGTCTGTGTAGGTGGTAGCCTTTGCTATGTGTTGTAGCTTTTAGTGTAACACATGAACCAGTGAAGGCAGAATAACTAAGCCCAGATTACTTTATTGTTGGGAGAAAGAAAGGCTTGTTTGAGGCTTTACAGTTGACATTACAGATTTAACAGTTATGCGTCATTAATAGTTGATAACATTATTTTAATCTTCATTTGCATGCATCAAGACAATAGTACGAGCAAGACTATCATTGCACTGCAACATTGGCAGATCATTGTATGACTAAGAACTTAAATTTAAAATGGCTTCAGAGAGCATGTTGAATAGAATAATGCAGCTGATCTCCAGCTCCGCTTAGAAAAAATACACTTGCATGAACAGAAAGAAACAATTCGACGTATTAAGAGTTGCTACTGTTACTTACTCAGCTGTTTGCCAGCAGTTGGTGAAGGAACAGAATAGTGCTTACTCTTTCCAGCTCAGTTTTGTTCAAGTATTATCACACAAATAAATAATACCACCAAATACATAAGCTTTAAATTCGTCTTATTCTAATAAAAAGCATTCTGAAATCTGAGCATCTCCTACTTCCTGAAACACAGAGATAAAAGACCAAACTCTCTTCTTAACAGCACCCCAAATCATATAAACAAATCGTTACTATTCTAGTGTATATTTGAATAATACATTTAAAATTATATGATACTACTGGTCAGCATTTTCCAGTCTACGCTCATATTACAGAATATATTATATTATTATTATTGTGATTAATGTACGGGTTTTTGCATTCAGCATTAAGTGATAAATATGTCATTTTCTAGGTCTACTATATAATGCAAGTATCTATACATCAAAGATGACAAGTATTGCACAATTTATTAAGCTTAGGCACAGGGCCATTTGGTAACAATTAAATTCCTTAATAAATATTTGGTTTTCTTGTGGTCAGTATTTGTCATAGTTCATGAACTAAACAGAGGTTAAAGAACCCCTTTTTAGAAACATAGTATTTTAAAAACCCAGAGCTACTTTTACTGTTATGTTCCAAACAATTACTGAGGCACATTTGGCCCCATTTCAAGGAGTGACAGATTTTCCTGTGGTACCTGAAATGCAATCAAGAGAGACTGCAGAAGTAGAGTAACATATAGAAAACTATACATTCTAAATGCTTTATGTTTATTTGTAATGCTTTCGAGCGCACAGATAATAAAACATAAACTTACTAGTGTGTCTAGCTAAATTTCTTTCTGTAACTAAATTTGTGTGTGTGAAATGAGACATATTATGAGAATAATAATCAGATTATGTGTATTTAAATGTTTTCAGCATCTCTTACATTTTGTTAAAATGATGCTGAGTTCTTGCTGAATGTTTGCATTACACTTATTATTCTAGATGCTTTCATACAGCATCTGTTGTATTCAGGTATATTAGACTATATTTTATTTACTTGTAAACTAGACAATATTATTTTTAAATTAGTGTGCTAACCACAAAGCCTAATTTTACTGTACAAAAGATGCATGGTGGAAATTCAAAACCTCTTGAGTTATTAAAATTGCCAAGAACAAATTGGAAAACATTTTCTTCTTTTTATTAGAATCCATAGTATATGTTCATTTGTAATAAACCATCCATGCAAGGAATTTAATTTTAATTTAATTCTGGTTTAAATGTTTTCAGCGCAGATTGTAAAAGTACAGGAGTTTATTTGTGCCAATTGGACCAAATTTAAACCGTACCCAACACTTTCTGACACCATTGATATCTGCCAAATAGGAAGAAAAAGTAACACATCTTTCTAAGGATTTTAAAATACTAATTTATTTTTAAACACATAACACTTTATTATTTAATAATTATCTAATATTGTACTGTTATAACAAACTTGCAGGTTGACTGTTTCTCTGACAGCCACATCATTTCTTTGGGATAATATATTTTAAAATATTTTCAAAAAGAATATTCTATGCTCACAATCCTTTTTTTTTTTTTTTTTTGTCCAATGCAATATTTAGAAACATTGTCAGTCAACTATAAAGCATTCATAAAGCACACCTTTGAATAGTCTACCATAAAACAACTTCTCTCCGCACAAAAACAACTTCTCTCCACACAGGCAGAATTATTTTGCATTTTTCCATTTTCACAGTTGTAATCCAAATGGGACTTTAGAAAATCCAGCAAGGGTATTAGAATTAGATGAGTGGTCTATACAGAAGTATCTTCAGTTGTGATTTTGAATGCATGGTTGCACCAATCATGTTTGCCAAAGCTAAAATCATAACAGATACCCTGACTTTTTCCTTACTATGAAATTTAGATTGGCTATTTAAGATCTAAAAGGTTTAAAGCTTAAGCACGAGGTCTGGTGATCATTTTCACGCCTGCTTGCTGGTTTCAGAGTCATGCCTACAATATTATTTTTGCATGCTTCAGCAAACTTCTGAAAATATTCAACAGCTCTGTTTCCATCCTTGGAGATACTCAGTGCTGGGCTGGACAGGACCCCAAGCAACCTGATCTAACTTCAGAGTTGTCCCTGCTCTGAGGGGACTCAGAACTGCCCGCACAGTTCCCTCCAGACCCCTCCACAGATCTCATGGCAACATCATCACTCAGACTGGCAATGTTTCTGCTGGTTTGTACTGGAGCTTAACAGTTTCTTGACCAAGTCCCCTAGGCACGATTGTAATACTGCTACTACTAGATTAATCCAATTAATCTAGTTAATCTAGTTTTTACTGAGCTTTTTTAGCACCCACTGATGAAATGCAGACTTTGTGTTGTGCCCCATGGACTTCTCTAATGGCATTCGTTCTAAGGAGTACTTCACCTTTTTTGACGTTTGCATGCTATAGATTGCCTGTAGGCTTTCCCTTTCAGGTCTTACTTTTTCTTAAGTTGTGCATGTCCTCAGACCTTCCCTAAATATTTTGTAATTCTCTGCTTTCACTCCTATTCCCGTACCTTAATCCTTATGAGTGTAAAAAAAGCCATCTCCTCTCATCTTAATCCTTGCACATAAAATTGACTTCTGTTTGTGGTCCATGGCTAGGTCAGTCAGAGAGCAGGACTCATGCCACCTAGCTTTAGATGTCTCCTGTGCAGGTCTCTATTTGTGTTAATCAGCCTCAGACTTACTAGAGAAAAAAAATAGGCACCTCTTAAATATGTCTATGAGACCTGTGTTCCCTTCTACATGTGAAATTTTTGTCCCATCCTAGTAGAACTCATGCGGTACAGGTATCCGTGCTGCCACTTAGGCATCCCCTACAGTCAGCAGAAAGGAACAGGAACTTCTGGGTCATGACTTGTGTGATCCATTTTTAAATGTCTACTCTGGGATGAGTAGACATGCACTGCTTCCTAAAAGTGCCTGGTTTCTTCTGCTGACAGCAAAGGAGCCTGTGATACCTATCTGAGGTATGGGTAACTGCACCAGTGGGCACATCTGGTCAGAAGAATCACACCTTGTATTCCTTTCTTCTCACAGTGCTCCTGGAAAAGCCAGTTACATTATTTTTACACAAAGCTCCAAAAGCTTCTGACCTAGGAGAGTGGAGGAGAAGGTGCTTGATAGCAAGAGCCAGACTCTTATTTTCAGTTTCTGCCTAGTCACTGGAGAGGAACAGCGCTTACAGGGAACAATTCATCCCACCCTAAAGCAGAGAACCAAAAATAAGTCAGATGAATGGTGCCTGTCTCCTGCGTTGTCTATAAGGAGTGTGTTAGACCAGCTAGGTCAGAGATGGGCATGAACATCTCGGTGAGATTAACTCTGTCCACAGTGTAAGGTGTTGGGATAATGACTATCTCATCATGCTCAGTAATGTCTCTTTAGGTCATGTGTAAGCCAGTCTGTGCTGTTTTAATGTACTAATTGTGCATTGACTGAAAACTTAAGGAATGTGAGCAAAGACAAATATTGAAGCGTAGCGTATGGAAATTCTTCACCCTACAGGCTATCAGACAATTTGGTTTTCATTCATACTGATGCTGCTGATCGTAGAGGAATGCTCAGATATGAAACAAACTTGCAGATGATACTGAATTGGGCACTGATGTGAAAAGCACACAGCCAAAAGAAATAAGTACATAGGCATGTACTCTGTGGGCAATAGAGGGAAAGGAAGTAAACTTGGAAACTACAGGTTAATACGTATGGGAGAAAATGCAAAGAGATTCAGCCACAGAAGAGAAATCTATGAAGCGATAATACAGAAGGAGATGAGTAAATATAACAAATGGGATAACAAATGGGAAGCGAGGTAGAATTTTGCAGCGCAGAGTGGCAAGCAAAACAGGTTAACAGAAGGACGGTCAAGTCAGCAAGCAGTCAGGTGCATACCTCTTTTTTGTCCTTGTGATTACATCCAAAACATAAAAGTTCAAATGTAATTTTAGAACATTTTGTGGATCATGTAAGTGCCAAAAAGCTATTAAAATTTTTTTAAAAAAATCATAAGATCGCTGAAGGTAACTGGAGGAGAGAAGGGAAGATGTGGAAACTGAGTTGTGAGGTAGATGAAAACATAGACAGCTTGGCACACTTATACCTGCTGGGTACAGGTGTCAGTAACTCACTGCAATGTTGTTAACACCAAGCAAAGAGAGAAACTGAGTTAGAGTGGTCCTAAAAAACATAGGCTGGAATGTGAGACCCATAGCCTGGGGAGCTCTGTTGGCAGCCCTATTTTAGGGACTTAAGGAAAACAAGCCAGACATGGCATTAGAAAGTAAAGAGAATAAAAGATGAATATATCCTAGCACACAGACTGGTGTAAATGTCCTCATCATTTAAACTGCTGCTGTTCTTTTAAAGATGGTTGATTCATGTTTTTTGTCAACTTTTCAGTAACGGCTCTACACCATCCCCTGTGGAAGGGCGTTCACATCCTCTAAGGCACAGGACAGAACTGAACCCATTTATTCCCAATTGATTGAGAACTCTATTCACACAAAGAAAACAGCTTCTTTTCAAAAAAGAGCTTTTTTTTTTCTTTTTTTTCCTTCCCTCCTTTCCATCTTTAATATAGTGCTATTTCCACCTTCCACTTTTGAACGCAACAGCAGGAGCAGATCATTCCAAGGGAGAGTTTGGGGTCTGTCACAGCTAAGTGGAGGGACCTACCTCCTCAGCTTCATGTAGATTGAGTGTGTAATACTGCATGCCTTGAGATCTTGCCCATAAGTGGTTGGGATGGGAGTGCTGGTTGTACCGCACTGTTGGTCTCTTTGGCTGGGGGTCTGTGGTGTTAGAGGTGCTAAAGGAGAAAAAGTCTGGCACTGACCACCATTTTTCTCCAGAGCAGGGTTTGGGCATTTGAAACGTTCACCAGTTCTGGAAGTCTCAGGAGTGCTGCCATTTCCACCAGGACAGATAAGGCTCTGTAGCCCAGGGACAGCTCTCTATGTGGTAATCTCTACTCATTGTACTAGCTCATCTTTCAGTTTGTTGACCCTGGACTTCAACACAAAGATGTTCTGTAAATTAGCTGTTACCACTCAGAAACTACCCTGTTGATTCAATGTCTTTCCTTCCTCAAAACATCATTGTCCAGCATGTGCAAAAACTTGAGTGGACTGTCAGAAATTATGGTTATTTATGAGCAATCTAATCTGAAATCCCAAGACATGGACTCGATGGAACAAGGCAGAAAAGGCAAGGAGCTAAACTAGATAGCCCAGCGTGCCTTTTAGATTGATTCTGGAGGACATTGATCCACAGATCACTAAGAACTAAAACTCTACCACTTCTAAGTGCTCCATTAACTAATTTACAGGAAAGTCAATGATACTGCTTAAAATATTGTCATTATTCAACCATACCTGCAGTGCTGTGGCTATCTTTACTGTTACTAAGGAAATTATGAGAGTCCCAATTTTTGTTCTCAACAGTTTTCCTATCCCGCAAATGGCAACTTCCTTTATGAATTTTAAGGTTAGCTGGGTAATGTGGCAGTGAAATTAAACACGCTCTGGTTAAGGCTTGCACTTTCCGTCAGAGCCAACTTTCCTAAGACATTGGTGGTACAGCTTTTGGAACTGGCTCCAGGCTGGGCTCTGGGCGCAGGAGAGAAGTCATTTTACTGTCTTTTTCTGGACGTGGTTTGTTATTGCACACGTTTGCACCGTCCGTCCTCTGATTCAGCTGGATAACGGTTACCTTGGAGTGGCAGGTGGGCTCTCCATCAGTGGACGAAGGAGGTTGGCAGTGGAAAAGCTGACGAAAGCATTTGTAAAACTGAAACAACAAACAAACAATTCTAGACATGGTTGCTAGGCAGGCTACAATTCAGAGCATCTCTATAACAGCTTGGAGGCAAGGAAACATGGTTTATTAAGCTTGTACTTTGTGCTCAAATAGGGATTGTGTATTTTTTCTCTGTGAATCCGTTTCTTGCTGCTTAAGGCTAAAGTTCACTTAAATTTGTGGACTTTTCCTTTGAAATTGATATGCTTAGCTTTTCTAAGACCATAGACTCAGTAGAGTGTAAAGCTGTAGAACAATCTTAAACATTTTCAGAACCTTTCATTTATGATAAAAGAAGATTTAATCACAGAAGTAATTGGTTTTCAGTTACTTCACACATCAGGCAGAGAAAAAATCATTTTGATAATCTAATGATACACAGCAGGGAGAACATAAGGTTCTTTTCATTAGCAAGCTATTGAAATCTCCGTGTTCCCAAACTGCAAACTAAACTTCAGAAAATGGCTTTGCTTAATTAACGAACCAAAATAATTCATTTCACTTGTGAGATCTACCCAAAACACCTTTGATGCTTTATGATTCCAAAGCTGTTGTACAGAAAAAACAATGATTACATCAGTTCTCATTTGTAAGTGCAAAGTGAGCAGAATTGTACAGCTGTCTCCTCTGAGAGTTGATGGTCATATTCAATGGATAGGGATACTAGCAGTGCAATAAGTGCTTCAATACATTTTCTACGTATTTTTATTTTTAAGTGAAATCTTAAAAAAAAAAGGTGCCCAAGGCTTACTTTGTCTTTTTCCTTTCACATGGTTATGTGAAACAGAAAAGGCTCACAGAAGCTGTGATTGATGTGAAAGTATTGCAGTTTAGACAGTGCTGTTGATCAATATCTGCTATTAGTCCCTTTGAAAATGTGCATCTGCAACAGTAAAATTTCTCTCATTTCAAAGCTATAAAGACCTTCTGTTAGTACCAATTTACAGCTGTGCTGTAGGAAAATGAAGTTTGCATAAGCCCACCTATCTTCCTCCTGAATCTGCCTAGTTTTGGTCTTGAGCACAGGATAAGGAGTGTAACAGCATCTTAGGACTGCACCTAAGGTCAAAGTGAACTTTTGCCTGGCTTTAAACAGGAAATTAATTTCCATGTGGCCTTACTTAACCGCTGTTGACAGTGCTGATGACTGCAATTAACATGTGGCAGGAAAAAATGGGTTGGCATTTTGTGGATTCCTCCTTGCTGAGCAGGAGGTGGTCAGAGGCTTTTCCTTGTGACGGCACTGCTCTAAGAAGGAATTCACCTTCCTTGGCCTCTCTTCATGAGACTCTTCACAAAATTGTCAGAAGCTGTGGTTTTTGTGCCACCACTACATGGCTGATATTTCTTTATATGCCCTTCTGCATGTATTTAGGCTGCCTTCTTGGTTGTGTCTTCCTGTCTAGAGAGAAGCAAGTAGATGGAGAAAGTGGAATTGGTTCAACTCCAGACTAAGAAAGACCAATATTATAATAAGGTGGAGATGTTTCAAGGAGTATATTGATACTCTGATATTGCCAACAATTGGAATGAACTATTCAAAAGTTGTCAAGGGAAGGAACATGGGTGATACTGGCCTGTCTTTCTATTCTTGTTTGCCCTTGCCATGGTGTACAAAAAAGGAAAGGGGAAATCAGTCAGATGCTTTGTATCCTTGAAGACTAGTATCTATGTAAATATTTGCAAGACACAGACATCCAAAAGCACAGCGGAGGATAGCATGGGCATACTGGGATTTTCTTTTTAATCTCCTGTACATGGCAGGTCAGAGTTTCGCTGTGGAAGTGGTGGAAGTACCACGAAGAGCTCCTTAAAAACACCAGACAACTGCTTTGGTGTGTGTGTGTTCTGTATTCTGCAAGTGAATGTAAAGACCTGGTTCTGTCTTGCTAAATAGCTTCAAGAACTGATAATATACAAGAGAAACAAGAAAAGATGACTCAAAAAAATAAGCATGCAGTCGCATTAGGTCCCTGGTTCTTGTGTGGGATGTTTCGTGGACAGGATAGGGTAAACGGGGGGAGGTGGGAGAGAGCAGTGTTCTCACTCAAGGAGGCTGATGGTGGTATGCAAGCCCTTTATAGACTTTTTACTCTTTCCTTACGACTGTTGTCCTACCCCGTCAACTCTACAGGCATTGCAGTCTTTACGTATCAGGAACAAGTGAAAGCTGCTCTAATAAAAGAAACTATTAATTCATTTAACGATTTTACAGAAGTAATACTTAAGGTGTGCAACGGAAAGGAAAGCAGGAAAGAAAAACAGATTGGGTGATTGCAGGGAAATGTCTGCGAGAAAGGTGAAATCTGGGGTTCACTTTTGTTTTCACTTTCGTTTTCACTTTCTGCTCCAGGTATCCTCATCATGATGTCCATGTGTAATGAGGTGCACGTGTATGAATACATCCCTTCGGTCCGGCAGACCGACCTATGTCACTACCACGAACTCTACTACGATGCAGCTTGTACCTTAGGGGCCTACCACCCACTGCTCTACGAGAAGCTGTTGGTGCAGAGGATGAACAAAGGTTTGCAGGATGATCTGTATCGGAAAGGGAAAGTCATTTTGCCAGGGTTCAAAGCTGTCAAGTGCCCCGAACGAAATAATTTCCCACACTTGTAGAATAGAGTCCTTCAGAAACAATGTGCAATAAGGTACTACTGTCGTACTATAAACAAGAAGAAAATACTTGAAAAATGTATCTTAGACCAATCTAGTCTTGAGTCTATAAATTGTAATTAAGTAGCAGGCATGAGAAATACTTTTCTGAGCCTGAGTATTTATTACTGCTTTGCAAATAGTTAAAGAAAAAAAAAAGGCTTAGCTCATGAAAGGTGCAAAGGACATACTTAGGCAGAAATATAATGTATTGTTGTGGGTGTGACTGTCAGAATTTGTCGGTGGTCTCTTATGCCACATATGCTAGACTGTAACTTTTTTTTAATGAATTTATTTAACTGTCAAACTTGGCATTGTGAAACAGCCTCTATTGTTCATGTACAGAGCAGCCAGTTGAACAATGCAGCATTTCTCTTGGCTCCATGGGATTTTCACTCTCTCCAAGAATGAAGTAATGGCTACTCTGAGCTGTGCAGTCATTGACGAGAGCGGACTTTAATTCCCCTTCATAGACAGGCTCAGTTACAGGCCTCCAGCCGTACCAGAGGCCTTATGGTGGCTATGAAGTCAGTGCAGATGGCGACGGCTGTGCACACAGCTAAACCAGTTAAACTACTGGATGTACTTTTGATGCCAGACCCCCATGCTCACACTGACTGCTTAGGGCAGAAGGAAAAGAGAAATGACTCATTTCTTTAGAGAGCAGCTAACATATTCGTAGCCCATTCAGGAAAAAACTCTCCCTGGGAGGCCTATCAAGAGGGTGTAAGTGAGTTGGAAACGATGCCTGCCCCTGGTCTGCACAGATAAAGAAGATCCAGAGAACGCCAAGGGAGGCTGTGCAGCACTCGCACATCACACTGAAAGCAAGCATGGAGGGAGCTCACCTTTCTGCAGCAAAGATAGCATTCAGGATTACAGACATCATTTGTTAGGTATTTCATTGGGATCCAAACCAAACTCACTTGTTCGCAAGTTACTGCTGTTAAGAAAGTATAAGGAGTTTTCTGGCAAAAGATGAGCATATCAGCATTTTTTATTTAATGTTTGAAAGACTATACCCCAGAGAAGCTGTAATGCCTGCAAAAAACCTGACTACAGATTGCATATGGAGATAATTTGATATTTTCCTTCATAGCACACAATGAGAATATTCTCTAAGGCACTTCTAAAAATCTGCCTGGTTGGTTGCTAATATATTTGAAGCATTATTTTTCATGGCAAGACTTGTGTTTCAGATTTTCCGAGTGGCAGGAGGTTAATGTTTTGGGGGTTTTTTTTCACCCTTTCTCTTAGGGTAAGTTCAGCAGGAATGTACATACACAAAAGCACAGGTATATCCTACTCATGTCCATTCAGTAAAAAGGCAGACAGCTCAAAGAGGCACTGAAAAGAAAACTGAGTGATTGTGGTGCAAAGTATTTTTTGTGTTTTGTCTTAAGCAACAGAAAGGCAATTGAAGAGTGCACACAATATTAATAACTATTTCCTCTTCAATAGTAATGTAAGTATAATAACAGAATCCTTTTTCTCTCACTTTGCTCTTTGCGTCTGATTATTTTCCTTCCTCAAAAGTGAAGAATATGTGTCTTACATAGGATTTCACCTTCTTTCCCATGTGGTCTCTTAAGTTGGGCTTTATGATCCTCTTAAGATTCCTTTTGTTGACAGAAAGTATGTCCAGATGATCTAAAAACTGCACTTCGGTATTGTGTGGATAGTTATGTCCATAAATGATTTTGGTACACGTCAAAATGAATAGGTTTTACTCATATTAGCCTTAGACTCTGGATATATTACATACGGATTTCTTTTTAATGTTACGTATGGCAGCAACTTTTATTCTTAAAGTTAATAACACTGTTGTTTAATCTTGTGGAGAATAGATAACCTACACAGAACTAATTTATTTTTCCATGTGTTTGGTACCCTGTTTGCAAAACATTTGAACAGTGCAAGGAAACATGTCTCTCTTTCCTGTACGTTGGGTTAGCTACCACATTTGTAAAGGAAGGGAGCTGATTAGCTTTTGAGGACTAGTGAATATGCTACTTTTCCATACGCTGGAAATTCTCAAGTTCTGAAAAGAAAAAAAAGCATATCACTTTGATTGGTGTGCAACCACTAACCTTTAACTTAGATTTTCACGAAGAAGGAAAATACTAACTGCATTATTCAACTACCCACAGCAGGATTATGTTGTATTATTCCCTGAGTCATTTGTCAGAATAACCAACATAGCTGTTGTACAGAACAAGACAAATGATAAAGTTTCATGTAACAAGTGCTAAGCATACCTACTTAATACATCATTTAAATAACAATGCAGAACCAGGTCTGAGATGTAATAAAATGAACTATACATTTTTAATTTATGGGACTGTGCGCATTCAAGCCCTCCCAGCATAAATTTTTTCTTTGCTGTATCCTGATTTATATGGCAGTCAGTGGTTCTTCCACAAGTGCAAATGTGGGTGCTGTAGCACCATCACCTCAGAAGATGCCGCAGAGCTGTCCTGCAAACGCTTGCTTGCTCGCAGAGGAGGAAGACCAACTTGCAATGCCCATCTTGAAAAAATAAGCATCCTTGGTGTGGCTTCCCAACACTGGTTTCCACTGTGATGTTTCACTGATTTGCCTGCTCAAACATCTTGTGGCTGCTTAAAGAGATTTTACTCCCCTACTTTGTCTTGTCCTACTTCGGTTTTTGACACAAGTGTAAGTGTAGCCCGATGTGGTAACTGAGGGCTCACGTCCACTTGCTGCAAGAGGGGAAGGGGCCAAACTAAAGAGGGAACATAAAGGACCCGCAGACGTGCTTCCCACACCACTGCTTACACTCTGTGGCATTGGTGTTGGTGACTTTTATAGGAGCCCACCAAATATTTCTGCATTTATGGGCATTTCCCCATCCCTCGCAAGGGCAGAGACATCTTCACAAAGAATCACGTTCAGTAAATTTAAAACACTGAGTGAGCGTGTAGTAACGCTGAGCCATGTACCTTAATAACAACATGTGAGAGTGCTGGTTTTAGGCAAACCTATTAAATGCAGACAATGTGAAAGGAAATGCATTTTCCCACCCAGATCATGGGAAAAGATACAGGAGTGGCTTCGTAGCTCTCCCCTGTGGCTGTCATACCCTAACAGAGTGGAACAGCACCGTAGATGAGAGGTTTGCCCAAAACCTGGCCCTTGAAGTGCATCATCAGCCAAGCAAATGCCTCTGCTAGTGGAGCCCTGAGCTCCCTTCACACTTGTTGCAATGATGCAGGTTTTAAATTTATGGAGTTTTACTGACAAGTAGGACTAAGTTGCCTTCAAACGCTATCGAGCCTCATTTCACAGCCCCTGGTGCTGTTGATAACAGTTGCACTTAGCTGAAACAAACCAGAAATGCAGCAGCAGCTTAAGGAAATGTGCTGAATTTATTCTGAATTTCGTTATGCTCTTTTTTCCACTGTGAATTCCGTAGCTTTTCTGACTTACGGTGCTCTATCATTTTATTCATTCAGCCTTTGGATGGTTAAATCAAGGTATTCTTCTTTTTATTCAAGAAAAAAAAAAAAAAGAAAAAAGGAAGATTTCACCTCATTTTGAGCCAAAAACTTTCTTGCTAGAAAAAATTAATTGTTCTATTCCTTTATAGTTCTAAAGATTATCTGAGCATAAACTCACAGCTCAGTCAGTCATTCCTTGGATTAAACTACTTCCTCTTCTTTTTTATCTTGCTGTGCAGTTTTATGCTGTTCAAACTCTGGTAAAGTCAGTGAAATTACAATGATAGAAGAACTATGTACCTTTGGAGAGAGAGAGGGGTGATTTATACACTCTAATCTGCACTTTCTCTGTACAATTTAGTTAAATCATTGCATGTCGTTGGTCGGTACACTTTCTTTGGTGAAAACATCCAAATTCTGAACTTGTTGCTGTAGATCTCTTGCCAAAGTCAGCAAAACCAAGACAGCTTTTTTTTCTTAAATGAAGGCAAGTGTCTACACTCAGTGGCTGCACAGACTGAACACAGTCATTTTAGAGACAGATTGAATTAATCAGGGCTTCAAAACCCACGTAGACCAATCCAATCCATAGTGGGGTTTTTCATTTCCTTTTTCCTGAGCAGTTTTCAAGGATAGAAAATTCCATTTGGACAGTGACACAGATGTATCATGAAATGACTATTAAATGCATTGACTGCAAAAATTAATGGCTACTATTTTTCCGTTCATGCTCGCTAAAGTTGATGCGTATTGAATAAATGAAATTGGTTTTCGAAGTAGGTAATTCAGAAGACTGTCATTAGAAAGCATCCGAATCTTTCCCAGGAGCTATCCTCTCACACACAAGGAGGATACCTGATTTAACTGTTTGAAATTTAAAGTAGCCCGTGTCTGGGCACACCTGCATCAGCGAATGAATTTTGACACTGCAAATTTCTTCTCTCTGGCTTAGTGATCAGATGCAGAGTTTTGTTCTTGAAATAAGAGTTGTGTGTAAAAGCCTTACATGTATCCATACCATCTCATCACTCTTATAATATGTAGTCATTGAACTATTCAAATATAGACTGTGTAATTTTTTAATAGCTTTGAGAATTATTTTGTATGATGATTTTTTTAAATGAATGTGTACTCTAATAACAAAGCTTAAGATTTTACAGGAGTCACATTTTTAAGCAGTGTTTGTATACATTTTAACACTTTTTATATTTTCTATTATGATTTTGTATATTTTTATGTATGCACAGTGTACAGATTTTTTCCTGTAAATAAAACATTTGTTTTCATTTGTTTAGGACTGCTGGTCTTTTCATACTGCCTTGCGCGAATGACACTGAACTGCAGATGGCACGTAACAGGGAAGGTGCCTGTCGGTTCTGCCCACAATTGCAATGAAATCTCAAATGGAAATGGACAGACAGGCTGACGAGTAGCTTTCACAGTAAACTACAGAAAAGAGACAAATATTGTAAAGCCAGTTTTATTCTAGAATGAACATGTCTACCCAAGCAGGTGCTCTAGGATTCCCTTGGGAGAATATACCATACTGCTCTAGCTTTGGTAGTAAATTACTTGGGATAGTAAAGCCCTCTACGGAGGTCGTGCTCTGGTGACCTGATGCTGTACTCGAAGTGCTGGTAAACTTCAGCTAAATGGCTGTGCCACCCATTCAAGGAATCCAGCGTCAAGTCTTGAAGACTAAGAACAGGCATTTTTATCAGTTATTAATTAAATGAAAAAACAACTTACCAAAGGGAAAGCATAACTTGCCATTCAGTTTGTGATGAAATACCCTATAATTTAAACACTACAAGTCTGCTTACATCCATTAAATGTGAAGCGTTCTGCTGCTTTTGGTAGTCTTTGAACTACGCAGTGGCTGGAGATGGGCCAATGGAGGTGGCGGTTACTGTTTTCATCCCAGGGAGTCACCTTGAGTCCACGCCGACAATAAAGCTAGTTACACATTAGTGGAATGTTGAAAGTGCGATTGCCATCACATAACCTTCTGGCAGCCAGTAATCATGCAGCTCATCCTGTTTGTTACACCACGTCCTGGCAGGCAGTGTTGAGGGGATAATTACTATATGTCACAATATGCAAGTAACACCCCTTAGAAAACTCAGAACAGTGAGCTACACCAGGGGATAAACTGAATGATGAGATGCACGAATGAAGCAACTAATTGATGCTTTTCAGATCCATCAACTTCGCTTTTACTCTGTTTGTTTTTTTTCATTTAAGTAAACAACAACATCAAAACATGATCACTGTATTTCATATGCTAAAACATATTCTGTAAACTTCATTGTGTATGACATGGAAGAGGATATTCTTGTCTCACTGCATACACCCCAGTGTCTCAGTAGGAGGTTGAAACCCATGAACTACACTGTGTTGGGTACAAAGAACATCTCGGTGTACCCCCTATTCTTTAGCAGTGACAGCTATAGGAGGTGTGGCATTACCTTTCTGATAGCATCTCAGGGAACCTTGGAGGCAACCCATTTTCAGGTTTCATTCCCCAAAATCACACTGCCCCTTTCTGAGCAATATGCCTTTGAAGGAGGCACCTGTTAATCTTTCTATTCATAGAAGTCAGCTGTTTCACTTGAGCATGAGGTACATAGTTTTCTGACAGGTCAAACTTCATCCAGGCATTTTGGTCTGTTTATCTGCATTATTAGCTCGCCTGCTGTCATCTGGCTGAAAGACTTGTTTCAGGACAACTGCTCCAACTTGCTGTCTTGACTGCAGCGCGAACCCATTGAAGAACAGCTAGACAAGCAAGGAAGGAGCCAGTCTTTTGCTATGATCACACCTGCCACCTTCTTCTGCAGGAAACTGCACCTGTAGCGATGATTAAGTAGTGGCGTACTGTGGGATTACTTTGTCAATCAGTATGAACAGTCCACAAACACTTGTGGTTTGGTTGGATTTCTATTCTAGCTCTCCTAGCATCTTGATCTTTCCAGGGTGACAAGTGGATAATTTGATTGTTTCATCAGAATAGCATGGATTTATCTGCTGCACCCCAAAACCTGCCAATGGCCACTCCATACATGTATCTTTCCTTATTTTCAATATCTAGATTCTACTTTCTTACAGTGGTTAGTTACTCCAGATAGAGCACTTCAAAGAAATTACTGCACTTTTGTGGAAGTTAAGCACAGCCTGACCGCTGAGCTTCATGACTTGATACCCAAGGCAAGTTAGAAGTGCATGCCCTGTTATTTCTTTTTCCTAAAAATATGCTAATGTTCAGTAAATGCTTATTAAGTTTGATGTAAATGCTAACTGCCTATATTATAATGACAGGGAACGAACTGTAATGCAGTAATATAGTGGGGTCTTTCTTCCCCTGGAGGCAGAGTAGCTACCAGAGAAGTGCGTACAAGTAGGTTGTGACAAATCACAGCGGGGGCCATTGCTGGTGGGATTGCTGGATTCTTAAAAATGATAAAAGTAAAGAAAGGGGTCCAGGGGAAGGAAGGGGGAGGGACAAGGAATGATGAAGCACAGCAAGGAAGGAGAAAGAAACAGCTAGAAAGATGTACCGTACCAGATGCAAAGGCAGAACTGCTTTTTCCTAAGTCACTTAATTGGTTTGGGCTGTTTGTTTTCCTTTTTTTTCTGCACATTTGGAGAGGAACTCAACTCATCTGTTAGTGCTCATCTTGCTGCTGTCAGGTTTAGTGTGGTGGGACGTGATCATAAAATGAAGAACAAAGGTAGAGTTATGAACAGTAATTGACTTCTGCCGAGGCTCAGCTTCTTTGTAAACACATGAATCCCACAAATTAAACTGAGAAAAGACTAATGTCAGCAGAGTTGTGGGGTTACATAGCTACACTCTGGACAACTTCCTCTATGTGCTTATTGTCATCCGTATGATAACTGAAATAAGAAAACCCATTTCCTTTGGTGACCTGTTTCTGCGCATAGACAAATACAAATTGAATACCCTCTTGGTTACAGGATGCTGACGGATAAGGGATAATTACTGTAGCAGCAACTCCTTATATGCTTGTGAGCGGTCTCCAAAAACTCTGAGGGGTTCAGGAGGGCAGGCAACAGACATCACAGCTGCCTTGATTTTATGGAAGCAGCCAGAGGCGAAAATTGCTACCAGTGCTGACTCCAGGCTGTGTCAGCTGCTGTTAATTGCCTCACTCCCAGACAGTCGTCTGACTGCAACTGAGCTTCCCGATTAAAATATTTTGCTGGCCCACCTTCTGAACAGTGGGGTTTTTCTACCCTCAGTCTTGGAGTGGAGATGCATGTGGTGTACTGGCTACATCCTATGCTGTTGCTATCATGTGCTGCAGGTATGTCTCCTGTGCAGGTGGGGTTCTTGGAGGGGGGGGGGGGGGGGGGGGGTCTGGGTTGTTTTCTATAAAACTAGAAGATTTTTTTTTCTTGTCTTTTAAGCATAGTTTAGTCATTCTTACAGCAGTTCAAGGAAGTGTAACATGAACATGCCTCAAGAAGCTGCAGTTCCTGACTTGTGGGTAGTCTGATGTGCTTTCCTGATCCAAAGTATCTACACCTTGTATTAAGACAGTGACAGTAGGAAGAATTTTTGGCAAGTTAAGGCAAGAAACATGAGATGTGTCTCTTGTGCAAGCACAAAGTGCCTGAAGTCTACCCCTAGGCCCAACCCTGCTGCCCATGAGGTACGTAACCCAGCAGGCTCATATAAGGTGCTATACCCAGAGCACAAGGAGGGCAGATGACCAGGAAGGAAAGGTGGGGAAAGTTCTGCTCTGGGCCTGTTTCTGAGCCTACTTTTTCAGAAAAGAGGAGGAGGGCTTTCTGAAGCTTCCTAGTGGATCAAGCAATGTTATTTTTATTCCCTAGCAGTATTCCTCACTGGAGGTGTTGGGTTGTTTTTCAGTTACTTCTAGCGCTTGTTTTCTTCTATACAAATGATGTTATAAGGTATCTGATGGACCTAATTTAGACTTTACAAATGCACGGGGCTGAACGTAGCTATCAGGCCATTAGGTGTTTTAATGAGCAGCCGGAGCATCCTAAGAACAGTAGAGATGAGAAGAAAACAAATCAATAAGCTGTTACCAAAATAACACTAACAAAGTTCTTCCATGGTAGAAGAGCAGGGAAGGCAGAAACAAAAGAGCATATACCAATGTCTGAGAAATATTACCTTATTTTCATGGATATAGCATGCTATTCAGATAATCCTTGGTCACTTTAAAGTACTCTTTTTAGATAAGTCCTCATGACATGCTCTGTCATATAAAGTGAACAAAATGAGAGATCAAAGCTGCAGGGATCATAAACTAGGGATAGTTATTTCAGTATAGGAAATAATGAGAAACTTGTCTTTACCCATACTTCAATGTAACCAGCATGGCTGCTGAATTTCAAAGGGACTGGTTCTGTACACAAACCCCAATGCTAACAACGCTGCTATGTCCTCAATGCACATTGGTTTAAGACAGCACTGTTGCTTTCAATGGGGTTTATCACTGCAGCCAAAAAAAAGACCAATTGTCATATTTATTTCACACGTGCTCTTCCCTGGCCTTAAACAGAGCTCCTAAAACCCATACAGTATACAAAAGGGGTAGCATATATTAAGCTAATTCCTTCTACCTAAGAGAAACTTGAAAACAGTTTCTTGTAGCAATGGGAGGAGCAAGAACAGGCAAAGAACTTTGATGAATAGCAATAAAATGGATCCTGCCTCTATTTCCTATTGCCATTTCATTAAGTCAGAATTGTTTAGGGCTTTGCAGTGTGATTGATGGATCCTGACTGACAGAGGTAGCAGCAAATTTACCAGTCCCTACAGTAACATTTTAGTTTATGAGTAGAAATGAAGGGTCTATTACTACTGTAATATGGGCTGAGTGATTCCAGATCATTTTGAAATAACTCCCATTTTGCTGAAAGTTTGAAGCATAACAACGAGAAGTATTTTGACACTTGAAAAATGTATGTGTTTATTTAGTCATAGTCAATATGCTGTTCTGCCTACCCAATTTCTTCTTGCATTTTCAGTTCTTCACCCATGGACTCTGGATCAGCCCACAAGGATTGAAAGACAGACTCCAGCTGACTGTGATGGGTTTATGCTGATATATCCCTATCCCAATTCCGCTATGACTAAAGTACACTAATAAATACTTGTAGAAATGTGATCTTATTGTGTTCTTTTTTGCCGTGGGTTATGAGCTGCTTATCCTTGGCTATGTGTGTAATGCATGTTTAGGGAAAATGGTTCTTCCAGATGTTCTTTACAGAGTTAGGCTGAGACCAAGAACACTGCACCGGGAAATCTCAAGCCTTATTTTCATGAGGTTATTTTTGTAGTACGATACCACTGACTATCTTCCCTTGTGAATTACCCAGGGTCTTTTTGCTTGAGGGTGGGTCACTGTCTTGCATTCTGCTAACACTCACTCACATACACAAAAACTTCAGCAGCTTTTGGGCATTTTATCTACTGAGTCTTCCTCAGCTCTATCTTTCATTCTGCCTCTGGCTAAAACACAGGTTCTTACAAGCCCTTCCTTCCCCCAGATTGCCATATGCCCTGTTGCTACAGCTTCTGTTGTCCAAAATGATCTTTCCATCAGTTGCTATGAACAATATACTGGAGGTGCTCTGATATGGGAATGCTGGAAGAACCTTTTAATTACCAGATACACATCCTGCTGGTGGATGAGGGCTCTTGTTACAGAGCTTGCACTGTTTTTTCAGGCAATGAGAGCTGCCTTGTGGTAAACGGTGGGTATAATGGATGAAAACCAAGTCTATCCAGATTTTTATCTTGGTTTGCAGCCAATTAGGTATTGATTTTACCCAAGACAGAATTGGAAATTACCAAGGGTGGTTTGATTTGCGACTGTGTTTTGCTAGCAGTTGTTTGGTTTTATGTGTAAGCAATGCACCAACAGAACTGATTGGGTTGAGAAATCAGAATTTCTCTTGTGACAGAATTTTTAATTCTTCTACAATTTCTTTCTTATCTTGGACACAACCAAAACAAATTCTCAAAAAACTCCAGACAAAACCTTGGACTGTCAAAATATCCAATTACAGGTAGATGCCTTCAGGGAATTGTAGTTCAGCTTCATTCTGTGTGGTCCCCTATAAGCTAGGTTTCTGGGCTGGGTTACTCTTCCCTTCATGTCCTCCCCTAGCTAAGCCACCACTGTTCCTGCACTGGTGCATGGAGGATGCAGTCTGGTAAGGGAGCTTGATCTGCCTGGGTCAATGACAGTGTTTTTCATTGAAGATTGATACATTTTACAGGAATCAAGTTGTAGAGACTTAGGCATGGAAGTCTGGCCTGAAATGGGACATTTTATCCTTATTTTTTCCCCTGCTGAAAATGCAAAATTAGCAGCTGTTATTTTTGCCAATTTTAGAAACCACGTTTTGCACCAAGAAAATGCTTTAATGGTAAACTGCCCAACAAGTTACAAAATTGCGTGGGTTTTGTTTTATAATTCACATAGAAATCCCTTGATTTTGATGTTGGTCATCACTGAGAGAAAAGGCAGTGAAGGTGAAAAGGAAGACAAGTTATATGTGTTTTTGGTTAACCTTTGAATCCTACTGGTAGTGTCTTCCTATTGGCTTAAAGCCAGTATACACAGAAGTCTTATAAAGCCCTGGGGTGAGTTGTAAGGTCTTGAGTAAGTATTTCCCCTAAAGGGATAAAATATTACCTCTGAAGCAGGGCCATCCATCAAGTGCTCAGTATACAATAGTTGTACCCTATAATTGACCCTTGCATATTTCTGTAGACCCATGTCTGAAAATCTGGTCCTAATTTAGATAGAATAAAGGGATTTAAGAAATCACTGTAGAGCCGATGTTCTTGTTTTCAGTCCAGATTCTGAAGTTAACAATCAAGAGAGTTAAGTACTTCAAACAAGACAGAAACAAGAAATAATTCCTAATGCATTGAAGTGTTGCTTCTCTACTAACATCCAATGGACTCCTAAGTTGTCTCCCTGATGAAATACAGTCCCAAGCATGATTACCAAAAGGGTTATAATTTGAATAATTGTTTTTTATTTGAATTTTTCATCATTTCAGAAAGCTAAAAGAGTTACTACAAGGCAAAAATAGAAAAGGAAAGCAGTATGAAGCCAATGTGTCATTCACTGGATTGTTGCTTTTGCTACCACATGCCCATGCCACAAGAGTAGCCCATTGCCTACAAAGCAAGGGAATGCAACTAATGAAAGACAGGAACTTTGCAGGACTGCTTTTGCTATGACTACACATTAGTGATAGCAACTGGGCATATTCTTCGTCACAGGCACTTGCACAGTATCAAGAGCACTGAATGCTTTTGAGCGTGAGACTATGTGTAGCAAACAGTAGTACTAAAGATGTTTATAATTGTGTTTAGATTTGACATCGATAGGATAGGATAGAATTGAATAGTTCCACTTGGAAGGGACCTACAACGATCATCTAGTACAGCTGCCTGACCAGCCCTGACTTCAGGGATGACCAAAAGTTAAAGCATATTAAGAGCATTGTCCAAATGCCTTTTAAATACTGACAGGCTTGGGGCATCAACCACTTCCCTAGGAAGCCTGTTGCAGTGTTTGGCCACCCTCTCAGTAAAGAAATGTTTCCTAATACCTAGTCTGATCCTCCCCTCACGCAGCTTTGAACTGTTCCCACACGTCCTGTCAACGAATACCAGGGAGAAAAGCTCAGCGAAGGTGAAGAGCCTGGGTCACTGGAGGTAATGAAAAGGACTAAACTAGTTCAGCCTAGCAATACAGAGACAGAAGGTTATCTGTTTGCTGTTTCCCAGTATGAAGAGAAGACAACCATGAAAGAAGAAGGGCTCTTTGAGTAAATCAGGAATAAAGGTTTATAAACTGGCTACAGATAAACTTAGTTTGAAAGCAATTAATATACTAAACATCAGAGGAACAAAGCTCTGCAACAGCTTCTACTTCAAAAGACAAGGAACCTCAGATTTATTTTCATTTGGACGCTGTCAAATTTCTGAATTGCATTAAATTATGCAGTTTATAATGAAAAGGGATTTATTCTAATGAATTAAAGGCCCAGTATAGTTTTATGTTGTATTTTCCATGCTGTGGCAACCAGTATTTCCTTCAGTACAGCAGCTTTTTTGCCCTGAAGGAAGAAGGATATAATGATTAAATCATAAAATAAAGTTCTACAGATTTGAATTAGACTTGCCATGCAACTTCATGAGGTTTTGAGCAGTAATCTAACCTTTGATCCTCAATTTTTTCCTGCTGTAAAACTAGGACAATGCTAATTATCTGCTTTATCAGGATACTGAGGGTTAAATCAATTAACAATATTTGTTTAGAGGAGGTTACATAAATGCTGAAAAATATTCTTTGACTAGGAAGCCTTATTTTGTTTTTCTCTCCATCCACCTAATCTGAAATGATTGTTGCTTGAATTGTTAGCTAGATATATGACTGCGCAGATATACCTGGTAGACACAGTAAAACTCTGAGAAGTAATGTCAGCTGACACAAAATGTACAAAAACATCCTGCTCTGGATAAAATTTTAGTATTATGCCAGTGCCGCATCACTAGAGATTATTCAGTGATTGAATAGGAGAGGAAAATGAGAGGTTCTGTTATCTCCAGGGTTACACTTACTTTTTCATCTGTTGAATTTGATTGTCCTCATAAAGCAACTACATTCTTTGTTTATATAATCTGTTGCATTGTACTAGAGATTCTGTTTTCTTCAGCTGACCTATGCCTGCATTCAGCTTTGAAATGGTAATTTGCAGCCAATACATAGCTGGAGGCCTACCTGAAAATTGTGGACATATTATAGAAAAGGAGAAGCATTAGAATTAAAATGGGGAACTCTGAGGCTAAATTAATGTTTGACCTTCATCTGACCAAGGCATGGGCTAAAATTCAGTCTGATCCTTGACCTGACATTGCAGCTGAGATCACTGCAACAGAAAGTCCCATAACATCCGTTCAGTGTGGCGTGGCAATGCTATTTTGAAAAGCAGCGCAAGTTCAGCCTACCTGTAGATCCTGTATGCCTTTGTAGGACCTTCATTGTCCCCACCAAACTTAGAAATCAGTTCAGAAAAAGATACCAAAATGCCAAGTGCTTTCACCCAACTTCTAGATAACACTGCACTGATGGCAAGTGAGAAACAGCACAGTCATTAATACCTTATCCTTTCTTTCCTACATTTCTCTTAGCACTGACTGAGCTCTTGACCATCCAGACTCTCCCTTGAGGACTGATGTACATGTGAAAACAGCAAAGAAATACTGCTTTGGTTGCGTTTCTGCTGGTGTATGCTTGCAAGAACAAACAGCATACCAAGGGGCCTTGCTTATAAGAATCCTAACACCTTTTTTTTCAGCTGCGAATATACCACATTCCTTGCTTCTGTAGTAAGCTCTGTATACTGGAAACTGCCATTTATCTCTCAATCTACCTTGAAGGTTTAATGTTACAGGTTGAAGTGTATGAAAAATAGTTGATTGTAAATGGTGTCCTGAAACTCCCAGCACAACTATAGGCTGATCACGATAGGCAAGTGCAAACAATTTGACCGAAGCAGCTTTCCCTGTACTGCAGAAAAGCTGAGGTGTGTAACGCCACAGATTCTTTGAATCCTTAAACAGTTTGCAGTTTTCTTCCTTTCAGATAGAGACAATGGTTTTAGAGGTCAAATCTTTTCCTACAGATATTTCCCTGCTAGTCCTCAAACAGGCAGCAAAGTTAATCTCCTGTCATTCAACCACTGCAGTTAACTCTGATTTCCCTGTCTCTCCTAGGGTAAGTGTGATTGTGACCCCTTCTATTGATCAGCATCACCTGCAAGGTTGTCAGGAAACAGCTGAGGCAATGGTCCCTCTTTTCTAAGCTAATCTCAGTGAAAATGCACAAGGGTAGATGTAACCTCTTATGTTGAGATTCAACTATATTTTTGTTTTGAAAGTTTGAGTTATCCAAATAGATCAACATGTTTACCTGCATCATGCCTAGGGGCTTATTCTAAATGACAGTGATCACTTAAACCTCTGAAGGAATAGGTTAGTCATCTAGGTTTACAGAATATGTGGAAGAGACAAGACCTAATAATTGTGTTATATGACAAGATTTCCTTCTATGTCTTAGAATGACAGAATGGGTTGAGTTGGAAGGGACCCTTAAAGATCACCTAGTCCAATCCCCCTGCCATGGGCAGGGACATCTTTCACTAGATCAGGTTGCTCAATGCCCTGTCCAACCTGGCATTAAACAATTCAAATGATAGGGCATCCACAACTTATCTGGGCAACCTGTTCCAGTGTGTCACCACCCTCATGATAAAAAATTTCTTCTTTACATCCAGTATAAGTCAACCTTCTTTCAGTTTAAAACCATTGCCCCTTTTCCTGTCACTACAGGCCCTGGTAAAAATTCTCCGTCTTTCTTATAAGCCTCTTTTATATATTGAAAGGCCACAACAAGGTTTCCCCAGAGCCTTCTCCAGGCTGAACACCAACTCTCAGTCCTTCTTCAGCGGAGAAGTCTTCCAGCCCTCTCATCATTTTCACGGCCCTCTTCTGGACCTGGTCTATCAGGTCCATGTCTTTCTTGTAGTGGGGACCCCAGAGCTGGATGCAGTACTCCAGGTGGGGTCTCAGCAGAGTGGAGTAGAGGGTCAGAATCACCTCCCTCGACCTGCTGGCCATGCTTCTTGTTATGCAGCCCAGGATACAGTTGGCCTTCTGGGCTGCAAGCGCACATTGATGGCTTCTGTCCAGCTTTTCATCCACCAGTACCCCCAAGTCTTTCTCTGCAGGGCTGCTCTCAATCCATTTATTCACCATACTACTGGTGATTTCCTGAACCCAGATGCAGGACTTTGCACTTGGCCTTGTTGAACTTCATAACATTCACACAGGCCCACTCCTCAAGCTTGTCAAGGTTGCTCTGGCTGGCATCTCTTCCCTCGAGGATATCAATGGCACCACTCAGTTTCTTGTCATCTGAGGGTGCACTCAATCCCCCTGTGTCTTTGATGAAGATATCAAATAGTATTGGTCCCAGTTTGGACCCTTGAGGGATCCTCCCTCTCTCTTTCTGCGCTGCTTGTCACTTCAAATTTGACCTCAGCTTCACTCTCGTTTGAGTCTCCTCTCATTCTTTCAGAAATGCCTGTTTTCTTTTGCAGGGTGGATATGGACCACAAAAGGATCCCATTGTCTTTGCTACAAACCCTACTGATTGCATTTTCCCCTCGGTGTTCTGACCCGTTCATTTTCCTTGTCTAATGTGGAGGTCTCTTCCCACTTCTGTGAAGCCCTGTGTTTCTCCAGTGCTATGAAAAGAGCAATATAGGAAGAGATGTCGACATACTAGATGCTGTTTAAAATCATACATAAAGTAAAGAGATACTGCTGCCATACACTTTCTGTGTCTTCAAGAAAGGAAGATCTTTTAACTGGATGTCCTTTCCATTACTGCATTCCCCACATGTACTTATCCTGTATTTGTGTTCATTCATGCGTATTAGTTTCCAGCTTTATTTAATAGTTTGCTTACATGAGAGGTGGCCTGGCTGCCTGCTTCCTACTTTTGACCTGAGTCTAAAGAAGCTCTAATGTATGCTCGCAGCCCAGAAAGCCAACTGCATCCTGGGCTGCATCAAAAGAAGCATGGCCAGCAGGTCGAGGGAGGTGATTCTCCTCCTCTACTCTGCTCTCGTGAGACGCAACCTGGAGAACTACGTCCAGCTCTGGAGCCCCCAACATAAGAAGGCCACGGACCTGTCAGAGCAAGTCCAGAGGAGGGCCATGCAGATGATCAGAGGGCTGGAGCACCTCTCCTATGAAGACAGGCTGAGAGAGTTGGGGTTGTTCAGCCTGGAGAGGAGAAGGCTCCGGGGGAACCTTGTAAGCAGTCTTTCAGTACTTAAAGGGGCCTACAGAAAAGGTGGAGAGGGACTCTTTATCAGGAAGTGTAGCGATAGGATGAGGGGTAACAGTTTTAAACTGAAAGAGGGTAGATTTAGATTAAATACTAGGAAGAAATTCTTTACTGTGAGGGTGGTGAGACACTGGAACATACTACCCTGAGAAGCTGTGGATGCCCCATCCCTGGAAGTGTTCAAGGCCAGGTTGGATGGGGCTTTGAGCAACCTGATCTAGCGGGAGGTGTCCCTGACTATGGCCGGGGGGTTTGGAACTAGATGATCTTTAAGGTCCCTTCCAATTCTAACTATTCTATGATTTCAAGCAAGTCTTAAACCCTTCTGTAATGCTGAAGCCAGTCCAGCCCCTAGACAGCATCCGTACAGCAGGCAGGACAAGGCTGAACTCGTGTCAACATACTCAGGCAGGTTGTACCAAGGATGTAGTCTGGGGCGGCATGAAGGCTGGCTAGGGCTGCTGGGAACCTTAGTTAAATGTCCAGGTTATTTCCCTGAACTGATCTTTTTGTCATAAGCTGCAAGAGAAATTCCTAAAGTAATTTTGAACTCACTGTGTGAAATGCAGTTATATACCTTATGACAGCAGCAAAGGCACCCTTGAGACCTTTTTTCTCTTTGCCCTCAACTTTAAAAAGTCATAACACTGCATGTTGGGAGAGAAATAAAGTCAAAATACTTCTGAACTGTACTATAGTATTGTACTTATGTAGAGTATTCTGCACTAAGAGATCATTTTGACTTTGCCCATTGTCAACTTAAAAGCTCGGGTGTGCAATTCTATTTGGACAAAAATTCTTGCCATTTCCAGGTGACTGAGAAGGTAATGCAGCATCACTTCTTTATGTTGACTATTATTTACTCACAGTCAGCCCAGCTACCAGTGAAAAGAAGAGATGAAAAATCAGATCATAAATATTAACACATACATGAAAATTATAACAACTTCTGATAATAGATTTTATGGTATGCCCACGAACCTCTGAAAGGGCATAAATTAAACAAACAAGGTCTATTTTCAGGACTTAATAGGTGTGTTCCAATTGGTGCATAAAATGAGGCTTGACACAATTGTCCCTGCATTGTATACTATCTTTCCAAAACTGTAGTTTTCTGTCCTCATGCAGCTAAAATATTCTGGTTTTCCAAGTGGGAAAATGAGCAGTGGTTGTTTGGGGTTTTTTTAAAAAAAAAAACAGCATTAACTTACCAACATATCCTTGCAGCTTTAAAAATGAAACATTACCTTTTGTTGAAAATACTGAAAACTCCACAATACCAGATGAAAACTAACTGTGAAAATACAGCTGCTACACAGCCAGTCAGGAAACGGTAAGGTTGTTATTATTTTTTTATGACTATCATATGCAGCTCTGTTTCCCAAAGCGTGTATGCATTTCTCCCTGCTCAGTGCACGAGGTAAGATCAAGAAGGACTGAAAATGGTTGCTAGAAAACTGCATCTACAAGGCACAGCCAGATTATCATCAAAGAAAGAAGGACTCCTTGTTCCTCGTCTGGCACAGGGAAGTTCCATGAAGGCCCTGGAAGAGGGGGCAGCCATGGGTAGCGACCCACTAGGTGAGAGGCGGGTGATGGTGGTGGAACAGCTTCCTGGGGACTGCCACAGCCACATGCCTGGGAGGTGTCTGACTTGTGATCTGAGTCAGTACCAGTTCACTGGATGCTGTGCTATCATGCATCCTAATGAAGCAAAATAATACGAAAACGCCTTTCCTTTCGCTCACAGTTCTAACCTGCTGAGGAAACTCCACGTCCCTGCTGGGTTAACTCCTGCTTATGGCACATCAGACTCCAACAATGTTCCCCTGCTTCTTCACAGCCCTTCTGTTGAGGCTCTCAACTTGGGCCCAGGCAGCTATTTTACCTTGTGTGCATGAACAGTGAAGATAAACCTGAAGACAATTCAATCTGTGAGCAGTCGCACTGGAGCAACAGGGCTGTGTGCCTGAGCAAGTGCTCACTTGTGAGAAGCACAGTTGCACACGCTGGGTCCAGGTCTCATTGAGGAACACTGTTAAGTACATTATTATTACTTGAATCTTACTGTCCGCCAGAAAAAAAAAAAAAAAAGTCTTTGTAATTGGCTTAGTTTGTTCATTCTTTCTATTTAATTTCTCCCTCACTGAGCCCACCTCTCCCCACCTCCCCAATACATGACAAATTTGGAAAGGTCACAGTATTAATTATTTTCAAGTAAGTGTGTATATTCTTTTCAGCATCGCTTCTCCAAATCCTCAGGGAAAATGACAGGGTCAGCCTCTATTTTTAAAAGTGCAATGATTTTAATAAAAGAAGACAGAGAGTAGAAATCAAACCGCTAATCAGGGACTTTTACTCACATCTAATACATCCCTTCCCTCACACTCTCCCTCCTTACTTTTGCTCAGAGGCACTTTCTGACACCAGAAATAGCACTTGCTGATCACACGGTTTGGGTGGGCTTTTTTCCAAATTGTAATATGCAAAATAGTATTAGATGTGCTAGGCTGAGTTTCAGTAGTCCAGGGAGCCTTAGGTGCACTACCTGAGTGAATAAATGTGTGGAAGTAATTAGTGGGAAGCCCATGAGCTGCATTGGAGCAACTAAGGTTGTGATTCATAATCTAATCAGTGGCTTCAAAGTGATCGGTTCTGTAGATCTTTGAGTGATACAGGTTTAATTTGACTTAAATTTGGCTGTCAGTAGCAATGCAGCAAATTCCTGTTTTCTCTGTGGGCTAACTTGATATTATGTGAAATAGCGAGTGCAGATTCACTCTGCCTCACTGTGTCTCATCCATAACCATACCCTCTCAAGCACTCATTATTCATATCTTGACTTCTGTATCAATAAAAAATGAATTTCTGATACGTAAGATAAGGTTAACCTCAAAAGCTCCCACACCACTATGTTATCCAGCTAATGATCGCTGGTTCTCAATGCAGTATTTCCTCAAGCACAGTTACACCAGCCAGAAAGCTCTTCTGAGTTGGGGTTCCTGTGGTTTCCCACAGAATACATGAAAGAAAGATGCCCCAAGTGATCATCTCCTCAACAGCAAGGCCATGGCTACGGGGAAGCTCCATATCTCTTGGGTGAATGCTCAATACCTGCTTGCATGTAACACAAGCAAGTTTCTGTCGTGGTGAAAGGAAGGTAGTTGAAGCTGTCATTAAAAATCTGTTTGGGGTGGCTGCATGGATGGAAGTTTGCAGAGAGACAATGCGAACTTGACAGGGAGCTGTGATGGGAATCAAAGAGACTGAGAGAGGTAAGAGAAGATGAAACAGAAAATCTGCATAACTACATTAACTGTATAACTGTAAAAGACTGATGCACTGAAAGCCTAAGCGTGCTGACCCTGCCCAGCTGGCCCTGGCTACTGGGGGGCAGTGCCAGCCCAGCTGGCATGGTACTTGGCCATGTCCTGCATTTTCGGGGGCCTGCCCTTTGGGGAGGTCTGCCCTAGACATATATGGCCATGTTGTTAAGGGGCAAAAGAGCCATCCATAGCGAGAGAACAGGGGAAACGGAGTCTCCTTCTCTACTGTCTCTTCCAGATTCCCCCCAGTCCCAAACATCACTCGGTCTCAGGCAGTTTAGTGCTTTACAGCTTTGTCAACGAAGCTTAATGTGATGTTATCAGCCCAGCAACAGTCCAGCTTAAAGGATGCATATCTCTCCTTCTGGAGGAAAGCAGAGGAAGGAGGAGAGCGGTGTGCCGCATGCCATCCCACCTGAGGGAGTCCCTGCAACTGTAAAGAAATTCATCATTTTCCCCAGCGTTTCATCACCTCAGGTCAGCGCAGAAGCCAACGGCAAAGACAAAACTTTTTCTCTGGGGCTCCTGGACCATGAAAGTGACTCAGGGCCTGCTTGAGAGTTAATTTAAACGTGTGCTCTGCAGGATGAGTTTTAAGGCTGACTCAGAGGCTGACAGTTCCACGATATTCCACATTGATTTATGATAGCTGGAAGCTAACAGTACAGCTGCGGTCAACCAATGCCGTTTTGCAATCTTCAGGGCATGTCCCAAAGCAAAAAGGTTAGCTTATGCACAGAGAACTAAAAATTAAGCCATATGTTCTCAGTGTATTTATACGATGCTTGAGTAAATAGCCTACTGTGGCATCTCACATTTGAAAAGAAAGAACTGTGAAAAATACAGGCCAGATGATAATTTCTTTGTTGGGAGGCACCAGCCTCCTGTGACAATTCTCAGCTAAGCATGAAGCCCAGAAGAGCTGAGTGCTGGGAAGAGTACAGCTTTTCCTGAGGTGTTAAATTTACGAAAAAGAAGGAGAAGAACTATAGACTAGCTGAGGTACCGTGAACGCCGGTGACGCATGGGATGAGGGTGTTACTATTGTTCGTGTTCTGAAAGGAAGGGGAACAGACTGAGGGATATGTTGCGCCCTTTTTGAGTGAAGCTCATTCCTCAGTGTCAGATAGAAACAATTATTTTTACTGCTAATACACAGTGGCATAGCAGATGAGAGCTGCAGGTTAATGCTAGGCATTACCTATTATTTTTGTTTTATTACAGTGAGAAGTATTTACCCCAAATCTGTCCAAGCTCCTTTTCAGGAGTGATTTTTGTCTTGATTTCTGCAACAATAAGGAAGCAAACTATGAAAAAACCCCAAACCATGCAGTGACTTCCAGCTGGCAGCTAACGATCCACCCCCCAAGACTGATTTGACTTTGCCCCCTTGCATTTTTTTGTTAAATGATGGCAGCTGTGGAACAGTAGGCAGTGGGAAACAAATGAAACATTCTCAGTGTTCAAAGAGACAAATGTAATACATTGGTCTCGCATGTGACTGGAGACGAAGGAAGGACATTTAAGAAGCTTTCCAGTTCCTTGCCATGGCACTCCTGAATTGTTGCATAGCCTTTTCTGTTCCTGCTTCTAAGGAACAGCCTGCCTTGCTTCAAAACTGTCCTAACAGATCTTCCTCTTGTAGACAGATCATTCCGCACTGATCTTTCCTTGTAAGAGATGATAAACCGGATCAAAAGTAAACCCCATATTGAGAAACAAGCATTCAGAAGTATTTCCTTTGTAGCTGAAAGAGGCAGCTACTGCAAGGAAAGAGTGGGTTTAGACAGCTTGCTACATTCCTGTGATGTGCAAGCACCCTGGGTTTATTCTTGCTAATCAACTTTTTCTCAACAGTGAGCCTTTGGGTTTTGCCTCAGCACACCCACAGCAGCGTGACTGGCTCATAAGCCTTTGATGCTGCAGAATAGACAGTTCTCAATAACTGCTTGGAGCACTTTGAGAATACAAAACCAGCCTTAATTGTGTGTATATCTGCAGATGCCAGGTTGCCAGCACAGGTAATTGTGCATGTAATTCTGTTCTTGAGACATATGGAGGCACCCAAGGCTCTGTACTGAGTTCATGTGTTTTAGGAGCCGTATCTCTCCCCCAGCATCCATAGTCTTGCTATTTGGGATATGCTTCATGCGTAAAGACAATTCCAAAATGTACTTGCGATCACTGTTATAGCCTGCTCCAGTGGCCACAGCATGGCTAGATGATCTCATGGAAGTCAAGAACCTCAGAGAATAAAGAAGCAAGACAGCTGCTGTTGTTGAGAAGTTTCCATAAGAATTGTAAAAGGTAAGGGGAAGGAGAAAAAGTTGCTATTTTGCTTCATCGTTAGCACTTTTAGAATGGAGCTCTCTGTCTGTTTCAACGTCAGCTCAAACTAGACTTTGCAAATGAAGTCCTGGTCTTGGGGAAGGCAATAGTACTTTTTCCTTCTGATTTCAGGGAGGTTTCACAGCTTGCCTGAGATCAAACTACAGGAGCAGATTCATTTATTGTTTAAGAACTCTAGCTAAGATGAATCAGAAGAAAAATGATCTCAGGCTGTGGAAAAATTGGAATATTTTGGAATAAAAAATTGGAATATTGGTTGTTACATTCAACTTTTCCCTTATCTACACTCTATAATAATATAATGTTGCTGTTGATAAATACTAAGGATCAGCTCCAGCATACACTGTGCAAGAAAGGATAACAGGGGGTTTATTTGCTTTATAATAATGTAATGAACATGATGAAGAAAGAAAATTGAGAACAACCTCTAACATGTAATGTAATAAAAAAGGTAAGGTGTTTTCATAAATTATATATATTTTCCAAATTTCTTACTGTAAAACATTTAAAACTTCCAATCTGCCATTATCAAAGTTTAGAGTCAGAGTTGTCAACACAAAAACATTAGGAAGCTCACTTTTGTGTACTGAAAATGCCATTTACAGGAACGAGGGACCTGAACCGGGTCTAGGCATTTTAGAAGTGTTAGAATTGGCCTTGGTCCTCATGAGACAAAATTCATTATCTATTTTGGCATGTAGCTGAACTGGGAATTTAACAGGAAGGATGCAGAAGTCCACAAAAAGTGTAATTGCAATGACCATTTGTTTTCAAGGGGATCTGTCATGAAAATATTAAGTATTTGCAAATGGTCTCCTCCTTTATGTTGTTTTCAAGGTCATGAAATCCCTTCCTCTTTTCTCCCCCCTTCCCCCAAATGTTTGAGTATTCTTCTTGTAAATAGATGCCAATACCTTTGGCAACTCTGCAGCATACAAATTAACACCCGGAGTGTCCTCAGAAGAACACAAGCAATTTCAGTAAGCAAACGTTTATCTGTTCCTCCTATCTAGCAATATATTATGTTGACTGCAAACGCTTCCACCCCAAGACTCCAGTGATGTTGTTTGGACAACCCTCGAATGCCCTTCTCCCAAAGACACATCTGTCTATAGGACTCGTAGTCACAATGGTCAAGAACGCCTGACAGATGCTGAAGAAAATACAATTTAAAAATAATATATGTCTTACCTGCTTATTCATAAGTATGTAGATAATTGGATTGCAAACAGTGCTGCTTTTTGCTAGGATGGAAGGTATGATGCTTGCAACTGGACTCACCACACCTGGCTTACCAAATGTTGCAAGTAATGCTATAACTCCATAGGGAATCCAACACACGAGATAACAGATAACTGTAGTGATTACCATGAACAGTACGTGGTATTCTCTTTTGCGGGCAGCATTCTTGTGGATTTTTCCAACCTAGGGAAATGTGAAAAAAGACAGGATTTAAGAAGCTGAGCTGTTAGGCTTATTGCTTTAGCAACCTGGGACCATTGGTCTTGGATCAGCAATGACAATCAACATTACAGTTGCAGAAGCAAAACAGCCAAAGCCAAAAGTGAGAGAATGCAGTGGGAAGACTTTCATTGTCTCCACCAGGGACTAGGGGAAGCCCTGCAGACATCGTGTCATGCTGCATGCCAGCATAAACCAGAGTCCCAGTGGAGGCTGGAGCAAAAGCAGAAAGGTGGCGAAGCTAGCATCTAGTCCTTAATAGCTGGTAGGTCATCTACAGTTGCTTTTCAGGTACGGTATTTTTATAATTGTACAAGGAGTTTTGTGCTCTTAAAAAAAGTGTGCCAAATACTGACCTAGTTCAGCTATCATATTGTTTTGGGGGGAAAGGGAGGGGAACTGGGTAAACAGGAAGCACAGATTTAAATGATCAGTTTCAATGTGATGGTACAACAGCTCACCTTGTTATGATGAATTTACCAGTAGTTAACAGTCTGTGGGCAAACCCAACTCTGCTGTGGAAGGATTTAAAGTATAGTCTGCACTTAAAAATGTAGTCTCCTTTGAGCTGTTCTGGACTAACGCATCATGCCCTTATGGAGTCCAGAGCCCTAAGACGGAGGTTAAACATTAAAATAACAGCCATTTTTTTTATTTTTAAGCTTTGGTGCGCATGCATTTCTTTGCAGACAACTGCAGAACACTTTTCCAGTGTGTTTGTCCTGCTGAGCGCATTGGTGATAACTGCGTAGACAAAGCTTCATTCTCTACACAAGCAAGCTTCCCGTGCTGCAGCTCTGTGAGATGGCCATTAAGTTTGATCCAAAGCCCATGGAAGTCAGCACAAGATTGGATGCGTACAGATCAGGTTTGGGCGCTTAGCCTCACTTTACAGGGATTATGAAAAATTTCTTAGGAAATGTTCGGAAAGATTAACTCCAGAATAGCAAGGCTGGTCTCCCAAAGCATCTTTGCAGCCAACAGAGAAAAGCAAACTCTGCAAGGAGGCTAATTTTGGAGCCAGTCTCTCTCCACTGACTCTAGATGGAGCCTCAGCACGCTGGTCTCCCGAGGTTACGGTTAATTCCTCAATTTCCCCCCAGAGTCTGTTTAGCAAACCCAGATGTGCCAGCAGCATTTCAGGAAGTATTCCAATGTTTAAAGTATAATGATTGAGCCTTGTACTCAGCCAAATGTAATTTATGTCCGCTTTAAGATCTTTTTGCCTCCTGAATGCAGTACTTGAGAGTAAACTGTACCCAAGGGAACTAAGCCCCTGTAAAACTACAAACATAAATAAGCAAAAAGGCAGCTCCCTGGAATGCAATGCATCCAAACATTACCTAACACACACACACACACAAAATTTGAAACGAATGGGTTTAAGCTGATGCAGGAGAACACTGATGTGCACTACTCTGTAAATGAAGAGAACACAGTTAAAGGTGGAAGCCACTAATCACCTCAGTCAAATGTCATCTCCTGCTGCCTGGTGTACAGCTTGTACATGCTAATGCAGTGGAAATAGTCAGAGCTTTACCTCACTCTTTGTGGTGTGGGTGCTTTTGCATAACATATGTGTTTATGTATCAGGCTGTGTGTTAAAATATATATAGTAACTGGGTAAGTACATATGGAAAGCAAAATAATATGGTGACACTGTTTGTTTTCAGTTAATTATGATTCTAGCCTTCTAGAGTGGTTGGTTCTATCTGGAATTTCAGTAGAAGTGTTCCTGTTGAAAGCAAATAAACCACACACCAACTTAGTCTGCCAAAAAATAACAAGTATTTTTCCTGTCTAGTCTTCCAATGATTTTCTGCAAAAAGGCAATTATGAAATAAAATCCATCCTTTCTGAAAACACTGGGGACTATTCTTTTTTTTTTTTTTTTTTGCAAGAACAGAACTTGTTTATTTCATAATTATGTTAGCTTGAAAAAAGGATTAATAATAGATAATGGTCCAATCCTGTGTTGCTTATTTGAACCGAATTTTTCATGACTAATGGGAATTTTGTCTGACTGAAGAATCCAGGATCCCATGTTAGCTGCAGCTATGTTACAAGTTCAATATTAACTGAGGAATTCAAAGCCCCAGCTAGCTACGACATCCACAGCTAAAGATCTTCGATAAAGGCAGAAGCATCTGTCAGCACATTTCCCCTCCGTGTTTAGATAGTATCTCTGTCCTGGAGAGTTTGCAAGAGTTTACCCTCTGCACAGGAAAACTATAGGTCAGAAAGAAGGGAAGGAAAGATGTGTAAAACAGAAGTGACTGTGGATGAGATTTTGGTATGTGTCCTTCTATTTTCACATCTTTAGCTTGTTTCCTTAGGAAGAGAAGCCTGCATTGTCACTGTGTCTGTGTCAATATGTCAATAAATCTGTCTGTCTGTTCGTCCCAGTATCTTCCTTGTAAATTCGACTGAGGTTTTGAAACTTATTAGGTGGACAAAAGTTTTTGACACTGAGTTCTTCACACGTCACAAGAGCAGAAGGATCCTTATTAATGTTCTCATCAAGAAGAAAAATGCAATGTGACATGAATTCAAATTAGACATCAGAGAATCCACTCTAGTTAGGTTCTGTTATGATATTTTTTTGGTATTTTTTCCTCTCATCTTCCTCTTCTGATAATTAAAAAGGAGAAAGCTCTGATCACAGCTGTTCCTGAAATAGGACATTCGTAATGTGTCCCCAGTATCTATTAAGGGTGACCTTCTGCTGCAGTCTTCTATAATTGAGTTTAAAAACTCATTTGTCATGAGGCAAACCTATTGGAAAGCAAACTCAGTTAGCTGTCACGCTCACAGTCTTTCACTTCCATGTTTACACCAACGTATCCAATTGTTTTGATTTTTATGTGCCTCATATTATAATTCTATAATATGATTTACTTACAATCCAGTTCCTGGGAAGGAGCAAATTAGAACTTCAGGGTTTTTTTGAAAGTACTTTTTTTTTTTTTTTCCAAAGTACATTTCTATTCTCACTGTTGCAGAGAAAAGATTAAAAGAACGCAATTGCAGTGAGAAATGAAAGCAATGGACCAGAATTGAGGAAGGATCATAGAGTATGTCCTTCCTTAATGACTCTAAATCCCAGGTGACCTGGATGTCTCAGCTTTCCACAGAGAACAAGGATGGTATGATGAGTCTAAAGGACAAGTGACCTCTAGACATCCCTTGCAATGAACCCCAAATGTACTTAATGCTCCTCTAGGTTTTTATTTGATGTCCAGGACTGCTGTAGCTGTTAACTGTGTTTTATGCTTAGGTAACTCACCTGCTTCTTTAGTGTCAGAAATCTCACTTTTTCTTGGTGTTGTGGCCACCAGAAAAATGCAGTATCAAAGTTACTGTTTTAATTAGATATGCCCCAGCATGAAGACGGCATGCTGATGGCTTGCTTGGCTTGACACACGGGACATGTGAGGTACTGGAGTTGTGCTTGCAACTTGTGGGAGAAGAGTCATATGGCTTGGTGCCTCTGAGCACGCCGTCGGGCTGTTGTGTGACTGTCCTTCCCCAAGCCTTGTGCCACATCTTGGGAAACAGAGCTGAACCGTGTGATCTTGTTTGCTATGCTCCTTCTGTCTCTCCAAGCCACTCCAGCACAAATACGACTGCTTTGATAGTGGTGAAGGCAAGGAGCAGAGTCTCAGGGTGGTTGTGGTATCACCCTGGTACATTCTGGGATACATTAACAATGGAAGAAATGCCAAAGGATTTCAAGAAGTGTTAGCCTACTCTGTAGGAAGTGCCCCCAGAGTTTTGTTTTTGAAACCATGTACTATATTTATCTACACACTCTCAGTTTCGTTGTCTTTGCAGCTTCACAGCCTACCTTTAGAAGGTGTTATCTTTAAAAGTTCTCTGTTTATAGGTGCTGGAAGGCCTCCAGCAAAATATAGCTCAAGTTGATGTGACCTACAGAAAGATTACAGTGTAGCAGATTAAAAAGCAGCAGGCAATTTAACATTAAAATGATTCTATTTCTTATTTTAAAACTACTGGAAATTTAACGTAATTTCTACACTGTATTTTCGGTAGTCAAATGGAAGTGCCTATCAGGAACACCTAGGGTCTGGATGGGCAGCTGATAGAAAAGCATCAGATGGTAATGAGAAAAAATAAACTCAAACAATGTTCTAGAATAGCCAAGTTTGTAAAGCCCAAACTAAATGTGAAGATATAGGGTATATATAATATGCATTTAAAATACACAGAAGATCTAAATCGCACCTTAAAAATGACATGAGAAATACTGACCCATCTGGATCAAAAGGTATTTATTTAGGATGGCTAGAAAACACATCTTTGGTGTAAACCCAGATGTTTTCTCTGGGACAAAGGCCATCTCCTGCCAAATTTGTGAGTCCTGTTCTAATGTAGGGAAGACGCTATATTTAAAGAAAAGAAGAGGGTTGGGGGCGCGTGTGTGCTGAGTTCTTTTTTAATGAGAAAATGGTGTCTCCCCTACTTTCATCTTCGGAAGTAGCAGAAGTGGTTTGGTTTTTCAGAAGTCAGCCGGAGGCAGCGACAGGCAAGCTTGTGTAATCTCAGGCACTGAGCATAAGACTGGCACAATTAGCTCTTGTTTGGATTTGCCCTGTAGCCAAGCTGCATCTTTCATACGTAGCCAATGCTCCCTTTTCCACTCAATCTGACATGCAAGACACCACTAGTTAGATGACTATGGCAGTGTGCTGGGCAGATACATGAGATGTGACAGGCCACAGAGCGTGGGAGAAGCCCACGGGGGTATTCAGTGAGGAGGATGGCAGCAGTAGAAATGTTCTCAAAAAGGGCCCGAGTGATGCAATGCTTGGTTAACCTCAAAAGCTGCATCCCCTCCCCTCCCAGCTGACATACATCGCGCACCAAGTGATGGGCTGCAGTGCTATGTCATGCATTGGAAAAGAAACTGGGGAGCTCTGCGTAGAGCACCGAATATTTCAAGGGCACTGGTCAAAGTCTGGAGGGGTCATAAATCACTGAAAAGAAGAGCTTACAATAGGAAATGGAGGGGGGTAGTAAAAAAGGATGATAACATCTGTAGCTCTAAGTGTGGAGCTTGTTAGGTTGGAGGTTTAAGAAAAGGACCCCAAATATCTGCTGTGGCAGGTACTCTGCCAGGAACCTCAGAGAACATCTTCAGACTAGGTGTAGGCAAACATGTGGGCCTGCCACAACAGGGATATGGGCCAGAGCCACGACCTGGAAGAAGCTTGGCTGACCTGACAGAGAAAAGAGAACAGGTCTGCCTTTTTCCTTGCAGAAGGCTAACCAGCACCTTCCAAACACATGAACACTGTTGTACAATGTTATGGGAAAGAATAATAATATGGCTATGGGCCATATGAAATTATTTCAGGGTAACAGCTTCTGGTTACCTGATTTAGGAATGCAGGGATCAGTCCAGACCTCACCACTGCCAAGTCAACTAGTCCAGTCAGCCTGTTGCTGTAGGAAGCAGCCCAGTGGCAACCGCAGCTGAGCCCATGGGCTTTTTTCAGGCTAAACACTGGAGCTTTCCAGCCCAGATGAAACAGGACAGTAGCTCCCTGCCTCTGGTGAGGGCTTTTGATATTTTTCTTAGCCACCACGTGGCTCCATACAGGATAAGAGCCCTGGGCAGTGCCCTGCCCAAGGAGACAGCCTACCCCCTCCTGTGCTCCAGAGCCAAAAGTTTGACCTACGGCAGTCCCTGCTCAGCTCCCTCTGCATTTAGCTGGCCATGAGTTGTGGGACCATGGGAGTACTGGTGGCACTTCACCTGCTCAGAAGAAGGCACAGGCGCCAGGAAAGGCTGAGGGATGAGTGTATGCAGAGGCAGTGTTGTTGCATCTTGCAGGCAACCATGAGGCCCACAGTGCCAGGGGCACATATCCAGGTCACCCCGTGAGACACTAACATGTGCAACCGTACATAATCCCATCACCCATGGGCAAGCTAGGATTTTTTAAATGTACCTAAGGCAAGGGAGTTGGGCTAAAGTTAGCTACTAAGAAGGGAAAGATTCAGCGATGAAGATCTAACCTGATTGTTTTCATTGAATTCCCCTGTGTTTTCTATTTTGCATTTACCCGAGTCTCTCCTCCTTACTTAACGTAGCTACGTGCTTTCTCTCATAAAGCATTTCCTTCCTGTTTTAACAGCTCCCAGTCATTTTCAGTTGTGAATATCTCGAAAGGTTATGAAGAATATATGGCATCCTATCCATCTAACCACTAGATGGAGAGACTATACAGTAAGAATCCAGCATCCAGAGTCACTTCAAGTAGGGGACATGCACATCACAGCATCTTAAAAATCAGGGGGGCTGTTTATGCATTTTGTCCTTCAAGTCAGTTTCTTTCTCTCCAACTATTTATTAAGATGGAAAATAATTGTAATTATTATACTCTGTGCATCTAAATAGTGGATGCTGTAATCGTCCTTTACCTAGCCCACTCTGAACAAACAATATAGAAACAGAGTGCAAAGTGCTTTTTTTATCACAGCTGATGCATTATTTCTGGATCTGTCTTTGTACATTTTACACTCAAATAACCGTGTTTTCTTCACTACTTCAGAAATGCACAGTAAAGAGAAGGCTATTTATGAGCAGCAGTGTTTGTTGCCAACCTCTTTAAGTGTCAGTTATAAGTGCTTGTTTTGACATGATCAAATATTCAACAGTACTACCAAAACCAGAGACAAATGAAATATTCATAATCATCTGAGGGAAGTCTGCCAATCTTTGAACATTTAGTCTACTACAGCTTCTTGAAATGAACAGAATTGAGCTAGACTTTTTAGTGCAAAAGCTGCAGTAGACGAAAAAGTGGAAAAAGATCGTTCTTCTTCCTTCATGAACCAGTCAGTAGGACAGTCCTCTCTGTTATGTTTCTAACAAAAGAAAATTAGAAATGCTTTCTACTTAACCCAAGAATGTCTCAAACTAAGCAGTGACTCAAATGTCAGTTATGATAAGCTTTCTCCTCTCCCATCTCTATGGATTCTGTCCTCAAGCAAAAACATGGAAAAAAGCCAAAAAACCCCACTCCAAAGCATGAAGAGCTCTAAAAAGCTGTAAGAAACGGAAGCTCCAAGTAATCTCCTTTTTAGTGTGGGCTACCCCAGAACTGATACTTTATGGATTAATACTAAGATAGATGAAATACTTTGTTTGTTGTTTAAGATAGACAATCATGGGAAAAGAGGGCTCACTGGCTTAAAAATAAATGCCTCCTTTATCAGCATTTAGATGGCTAAGTTCAAAACAAGAGTGAACACTGAAGAGATTTATAATCTCTGTGGAAACAGGGACTAAACAGAAACATCTGCTTCGGGTCATCCTAGGATCCAATGGGCCCTGACTCTACAAAACATTTACACTTATATGTTCACTGATTGAACTGAGATTTAAGCATGCACATGAGCACTTTGCTCAGCTGGGGCCACATAATGAGTTAATAGCAACAAATGCAGAAGGAGGAAGCCATAAAATTGCACAAGGGGCTTTATAGTTAATTATGTTAATGTCACTATGAAGTTTAGGAATTGAAGCCCATAAGAAGGATACTTTATCAGCTGAAGTCTGGCTTTATTGGGAATTTTTGTTATTGAAACGGGAATAGTCATCTTAATGCCTCAAGGTGAAGTGAAGCTATGCTTTAAATACAAAACCTGTAGCTTTGTAACCTGCCCTTGAAGTGTAACTGCTATTGCTGCTAATATCAATAAAGTTCTATTGTAGACTTAAGGAACACTATAATCCCCTTAGTTGGAGGAATTCTTTCACTGCACTAGCTAAAGGGCTTTTAGCAGCAATTTGGGTTACACAGCAAACACGTTCCCATGCACTAAACAAGCAGCTCATGGTGTCACTTCCACCATATACAACTCATGTTTTATCCTGACCTTTTACTCACTGTGTATTTTCTGGTATCAGTGTACATGAGAAAATTAAAGGTGTATTACATACAGCTATCATTTGGTTTGCATTAACAGTTTGGCTTTAGAAAGAGAACTACATTAGATGATACTCATATCTTCCGCAGGTGGGAGCTAGCTCTTTTTTCTGTATAGCTACAGACGTACCCAGCGAGGACAATGACTACAAAACCATGAGCGTGGGCTTCCCATGCACCGAGTCGTCAGGACACAAGCCAATTCCAGTGCAAGGGCTGAGTACGCACTGCACTCGGCTGTGAGTAACAAGCTCAGCCTGCCCGTGAGCGAGCCTGTGCCCTGGGCTCAGCACTGGCCTAACACTGACATGGGAGCTCCACAGATGCCTTGCATTCCACCAGCCTGGAGCAGAGGCAAAGTGTGCCTACCCCTACAGCAGCCGGGACAGACAGACCCAAGCGGCTGCCCCCAGCAGCTGGGGCTGCTCTTTCTTCTGTGGGAAGTACAGGGCCAGGAGAAATGTTCTGCCTCCAGCATGCTATAAGGAGCCCACACCAAATAACTGGCTCATGCATAGGGATTGACTCACTGAATGGTCCAAAGGTCTGATAGCAACAAGGAAAGCAATTTGGAATAGCTAAAACCTGTGCCCAATAAAGAAAAAAAATAGTGCTTCTGAGGTGAAATAGAATCACTGCAACACTGAATAGCCACCAGCCCCGGCAGCTCATTTAAGCAGATATATTGTATATGATGATATGCACTTCTCAAAAATGTTATTTGTATGTATGTCCTTCAGTAATTGTGGGACAGCACACAGCTGTTATCTCTGATATTGGCAGTGACACTCCTATGGCACTCACCTGCCTGAAACAAATCAAAGGTGTGTAGAAAATAAGATATGTGGAAAATGGAAACTGAAAAGGCAGTGAAGTGTGTTTGCTATCTGGAAGATATAGTTAGTGGAAAATACCTGGGGATGAAAGAAGTATCAAATGTTACGTCCAAAGTTATTTAAACTGTAATTAATTTTCTATCAAAAAGATGGTCAAAAGAAACTGTCTGCTGTAAAATATTAAGGTTGTTGGAGTTTCATGTGTCTAACATGACTCACCCTATTTATACAAATTCCCTAGATAGTTTGGGAGACTGTAACAGATAGTAAGCTATTCCCTTGAAGCCATCAGGTCTAATTTTCCCAAACTGATAGCAATCACAAACTGTATTACTTGCTTGTATTGCTTGTCTAAGTCCAGTTCTAGTGAGCGTGTTACAACTGGCCTTGACTCACACCAACTGACATCCCTATCAATGGGCTCAGCAAGAACATGTTGGGCTGAATTAGCCTAAAACCAGATTATATCCTATGGATGATAAAGAAACTTCAAAGTTTTAAAGGCAGGATTCACTACTCTGTTTCCAGCATGCGCTTCAAAGGGGATGAGTCCTCCTTGATCAAGCAAGACACCTATTTTGGCCTGAAAAACCATTGTGTCAAAGCTGGCTCTGGTTCTGGGCGGTGTGAAAGGTGCAATGGTCCCTACTGTAAGGGTTAGCATTAAAAGTTTAGAGCCCTAGAAGAACTGAATGTCACCAGGCTCTGTCTGAGAGCAAATACCAGCTGTTTTTTCTGGTCCTTTCATTCAAAGTAGCAGAACATCAGTCCCAGGCCATAAGTAGTGTTGCAGTTACCTGGACGTAGGTCTATATGCACCTGTTTCAGACAAGAAGGAGGTTTTGGTACATTTTCTGATGGCCAAAAGCTAGAATCCTTCCTGACCTGATGCAGAGCATCCAGACTGCCACTGTCAGGCGCTTGGCAGCAAGAACTACAAGGCTTGAGCAGATCCACTGTCCCCCTTTTGACTGCAGAAGCCTGGAAGACTAATTTGGCCTAATCTTTTGGTGGCTAAGGTTATGCAAACTGAACCTCACCCAGAAAAAGAGCAGGAAGGGGACAGAGAGGCAGCTACTCCTATTGCAATTGCACAGTACCCAGTAAACCTGGGATTTTAAACTAGTAAATGTCCAGAAAGTGAAGACATTGCCAAAACAAGTATTAAAAAAAGAGAAGATTATGTGGTTTTCAGGGGGACAGCAGGAAAATTAAAGACTTGGCAAAAAAACGACACTGGACAGGCTCTGGGGAACTAACTAAGCTTGTTGGTGTCCAGATTTATTTATCCCATGGTTAGAGGACTTTCATGGTAAGACATATCAACAAGAGTATAGGCTGCTTTTATTGCAACAGTGTAGAGTAGGTATTTCAAAAAACAGTAGGTTTTGTTGCATGGTTGAATTAAACCAGAGTTAGGTTATAAAAGGGATGTTTTTTCAGCAAATACAACGCAGGATCCTGAAGGTGATTCAGTAGCTGCTAAACCAAGTCAGGACTGAGAATGACCCTATACCCATGGTGCACAATATTGGGTTCATCTGTGAGGGCGAAACTGAGGAATTCCACCTTGGGGAGGAAAAACTAAAGGTATAAAGGATAGTCTCCAATAACAGAATAGAAATGCAGCTAGTTTTGTAAAGACAACATGTAAGAATATTACTCCATATGTTGCTGCTTAGCAACACAACTTGCTTTCATAAAGGTGGAAGGTGCTGAGATCACTTTTGGAAAATCAAGCCAGTAATTTAGTTTATGACTCCTCTTTTTGAAAAGCTTGCCAACAAATTAAACCTTTAACAGATTTACTTTTCCAGTAACCAATTTCTGATTTGGGGTGGTTTTTTTTTTGTTTTAATAACTTTTGCCACGGCTTTGACTGACCTAACAGCCCAGCTGAAGTTAAGGGAAAGATAAAATGAAAACATATTTCTGTTTTTTAAAGCTGATTTCAGTGTATTTTGCATTGAGGAATCTCTGAAGCAGAAGGGGAAAATATTAGACACTAATTCCTTCTTGGTTTCCGTGTATTTTCTTCCAGAGACAGCACCACGCAGAATGTATATCTGCAAAACCACTAATATGGTTGAACTCTTCAAAAAGAGATGAACTGACAGGTGTAAATTGCCTTTCCAGGTTTCAAAGTTACTACTTGAGGCTAAGCAATAAAATGCTACCATCTACATAGGAAATGGAGTGCACGTTGACCTGCGTGTAAAGTAAAAGTGTTTTCAACCAAAGGTGATAAAAAATAACGCTTCGAAAGACTGAAACACTGATATTGCTAAAGCAGGAAATAACAGCCTGTGTGTTGTAATTGGCAAGGACAATAAATATGACAGTCAGAGTAAATGTCAGCTGAGATCAGCAAACTTATTGAGCTGGAATCAGGACACATTAAAATCTTCTCCCCGCCCTTCAGGTGTGTTTGCAGTTTGGTTTATGACCTCTACCTTCTCACTGAAAAAGGCAGTGTATCAATGAACGTGTGTGTGTATATATATATTTGTATATATGTAAAAAATCTATACAGCCATATGCTGTATATGCTATAGATGTAGATATACACTATACATGATATATATACACACACTATACATTATATACTATATAACATATTCATGCGTGCACACACACACACACGTCTATAATTGTGTGAAAAGACTTACACAGGAGTCATCCAAGGTTGGAGAAGAAAGCTATGATGCAAGCATGACTCACTGGCCCATTCACCTCTTGAATGAGATTAACAACAACCTTTTCTACACTAAATATCAATACTTCCTCTGAATCTGGGGTGTGAATTTTAAAAAAATAAAAATGTGTCAGGATAATGTTTTCCCTAAAAATGGAGCTTGGGTATTCCTCTAGATCCACTTTTTTGCATGCATGTATAAAGCTCTCTCTCCCATTTAACACTACTTTTCACCAGGCTGGTGGGTGAGAACTTGAGCTTTGCTTTCCTTTGGATTGGTAGCTGCGAAATCAAATGCTAAAATCTCTCAAGCATCAGCAGTCTTTCAGTACCTGACCGCAGTTACCCCTTTCCTGGGGAGAGGTCAAGTTCTCCCATACTTTACTGAGGGACCCCCTCCCACTCCCTTGAATATTTCTACTGACATATAAAATGACACAAGGCATCATTAAGGACACAGAAAATCACAGAATGGTCAGGGTTGGAAGGGACCTCTGGAGATCATCTAGTCCAACCCCCCTGCCACAGCAGGATCACCTACAGCACATTGCACAGGACAGCGTCCAGGTGGGTTTTGAATGTCTCCAGTGTGGGAGACTCCACCACCTCTCTGGGCAGCCTGTGCCAGTGCTCTGCCACCCTCAGAGTAAAGAAGTTCCTCCTCATGTTAAGATGGAACTTCCTGTGTTCAAGTTTGTGCAAGGACATGGGGGTATGCCTTTGACATGTAGCTATTTATATTTAAATATAAATCTGTCTGCCTGTCAAATTCTGTAGACTCTACAGACTATAAATCCAAAGCGGTTTCAAAGCTCTCGTCTCATTGTCATCTTTAAAATTATAGCAATTATGCTGAAACTGGCCTGAAAGCATTCTCCTCCATACTCACGACAGACACTTTCCCTCAAATTATTATGCACTTACCATGGCACAGGTGTATCCAGCAAAAAAACAAATGAAACCAAAACAAACCCAACCCCACGAGGTCTGGAAGTCTTCAATCCCTCTCCTCTCAGCAGGAGCCTCGACACACTCCTGCATTTTAATCTCACTCACAGCACATCGTCCTCTTTTCAACGCAGAATGACAAATAGGAGGGAGAAATTTATGTTAACTGCTAAGTTAGGTGAATTAAATTTAAGCAATAAGACTGAAGTCCAGGCGTACACTTTTTTTTTCCTTGGGACATTGTGTACCCAGGATTGCGTTGCACCTGAAGAAATCAGGTCTCTCTAGCCCTCACTCTGATATGCTGGAGAGGGTAAGCAAAGGGAAATTGGTTTAGTGAGTTGTACCCAGCCTGAGTGTTTATAAACATTCATCTTAGCTCACAGAAAATGAAGATAAATTCCTTTCCTGCAGTTTGAGTATTACAGACAGTCCTCTATAAATTATGCATCGTTTTAAGACTTCCAGTTAGGAAACTTAAACTGTCATAAAGTTTCATATTTGTTTTAGATTACTAAAAAGGCAAGATAAGCAGAACCAAACTGTTAAAATTTTATGAGTTTGATACATTACCCTGTAAGGCAGTCTTTGACCGTGCAGCAGTTTGTGCTTGTGATTAAACACAGAATAATCCAGGACTAAAGAACACTGAAGCCAATACTAAATACTCTGTAATCCTCTCCCCAAACCTCCTACCCATTAGATGGATGAGGAGGGCCGACTGTCTCCAGAAGATGGTGTGCATGCAAATACAAAACGGTCCCACCACCTGCCAGGCATACCTAAGCTGCAAGCACACGGACAGCATGGTGAGGAGGCACTTGGTTTTTAAGAGAGTTAGGGTTATGCGGTACATTACAAATATTTCTCTGCATCTGGTCAGTTTGCAAAAAGCTGATGCTGTATTGGATATATGTATAGGTAAGGCAGAATCATAGGTAGAGAGATGGCCCCAAATCTGTTTATTTTTAATAAAGATGGTACAAGTATAACAAATATGGAAAAGTAGTTTTCACTTCTTGATTTATCATTCATGAAAAGGGTCCCATACAAGTAAAACAAATCTGCTTTATGAAGAAACTCTGTTCCATAAACTAATTGTTCCTGCTTCGTGAGTTCAGAAACTGCATCTTCAGTAGCTATTCTAAACAACCAGACTATGAGGTACTTTGGCTGATTTTTAGATCTACCTAGAATAATTACAGGTTCAAAAAAAAAAAAAGCAACCCCAACAAAACCCAAAAAACACCTACGAACAATTCCTTTTTCTTCTTAAAAGTTTAATATCTGTCCCCACAAAATAAGAAAACTCATACTGGAATTGGGATATTCGTATTAGACCAAAGATTTGATGCTACAAGGGGAAGATAGCATAAAAAACTGTGAGGAACAGATCAGGGAATAGGTAAGGAAAGAATACGTGATTAGACATGGAGGAAGTAACATCCATTCTTTAGTGCACATTATGTGGCCTCTTCTAGTGATTCCTCCATAGAGGTTTTCCTAGTCTGGTGCTACAGGCTCTGCTGTTGTAATGTTGCCCTTCCTAATGGCATTTGCACTCTTGCACCTCCCTTGCAGGAGAACCATCATGGCTTCAGCCTGGGAACACCTACTCTTGACTCTAACACTACTTTGAGGATCACCCCCATGAGGCAGCATTCTTCTTCACATCAGGGCCCACCAAAAAGGGAAGGTCGTGAGCCTGTTAAACCTTTCAGTCTGAATAAACACCCACTGCCAGAAACCTTCTCTAAGAGGGGAGAATCCTGATCCCTGTGGGCAGCCAGCCATCGCTCCACATGGAAACAAGATGTTGGAAATTGTGAGTGGGAGTGACTTGTCCAAGCCTGCAACGCTCATGTTCATCATGCCTTCAGAAAGGCAAGCTTCATTACTTGCAGAGATCCATAAACTTCAACAGCTTTTACAGGATTTTTAAGACATGCTACCCCCAAAAGGGACAAGAGACCACCAGAAAAACAGATGTAAATGATGGGAAGGATTTTGAAGGTGTCAGACACAGCGTAAGGCAGCTGGAGGACAGTCATATGACATGGAAAGAAAGGGATCAGGAAAAAAGTCCTGGAGTGCCAAATCTAAAAGCTGTGACCATGCCCAGTTAGCTTGGACACATGTGAGATCCAGCATTTGTATGTTCTTACCATAGGCCTGTGATATACAGTACGACATGGGTAAAACCAGACTATGGCTCCTACAAAATACAGAAAAGATGGGAAGCTGGATTTTAAACACTACTCCTTGTTAGAATTATGAACAAGACCAACAAAAATAAGATGCTTTCTCATATGAGTCAAAACATTCTAGTTTTCCAAATGCTTACAACTTGAAAGGATGGGTTTGCTGACGGACTTTCAATTTCTAGCCCATGTATCCTCTCCAATGGAGTCTGTGGAAGCAACGATGTATGAAAACTTATAGATACATATGGGGGAGGGGGGAATATAAATGCCATTTTTTGCTTTGTTTCAGTTTTACACCAAATCATGACTTAAAATGGAGCCATCTAGGTGCCTTCCCTGCAGAATCAGAAACATCATTACAAAATAGAATAAAGGAGTATGACAAAACATACGTATGTATGTTTTTTTGGTAAAACATCTCCGAATTATATTTTTACCAGCAGACATGATTTTTCAACTCCAGATTAAGCCAAATTTTGTACTTTTTCTATCTTCTAAAGTTGGATATAATATTTGAAAAGAAGAGGAAATACATGTTTTCTAATGCAACAGAAACACTGAAATATGCATCACAAAGATAATAAACATGTCATAACGTATTCTCTAACTAACTGAAAACAAATGCCAAACATGACAGCCAGCTCTTTCTGCAAAATTTTGGGTTATAGCTGTTGTTACATATTCAAAAATCTGGCATTCTGAAAGTTTATTTTACTTTGTCAGATGCACATTAAAATAAATAGCAGCTGGTGGAGGCAAAGGATTGAATTTCTCTACTTTTCTACCATTTCACTTTCATACTGCCATATCTACTACTGTAAATTTCCTGTTACCTTGATGAATTTGTTTTACCGTATTTGCAAATAAATGTTAGGAATGCCATGAATTTTAATGCATTTAAAATCATACAGCCAGAGGGCTGGAAGGATTCTTAAGAGATTCGGCGGTGTCCATCACCTCCCTTCCCTGGTATGCACTAAATGCAGAACAAGTATTCCTTGACCCGCCTGAGAGTTACTGTCTAATAGAAAGATATTTCTTATCCCTGATCAACCTGCTCCATGATTACAATACTCATATTCTTACAAACCCTTTATGTAGCATCTGATCGAAACCTTCATTTCCAGAAATTGTTTCCTTTGGTCTTTCCATTAGTGTAAGGGTGTGCAAGCACAATTAGTCATAACTGCTTTTCTTTAGTAGCGGTATTTTTACATTTGAAAACTGTTCACATGTCTGTTCTCAATACTTATCTCGGTTAACAAAACAAGCACACAGAAGAGAGCACACCCGAGGCTGGGTGTCCCATACGTCTACTCACCTGTTCCACCATAAGATCCATTCTGTTTGCAAAGGTATCATGTTCCCAAACCCACATATTGTTTGTGACTCACTATTCAAATTAGATCCTTTAGACTGTACTGATTCCCAACCTGTGTTTATCCATCCTGTATCATTTCTCCCATCTAAGCAAAACTCTGCACTTGCCTTGACCAATCCTGATGTTCACTGACAGTTTTAGACATAGATTCCTACTCCATCACCCAAATTGGTAATGAAAATGCCAGGAGCACCTGATAGATCTCTGTGAAATGGGCACCTTAAGGAGACTGCCTTAAGACAGTATTTCTCTGATTGCTATAAGCATATAATGTATGAAGAACTTGAGTTACATCACAACTGCAGTTTCCCTCCTATCCACTAGACCAGGTTACCTGTCACAATGAAAATGAGTACAGTTCATTTTGGCCAACTTTTGAACAACCCCTGTTGGCAGTTCTGATCCAGAACATTCATCTGCTAAGGGACTGAAGCCTTTTTTAGAGTAGTGAGAGCAAGAAAAAAGTTAAAAAAGAAAAAGACCTCTATCTCCTGGTTGGTGTGGACCAACCATGACTTGATGGAGTATCTATAGAAGGGAGGAGGTTGAAAATATCCAGGAAATGGATCTTTGGGAAACAAAACTCCTCTGCTGACACTTCTGCAGTAAGCGCTCAGACTGCTGGATAGCAAAGATGGTCTTCTCTGATGAATCCTTTTTTTCCTTAACTGGTATGAACTGGTATTCTTGAAACAAGAGGATACCATTCTCCACCTCTCTTTTTATAGATGATGTTAACAGCCTAAGCACTCGGAAGTTCTTTGAATATGTGGAAAACCAGGAAGCCAGATAGAAAACTGGTGGGACCATGTGATGATCAAGGTATAAAAGATGTACTCAGGACTGAGAATTCCTTGCATCAGTCTTCACTGCCAAAGATGTTGAGAAGATCCCACAAATTCTTTGTAGAAGATATACTAGAGGACCTAGATCGATTTAAGGTAAAAATACAAGAAGTATTAGACCAAATACATATGTTAGTGGATGTTGGGTAACCCTGGGGGAATGGGCTGCAGAGAGGGGCCAGGTTTGCACACAGTCCCTAGACAGCATCTGCTATAGTCACTGTCAGGAGCAGAATACCAGGGTGATGGACCACTGGTGGGGATCACCTATGCTCCAGAGGGACCACCAGGGGAACTGCATACAGAATTCAGCATAGAGAACAATGGTCTTGTTGCAGACATTGCCTTATTATGTCTGTATGAAAAAAGTTAAGAGATGCTAGAGATTATGAACAATTCAGTTATTGGTGTCTAAGATTTTCCTGGATCTTTAAGATGAATCCCCTTCCATGATCTACTTGTATTCCAGAATAACAGATGCTATGTATGTCACTGTATGCTGAAGAGACACTCCTCACTTCATATTTTACTTCATCATCTCTATATACTTATTTTTTCCTAGAATGACATTTTTTACATGTATGCTATTGATATCAAGGAAATACATTAGTCCTTCTCTGATGGCAATAGACACAATTATTTCATCTTGTGCACACGTAATGAAGAGGACAGACAAAAACAGACTTCTGAAAGATTATTTTTTCCTCTCAAAGATATTTTTGTGTAACTACCTTGAACATGAGGTTAGGCAGCTACTAAGCCTGCAAATGCCAGGCAATTGTTAAAATTGCCCATAGCACAGGGAATTCATCTGAGAAGGGGGTACCTACAGAACATTTGCAGCTGACTTTCAACAGGCCGCCATTGGTCTTCACTGAAACAAAGTTCACCAAGCTCGCTTTAAGGCAGGACAGTGATTTCTGCAGAGACACCAGCATCACTTAGGGAAGAAGTGGCAGTTTTATAGCACTGATAGCTCAGCTAGAGACCTACTGGCATTTTTAGGAGAAAGCCAAGCATTTGTAAAAGTGATGAGCTGTGTTAACTTCACCACACTTAGATAAATCCTTGTCATTTCTCTGCAGAACGAGCATGATACAGATAGTGCTGAAGCACAATTGTAAAGTATACTGATGCTGAATTATGGTGCTGATAGGGAAGAGAAATACATTACACGTTAAAAGTAAAATGTGCAAATTTGCAAAAATTGCTTAGTAGACAAACTCCATTTTGGTTTTATCTGTGAACTGTAATCATATGTAAAGTAAAACGTAGGAGACGACTGCTTTCCAATAGGCATACTCACTTTGGAAGAAAACAGTAAAAAACACCAATAGCCCATCACATTATATTGGCTTTGATACTACTCATTCTTTTGAATCTTGACAGCTGCAAGTGCTCTGAGCTTGTAAATTAGCATTATTATGGCAAAGAAACAATTTCAGTAAGAAAAACACTAAAGTAACCTCTTAGAAGATGACTGGGATATAAGATAGCTGTTATTGGAACTTTAGTTCTAAATAATATTGTTTTCCCCTCAAATTTGTTTCTAGTTTGGGGATGGGGAGGCATATAGCAAATGCATTATTATATTGTTGTTACTCTGCTGCTGTACAAAAGGTAGCACTTTCATAAATTATTTCTGCAGGTAGCACAGTTTTGTGGGTTATAGGGGAACAAGAAGCGTAACACAGTACTGATGGCAACTGAAAACAATCAATACAGATTCCAAATTTTGTATCCAAGCAGAAGAATTGCTACCGCACTGTGATGGTTCATTTGAGCCATTTGCCATGCATTCTTACATACCCCGAGGGGACAGACATAAGGGTCCAGTAGCAGACCTTTATGAATTAAAACTAGATGATGGCTATTCTTTAGCATTTATTAATATTTCTGTGTGGTGGTTATAATCCTGTAAGAGTGAAGTGGCAGTTTAGCAGATAAAAAACTGGTCTTCTGCCAGTGAGACCACTGACTATATCTAAGAAAGTATCAATTCACGCAGCTGCAGGTTTTGCTCAGGAGTAATTTAAGAGTAATTTAATATAGAGGTTAAAGATATAGTGCTATTAGAATGATTCAGTCAGCAAACATGATCAGGTAGCTACACCTTAACACGTGCATTAATTTAGATGAAAAGAATTGTTATCAGCAAGCTCTCTGTTGACTGACACTAATATGTACAGGAAAAAGAAAGAGGTAAAAGGATAGGAGAGGATGGTAGAGAAGGGGAAAATAGAGGGGGGACGAGGGGGAAAAAAGGAGAAAAGGGGAAGTGGAAGAGAAGGAGAAGGGGAATGAAGGACACCAGAATGAAGGACAAAGAGTCAAAATGTGGAACTACTCTGAAACATATAACAATTGAAAGATGATAATGTTTGAACGCTGGTTTCTAAGGATGTTTCTCTCATTGTTTAATCTCTCCTTGAAAGCTACTTCTGTAGTTTTGATTGCACTTGTTACACCTTTTTGTGCCTTTTCTGTTTTTCCTATATGCTTTTCAAATAGATGACCAGAATTCCTGGCAATATTCAAGCTTATGCAATGATATAACAACATTGGGGATGTTTCTCTCAATCCCATTTCCCAGTAATTTCTAACATCTTACTTAGTATTTTGATTTTCCTAAACAGACAAATGATTTTTTCATGAAATTACTCAAACTGACTCCATGATCGCTTTGAAGAGCAATAACTGAGAGCCCTTCGTCATATATGTATGTATATGTATGATGTGCCACAGTTACTTTTCTCTGCACAAATAATGCCACCTCAGGTGCTATTATCACCTACTGCCCTCGTAGGCATTGCAAACTCTGTTCTTCTCCTCCAGCAGTGCCACTGCTGATGTCGCCCAGCCCACCTGTGACACCACTGCCAAAGCTACTCACTCCCCTTGATCCCAAGTTTCCTGCTTCAGACAATCATTGTTGGCCATCGTCCTTTACTTTCCTAATCAACTGCACTCATTTCCTAGCTGATGATCTCCATGGATATTAACTATAATAACTGTTTTGTTTCATGTATGCTAAAGGTGGCTGTAACAGAACTACTGGGGATGTCACATGCTGAGGATGGAGATTCTGCATCCCTGCACACGGCAAGTGGTCAGATCTTTGTTCCACTCTCTCAATCTGCAAATTAATACTACTCCCAATTCCACTACTATAATATTCTTTTACAGTCTAATTTTGCTCTCGATGTGCTGTTTTTGACAATTACATCCAGGAAAAGCAACACAGGTATTTTAAATAATTCTCTAGATTTCCTTCTAATTCCAATTCCCAGGGGTCCAACATATGCCTGCGATAGTTAGTACCAAGATACAACCTACTCTAGCAATGATTCACTAATAAGGCCAGGCCCCTTCAAGTCAGTATTTGTTAAATATGGATATTGAAAATTCAGCTCACTTTTGAGCAACAGGTTCATTTCTGAGTTTTGTGACAGAAGAATCCTTCAGAGTGTAATGAATAAGTAGGGATGGATGTAGTCAGAGCCAGTATGAAGCCCATCCGGTGTGAATTTTATCACCTCAGATAGAAAAGGATGATGTAGTCTTATAAAATTCCACCATTCTTCTGGAAAGACCGAAACTAATCGAGCAATACCTGTACCTCCCTAAGGAAAGGTCAAAGTAAAAAGAATACTGAGTTAACAAGATGATTCAGCAGGCTGGAATCGTATTTCTTTTAACTTGACATTTAGACTGAATTAACATCCTGAACTTACTCAGCAAGCAATGGAGCTCAAAGCAAATCCATTTAGTTTTATATTGAGAAAATCCAAAATGTGCCAGGCTGACATGACTAAGCACCAACTGAGCCTTGACCATCCTGGAGCACAGAAGCATGACCAGGGCAGAAGAGCTTTTTCACTACTGAACGGTGAAAGAAAACATGCCAAAAAAAAAAGGCTCCCAGGAGTAGCATGCAATTAATAAAAGGCCAAGGCCAGATTGCCAACCACAGTTACAAATTGTCTTCATAAAGAGCTTAAAGATTGATGCAGAAAGGCCGAGTTGAAACGATGTGAAAGTCAGTTCTTTCAACCTGACATTTAGACTGAACTAATATCCTGAACTTGCTCAGCAAGTGAGAGAGAGAAAAGTATCAGGTAAGGCCTTTAAAGGCTTTTAGTGAGCGCTCACAAGACATACCAGTAGAGAAGCTAGAAAGCAATATCCAGGTGAAATAGTTGAGTGAACTTTCCCAGAGATAGGTGTTTTTAAAGGCCCATCTCCTACCAAAGGCATCAGAGCAGAGCGCAGTGCTATTGGCGTTTAAATAGGGATATCTACAATCAGAAACTAGTGGCAACACTCATTTTGTTTTCTGTGTGCGGCAACGGCTTGCATGCAGTGCTCTACAGACTTATAAACAACCTTTAAGCATGTTCAATGGGATTGCTAATAGGAATAAAAAAGCACACATACTTCAGTGTTTGCTGGGTAGGGAAAACTCCATTCATCATAGGAATGTTTGCTCAATTATATATTTTTTTAAATTTAGGCTCAGAATATTTACAAATTTCTTTCTTCTCTACTTCTGTGCAGGTTGGTTTTATTTACACTTTGTTTATATTTAATCTTTAATAGGCCAGATATAAGTAGCAAGATCTCAGCTAAATGGAAATTTCTCTTTCTACATGTTTGGGGCAGTTTCAGGCGAGGTGTTACATTACTAGATAAAATGGATGTTACAGCCTTCTGAAACACTGTAAAGCTGTGCCTCTTCTGCCCTGTATGTGACTAGAAACAAAACAGTCCAGTATTACTTTGATCCCCTTAGTAAACACCTTACATGCCTTTTATTATCTGAGAAGCTGTTTAGTTGACAGATCTCCCATTTGAATTTAGATTACCACTCTTAAGTACAACAGGTCTGGAATACACCCTAAAGGCAGCCCTAGCACATGCTCAGCTGTGATTAATCTAGCTGCTTAGCAGATGTCAGTTGTACTACTAAAAGTCAAACAATCACCCATTCATTGTAAACTCAGATGACTCTACCTCAAGCCAGAGACCATTGTTCATTGTTTTAAGATGTATATGCTGTAGACGTTTTAAAAGAAGAATCAGGGGGAAAAAAAAGATGCTTAACAAACAGGAAAGAGAAACCTCAGACCCCTCAATCTTAAAAATGAAGGGTGAATGTTCATTCTTTTTACTTTTATACCTTGTGATAACGAAGAATGAATTGAGGCCACAAAGGGGACAGTGGTTAAGTTACAATGAAAACTGTATGAAATAGAAAAGTTGGAGAGTTGAGAGATTTAGCATCATCTTCTTAAAAATAACTTGAGAAATAGAGTAGTACACTTTATGCATATTTCTCCAAAGGAAACATTGATTACTTATGAGCATATGTTTTTCTTTCCTATCATTTACCTGTCCAGAGGGATATTGATTTACTGCACAAGGTTTCCTGAGATTTTTAAGTTGAAGATCTCTATACTTAAGCAGTTGAAGAGTTCATCTGACAACTGCATTACTAACGAAGAGAAATTCAAATGAAACATGTGCCTGATAAGAAGGGATGTAAAACTCTATGTGGTGTGATAGATCCATATCATTTCTCCTGGGAAGGTCTGGACAGTGAAGGAGGCTCCCTGTAAAACAAGTGACAGGTGCAAACTGGGAAGTGCCTGAACAGTATCTCTTTTCTTCCAGCAAGACCAGATGTTTTGAAGAGCCATATGGTAGTACTTAATTTTTAAAAAAAAAAGCCTCAAAACCTCGACTCTAAATACTTCCCGAGGACTGTTCTCACTCTGCTGGAAGCTGCTCTCCATCAGGACGGAGCATGTTCGCCCCAGAGCTGCCCAGGCACAGGTGCCTGGTTGGCACAAGCTGCTCTGAGTCTTCGCTGCTGTCAAGGCAGCGGCACCGCTCCCTTCCTCCCCCTCCAGCCTTGCCTCCACACCTTACCCCCCTGCCACGCCTGCAAAAACACGATTAATTTTCAGCCACCTGATTGCCCCAGTGTTTAATCCAACGAAGTTACACTGGGTATCGTGTCCCGTAGGATTATATTCCATCAAGGCTAGTAATTAAAGGCAGTCAGAGTATTGCCAATCCGTTTTCATTGACTCAGATTAATAAAATGCTGCCTGAAATCCAAGTCAGTGTGTTTAAAAAAATTATTATCAGCCCTATTTCTGCCATCATTTTTCACTTGTGACAGTGGCTCTCACTTTACCATCAGGCCCACTGAAATATTAGAGCCAGCTGCATAGTAAGATACTTGTAAATTGAAGTACGACCCCAGTTTTAATCTACTACAGAACACAGAAGCTAATTTCCACTGACTCACTGTGAGACAGAGCCAAGCAGTGTGCAAAGCAGCAACAGTTTAGTAAAGGGGAAGAATTATATAAAATATCCTGGCTGTTTATTTTAATAACAAAGGAAAAAACAAGTGTAGACCAAAGGAAAAAAACCCAACCCTGTAATAATACTGATTTGGATTGACTGTATGAATGTGACAGAAGGCATAATTAGAATGTGAAAACTAGTGTGACTTTTCAACACTTTTTGCCATACTGATGGGGGTCAGTAAGCTGAATACCAGTATTTGCACCTTTACCTTTGTTAAACGCCAAGGGCAACGAACTATGTGAGAGCTGCACATTTATTACCATATCACATCATGCATTACTGAACAAGGTGGTGAAGATGGAGAAGGTGGAAAAAGGTTTAGGTAGAACCACAGAAACCCTCTTGGCATTTTATAAGCAGGCTGCCCTGCAACAACAGAAATGCTTCATTTGCAAAGAGGCAAATTACAGATCGGTTAAGGTCAAAGTTATTCCTATTGAGACATTTTTGCACTGGGAAACTGATTCACAAAAATGAAAATATCCTCTGGGAACATGCAAATTTGAGACATTTCTGGTGGCACCCAAGTTTCCCTGGGCTTCTCTCTTGTTCCTTGACAATACGCCTGACAGATCTAAAATGCCTGGGTTTTTGGTGCCTAGTTACCTCACAGAGCTACTCTATTCAGGACGCTGGATCTCACAGGCATTTTAGTTCATCATCTCCAAGGATTTCCAGGCCCTTTTGTTCCACATCATTTTGGCTAAGCAACTGCTGTACAAGGGCACCAGCACCCTGAGTGGTTTCAGGGTCAAGAGGAGATTACATTTTATTTTTAACATCTAAATGTCCCAGTGGAGGATTATGTCAAAATAAAATACTGCCGATTTCCTGATCTGTGAAAAATAGTGAGGTTAAGACTTGTCCCTCGGCCTTGTTCAAAACAAGAAATCTCTCTATCAAAAATCTGAAACCAGGAAAAGACCAGAAAGTCTATTTCCCAACCAGCTCTATTTAAAATAGTACCCACAATTGTCTGAAGTCAAGGAAGAAAGCCAGAAATTTAGATTCATGTGCACACAATTAACTTTTTTATACAACAAGCTGCCTTAAAGGAAGAAAAGAAAATTTCAGTTTTCTTAACATACACATTAAAATTAAAATGAAATCTCCATGGAAAAGAAAGACTGGGAGTAGGAACATATTTTTAAAAGCATGAATAGCTATATAGATCAGGGCATAGCATATCAACTCTCAGATCCACACTGTAAGAGCTGGACGGCAACCCTCATGTCATTTCAGACACTTCGATTTGGGCAAATAAAGAAAATATGAACTACCACATTTGAGGTCCACAGGGACACTATGTAAGATCCAGAGGATGCTCAAGGCAGCTTGCACCATTTGCTTCAAGGCCAAGGAAGGTCCCTGACCATGTAAAAACGTGTCAACATTGAATATGCATAGTTATCTGCATGCACGCTCCTGGGTGCAGAGTCCACACAAGCACAAAACAAAATTTCTTCTGCTTCTAGAGTGTGTATGATTTGAAAGTGACCTTCCCACTTCACATAAATGTTGTGTTAAAATATATACCGTGAAGACAACATAACCTCACATCACTACAAAAATTTTGTACTTATTTAATCTATTATATTCATATTACACATGGGTGTATTCATATTACACATGGGTTTGCATCCGTTGAAAATAAATGTAGGTTTCATAGAGGAAGTATACATGTACCATTTAAGTCTAACTCTTTAGCAGCGCATAATGGTGAATACACCATAAAAACATAATATATAGTAGGTGACAAAAACATTAGAATACGAGTAGTAGCTGAGCAAAATGAGTATCTATTACACATGGCTGGGCCACCTTAGCTTTCCTCAAGTTAAGCTGAAGCTACAGGATCAGAAAACATCAGAGACATAAGACAGAGATGAACTGTGCTTTCTCACCTTTTGCTTGTGGATGAAACAGCTTTAGTGCCAAGTAGCTAGTGAATCTAAATTTGTGGTAAAAAAGTACGATCAATCTCATAACTTTATATAGTTTAATACATTTCAGTTATTGAGATAATAAAAGCCTGACAGCTCAATTGCATTCCTCTGGCTATAAACCTTGAATCCGTATTTATACAGAGGTTCTCATGCAGATGTGCAAGTTATTCAACTGAGCTAGCCAAAAAATCCCATCTAGCCGGTAGGATTAAAAACTAATGAAACAATGGATTAGAAACTTTGAAACAATGTTTGTTCTAGATTTTATGTATTTACCTTTCTTCTTTTACGTGTTTTTGATTTTCATTCTGTAAGCACATAATCATCATTTGCATCCATTTCACATCTCTGTAGCATGTGGATTTGTCATGTCATACCGGCATGCCATCGTTCTTCACTACATGATTAAGCTCTCAGGTAAAATTCTTTCCCTCTGTTACTGCCAACGCATAGTGCCTCAGGCACTATAGCTTGAGCTCTCAGGATTTTCAGCAGTGGAAGGGGGGCTAAACCAAGGAACTAATGAACAGTAATAGCTATTACAAATGTCCGTAGCCAAATCCTGTAGCTGCAAGTAACAGAGGACTAATGTGGAGGTGGAATAAGGGTGGAAAAAAAGTCAAAGCAAACATCCTTGTTAATCCTCTTTGCTCCACCAGGAAAAAAAGCAGAACTACATTTTGGACAGTGACTGAAAACTTCCTTATATATGTTACGGTTTATGTGCAATGAACCAAGGCCCTCTGCTTTGACTTCCCACCCGGGCAGTGCTGGCTGGGGACTGGTGTAATTACTCTCACACAATGGCACGGTTAATGTGATATATCAAGTGCGTGGTGGTCACCAGAGAAGGAAGCCCTTCGACATTGCACATTTGTTCTTTTTTCACTGCACAGCAGCATCCCTTTGCAAATACACCCTCGGAAGTGTTTCTCTGGAGGACAATGTCACAGTGCTACATGTAGGACAATTTATTTTGCTCCAAGACTTCTGCCAGGGATTCTGCCCATAGTCACAAATTGGTCTCTTAAGTGGAGTTAAACTACAGGAGAGTACGTAAGTGTGGCTCAGTTCTCAGTGCTGAAATATAAGTACAAAACCCACATTCTTTACCCTGCAGAACACCCTTCCGCACATTTAACCTTTCCAGTTTTATAACTGGTGAGCAAACAAAAAATCTTATGCTTTTACTTATCAGGAAAAACCTTTACTAACCCCCCCGCCCTGAACTGAGACATCATGAGTGCTCGGTATTGATGTACACCACTTGCTGTAAACTCAAAAGACTTGTGAGACCACAGCCTATTCCTTATGGACATAATGCATCCAGAGATTAAAGCATCAGATCTTAAATTTCTATTAGCTCGTTATTAAAGCTTGTGACAGGCTTATTTCCTCCCTACTTTATCTAAAGAATGAAAAATGGCAGCCTCAATGAAATCCTATTTTCTGGCCAGCCATTAACTTGATTTACAATGAATTTGTACAGTGTCTGATTTATGCCAATGTTGTATTACTGCTTCTCTGCAAAATACAAACAATTAACTAATGATTTACGCTTATGCAAGCACAGGGGAAAGAAGATCATAATCTTTTCTCATGCCTGTTTCACTTCCAGCACACTCAGACCTCAAAAAATGAAGACTAATCTGTTCACATGTGCTTCAATAGTCAGTTGACACTTTTTAATTACAAATACAGAGAACAACCCTGACTGAACATATCCGTCACCCATGAGCAGACATGTGTCTGTGCAATATCTGACAGCAGCTGAAGTCTCTAAACACTTTGAAAGGTATTTTACATTGGATTGACTCACCATACCTTTATTCTCCTAAAAGCTGAGATGCTGAAGTTACAAGCCTTGCAGCTATACACAAAGCGTTAGCTATCTCCTTTATTTCTCAGCGTTTCACAGGGTTTCACATTTTTCTCCGCTGTTACAGAAAACACTGGATTTTGTGCCCTTGAGACAGACTCCTTCAATAAAAACTGGTATAAATGTAGCACACAACTGAAATCTTTTTACACTTGAAAGCAGTGAACCCCAAAAATCAATGCTAAATTTATAGAGTCTTCATGATAGCTACATAACAATCTTTTCACCTCCTGGGCAAACCCTAATAGTTGTGAAAGAATACAAGAATAAATTAGCTCTTTACAAATTCAGCATCCTCATAAATCTTCCTCTGAGATAATCAAAGCAACTTTTTATTCCAGCAGGCTTCCTATTTGAAAAAAAATTAAAAAATCAGCTAACAGGAATAATCAGTGCTTGCTTTGTTGTAATATCCTTGAACAGAAATGTAACGATAGAACTACCTGAAATATGAAATGCTGACATCTGAAAATTGCTTATGGAAGTGAAAACAAGTATTTTTAAAGTCCTCATGAAATGAGGACAAAATTCAGTGTCAAAATGCTATAGATTTTGTTTCAATAGTTATATTATGCTTGTATTTTATATTATGACTGGGCATTAAATAACAATGACATAATAGCATAACCATTTAACTATTACACCTTTTTTTTTTAAATCATTGAAAACAAGTACTATTTTTTCAAAAATAAATGATTTATACACTGTATCCTCTTTTCAAGATGAAAGCATTTCCTTGTTTTGTTGTAATACAACAATTTACTTCTTTTAGTGGGACTCATACGTCTGCAGCTGACAAAAGTTTTCTGCTCTGGAAAAAACCTCCTTGAATGTGCCTTTCTTCCTCTCTTCATTACAGAGGAATATAGACCAAAAAAAATAGACTACATACACACTGATAATGCCTTAAATTCTCAGTTCGCAATGCTACATCCTTTCCTTCTGTAGAGTAGGAATAGTAGTCTCATCTTTACAAAGCATTGGAAAATCTCTGTACATTCACAGGATTTTCAAACTGCCAAAGGAAAAATTTTATGGAAATGTCTTTCCTGAAAGAAGGAAGGAGATCTAAGTACGCAAGAAACGGTTCCAGGGTGAAAGAGAAAAAGGAATCAATAGGACTCATGTTCTGTGGAAGACGAGAGTGGTTACAGAAATGACCAGAAAAATTTGAAATAGAAAAAGAGTTGATATGCTAAGAAATTTATATTTATGCAAGACCATTTAGAGATTGTGACCCAATTATAAACAAATTACATATTCAACAGAATTAACTTATCACAAAATGGTGAGAGCAATGATTTTTTGCCTTTTTTTTTTCCAAGTATTCTACCACTTTTTTTATTAAGAATTTTCAAAATAGCTGTCCCAGATATCACCTCACCTACAGGATACTGAGAAACTTCATCATGGCAGAAGCCAAGAAAACTTGAGAACAACCAGATCTTCAAAGAACTGATCACTGATACATACTACATGCAGTCCAACGGATTTCAGTGCTCCTTTTCTTTGAAAGAACAAAAAAAGTCACCTGCTTTGCTTTTCTACTTGAGAAACGATCTAGAAATTCAGAAAAAACATACTATTATATAGGAATGTCAATTGCTCTCATAATTTAAAACCCATTCTTCTACCAAAAATCCCAAATCAAACAATAAAACCACGTGTCCTGAGTGTTGTTATCACAGAATGTTCCTGTTATCACAGAATCCAAAAAATGGCCTGTTACCAGCTTTGTGTCTTAGCTGTGTAGTGTCTTGCACGTGCAGAATTTGGCAAAGGTCAAACATCTGCCCAGTAAGGAGATGTTGAATATTGACTGTTGTATGCCAGCTGAAGGCTGTACAGAAAACTTGGCAGTACTGATTTTGATAATTTTCTTGATTATGCCAGTTATAAGATGTAAGATTACATTACTTTGTAACATTTGATAATCCAGCGGTCCCCTTTCATTCCATTTTTCTAAGATTTATTCCAATTCTCTCAGCCCACCATAAGACGTATTTCAATTAAGTTCCCATATCTTCCTGATGATGTAACAGAAAACATCTAACCATTCATATGCAAATTGAATCTCTTTTTGCTTGTGAACTCTATGTCATTATTATATCTTTATGTCAAGGTTTAAAAAGGAAAGGCAAAGTTATTTATCATCCTTCCTCTATACCACCAGAAGCTAGGAGAGGAAGTATACATGAAGACCAAAAGGGAAGAAATACAATTTATGAACATAGAGTAAAAAAATAAAATAACAAGATATAAAATAACAAGGACCTGGGGGTGTTGGTGGACAGCTGGCTGAATATGAGCCAGCAGTGTGCCCAGGTGGCCAAGAAGGCCAACAGCATCCTGGCCTGTATCAGGAATAGTGTGGTGAGCCAGACTAGGGAAGTGATCATCCCCCTGTACTCGGCACTTGGTGAGGCCCCACCTCGAGTACTGCATTCAGTTTTGGGCCCCTCACTACAAGAAGGACACTGAAGTGTTGGAGTGTGTCCAGAGAATGGCTACAAAGCTGGTGAGCAGTCTAGAGGACAAATCTTATGAGGAACGACTGAGGGAACTGGGGTTGTTTAGCCTGGAGAAGAGGAAGCTGAGGGGAGACCTTATCACCCTCTACAACTACCGGAAAGGAGTTTGTAGAGAGGTGGGGGCTGACCTCTTCTCCCAGGTGACAAATGATAGGACAAGAGGAAATGGGTTTAAGTTATGTCAGGGGAGGTTTAGACTGGATATTAGGAAACATTTTTTCACTGAAAGAGTTATTAAACATTGGAATAGGCTGCCCAGGGAGGAGATGGATTCACCATCTCTGGAGGTGTTTAAAAAAAGGGTAGATGTGGTACTTAGGGACATGGTTTAGTGGTGGTTTTGTCAGGGTAGGTTAATGGTTGGACTTGATGATCTTAAAGGTCCCTTCCAACCTCAGCGATTCTATGATATGGTTGCCTAATGAGTATAGCTGACTGTCTGGGCATAGATGCAGTTAGGGTCAAACATATTAGAAATTAAGTCAAATCCCAATGTACTTAATCACATTTGGAAGAGATGAGCTGCAGGAACCAAAGGACCAGGTTCACATCATCTTCACCTGAATTACATTTCTTAGGACTTCTTTGTTTCATTAAACAACGAGAAATATTTTAAGCTTTGCTTCTAAAAGAAAGCCTATGACTACAAACCTGTTTTTATTTAGGGCTTTTAGAAGATAGAGTTAATGATACATAATTGCGTTATCAGTTTTCTCAACATAAGTCATAACTTCAGTTCCATCAAAGAAAGTTTCAGAAAAATGAGTTTCTCTATAAATAGACACATGAAGCATTTGAAGGAATGATGGAACAATTATTACTTTTCCATCCTACTCTTTGTGTTATGTGAAGATAATTTCTTTTCAGTTTAAATCATTGAACATCCTGCCCTAATGTGTTGTCTTCCTACAAACAATCATTGCCAAATGAGCTGGAGAACTGAAAACAGTCACAGGGGCAATCCTTCTACTTTATAATCATTTCCTGACTACTTGAATGAACAATGATGCAATAATTGCTTTTACAGATATTTTTAACTGTTCCAAATGGTACAGACATAAAACAGGATTAAGGAATCAGAAGTCAAAAATCTACATCTCTTCTTTCCTTTTCCTCTCACACTTTCTTTGCAAGCAAGGGAGATTTCAAAACTACCACTGTTGTTTATATCCAATGCTTTAAAAATATACTAGAGTTGAAATCTCACCACACAGAATTCAAAATTAGTTTCTTCAGGTTTATAATTGAGTCACATTTTCACTCTGGGGTATTACTTCTTAAATAAGAGACAGAAGCACTTTTCCTCCACTAAAAAATTTGGTAATTTGAAGTCTGGAAGAGAAGTAAAAGAGAGAACTAGGCAGCTCTCTGCAGCGTACCCCTGACTGTCCCTGTTCCCCTGCAAGGTGACAAGACTCAAAAAGGTTCAGGGGTTGGGATAAAAAAAGGTGATCTGGTTCTTCTACGATGCATGGAAGTCAGAAATCATGTGGCACTTTTCAAAAGAAACAACAAAAGTTGGAAATAGTCAGGTGATTCCACTACCTGAACCCACATTTTGATCACTAGTTAAACTAGCAGTTTATGAGGAATTAAGCATTAGTAGGTGCACCACGGGGTCGAGGACAAGGCATACTAGCAAGGCCAACTTCTGTCTCATATGGGCTAGTCTTAAAATTTTCATCAAGTACTTTTTTCTTGTTTTTTTGTCAAAAAAAAAAAGTCAAAGTAGAACTAGGGTAATGACTCAAAAGAACATAATAAATGTTTTTCATCTCTACTTTTTCCTTGCTGTCGTCAAGTAAAAAGAAAAAACCCAACACAGTAGTACTATCAAGTCAGATCACAAGTCCATCTACTCCAGAAACCCATGAGCCAGTGTGACCACTGGCCCTCTGCCTACTTTAACACATGGTCTGTTGCACTGAGCAAGAATTGCATGGTTAGATGTGTATTACACTATGTGACTAAGTCTTCATGCTCTGCTTACAATCCTTTTTATTGTTTTCCATGTCCTAGCTGCATTCCATAAAAAGCTGCTGAGCTTTGTTCAGGCACAGCTTTTGATGAAAGAAGACTGGCAATGAGATGAGCCAAGATGAGAGTCTCCACGAAACCAATCTGAAAACTTATCTTGAAACAATGTTCTGGGATTCTTCTTGTCCTTAGGCAGGATTTTTATGTGCAAGTGGGAGATAATGCAGACTGAAGAGATCCCTTTTAAAAGTTTTACTAATTTTCATTAGGCTGGTTCATATGAGTTCTCTGGGCCCCTCAGTGGAGGATTTTAATCATATTGTGCCTTCTGTGCTACAGTGATCACAATGCTAATCTCTGTAATTCCACATTTGGGAGCCCACTTTTCAAAGTGTAAACAACTGACACTGACTTCATAAAGAACATTTTTCCAGAGGGAACACAATGGTAGAGTCATAGAGAAGCATTATAAGCCAAGAACAGAAAAAAATAATCTAATTGCACAAGGAGAAATAAACCATTCTGTTTCCTTCCCTTGTTCTGTAAAATGCGCATGAGTAAAATATATGTGAATAATATTTTGTGAGGGAGAAAACTTTGTCCCTTTCTACTTACAGGTATCAGATGAATCATCTCTAAAGGAAAAATTAAAGAAGAAACTGAATTAACTTAAACAAGAAACTGAATTTCAGCATCTGCAGGAATGGAAGCACAGGTTTCATAAAAACAAGAAACAAGATCAGCATGAGTGAAAATATGGACTCAAAGGGAAAAAAGTCTAATAAAATATTTGTGTTTGTCTTTGTCCTCAAACCTGATGCACTGCCAAGTTCCCTAACAGCTTCTGAAACCAGAGGTTTTCTTCAGCTCTCTGTTCTGAGCATTATTTGGCTTAGCACCTCTGAAATGCTCTCACGATTCAGAGCTAACATTTCCCTGGGACTTGTTCAAACTGTCCCACCTCTTGGGCCTGGTTGAGCTCAGTTCCTTGGAGCATGTCACACAAGGACAGCAGCAAAGGCCATCTGCAGAACCAAACTCAACCATCCAGACAAAGCCATTCTGGAAAAAAAACCCATATCTTTAAAGAAAATAACTTGAGCAATTCCTAACAGTCTTCAAGCTTGATAAATGCCAAAAGCTGAGATAACAGTACAGTCACATTGTAATACTGTTTAATGGCATTTGCTGTTAACATTATTCATACAGGGATGCTATTACTTGTAATTCCTTGAAAAGACGATCTTTTATAAAACCTGTATTACTGAAATCCTTGTCTTTTACCATTACACAGACTGCAGATGACTTCATAGGATCTATTAGCACCTCGAGTGACAGAATGCTACAGCACCTGACTAAATTTAAAGAAGAAAGAGAAAAGCAAACCTATAATAACTGTCCCTGCAAAGAGAAAATGCAGGCACTATGCCAATTCTTGCATTAACTATCCCAAATCTATTAAGATATTTCTTCCACCTCAATTAATTTACATTGCAGTATTAATAACGGCATAACTTCTGCACTCTTGATCTCAGGGTGCAATACCATTAACACTACAATGCTCTAACATAAAACCTGATATGCATCTTGCAAAAATATGAAATGCATATTTTTAGAAAATTTACCAAGTAGCTGAAGCTGGGATAATGCACTTAATTTTTGCAATGCTCCCACATTTCTCCTAATATATTACACAGAGGGTCATAGAAGGACTTTAATCTGTGAAGCCAGAATATTGCAAGATAATGTTTTTTTTTGCCCACACCAGAAAGTAACAGCATTACAATGAATGTAATAACCTCTCTTAACTTTTTGTGGTATTACCCTACCTACTCTTTGTAGTTTTATGTAAGAACCACTATCCTTTTATTTGCGTATTGCTCATCTCTTCCCCCAGTTTGAAACACGCCATACTTTAGCATTTCATAATCTACCCTGTTTACTACAGAATAGTCAGAGGACCTCAGACCTCAAACTGAAGACAAAAATGTCTGTATTTCAGTGACTGTGTCACAATACGGTCTTTGGAAATCTTTATATATATATGTTATAGAAAATGTAAAAAATGCAAGATTTCAGGATTATGGTACTGGAGGTACATACATCACAGAAAGCTGATGACTGACGCATTTTCTGATTGAGGTTCTTTTTGCTGAAATATAAGTTATTAAGGAAATATTTTACAAATGCCAGGAAAGCATTAGAGGTTTTGTGTAAAGATTTAGGGTTTAGCTCTCCAAGACTTCACAAATGCTTGGGCAGCTGTATGACCCTGAGTCACAACAACTTCAGAGAGAAGATACGATTTAATCCTCCTTTGCATCTAACAAGCATTAGTTCCCTAAGACCTGCCCTCTAACACGTTATGCAAGATCAGGTTTGATTCTTTTTCACTTCCACCATTTACAAAATTTCTCAGGGGTCTCTAACCTCAGCATCCCAGAGGCCTCCTGATCACTCTTGAAAGCACATGGAGGACGGAGGAGAAAGGATTGTGGAAAATGCTATTCCTTCTCCCATTTTTTCCTCTGGACAGTCAATTAATCAATCAGCCTAGTCTTCCACCCAGTATACCCAGTCTCCATGTCTAAATACAAAATGGCTATAGATTGCACGTATCTTTTCTATACTACTTTGTTCCTTCAGCACATTTAGCACAATTTCTTGAGACCCATCAGGCAGATCAGTTAGATCTACTACTACTTTTAATATAACCAAATTTTTTTTAAAAAAAAGGTGAATAAAATAACACGAGTCTACATGTAGAACTAGAAGCTAAAGCACATGCTACAGAAGCTTCATCTATGTAAGTATTTATATGTTGTGGGTGATGTCTGTTGTCAGGAATGTCAGCCAGGGCTGAAGGAAAGGAGACAAAAGTTTAAGAAAGTTGTATCTTCTGCATGTTAGTAGTAGTACATGTTCCAAGATCCTGCTCCTTTCTTTAAGGTGATGGTAAAGGATACTGCTGCCCAGGGACCAGATACGGTCTGCAACTTCATTTAATGGCTTATAATCAAGAGAAAAATTTTCTATATTACTATTGCACAGCATTAAAAGGAGTATTAATGTGTGATTCAAAGGGGTTTTACTGGCCCGCTCAGCACTCAACCAGGAAAAGATTTCCCATTTGGGCTTCAAGTGTTCTGAAAATTTTGAAAAACCATGTAAAAGGCACGACCTTAATTCCTAATGACTAATCAAAAGTAAACTACATCCACTTTAACTCTGTATGAGAGCAGGGATTTACTGCTTTTTTTCCCCACCTTTAGTTAATTCATCTGAACGCTTTAGAGAATTGCTTTTTTAGAGAGCACCTCTATAATCATTCCTTTCTCATTATTAAATCATTTCATTACTTTCCCAAGAGTATTCAAACTCTAAAATACCACACCCCCTGGCAGGGTCTTTTGGAACAGTCACTTTGGAATATCTGCAGTAGCCCTTAAACCAGTCAGAGGAGTGTTGGCATAGTACCAGTCATTGTAGTAGTAGCGGTGGTAGTTTAAGGAAACTTTTAAATGTGGCCTAGAATTACAAGGAGAAGCTGATCCTTGGGATAATTCTGCAAATTGCAGTAGAACTGCATTAACATAGAGTTAGGTGCCCACAGATTAAGCTGCAGAAATTATTAAAATTTCATGATCCAAAACGAGGAGAAATGTTTGCATGGATGCCTTATTTATAGACACGTAAACATGTCTTATTTACAGAGAGGTAAGTGTTGGCTTCATTACAAATGCAATCTTCAGCCAGATATGCTGTTTTTCCTAGAGCACAGTATTTCCAAACCACAAAGTCAGTATGTATATGGATATTATCTGGTTGTTCTGACTGGAGTTTCAGGAGTGTGAAAAAGCTCAGTGAAGATCTCCTGCCCCTTCCTTGAGGCTTTCTGTGGTCTTTTTAATTTCATTTTGCTTTGTTGTTTTGCTCTCTATCATCAGTGCTTCCAAACTCGATAGAAGAGAAATGCAACATATGCCTCAGAGCAGTTTGCACTATTGATAGCACACAGCAGCTTACCTGTTTAACAGCGTAAAGGAGGCGACCGTAGCAGTACATCATGACCATCACAGGGATGACCAAGCAGAATATGAAGAGACAGATGATATAGGATGTGGACTCAGCTGACTCAGAGGACCAGCGTACCGAACAGCTTGTACCTGCACCTTCTACCCCGTAACTGCTCCAACCGATCAGAGGTGGCACAGTCCAGACCAGGGAATAAATCCACGAACCGCCGACTGCCAGCAACGCCTTCCGATAGTCAGCGCTGCGCTTGTTGCACAGGGTGAGAGTGCTGTAGCGTTCATAGGACAGGACAGCCAGCGAGATCAGGGACACAATGCCTGCAATGAACCAAGCAATTTAAATGCTTACTTCCATTATTTTGCACTGTATCCATTAAAACCCCCCAAAATGAGATGCTTTTCTGGTTATTACATTATTGGAAGCAACAGTGAAAACTATTTCCATTATTCTCTATGCTTAAATCCTCACTGGACCTGGTTGTTCTGTCCACCGTGTCAAATTTCGTTAAACTCGTATTTATCTTACACTGGAAGATTTCATACTTGAGAGCTATTCCTCTTCTAGGCAGGTTTTCAGATTTAGCTGTTTTGGTATTACCCAGGGGAAATCCATTTTCTACATGAACTAACAAAATGTGGAAAGATTACCTTGCTAAGAAAGATTCAATTTTTAACATCCATGGGCATTTTCAAATATTGCATTGACTTTTATATATGCAAAAAGCTTTCTATTCAATATCAGGAGCTCCAAAATCAAAGAAGCTTTTGCACTTCTGCCCCATCAGCTAGATATAGCTTCAGTTCTTACCACTCATATTCGGAAACAACAGAAAATCCTTGGTATGACAGTGATACATCAGGTTGTAACTTTATTTACAAATACATCACATAATCAAGTTATAAAGTTAATACTGAGCCCTAGGGGTCAGAGATCAGTTATATCTTCCAGCGGAAGATTCAAAAATCTGGGTTATAGGACATTTCCACTCTCTTTCAAGGTTTGGGATCCCAGTCTGCCCTCTACAGATCTTTATGGATTTGCATGGCAGGTTCTTAGTCATGACTCAAGGGGTTGGGTTTTTTTTCCTCTTTCCTATGTTTTTGTTCTCCTTGCAGCTTCCTTACAGTTCTTGGTAACACAACACTGGATACGTCTTCCCAGGATTTATGACAGAAGCAACTTGTTGGAAGAATTTTAACACCATCTTTTCCCATGGTTTCCAGGCCCCTTCTTTTGGTCCTGTGAGATGAAAAAACTGAATAGACCTATGTCAGTCCAGCTCCTTCCAGGATTTTTTCTTCTTGATCCTTGCCATTAGTAATGCAACTATACAGTAGCACTGAGAGATACCCTGCCAAAATTCTCTGGTTTTGACTAGTACCTACTACCAGTAAATCTGTTAACAGAAGAGGTGACCTTCAGGGAGTCCACAGCCGTAAGCCATTTTTCCCCATTTAACTGTCAGCTTCTCTTGTAGCTCCTTCCCAGGTGTGGAATGGAGGCGAGTCAGAGAATCCCCTGGGGATAGCACTAGTCTATCCTGTACCTGGGCGAAACACCCCACACCTGTACCCACACAGGGCACAGTAGGATATTCCCCCCAGGCACAGCATTTTGTGCCTCTTTCCCCCACAATTCAATGACTCATTTCCTATTTAGCTGGATGCAGGCACAGCTATTCCTGCCATCCTGATGACAATTTGCAATCACTTTGTGCGGAGCTAGGTATGGGCAAAGGACCCAGGGGGAATGCAAGCACTGCTTGCTGCAACAGGATGTCTTATTTCTTAGGTGAAGAAAAGGCAAAAGGGTGTGAGGAGAAGCCAACTTTTGATGAAGAAAACATCTTTCTTGGTACAAGAGCCTACTAAATTATTTTCTGTATATTACTGGGAAGTCAGACCTAAAAAGCAGATACACTCACAGCTGTAAAATGACACTGCTCCACTAAATTCAACTGAATTATGCAGTTTGAGTCTAACTTAAAACATATTTTAAGGCTGGACTATTTTAGAGGCAGTGGAGACTTTCTGATCGTCCCTCATCTAATCAGATTTCTTACATACACAGCTCTTGAAAGACCCTGGCACTAATTCCTGCATTACACACATATCTCAATATAAAAAAAAATGGGTTCTTAATTACAGACTCAAAACCAAAGAATCTACCACTCTCTTCTTGCTTCCAGCCCACACTTATTTGTCTTCACTTCCTTAGCATTGCCTCTCTCCATGCTTTTATCTGCTTGACCAAAGACCTTCTTGCTATCAAAGACATTTAGCTCATGTAGGTATCTAAGGCAAAAATCCAGATTTTATATTTGAAACCTAGGCCTCAGTAAGGTGATATAGATCTGTTTCTGCATTTTAGATTAGACCATCATGGACTAGCAGAAAACAGCCTTGGGAACAAGAAATCTCTCCCCTCCCAGCTGAGTGCTCTACAGGAAGGTTATACTATTCTTGCTCTACCTCTGATGGCAACTGAGGGCACCATATCCCTATGTTGAAGGGACAGCAGGTGAGGCGTAATTTTGCTGAGAATATCCTACAGTCCTGAGGGTGCGGTGTTGCCTAGAAAACCCAAACGGGGTGTTCAAACTTCCCTCGCTCAGGGCCCTTTGCTGCTTTAGCCATTGGGCTCTCAGGTCTAGTCTGGCTGCCAGCTCTGCCTGCTCGTCCCTGTGGCTGTGCTACTGCCCAGCAGCTTCTTATAGTGTGTATTGTCACAATTCACAGCATTCGTTTACACTTCTTCACATTTTTGCCTACTGCCTAACATGAGAAAGACTCTCAGCTTTACTCACACTGGTATTTATGATGGATGGCTTTACAGAGCAGCTCTGAAGATAACAGGCCATGACTGCAGCATTGCTTGCTTTGAGCCAAAGAAGAGCCCTGTCTTTAACTGGCACAGAATTAATGTTCAGTTATTAAATTAGGTCCATGGCGATGTCAGTAAAGAATACATCAAATATTAGCAATCAAAAAAGCCACAAAAGTTTCCTTTCAATTACAGCAAATAATTTTTCTCCTCTACACAGGAGATTGGAGACTCTTAATTACACATCTTGGCAGAAGCCATTTCATCTTTACTCACCTTTTATTACTGAGTTCCACTGATGTGACACAAACTACATTTTTCTCTGGAGGACAAGAACTGTGATATATGGAATCCCAAACCACAAAAGTTCAGAAAAAAAAAATTAATATTTTTCTTTTTGTCACCGTAAGACTTTAAGGTCCATGCTATACCTGAACTTTTTAATAGCACTGAAATTAACACCACTGTGCACTGACTTCTAATGTGTTGAAAACAAGGGAAAAAGAGGAAAGCACTGAAGGGGTAGTTCATAAGAGATATTAAAAATTAAAAGAATTCAAGGTGGCTTATGTGTTTAAAATATACTAAACTAGGCTAACTACTTACAAAAATTACAAATACTTTGAAAGAATGAAACCGTTGCTCTGAAAGACAGAAAATTATGAATTTAAGACCCATAAAAAAAATTAACTTTTTTTCCAACAGTGGGATACATCCAATTGAATTGGCTGCAAGTAATGAGAAAACCTATTACCCTGGTGAGGAAGAAACAAAAAAACCCAGAGGCCATGGCAACCCGCTCTCAGTCTACTTAGTACGACCTTCTGCAGTGTACACAAAGGCACAAGATGTGCCCCAACGCTGCAACTCATACTAAATGAGTCATAGAATCATTATGGTTGGAAGAGACCTTTAAGATCATCAAATTCAACCATTAACCCAGCACTGCCAAGTTACCAACTAAACCACGTCCCTCAGCACTACATCTACACGTCTTTTAAATACCTCCAGGGATGGTGACTCAACCACTTCCCTGGACAGCCTGTTCCAATGCTTGACAACCCTTTCAGTGAAGAAATTTTTCCTAATATCCAATCTAAACGTCCCCTAGTGCAACTTGAGGCCGTTTCCTCTTAACCTATTGTTTGTTACTTGGGAGAAGAGACCAACCCCCACTTGTCTACAACCTCCTTTCAGGTAGTTGTAGAGAGCAATAAGGTCTCCCCTCAGCCTCCTTTTCTCCAGACTAAACAACTCCAGTTCCCTCAGCTGCTCCTCATAAGTCTTGGGCTCTGGACCCCTCACCAGCTTTGCTGCTCTTCTCTGAACACAGCTCCATCCAACCTTGCTGATGAAGGGCCTTCACCTTAACAGGGAAGCCAAGACTGGACTAAACCAATATAGGACGCACACCAAGAAATATTCCAATATTGTAGCAGATGCTCAGCTCCAATGTCTGTTTGCTATCCTCAGCTTTTTAATTTAAAAAGTAATTAGTCTAACAGGTCCATAGTTTCCTCGGTCTTCCCTCATGCCCTTCTTGAAATCTGGTTTGGATAAAGTAGAATAAAGCTTCTCATTTTTCATTGTGCCTCCTACTTTTGTATATCAGAATTTTCTCAATGTCATATGCACTTAACTGTTGTGACCTTTGCCAGAAATCCTAGAGTTATCTGGTATTCTACTTCACACCCTATCTATTGCAGTTATAGGAATTAGTGAGAATCTCAGCTTTAAAACAAAAAGCAATTAAACACTTTAGAATTATGGCTGACGAAAAGACTTGAATGTAATCTCTGTAGTCTTAATAATCAGAAAAGAAATTTAAAAAATTAATGTAAGTTATAAAAAGAAAATAATTATAATTTTAAAGCTAATCACAATGCTTTATGCCAACATTTCATTCCTATTTTGCAGACACATTTATGAGTGGGTAGACTGCATATATTAATTTCAAATGAGTAATGTTTTCTAAAATTGCAATAAAATTAAATTCAGGAATTGCACATCTAAATAGAATTTGCCTCCAACAAATATTTAGGGCCTCAAGCTGGTACCTAGCCAAATAACTCCACAGGAGTCAATCCCCGCGAGAAATGTAATTTGTTACCCCAACATTTTATGCATATACAGCAACAAAGCTGAGGTTCTCACTGAACACTACTGAAAGATGACATAAAAATGTACTGCAGATTGCATTACAGGAACAAATAATTATTCAAAAATTAACCATGGAAAAAAGTGACTTTGAGACAAGCTGGGTCTGACGCATCAGCCTTTTCTACACAGCAATTAGTTGCAGTGAGTAGAGTGCAAGAAATTAAATTTCAAGTCACAAACCACGACAGGCATTCATTTATAAGACTACTATCTGAGACATTATCTATTATTTACTTTTATTTAAAGATCTGTACATTTCTTCCTGGCAGCACAGCACAGAGTATGGCTCTAGGTGAAGGACACAGCAAATCACTGGTTTATTCCCATTAGTCTCAACAAAGAGCATTACATTTTCGTACTAGTTTTTGCTGGTTTTCGCTGCTCACTGATGTAGTAATTGGAAATGGGATGCAGCTTGCCAATGGTCTGTATGTTATGAAAAACTGAGAAGCCTCACTGGGTATATGTTTTGACTACTAACTTATGTGTATTTGCCCTCTTCAAGCTCCTGAAGGTCATTACCCTACATCTTCACTAGAGTCCTGGAACATCATGGTTGCATGACGGAGCATCACAGTTATATATCCTGCACTGTATTCTGGTTATCAAGGACTAGGTGCAATGAAAAGAAGCCACAGGTAAACTTAGGCAGGAGTTTAGCTTAGCTTAGGTTTAGCTTGGAGGAACGCCACAGCACCTTCTTTGATAAGACAACTAAATCCAAGCACTCACAAAAGGTCAAGATGATTTTATCACACCCCATCTCCACGCAGGTTGATTTTACCCACTCAGAGTCATTCTCTCATAGCTTTCATCCCCTCACACTCTCACAACCACAAAGGTTTGTGTTCAAGAGGTCTGTCCACGATCTCTTTTGTGGAAGAGGGAGAACAAGGGACTCCAGCTATCAGTTTGTCAAACCTCTTATTTATGGGTACCTCCCTGGCAACAAACTGGGTTTTGGACAGAGCTTTCATATGCTTTAGGAGTCCACTGTTGTTATGAAGTGGTCCATTGCTTACAAATCCTGTCCACATGAACACTGGTATGTCACAGGCGAGGCTGCTGTTCCCTATTTGCATTTCCTTGTGTGGAAAGCACATCTGCCTGGAATGTACTCACCTGCATGAGTACCACCTCTTTCACAGTGAGCTACCAGGGAAAGAAATGGGAGGTGTGATGTGCTGTACCCTTGATGCCACAGTTTTCTCAATGGGGTGCAGGGTCCTCTGCTGATGGGCTGTTGTGCTCTGCTCTTATCAGCTGAGAACAGTTTTCTTCGTTACCTGTGCAGGCTGTTCTTCTAACTCTTCTTTTGAAGTTTCTTCTGGCATTTATACCCATTTCCCTTCACGCATCAGCCATACCGAACTCAGCAACTCCACGCAAGTCCCTATGCCTCCCAACACCACTGCAGTCCATGGCCAGGCCAAATCCAGCTGCTGAGACCAAGTCGGGGCGAGACCCAGCTGCAAGGCTGGTGCAAGTCATGGAACCAGAGTCCTCCTGGCCATGCTGCTGCTGAGACCCGAGGTGCGATGGAGCACCAGACCATCTGCCAACCACCTACAAAATGCAGGGGGGAAATCAAGGGGACTGTAAACGCTGGGATTCCGATGTACCATCTATGAATCCTGTACAAATTCCAGAGGAACCTGCCAGCAGCAGAAGTTAACCAACAGCAACTCTGGCCACCACTGCTCAAAGGAATAAAGGAAGGAAGGAGAAAATGGTGATGTTGCTGAAGGAAGAGAAAATGGTGATCCTCCATATATTTACAAAACTCCACTCATATATATGTGTGGATATAATATCTATTACTATGAGGCAGCTTTAACACAATGTCCTGGTTAAGGAGATCACAGACCTGGAAGTGGAAGAGGAGCATGAACCAGCAGCTGGCAGGCTAGGACTCACTGAAAGCCAACCCTTATGCCCCTCCTGTTGAAGCCAGGCCACCATCCAGTGGTGAACAGTGAACTCAGAGAGACAGCAAGAGGGAAAGAGCACGGTGCGGTAAGGACATCCACGGGGAAGGAAGAAGCATGCTCTGGCCTCTACCTAGAAATGCTGTGTTGGTAAACACCTAATGCCAGCAGCAGGTTTGTTCGTAACATCAGCATCAGCGACGTTATGTGTCGTATGTAACATAGCTGCGATCCCTTCCCTCCAGTGCCTCAGGTTTCAGTTGATAAACCTGCTGCTCCATTAGCTGGAGAATATGGTAAAATGCTCTGTGGCAACATGAGATGGAGGTAAGTAAGATGCAAAAGGAGGAAAAGGGTTTTGTGACTAAATGCACCCCAAGTTGGAAGTATTGGGGAATCCTGTGCTAAGGTATTCTGCTGGTTTTTCTGGCTGACGTCTTTCGTCACGCTTGCCCAAGGACTTAGAGGTAAACACAGAAGAACAGCAGTAAGAAAGAGCCCTCTTCAAATGAGGGCTCTTACTACCTCAATTTTAAGGTTTCAAGTTTAATTCCAAGTTGTGCTACATAAATATGTTATCGAGTTACACAAAACTATTTTGATCAGTGACTCAGTGCTGTTTTCAAGGGAAATAACTTTCCTGAATTTAAATGAGAGCATTTCTATTAGTTCTCTACAGAAATAAAACACTCCACACATGGAAAGAAAACAAACAATTTAAGCAACTTAAAAGGCATGACCTTTCCAACATATTTGCACTTCTATATCTCCTTAGAAGCCTTTCTGAAAACATATCCTAATATCATCCCTCAGGGACTGTGCATAAAATACAATTTTAAAGTCTAGTATTCACAAGAGAGGTTTGGCAGCAGGAAGAGGAAAATAGCAACAAGCTCTCTTTCTAATGGTAGCTTAATCTTCAGGCGAAAATTTTTCAGCTCTGGGCCAAAGTACCTAACACTTGCCACAGCATTGGAGACTTTTTGAGAGCGCACATGGAGCAATTCGTTCTATCATCAGCTTTGATTCGATTTTCACATACTAGTTAATGTTAATACTAGTAAGGAAAACTTCTGGGCTCTGCTTACCTTAAAATCAAAGCATTTCTTCCACAAAAATACAGTAATTTCCACCACAGCAGTTGCTGCCATCAGAGACTTCCTTGCAGGTGGGGAGGTAAGAATATTATAACGATAAAAGCAGAAACTTTCAAAAGCTGACTTACTGGGCAGAAGGGGGGGAGCATTTCTGGGCTTTGTTGACCTGATCACCGACCTCCTCGCAGCATATGCACTTTTGCAAAAAATCAGAACTACTGAGGCACAGCATCATGGGGGAAGAACGAACAAACCTTGTTAATCGTTTAAAAAAGTATTCCAGTTTGCTTTCTGCCTCTGAGTCTTATAACACACATTTAACTCCTATGGTCAAGACAGGGGAAAACCTGTCTCATTTACAGTCTCCAGTGAGGTTCCGCAGGCTACATCTCCTCTTCTTGCGTGATACCAGAATTGCCACCAGTGGCAATAAGAATGTTGATCAGCCTGCAAAATCTGGGATAGGCAGCCCAGAATGAAAACAGACTCAGCTAAACTAACAGAACACAGTTAAGTTTGTTAAAGCTAGTTAACAGCTTCCACAGCCACCGGGGCTAGTTGGAAATTAGCATCAAATGAGCAAATCCGAGAGAGAAAGAAGTAAGGGATTGTGAATATGGAATTTCACAAAGTCATTTTTATCAAGGTTTCTGTTTTGCTTTTTCAGTTTTTGAGAAGAGATGCACAAATGAGTATTCATAAGGGATGCAAACATGTCTGGAGAGTGGCAGACATAAGTGGCTGCTGTTACTTCCTTGCTAGCCCCCAGCGTATTATCCACTTTTTTCCTTTTCCCTCTCAAACAAAAAAAATAATGCATATTTTATGGCCAAAATCCAGTTGCCAACAGGTTTTGGCAGAAGACCCCAAAGATTTCCAGAGTTAAAAAGAAAGACTGAACCTGGAAGACTTTTCAGAGTTAAGATGAATAGACTCAAAGTGAGCACTGGCCTTGGTGGACAACCAACCAGTACTAGCCTGACTTGCTTGAACTTTACAGCTTAGTATCTACACTTCAGCGAATAAACAAATCAGAATAAATCATTTTAGGATACAGCAAAATCACAATGTGAATATAACAACTCCTGATAAGTTCAGTGCTAATAGAAATGATATGAACTGAGGAGGAATGCATGGATGCCTCAATAACCCGGCAGAAGCAGCTGAGAACTGAATGTGCTTCCAAAACACCATTGGCTGTATTTGGAGATGCCTATTAAATATTTATATAATAAGTATAGAATAAACAGTCAGAGCAATCAAATATTCTTGCATTTGGTGAACCTTATTTTAGTTGAATGCTCCCACATGTTAGTGACCAGATAACCATTTCTTTTTGATTTTTAAGGCACTGAAAGCGCTGCTACTGATTTGAAATTGAGAAAATATTTACCACAAACATTTGTTACACATTAGCAGTTACAAACAGTTTTTAAATGCTGGCAGTCTAGGCTTTCAAAATACAAGCTACTTCAAGTATCAACAATTCACTTTGAATAGAAGTAAATACACCAATCGCTATTTATCTAATGCCTGTAATTTTTTGTTTTCTTTTGCTTAGATGACTTGTAGTCATGAGTCCATTACAGCAGCAATCATTCCTTTCGCTAAAGAATTGTCTTCCTGCTTAACTCTAACGGGAGTCACAGTTTAACTCTGCGCTTGAAAGAAATCACTGCGAAATCACTGTTACATCCAAGCCTGCTGGGACAAATACGACAGAAAATATTACTGGTCCTGTTCAGCAAATCTTTCCTGCTCTTCTCTCAACAGTCATTTCTCTATTTCCTCCTTTGTATGACACACCCTTCCTTTTGTGTTTGGTGATACCTTCAATACAGACAGTATGTATTACTATTAATAGTAAGGAATTATCCTTTTTTTTCCTTTCTTCCCCCCTTACTGAATTTTTAAATGTGTATACATTATGCTTTAAGGGTTATCTTAATTCTTAGCTGTATCTTGTGACTCAATGTGCATCACCAAGTATGTTTTTCTGCTATGTTATTAATATGCCTATCCATCAACCAACCAACCGACAAACAACTACTCCCAGTGGCAAAAATATAGCCAAGAATTCCTTTTTGCATCTCAATGATACCAGCACAGTACAAAACAGAACCCCGAATATTAATTTCAATCTCAATTTCTATACGTTATGCAGGATCCCTTTGCATTCTGAAAGGCAGGCTAGCACTTGCAAATTCAGCCCCTAAATTGGCTGCTGCTATATCGGTATATTTATTCACCCGCCTTAGGTAGTCAGAATAAGCAATAATGTCAGCACTAGATGGAGCTCCTGTACAGCAACATCTCAGGAGAGGTCTTAGGGGCTTGTGTGCCTGTGGAAAGCAGGGATGGATGTTCAGTGCTGGCGTAGCAGGAGGATGCAGTCACGGTGGTCAGGTACACGGCAGCATCCCCATGTCCACACTGTCGTGCGGGACCCCCATCTCCTGCCAGGACCGCTCCTTTGCGTTCCAAACGGAGGGAGATCCCCGGGATGGTCCTTCATGCTGAGCATCCTCACAGATGTAACATGTAACACATAGTCTCAGGGTTTGTCTACATATGGGATATAGCACCAAGTAAACAAGAGGTGAAATCACAGTGTATTACCATCTGCCAGTCAGGGAGCCGAGCTTCCACCAGAGCTCCCACCCAGCTAACTTCCTTCCTGTGAGCCTCTGCTTTTTCACTGAATGCAACTGCCTATTTTTAATAATAAAGGTGTATTTCTAGAGATTTTAAAATTATTCCCTAACCTGCTTTTTTTGGCAGTTACCATTCCTAGAGATGGAACGCACTACAAATATTTACTCTTCTGAATCAAGTTTCTGTCATAAGGTCTAGCAATCAAATTGTTTTTTATAATAACTAGCTATTAACTGGTCAATAACTAGTCATATCCGATAATATGAATGCGCTGTCAAAATATGTAGACGAGTCTTTACACTGCCCTTGGGCCAAGAGTTTCTTGTGCAGTTTTACAACCCAACAACCTCACATGCTCTGGTGGGCCCAAAGACCGGAGAAGGCTGCTCCTATCTCTATCCAAAATTACTTTGCTGGCTAAAGAACGTGTGGTGAGAAGGAGTGGTATTCTCCATTCCTTATTCCCCTCAGAAGGACCTTAGAAGAGGAAATCTTTTGCTATATTCACTAAGAAATAGTTTGCAACTGATGCAAACAGAAATCCTTTGCGGTACATTTCATCCAACCGACAAGTCTAACCTGCAACACTGGATAGAAATTACACTAGAGAATATAGCAGTGGATCTATAAGGAAGGAGGTACAATGTTTTGGGACAAGTCATCTTCTGTGGAAGGAAGCCATCCCTCACTAATTCATTGGAGGTTCTGGGCAGTGCCATGCAGACAGTGGTGATACATTCGATAAAAACCGCTCAGCTTTCTGAACAGCTTTGACTAGCCCAAAGGCTCTTAAGGATAGTAAGCTGCCTTGCAATAACTGAGATCTTCACGTGGATAAATAATTGATTAGAGGCAGGAAATAAAGAACAGGAGAAAATAATTAGTTTTCTCAGTGGAAACTGTGGCCAGCAAAGTCCCCTATGGATCTGTGCTAGGCCCTGGGTTATTCATCACATTAATAAATGATCCGGAAAAGATGGTAAAGAGTGAAGTTCGCTGATTATACTATGCTGAATAACTCAAAATCAACAAAAGCTGACTGCGAAGTACTGGAGAACAACCGCATGAAACTGAGTCACTGAGCAGATGAAATGCAATACTGATGTAAACTGCCATATGTGGAGGAAAACAGTCCCCGCTTTAAATACACAGCGATTGTTTCTGACTGACTTACTGCTCTACAAAGAGAGTTATGATAGATAGCTTTATGCAAACCACTTCCACCAAGCAGCAATGCTCAGCAGCATTTAGAAAAGCAAACATCAGGGATTATTAGAAAAGGAAAACAGAGAAAAGAGGATAAAATGTGAAAAGGTGGATGGGAAAAGGCTATTTAGTCTTTCTCATAAGACAAGAACTGGGTTCTCAAATGAAACCATCAGGTTTCAGGCTCAGAATTAACAAACAGGAAAAGGTACACTTTTTTGCTTAGTACATAGTTAATAAGTGGAACCCCTCGGCATATTCTATTGCGCATACCAAATTTTTGCAGAGTTCCTGAAAGCAAGCGGCCTGGGAGAGAAATCCAGGAAGACCTATTAGACTCAACAGCACTACTTCAGGGATGAAGTCCTTACACCACAAATCACAGGCTGCTGGGACTATGTACTGGAAAAGTATCATTGGATGCTGCTTATCCTGACTTATCCTAACATTGAATTATCCTAACATTAAGTTTAGCATTTTAGAAGCTTAGCTGGGCAAAATTTTTGAATGGCAAAAAATTAGAATGGATATACACACCCCTTTGCCCAGCACAACTATTGTTTAGTTATTAAACTGATATGAAGAAACAATTTCAACACAGTAAGAGGCCATTACCTGCTTGTATCTACTATTAATATTTCTTTCCCAAAGGTCTGAGTGCCCGCAACCCCAGAAAACGTATTAACACTTGTAAAACTCCTACTTGTTCTCATCCTCAAATTCCTTGTTAAACACTCCTTGAGATGCACTGACCAATAGAGAAAAACTGTTATATGGAGCAAACCAGATGGTGGCATGGCTACTGCTCTTATCATAAAGAATATTAAGCTATGGCTTTGTCTTGCCTCATAACCTGCTTTCTACCCATTAGAAAAAGTCCATTTAAATCCTGACTGGCATATTTATCTGGCAGCCTCTCATCCTTCTCTGATGCAGCTTTTGCCTCTCTCAAGGATATTAATTAGAGATACACTTTCAGTTTTAAGAAATACACACAGTAAAGCAATCCTCGACATTCTCACGCAGCTGTTGCTGGACCTTGGCCCTCTTGTGCTGCCACACGCTCCTTCTCTGAAAACTGGTCAGACCAAAAATGGAGTAAAATTTGGAAGTTTGGATAAATTAAGGCAAACTGCTGAGACTTTTTAGAAAGACTTGCAATGGAGAAGAGCTGCTTCGTGCATGGTAGTCAGGGTACAAAACATATACATAATACACACCCACGTACCATTTAGATATTCCACCCTTTCATTAAGAGGCGGAATTTTTAACTCCTCACCCCTACGATATTACTTCCTACCCTAGAACCATTTCTAATTAACTCCTGCTGAACTCACATGGAGGCAGACGGCTCGATTAGCCTCCTGCGCGGTGCTCGCACGCCCGACCACCACGCGAGATCCCCGCTCCAGGAGACTCTGCCTTGTGCTGCCTGCTGCGCAGCGCACGAGCAGCTTGCATAATTTCATTAGGGTGATTAAACGTGTCAGTGTAAAGAGGTCCCCTGGTAACTTCATAAACAGCTTGAACGCAGAACAGAAATTACCCACAAAGCGTAAATTTGGCAAACAATAATGCTCCAGTGTGCATATGCACGTAAGAATTAGATATAATGCAGACCCAACCGTATTCAACTGCTGCGTGTTCTAAAATTTTCATAAGGACAAGTTAAAGGGGATTATCTATGTTTTTGTAAAATTCATACCATTTCTTAGCTAAAAGCAAATCTTGCCAGATGTTAGTGTGCTATTTCAGTACTGTCTCAGAGGTCTGTACTAGATTCGGACAACACTTAAATATCTATTAATGAAATGCCGCATATGTGAAGTAACTAATGATTTTGAATCTTAGAAAATGTTAGAGTCCTAATCTAAGGAAAGTTTTACATTGCTGTTTATTTTTAAAGATGATCAAGCTATTTCTTATGAAAAATTTTCACAATCAAGTCCAGTTTTTTCTCCCCTTTTTTTTCTGATAGTTTAGTCCTGAACAAATTTCTGTTGTTACAAATCTCTACAAAAATAATTCAGCATAAACCAGTTTCTATCTATTGACTCATCTGAAGCCTGTTCACTTTCATCCCTTCTTCTGATAGTTATTTACTATTTCTGCTCTGGACTGCATTAGCGAAACCAACACAACAATACAGAAAAAAAGAAACAATAGAAAATACAACTGGAAAACAACACTAGAAACTTAGCACATAGTGAACATCTGTCTCTAATAAAACACTGCAAAATATATGCAGAGATGTACAACTTACCCCAGTGAGTCACTAGCCTTCTGCATTGTGGCTGCTATACTTTCAGAAGGAAGAACAGAAGTTTGTATCTGGCCATAGGATGAGATTGTACTTCCAACATATTGGCATCTGTCTGTGAAACGAGTTTAAGAAACCTCAAACAGGAAAAGCACTGTAATTTTGCCACATTTTAGGAAGAATTGTTGCCCAGGTGGCCTTGATTAGAAGCATTACCATCTGCACCACCTAGAGATGAGAGGGGTCTCGGGCACCCCCAGGGAACCTGAGGCTTCACCCTTGTATGGGGTGGACGCTGGCTCATCTGCCTCCCCTGACCCACACTGGGACAGCACAGCACGGGGAAAGAGAGGGGTAACCAGGTCCCAAACCACGTGGGAGTCAAAGCATGGGGACACTTCACAGCAAAGTAAGGGTGGGATGTCAGGGGAAGGAAGCGGCTACCTGGAGTGGTGCTCCCTTGCATTTGCTGTCCGCAGGGATCAAATGTTCATCCTGCCTGTATCAGTTATAGAAAAATTTACAGCAGCCAGATGCCATTTGACTTAGTATTAAAAAAAAAAACAACAAAACCAAACCAACAAACCTTCCAAGTAATGGGAGGCATTTGGATTACTTAAGTAGTGACTTACGTTAGCTGTGAAATCAACAGGAACAATAAGTGACTAAGTGAATAAGTGAATCAATAGAGGCTGTAGTTTATTAACTTATTAGACATTTACTGAACCTTGGGTTTCAGAAGCAGTTTCTCAGCTGGTGCTGACACCTAGAAAAATACAAACGTAAACAGGATAGCTCCAGCTTTCAAAGAAACTTGTTTTTCTGTGTCAGCACACTCTTTTAACAAACAACTGCAAATTATTTTCTCATCTTAATACACGTTCCTAATAAAAAAAGTGGCAAACACACTAACAGAAAAAAAAATAAAAACAAAAACCCCAAACAAACAAACAACCCCCCCCCCCCTCCTAGTGATTACTTTTAAGTGTGAAGTATTGGCCACAGCTGAGAAAAAGGGGAGGAAGAGAAATTGCTAGTTATTACCTATTATTGTGTCATTATTTGGAACTATGCCAATCCTTTTTATCACTGGAAAGCCTGTAGTTATTAATTTGCTTACTAGACTAGAAGATGTAGCATTCTGCTTAAATGCTTCCTAAAAAGAAATGGACATTGAAAATTAATATCATCAGTTAAGAAAAAGCCACTAGGTATATAACTTGGATTTAAGTAGCCAGAGATAATATCCTCTCTCAGGTATACTTCAGCAACTACAAGGAAAGTTTAAAAGTTTTCCAAAAAATTATCGAATTCTGTTCAGGTGCGTCAGCACGAAGATGGTCTTAAGAGCTACTAGAGATTATTAAACACAAAGTTAAATAGAATTTTATTTAATAGCCTTTCACAAGCAAAGTCCATTGTTCTCTAATATACTTTTTTAGACTGAATATTGCTTATTTACTGGGCTCTAGTTTCTTGCATTTCACTCACTGAGGGACCAGAAAGCCAGCTACATTTTAATAACATATTTTTTCCCATGTATGTGGCCTGACTACCAGCACAGCTGGTTTCTGCTTTTTCCTAAAGTAACAGAAAAACCAACATCAGGCATAGCATTGCCTGAGTTAATGCTGTGACCCAGGATTAGGGAAAAAGACCTGCAAATGCAAATGATTAAACTTAACTCTGACAGAAATGCTGTTCCATCATCCCGAACACAGCTTACAGCCATGACCTTTTAGACTCAATTCACCGTCAGGATAAATTTGCAAGAAATCCAATGTGGTCTTTGCCTTTAAGCTCCTATTCCAGGTCTCTGTGTAAAGTGATGTTATTTGTGTACTAACTTCCATAAAGTCCTTAGCATTCTGCAACACGTGGCCGTAATGTAGAGCAATGTCCCAGAACCAAAAGTATGCAACTGGACTGCAAGCATGGCTGCTCAATAAAGAAGCACCAAATATTGGCAAAAATTTGTGGTGACTTGCACATGCACAGAAACTGACTTTGGGCATGGGCAGAATGTTTTTTTACATGGACAGATGACAACTGTGCACAAAAAAATGCCAAAGAAGTGATCGAGTTCCATACAGAATTCTTCTGTCCTTCTGTCTCTCTTTCCAGGGACATGTACACAAGCTGCTGTCCACCCTTCACTGTTGATATCTCTGCATGTGTTCCGCTGTTTTCTTCTGGTCAGGCCTTAGGAACATAGAATTTAGATTGTCATACGACAAAACACAGCAGAAAATGTTAAGGATGGCAGCCAAAGGAAAATATGAATGACTCAACCTACACGTGGCTTCTGGTGCAAGCTGAGGGCACATGGGGATCAGCGACCTGTTCAGAGCACGCTGCAGCTTCTGTTTGAGCCATGTGCTCGAATTTCTGCTGTGCTGAAAGCTGGGTGGGGTGAGGAGGAGGGAAATGGGCAGGTTCTGGTGTACACCACGTCCCACTGCAGTATGGCATGGAGATGGGGCTCAGCTGGGGCTGCCCAGACCAGGGGAGGCAGAAGGAGCCATGTCTGGTGATACAGACACTGACTGAACACCACAGGATCTGACCTAACACTAAGCGTCAACACCTAAGGTCTGCAATGACTTAAAAACATGGACAAATGGAATGAGACATTAGGCAATGCTCTGCCGTAACGAAGGCAAAACCTTCTCTTATCCTAAATTGATGTTAAAGCACCTACCAGGGTGAAGTCTCTGAATTTCAGGAATAATGTTCAAAGTATGACATTAGGTCTTCCATTTCCACTTTCTCTGCATGGCATGATTCCTACTTTATCAGGTTTTCCAAAACTTTTGCCCAGGCTGATTCCCCGCTTCAAGCATTTAAACTGAACACAGAAGCCCTATACTTCTCTACAATGCTCTACAAATTATCTGTAGGAAGAACAGACAGCATTTTCCCTACATGATGAATGTGGGATCTTAAGCTCTGAAAGAAGACTTGCGCACCTCTTCATGGAAACACAACAGATGCCTTCCAAATACTCACTCTTGGACAACTATTCCAAGTGATTTCAACCTTGTACCACGTTTAAGGCCTATAAGAACTAGAAATAAACTAAGAATGTCAAGAGGTTCAAAACGCCACCCGGGCTGGGGCAATCCCCAGCATTCAACACAGGCTGGAGGATGAAAGGATTGAGAGCAGCCCTGCCAACAAGGAATTGGGGGTACTGGTGGATGAAAAGCTGGACATGAGCCAGCAATGTGTGCTCGCAGCCCAGAAAGCCAACCATACCCCGGGCTGCATCAAAAGAAGTGTGACCAGCAGGTCAAGAGAGGTGATTCAGCCCCTCTACTCTACTCTGGTGAGATCCCACCCAGAGTACTGCATCCAGCTCTGGAGGCCTCAGCACAGGAAAGACATGGACCTGTTGGAGCAGATCCAGAGGAGGGCCACAAAAATGATCAGAGGGCTGGAGCACCTCTCCTGTGAGGACAGGTTGAGAGAGTTGGAGGCTGGAGAAGAGAAGGCTTTGGGGAGACCTTATTGTGGCCTTTTAGTACCTAAAGGGGGCGTATAAGAAAGATGGGGACAAACTTTTAAGCAGGGCCTGTTGCCATAAGACAAGGGGTAATGGCTTTAAACTAAAAGAGGGAAGATTTAGACCAGATATAAGGAAGAAATTTTTTACTGCGAGGGTGGTGAAACGCTGGAACAGGTTGCCCAGAGAGGTGGTAGGTGCCCCATCCCTGGAAACATTCAAGGTCAGGTTGGATGGGGCTCTGAGCAACCTGATCTAGTTGAAGATGTCCCTGCTCATTGCAGGGTGGTTGGACTAGGTGACCTTTAAAGGTCCCTTCCAACCCAAACTATTCTATGATTCTATGATAAACCCAACATCCAGGAAAAGGACACTGAAGTGTACTTCAGTACTTGAGTACTGCATCCAGCTGTGGAGTCCCCAACATAAGAAGGACATGGACCTGCTGGAGCGCGTCCAGAGGAGAGCCACGAGGATGATCAGAGGGCTGGAGCACCTCTCCTATGAGGAGAGGCTGAGAGAGTTGGGGCTGTTCAGCCTGGAGAAGAGAAGGCTCCGGGGAGATCTTATTGCGGCCTTCCAGTACCTAAAGGGGGCCTACAGGAGAGCTGGGGAAGGACTTTTTACTAGGGCATGTAGTGATAGGATGAGGGGGAACGGCTTTAAGCTGGAAGAGGGCAGGTTTAGATTAAACATTAGGAAGAAGTTTTTCACTTTAAGGGTGGTGAGGCACTGGAACAGGTTGCCCAGAGAGGTTGTTGAAGCCCCATCCCTGGAGGTGTTCAAGGCCAGGCTGGACGTGGCCTTGGGCAACCTGGTGTAGTGAGAGGTATCCCTGCCTGTGGCAGGGGGGTTGGAACTCAATGATCTTCAAGGTCCCTTCCAACCTAAACCATTCTATGATTCTATGAAGTGGGGAGGGAATTATAAGCAAAAGTAAGAAAATGACAGAATGACAAAAGCAGCAATAAGCACCCTTTTTGTGAGGGACATCTCATGACTCCAGAGATGTACAGAGCAAGTATCTACCCCTTAGCCTGGGCTCCTTCATAGCCAGTGGAGATAAAGGGGCGCTTGTAGGGCACAGCTCGTATCACCCTCAAGAGAACATCTCAAATACGTCAGACAATTTGCATGCTGGCAGTACAAATTTGTTTTTCTATTGATTATAAAAGAGCCTGGGGGATTGGAAAATGTCTGGGTTTAGTCAGATGATTCCCATCTGTTCAAAAGGGTTCAGCATTTCAGTTTTCCATGTGAATATCGCCGTCAGAAGCGTATTTAATAATACACCACTATCTCATTGATTAATTATTTAAATAAAAAAAACAGCAGGCTAACTTCAGTTTCCCTAGAGAGGGGATGCCAAAGATTACCTATCTCCTGAATAAGTACTTTTGTGTTGCTATTTACTATATACAGGTGCTTGAAATTAAGTGGAAAAATTCAGAACAAACCATCAGTTGTAATACTGTATTAAAATAAGCAAGCCCTCTAGGCAATGGCAAAAATTCTCCTTTTTTAGATAAAGGAATTGTAAGCACCTTTGACCTATTCCCATTAGTAAGACTCCTTTCCCCTGCCCCCTCACTTTGAAGAGTATTTCTGATACTGAACAACTACGTAGGAAATCTTGCATGGGTCATGTGGGCTGCAGGCATAACAGTCTACACACTTCAAACAGAATATTTTGGGGCTCTGATGCAGAACTAATTTTTCTTAAACATTACTGATTAGTTGTGCTTGCTATCAGCTCTATTTATAGAAATATCACTTTTAATCCCATCCCAAGCCGCTGGAAAAGGAGCTATCCGTGTTCAGTGGGCAGGTGAGGAGCTGCTGAGAGTGGTTTTGCACTGGGAGGTGAGTAGTTGCTCTATCAAGGTTCAGAAACCTTCAGGCTTGGGCTCTTGCAGGATCAAGCCAAGGGAGATTATGTTTTTACTCCTGGAAATAAATGTGTCTTCCCACAGAAAAGCCATTCATTTCACCTGAGGTCTCAACTGTATCTCATAAGCAGAGCGTTTCCAGTATGTTAGAAGTCTGTACTCTAAATTTAAGTACCTTAGTTTAGTGCAGTGAGTCTGCATATAAAATCAAGGTAAAAGATTAAAAAGAAAATTATTTGTTTAAGGTCACAAGGCAGCTGAACTGTAAAACAAAACCATGAGCAGCTCCGTTTCTCAGTGTGTTCTCTGGCAGTTTACAAGGGAATAAATCAGCAACTGCTTTAATATGACTGAAAAGATTATCTACCCACATAGTTGAGTACTATGGGGTTTCTGAAATAATTAAAGTTCCCATTTAGATAGGACCTTGGTTTATCAACAGATATAAAGACACATATACACGCCTTACTTCAGTTAGAACAGGTTTAAGAACATAGCCCTCTCCTGCATCCAGGAGAAACACAGGACACTGTGCAGGAAGACACAGACTCGAATCACGCAGCTTTCATGTGGCATAGGCATATCTGCATCCTCTTGCATAGTGATGCTCACTGACACAACACTAATCTGCATTCGTTTTTAAAAATGAAATATTGGAAATAACTTATCCGGCAAACTGCCAGGTATTTTAATTACTGTGAAGGAAGAGAAAACAACCAGGAGACAGTTGAAAACATGAGCTAAGAGTTCAACAGTCACAAAAATATCCTTGCTAGTGATGTGCCTTGAAACTTTTCCAGCATCAGAATCTAGTGTTAGATTTCCTGAGCCAGAGAAAGCTTCATCTTTCCCAAGTGAATTAATCTATTTAATATTTAATCCTGATATGGCATGGCATAAAGTAGCGATTCTGAAAATGAATGCCAGAAGTCATCCGAGCCCAAATTCTGCCTGTCCTACATCTTTGGGAAGTCTACATTAGTGCAAGTATCTTGGGAAAAGAGGAAATGTTTCTGAAAGTTTCCATTTGTCCAGAGATTTGAAGAGTTTAATAGGGCACTGGAGAGATTACGTGCAAGATGATCAAAGCTGCATGACGATCTTCATCTTAGGATGGCATATCACTTTGTGTATATATGGTCTCTGTGGGAGTGTGTTACTAAATAATGTATTTTTCCTAAATTAAAATCTAATGCTTAATCATTTCATTATATATTTAACAGCTCTTATTTCAGCTTGCTTGCAAAGTTTACTCAGAGTTCAGCTGGGAAAATGTGTCCTGTCCCTGTGTCCCTTTCTATGTTTGCTTAAATGTATAACCATGAGCCTGTCAAACCGTGGCTAAGTGGTGGGTAATGGGAGCAAATTTAGCAAATCCATCCATTTCCCCAACTCAGCGACATGTGCAGTTTCCACTGCAGTGACCTAGTTGACAAAACTGCAAACGTGCACAAGCACCAGGGTAAAATAATTTACGATGGGAACAGCCCATGCTGTTCCTCCTCTAGCTCCATCCCTAATACTCCCCCAGATCAAGACCCAACAGCTCTTACACTTCCATAGCAGGTCTCATGATATTTAATGTTCTCCTTAAAATCCCCATTACATGCTTATTGATCAGTAGCTGCACTTCCCATTAGCTTCTAAACCTTCTGCTTTCAGTGAGTGGTTTGAAATCACAAAGCAGACGCGTGGAAAGCAGCAAGTAAATAAACCAAACACCTACCCTTTGTCCATATTTTTTTCCATTGTATCCATGGCAACCCCCTGGTGCTGGTTCTTGGTTCATGGTTTTTAAGTGCCTGGGGTAGGCAATGGATTGCCCAGTAAAGAACTTACAGCTCGATTCCATAGTAAGCGACATCCATGTACACTGCACTGTCGATTTTGCTGGGAGGAGAATCAGATCTGCTTTCCAGATCACCTCCCAGGACAGCAGTTATGTGATTTTAAAAAAGGTAAGACACTTTAGAGAAAAAAAGAGTCATCTCTCGCAGTGCATTTACATTTGAAACAAATCTCAGCTTCCTACTTTCACTGGCTCAGGTTTCATCCAGGCCAGAGGCCTGGGGGATAATACCTTCACTCTCAATTTTAAACAGGAAGGAGGAGGCCATTATAGCATCACAAAACGAAATGGGAGGGGAAAAAAATAGCCACTAAAATACAGTTCTTCTCTGAAGCCTTTTAAGAATGAATAGCATTTAAAAATATTTTAACAGTTTGAAGTTTGCTTAGGTGTGTTTTACACATCATCAAATACTTACCAAGTCATGAAGATTAGTTGCCCGCTTAAAATTTCTTCATGATTTAGGAAAATACTGCAGTTTAAAAAAAGAGGTGCATACTTTCATTTGGTACAAGAGACTGCAATTCTACAGATGCCAGTGAACGTACTGTAACAGCTTCCAAAATCCTGACCCTATACTGATGTTTATCCTCATAGGATAGGATCTATCCCATGAGAAAAAAAAGGAACAGATAAGAATATCAAAGTGTTTATTCTTACAAAGCTTGATGTTGAACTTCAGTTCTTTTAATTACCTTTCCCACTACACATCTCTATTCTCGACCCCGAGCATTAGGACCATTCCTCTTAGCCTTGACAGGCCAAAATCAGACATGAGGCACAAAATAGGGTAAGCTAATTTTTAGCAAATAGAAAGTATATCTTCTTTTTTTTTTTTTTTAAGAATAGCTAAGGAATTGTAAGAAAGTGTAAATAACACAGAGAAATGTTCTCCTCCCAGCCTATGCAGTTTTGCCATTTCTAAGTTCTTACATGCTCCTTTTATACCATAGCCTCATACAATATTTTGTAGTCTTTGTGTATTTGCATTTATGTTTATAAATCTAGTGAGCTTTGACACTCACAAGCAAGGATGTACAGCACGAGGGAGCTGTGCCAGATCCCCCCATCCAGGTGAGATAAGGATCACATCTAGATGTGTACCCACAGGCCAGTTTATGCTTTAGCCTTCTTTTTTTTGAACGTAGGAATAAATGCAGAACTGGTCACTGCTTGGTGAGGTAATTCTTAAAGCCATGGGCCACCTTGGAGGGATGAAAGTTGCCCTCTGACTGTGCTTTTTCCTTTAACATTTTTAATAATTAAAATAATTTGCAGTCATAACACTTGTATCTAGCAGTGCAAAAGCTGGCTGCAGGAAAAGTTTTGTCTGGACAGAAGAATGCTGAACACTGTTTTACTGCAGCTTTGATGTCCACTGACTATTTCTGACAAATCTATTCCTATGACTTAATTTGCTATTGAATCTGCAAGCATGTAATTTTAAAATAAAGATTTCGCTTTAGGGGAGAATAGAAAGCATCTAATGATGAAAACTGTCATTATCTGGGACATGAGGGAGTTCATATTATAGATTGATAGATAATTACAAATGGTAAATGGAGCAGTTTCAGGAGGCTTTGTTCATGACAGAAGCAGCACTGAGGGGCCCGTAGGTCAGTGTTGGCACAGATTTTCCTGAAAAAGAGGGAAGTATTATATACGTTCATACACTTACTCAAACTCCTTCCAGTGGCTTGCCTCTTTCTAGGTGCCATTTTTAGCTCTTAAAAACAAGTCATTTCAAAAAATGGGATTTGTTAGGAAATATTTATCAGATCTGTGCTACTCTCTCATAAAGTATTTCATTAAAATGTTTTAAATTATGCATCTCACTTGTGTTTCACCATAACATAGCAATCAAAGCATCCTTCCATTTACCATTGAGCGGCAATCAGCAGGCTCATCAAGTTGCTTCACATACCAGTGCTAAAAAGAATAGGATAAGAGAATTATCGTTGAACTCTTACCAAAGCAGGAATTGACAAAGCCATACCACCTACAACCATGCTCCCCTCCAATCCATTTGCCATGGATGTTAGATGCAAAACTGAGGGTAGTGCCTGAGATGCACACTAACATGTCACTGATACTGATATTCAGGAGGAGCATGTTGACTGGGTTACGGAGGGTTTTAAACTTGCAGAAGAGGATGAGGACAATCAAGTTATTCAAGAAACCAAAAAACAAGATAAATCCAAGAAAAACAGCCACTACTGTGTGCCCATTTCGTGAAAGTCCAGCCCTTGGCTCAACAGGATCTGTAGGTGCACCAAAGCTCAGGTTGTATGTCCAAGTGTGGTTCATTTCGGACTTTCACAAGGACAAGTGAGGGCAGAGATACCAGATGCCCTTTGCTGAAGTCCTCCAGCAGTTTCCCAGAAACATCCCTCCATTACAGGTCAAATCATGTCAGGATTCTTGAGTTCTTCACTCAGCTGAGACACCTCTTGGATGGTTATGCAGGCATGAAACGCTGTATCCCAGCACAGGAGTGTTTTCCTGCACTGTGCCTCTCCAGTGGTCAGCTCCACAGCTAACTCCAGGGCAGCAAAACCAAGCAAACAATCACCTCAAATTCATCTTTGTTATTTAAACCCAGGATCATGTCAGATGGTCTTTTTTGAGGCTCAGAATGGAAGATGTCTTAAAAAGGTGCTTCAGCATGGTCTCTTCCCTCAGGGCAAATGGACAGACCTTCTATCAATGGGCAGCTACCCTTGTTTCCTCAGACGATGGGTGTCTTTCTGAAAAGAGAGAAGAAAACAAGTGGTAAACACAAAACAACCCTTTCCATACCAAGACCAAAGTAGGTACATAATTTTACAAAAGGTCCTCCCTTTTTGAACCGCAACAAATATTTCTCAGTCTTTTCAGTCTTCTCTCTGACTTTCAGCAGAAAAATCAGTTTGTTGACACTTCCTTGGCTGTTCTAAACAGTTTTTCCCTAGCTCATAGTTTAGCATGGAGAAGGCTATTTACACCTTCCTAGCAAAGCTCCTCAGGTGAGAAAAGGCATTGTAAGAGATATCTTTTGCAACAGCTTCCCAGAGGAAGAGCTGTATCTTCCTCCACACTAAGTCAATCAACATCAAGCAAAACTTCAGTCTTGGCTAGACCTTCATTAAAATGATGAAAATTTTAGGAGAAGGAGAAAGTATTTCTCTACCTGGAGAGAATAATTTCAAGAGCAGTCCCTGAAGCTCTCATGTGCTTACAAACATTGGGAGAGCTATGATATCAATTTCACTTCTCCCACATTTATCGGCGGACAGATGTTCTCCTTCATTATTTATAGAGCAGCCAAACACCCAGAGCCTCACATCTCTCTCCCACCGCAGACATGAATTTGTATATCCACGCGCAGTGACTACAGTGTGTGTGTGTGTGTGTTGTGAAGCAATAGCAGAGTGCTTCATGTGGATGCATAACTGCTTAGCCAGCCTTCTGCATGGTTGCAGGCAAATTCTGCACAGGCATTTCTGTAACAACGGAGATGGATGGAGATACATATATATCAATATGTAGGAATTTCCACTCCTTGGTGCAAAATTCATGATATCCATAGCTTGCTGAACTAAAAAGTATGAGAACTTTTCTTTCAGGAGTCATGTACTCCTAGAACGATTACATGCATTTCAAAATAGAGCATCTTCTGTACGACTCCTGACCAGTGCTTTTTGGAAATTGTCTTGTAGGAAAAGATGTGTTAACCAACTGGAAAAACAAGAGTTCAGAGTTTACTGGAGACACGGAGGTTGTTTGCTTTTCTCTTTTATCATATCTTTGTGCCATGGTGAATGTTTATAGCAAGTATTTCTTCTTACTACTTCCTTACTTTCACAAATTCACTGTGCTAAATAAGTCTCATTATTGCAGTGATTTTGAACTCTAATGTATACAATCTGTCTTTACTTTCTCTTCTGATGAGTATATTATGTACACTTTGCAGACCTTCTACTGTTTGGTCATTGAGAATCCGAAACGCTGATGCCTTCTGCTCCCCCCCCCCCCCCATTTAGGAGGTACACAGTAATTTAGATTGGTAAGGGTCTCAGGTAGCATACCTAAAAGAAAAAACATTTGAAACTCTTTTTCTACCATTTTGAAAAAAAAATTATCCCCTGTCCAATTCTGGTTGCAGGTTATAGAAAGAAACTACCTGGGACTCACTGTCAATATACTTTAAATTTACTGAGGAACAGAGTTTAAGTTTAGTGGAACAAAACACAAATGAAAGAACAACTGATGATTAAAAAATATGCTGTTGAGTGTTTCTCAGTCACTAATTGAATGACTGAAAAGGCAAACAGCTGCACTTTTTTTGGTAGGAAAAAAGCATGGTGGCATTCTGCTGAAGGAGAGCTTCAGAAGGAATAATTCATAGGAAAGGGAGAATGTACAGTGAAATAAACTCAATAAGTAATCATCAGTAGATTTTTTTTTAATAATTCTGGTTATACCCTAGCTTCTACCAAACTAATCTATTCTTTTTCCATCACTTCAAAGACAGTTTTGTCTAATCTGTTTGCACATGACTGTTTATTAAGGAATGCAACTAAGGTCAGTCCTATCTGCTCCTCCCTTCTGCAAAGCATATTGCAGAATCTGGCTTCAAAATCTGAAGAGACTTAAGGCTGATTTACATGCAGATTAATTTCAGTTACAGATGCAATTTTTTTTCCCAAGCTGAACTGGTTACACCTAGATAATCCGTAGCAAAGATTATAGTATGCCATCATAAATGTTTCTATGTGGGAATTAACTTCACCAGGATAACCACAGGCAAAGGGTCTGAATAATATTATTGTTAAAGCATCACAGCCTTGGTGTTAGAGAAAGCCAAAGGTTATAATCACTTAGCAAATATGACTAACTTTATATGTATATTTCTATTAAGCTCAAAATATAAATTATAAAAGGTAGATCTTTTATACACAGTCACATACATCACACATTCTTAAAGAGATATTAAGAGTTCATATTTACAGTGCTCGTAAAAGGACATTTACTACCTGGATGGGATTCAGCTGTCTAAAATTTAGCGGTCTGACACTAGGTGTGCAGGCACAGCCCAGTGCCCAGGTCACTTCTCCACTGACCACAATCCATCCAGCTTCAGTGGGATGGGTTCTGCCCTGGTGCACCAGAGAAGGATGCCCTAACGCCCAGGCAAGAGGAGCAGACCCTGGCAATTCAGTATAACATAGGTTTTTAAAAGTTACCACACACACTGTGAAGGTCAAGCCATGTGTCATCATAAAATTGAAAAATGACAAAAAGGGCTCGCTAAGATGTGCTTCCAAAAGTTTGGGGTGAACTTAAGAGCCAGGGGTCTGCAAAGGAAAACATCTGAAGATCATGGAGTAAGTCTCTTATTATGAGGTGGTGAGGGGTCTGGAGAACAAGTCTTATGAGGAACGACCGAGGGAACTGGGGTTGTTTAGCCTGGAGAAGAGGAGGCTGAGGGGAGACCTTATCACCCTCTACAACTACCTGAAAGGAGGTTGTAGAGAGGTGGGGGCTGACCTCTTCTCCGTAGTGACAAGTGATAGGACAAGAGGAAATGGGTTGAAGTTACGCCAGGCAAGGTTTAGACTGGATATTAGGAAACATTTTTTCACTGAAAGGGTTATCGAACATTGGAATAGGCTGCCCAGGGAGGTGGTGGATTCACCATCTCTGGAGGTGTTTAAAAAAAGGGTAAACGTGGTACTTGGGGACATGGTTTAGTGGTGGTTTTGTCAGGTTAGGTTAATGGTTGGACTTGATGATCTCAAAGGTCCCTTCCAACCTCAACAATTCTATGATTCTAATTCTATGATTAGTAGCTCACGTATGAAGTGCTAAGTTTTTTTACACCTTTGGATGAAGTACAAGCCAAATTCAGATTTCAATGAAGCTTCTAAACTCCCATACATATCCCTTGAAAGAATGGGTCTGATTCTTAATGTTAGCATTTAACTCAATAATACACATTATTGCTGAAAAACACATGAAGATGGGCTTGTGTGCTCGAAGGTTCCCTTGATTATTTTTTTCCTGCAGACAGACAGCTTGGTTTAATAGAGGTTACTTTGCAACTCTGGCAACCCTGTCTTACAGGTGATACTCTGCGCTCCCCAAGTCTCCATGATCTAGCAGAACATCCCAAACCCTCCTAATTTCTAGCAGCCTCAGGAACTTGCAGGACCAAACTCTATCTAATTCTGTCAATTCTACTTCTCAAAAAATGTTAAGAAAAACCCAATGAAACCTACAATTGCATTCAAAACAAATGAACATCCAGTTTGTGTACCTGAATTTGTTTGAGTTGATGTGGAATGGAAAATATACCCGAAGTGATACAAAACATATGGCCAGGTGAAACGGGCCAAAAGTTCATTTAACGTCACCAGTTATTAAAGGCTTCATCTGTTAACCGGTTCTGACAGTAGTAATCTAAAGATACAGCAAAACAGACACCCATCACTGCTTGCACTTTTCTCTGAAGCAGTCAGTTGGAAAAAAAGGTTTCAAAAGATGTTATATCAGCTTCTGGGAACACGGGCATTAATACTGAGAGTGTAAGGATTCTTTCTGCACTTGCCACCACGCATTAGTTTGAGCAGTACCCTACACCAGTGAAGCTGGTTTTCCTTTCCTACTTTGACCCAAAATAAGTATTAACTTATTGAACATACCAGCTTTAAGGGCTTAGGATTGTTTTGGGTTTTTTCCTTAAATGAACTCATTCCTTATTTCTAATTGGCGGATTCTCTACCATCTTTCCTTGCAAAGTTGTGAAACATGCCAAAGATGATGCTTAATTCACTTTAAATATTTAACAGCTGAGGAAATTGCATGAAATAAATAAAATCAAACTTCAAAATCATATTGCTGAAAAACTTACATTACTCTCTAACATCGTATTTACATTATTCTCCTGTGATATACAGGTGCTATAAAAAAACCCCATATATTTACATATCCACACAGCCTTAACAAACCTGTTGTTCAGTTCACATTAAAATCATTTTTAAAATAGTGATTTTCCTTCATTTATGAACTCAGCTTTCCACTGAAAAGTTAAATATTTTTAAAAATCATGATATTTCAAAGACAATCCCGGATGAAATTTTTGAAGGAGGAATCAATTTTTTGACCTGATGCCCGGATTATGTAAGCAATGCTATATTTTAAAGTTTTTATACACTAAACCTTGTCTTCCAGATGAGAAACTGCATCAGTTTTAGCAGGAAGCATCTACAACCAGAAGTATCACCTGAAATAATGCTTTCAGACAGTTGAAAGATGGGGGGACTGCATGGGACTTCACAACACTAAAACAAAATTCCCATCTGTTCTGGACTATTTCTTCCATGCCCTAAGTCACGCTGTGAAATGTCAGAGACCCGGGGGTAAGTCTTTACAAGTAATCCAGAAGATGGAGAGGAGGTTCTATGGTCCACATGTTTAGGTATCTCCCAATTACCAAAACCTGCTATCCGTGGGAGAACCTCTTGCATGCAGACTTACAGTCTTACTTTTAGGAATTCACATTCATGAAAAAGACAGACATGAAAACAAGAACAACGTAAGTGCAGCATACATGCCATGAAGTCCACCACGTTTGAAAGCCATACCATTTACTCAAAGGAAAATTTTAGCAGTGTGGGAAAACAGCGTGAGAAAACCTTCAACCATTGCTTTTGAAAGAAAAGCTACTTTTATTTAGTATTTTAAAAGTTAAGGCAACCCCTCCTACGTGCAAAGAGGCTTTTTTTTTTTTTTTTTTTTTTTTTTTTTTTTTGCACAGAAATGTCTATGCTAACAGTAAACGAGACAGACCCTTTGCTGGGCTGCGCTGAAGAGCTGAGGAGCATCTCTCCCGAGACTCAGCCGGGATGGATGCAGCAGAGGGAACACAGAGCGCCTTCTCAGCGCGCCGGCTCTGCCCGAGCTTTTCAACACCGCATCGAGCCAAAGCCTCTTCAGCCAAACTCAGTTCGTGATTTCTCCTTCACAAACTTTTTCACACTTATTTTGGGGAGGGGGGGAGGGGGGGGGAGGGAAGGGGTGGCATAGAAAACTGGAAGAAAAACCCACCTGCATCTATCATCCACAGCAACCCAAGGTAAAAAAAAAAAAAAAAAAGCCACCGAAGCCCGTCCGGCAAAGGCGTCCTGAGCGGCGACGTGCAGGGAGCCCCGGCTTCGGCACCGGCCGGGCAGCCCCCCCCCCTTGTCGTCGTCCCCCTCCCCACCGCACGGAAGGCGCGGCCGCGGGGGGCGATGTCCGGCGGCAGCGAGGGGCGGAGAGCACCCCCTCGCCCCGCGGACTCCGCCTCCCCCCCGCCCCGCGGATCCCCCCCGCGCCCTCCCCTCCGCACCCGCGGAGCGGCGGCCGCCCGCCGGCAAGGGGCGCTTACTTTCCGCGGGATGGATGCGGTGGGCGCTCGCCGGCGGGCTGAGAAGACGTCCAACTTGGGGGTGGCGGGGGAGAATAAATAGATTTCTTTTTATTTATTTATTTGTTTGTTTGTTTATTGAAAAAATTAAATAAACATAAGACCGCCGAGGCACGGCTTGCGCCGCTCCCGCCTGCGGGCCCCCCGCGCAGCCCCCGGGGCCGCCGCGCTCCGCCCGCGTCGGGGCGGTGCCGCAGCCCGGGCCGCCCCCCCCCCCCCGCCCGGCAGCGGGGGCACCGGAGGAGGGGGACGGTACAGGGGCACTCAGCGCCCCGCATTTTGGGAGGCACTCCCCCACACACACACTCACACGCAGCGGGTGCCCCCTCCCTGCTGCAGGGGTGCTTCCTCCCCCCAGCGTCTGCCGGGGCATCTCCGGTCATGGGGTACCTCTGCACAGAAAGGGTGGGAGATAAATACGCTCTGCGCGCTCTTATTGATGTGAAAGAGGGTTGGTTTGGTGTTTTTTTTTTTGTAGGCAAGCAGGTATAAATACCTGCTCAGCAGCACATCAGGAATGCAATTTACGAATGTGTCAAAACCAGAAGAGGTATCTTGTGTGTGATTTATCTGTCATTTGCTTTGTCTGTATTTTCCACGTGTATCTTTACATTTTTAGTGTTTACGGATCAAACAAGCACTATGGTTACTGCGTGATGAAACCTGTGTTTTCGGAAATACGTGTATCACAGCAATAGCATATGGCTTGAGAACTGTAATAGTGTGTCTTTCCGTTCCTACTACTACCTACTACGACTCTTTTACACTTCTACTGCTCTGGTCTTTCTACAGGAGAAAAAAAAACTATAGGGAATGTATCGCTGGATAAAAACACTAGAGGAGAAATATTCTGGAGTATGCCTTGCTCTGTTGAACATCTCAGCTCTGGTTCTTGCTGAACTTCTAAAAAGACTCTTTTAAATTTGTAGATCACAGTTAAAGCCTGTAAAGTGATCATCATAGTCATATTATTTCGCCTCAGCTAGATTTAACCTTTTATCTAATCACACTTGTCAGCTTTTTCACCTTCTCTGGCTTAAAGATAGAAAACCAACGCACTTATCATTATAGAAAAGCAGCCCACCAAAAAAGATGCTGTGGAGTCTCTTCACAAAGTCATTTCCCCAGTGGAAGCCTAGAGGGAGACCCCCCCCCCCCCAGATATTTTTTGTTGTACTAATTACAATATTTTGTTCCAAAATTCAGCTTAAGTGAAACTATTTCATGAAATAAAGTAAGAATTTTCTGAAGAACTAAATCAGAAATACACCTAATACCATCACCTTCAGAAAATACATGGTATCACAATTTTGCGGGTTAGAGCTTCACTGTAAACTATGAAGTGCTTCTCTCAGAAAACAAAACCGAAACCAAACCCAAAAACTGCTAATACTGCATTCAGACCGAGAGCAGGAGTGCACCCCCTTTAGAGGTGCCTAACTAAAAATAAATATATAAAAGGTCATTTTTTCAATGTCACTTATAAAAGATGTACCCCTAAAGTTCTCCATTATGGCATCTAGTTACAGAAGCAACCACAGATACCAAATGCATCTACTTCTAATAGTTTTTCAGCAGCATGAAAATGTGCTTCTATAAGTGTTAAATTGTACTTCATTACCTGATGCAAAGTCCGATGGAACTGCTCACTAAAGATAGCTGGATTAAAAAATGGTTTGGAATTCATTTACCTCTTATGAACTTGGAAGTTTTCAAAAAGTGGGTTGTACCAGCAACAAAATCTGTCAACAAGAACAAATCACGGGGCAGTGTACATACCTGATTCGTTGTCGTGAATCTTCTTTTGTTTCACAGCTTATGATTCAGAGCAGTTTGGCAGCATTGCTAGTTGCCAGTGTGTGTCAGTGAAGAGCAGGCAGGCTGCCATGCTCTGGACAGTTTCCATTTGGAGTTGTAGTGCTGAGGTCCTGGTGGTGCTTCAGGCCTTACACTAAGACATTTGATTTGAATTCCTTGTTCCGTTTAACAAAAAATAAAAGTCGCTAGGGAATTCCAGCATCTCCCATGACTTTTTTGCTTCCAAACAAGTTTTGTGAGTTTTAGTAAAGCCTCTAATATCATACAAAAGAAGTGACAGTAAATGAATTAAGTGGGGAGCAGTACTGAGAACACCTGCTGTTGTGTTCCCCAGTGCAGCAGTCAATAGCTGCACCTGCAGTGTCCTTCACAGCAACGCCCAAGAGCTCACCACCACAGTTCCCTGACTGCTGCAGCTGGAGATGCAGGTGGAGAATGGGGTGGACACCAACACATAAGCCAGATGGACAGATGAGGGGTGAGGATTCATGTGTGAAGTTGAAATTGTGTCCATATGACAGTTATATCCTGGTTTCAGAAGCTGTCCTCGAATTTGCGAGAATATAAGATCTTTAAGTTACTTTCGTATGTTCCTGCAGGAACTGCTTTTACTGCCCTCGTTTATAATCTCTGTAATTTTCCCATTGCTCTTTGAGAAAAACCCAGTTAGTCCAGATTGTTTTGCTCTGCATTTTGCTCCTCAATTTATCGTTTTTCAAGATCAGCTTCACACTAGGGGTAACATCTGTTCTGACGTTCTCAAAAGGAAAAAAGCTTCCTGACTCTTTCCCTGGTTTTGCTAAAAAGACTTCAAATTCGCATCAGTCATCATAATTTCGTTGGCTTAACATACGAAGTTGAGTGGTTCCTTAGCTCAGTGACATGCTGTGCATACCCTGAGATACTAAAGAGTGGTAGCACAGTACATGGTTTTGCCAAGTAGTTGTTTCGTTAACAGTGGAAACACTTTGTTTTGCATGACAGTGAAAAAATAAGGAGAAACCATAATAAGGGAAAAGGAGGCAAACTCTTCCCTTCTGCCTGTCCACAGCTGCAAACATTTATAATTCCTAAAATCCTTACTGCAAAGATTTACCGAGGAATACTGGAAGCAAAACCAAAGTATCTTCAGATTTATCACAATATCTCATGGTCTATAGCTTGAAACCCAACTAGTTGATAACTTATAAGAAATGGCAGCAGATAAAAAATGCATTGGCCTCAATTCCATATTTAGATGTTTTGGATGGCACAGATTTCACAGTTTGTGAGTCTGGAGAGAGAACAGTTGATGCAAGTCCAAGATTGAAATTGCTCATAATCTCCTTATTCTGCACAAAGCATATGATGACAAGACTCTGAAAGCAGCTACTAAAATTTAGGGCTAGATACAAAATTTCAGTCATTCCACTTTTGGAATAAGAGATAAGAGTATATTGCATCATAACAAAACCACCATCAGAAGATTTGAAATGCCTTCTTAACACTGTGGAGGAAAATTATTTCTTGTAAGCCAACAGAGAATTTGGGAGTCAAACACAGTTCTCTTTGCCTAGAAACAATCTTTAGCTTAAGTTACCCACACAAAGGTATTTAATGTGTTTTGAGACATCCTTGAGAATCCTGTCCAACCTTCTTCTGCTAATCCAGAGGGGTGTGGTTCTCCAAAAGGTGTTATCCTGACAAATGCTTCAAATACCTCATTGCATCTCAAATCACACTAGATGCCTATGGGCAATCTTTGGGTCTCCAGCAGAACTGATAGTCATGAAAATTCCAGGCAGTTCTTACAAACTGTAGTGAAAAGAATACTTCCATCAATTACTGGGTGGCTGTTACAGTGATGCAAGCAAGACAGTGTTCTACAAAGTGGTCTAATAAAACATATTATCTGTATTTGAGATGAGAGCTTGTGTGCCTAAGGCTTATCTAATTTCCCAAGTATACTACGTGGCCTCATAAAAGATGTTACCCTATCTAGAAACCTTGTCTTACCTGTCCTTTGACTATCACTGCAACAGCAACTTGACCGTTCAGTGAGCCAGTTCTTTCAGTTGGTGTCTATGTTTCTGGGGGATGATTTTGCTTAGGCTTCTGCAAAGCTCTGAAATGCCTACATGAGCTTCTTTCTCATTTTTGTACTTCATCTGAATTTCTAAATCACAATCAGCTGGTGTTTAATTTACCTACAGATTCTAAAGATGCATCGGAGTCCCAGGGATTGGATCCAGACAGCAGATCCCAGGTACTCCCTGACTCCACAGCGTGTGAACACTAGTTGTACTTCACCCCCTCTTCTTTCTCTAACCAGTCCCAGTGAGCCCCCACCAGGGTGACTGATATTCCAGCCCCAGGGGCACCACACAGCATATCTAGGCAGATTAAGCAGGACTAAACAATTTCTCTTTCCAGTTGCTTTCCTTCCAAAGGTTGCAGTAAATTTAAACCATTCTTTCTATAACTTTGCACTTCAAAAAATGCTTACTTCAGATAATTTTGAAGTTGCCAAAGAAGATCCTATGCCTTTTCTATTCACTAGATGCAACTTATGTTAAGAGTCTTCTCTTACCTCAGCAGGTGAGAGTAAGGCAACAGGAACGCTTTCAGAAATCCAGGCACAAAGTTAAAAGCGCCTTCAGAAGGCACAAGACTTCAGGTAACACAAGCAACTGTGTCTCACTTCACTGTTGTAATGAGGTCTATATGAGGAACCGCTTTCTTTGGTGAAGTGAAGGGGAAGCCAAGGCAGCAGAAGGAACTTTTTGTTCAAAAGGGCAGAGTGGGAACTATGGAGGAAGTTCAGATTGTTATTTGGGCTTTATCCGGCTTTCCTTGCTTTTATGCAAGATGGGAATTAGCTTATATTCTTGTTCCCTCTGGGGGACGTGTGTTTCTCTGACCTGCTGTCACTCAGAAAGGGCTGACCAGAGTCAGACTGGGGCTGGGAAAGCTGCATGGCCAGTCCTGAGTGTATGGCACAAGTTTCATCCTCCAAACCATTGGTGGTATATCTTTCTCTCCCTTGGGTAGCCAAATGAGGGCACTGCATGCATTGCTGACACTGGTCCCAGGAAGACAGATGTTCAGTGTAGCTGCTGATTGAAGATGAAAGACAGCGGAGAAAAAAAGATCAAAGGGCTACAGAAGACAGTTCACGCACTTGCATTTGGCTGGCAGAGCCTTTCCCCGGCAGAAGTCCCTTGGAGATGTTCTCCATCCTGCCTCATTGACAGGGTGTACCCTAGAAAAACAGATTACAGGCATTTCTCTCTCCTTCCACACTCTTACGGCTCCATCACTTCTAGTGCTCCCACTGGAAATCAGATGGATCACTGGAAATCACAACCTCACCCAGAGGCACCTTCTGTTTCCCTTTTTGCCTGGCCACATTAAAGGGGGCTCAGAGATGAACAGGATTTTGGATTGTTATTTTGCAGTATGTTAAATTACAAAGGCTCAACAATCACATCAGACTCCCTCTGACAAAAAGGACTTTTCAAACAAAGGCTTGGTTATTTGAGCCCTCAGCTTGCATTGCCCTTCTGGAGTTAGGTGTGTGCCTGTGTATGCATGCAAGCGACAGTGAAAGAGGAATATTTGTGATGCTCACTGTTCCATATTTAACTCCCGCAAGCACATCTGTTCGCTGTGTACCCAGTAATTAATGCTATCCCTCAACAGCCTCCCTAACAGCCTCTACAACAGCTGCTCCTTCAGAGTGATCCTACCACCCAGCAGTTCTCCTCCTCTTCATGTGCTTCCCAAATTCTCATGTCAGTCCCTCTTTTACCTCAAGGAGTTTTGCATCCACCTTATCAAAGCCCTCAGGGCTGCAGGAAGCTGACACAGACCCAGAGCTCTTCACCCTTATACCATTTTCTAATCTGATGTTTCTTTGAGGAAAAATTTTCTCCTGGGCAATAGAGAGGGAAAAAACTCAAGAAAGTGAGTTTCTTGATTCCTATTCAGAGACCATCTCTTGAGATGAGGAAGGGGAAGAGCTGTTTTTCTCTAGCTTTGCCCTGTCTGGCCACCCTGCCCCCCACCAGTGACTGAGACAGAATCACAGAGTCTCCTAGACTGGAAAAGACCTGTAAGATCATCTAGTCCAATCATTAATCTAACACTGACAACCCACCACTAAACCATGTCCCTCAGCACTATATCTACACGACCCTTAATAGCTCCAGGGATGGGGACTCCACCACTGCCCTGGGTAACGCCTTCCAATGCCCGATGACCCTTTCAGTAAAGAAATTCTTCCTAATATCCAATCTAAACTTCCCTTGGTGCAACTTGAAGCCATTTCCTCTTGTTCTATCACCCATTACTTGACAGAACAGGTCAACTCCCACCTCTCTGCAACCTTCTTTCAGGTAGTTGTAGAGAGCGATAAGGTCTCCCCTGAGCCTCCTTTTCTCCAGGCTAAACAATTCCAATTCCCTCAGCCTTTCCTTGTAATACATGTGCTCCAGACCCCTCACCAGTTTCGTTGCCCTTCTTTGGACACACTCCAGCGCCTCAATGTCCTTCTTGTGGTGAGGGGCCCACAACTGAACACAGCACTCAAGATGCGGCCTCACCAGTGCCGAGTACAGGGGTAAAATCACCTCCTTTGTCCTACTGGCTACACTACTCCTGGTACAGGCCACGATGCCATTGGCCTTCTTGGCCACCTGGGCACACTGCTGGCTCATGTTCAGCCGCCTCTCAGTCAACACCCCCAGGTCCCTCTCTGCTGAGCAGCTTTCCAGCCACTCCTCCCGAAGCCTGTAGCATTGGCGGGGGTTGTTGTGGTCAAAGTGTAAGACCCAGGATTTGGCCTTATTGAAACACATACAGTTTGCCTTGGCCCATAGATCCAGTCTGTCTAAATCCCTCTGCAGGGCCTCCCTACCCTCAGGCAGATCAACTCATCCACCCAGCTTGGTGTGGTCTGCAAACTTACTGAGGGCACACTCGATCCCCTCATCCAGATCATTGATAAAGACATTAAACAGGACTGGCCCCAGTATTGAGCCCTGGGGGACATCACTTGTGACTGGCTGCCAACTGAAATTAACTCCATTCACCACTCTCTGGGCCCGGCCTTCCAGCCAGTTTTTTACCCCGCAAAGTGTATGTCCACCCAAGCCATGAGCAGCCAGTTTCTCCAGGAGAATGCAGTGGGAAATGGTGTCAAAGGCTTTACTAAAGTCCAGATAGACAACATCAGCAGCTTTTTCCTCATCCACTAAGCAGGTGACCATGTTGTAGAAGGAGATCACGTTAGTCAAGCAGGACCTGCCTTTCATAAACCCATGTTGACTGGGCCGGATCATCCAGTTGTCCTGTGCATACTACGTGATGGTTCTCAGGATGATCTGCTCCATCAGCTTCCCCGGCACCGAAGTCAAACTGACAGGCCTGTAGTTCCCCAGATCCTCCTTCCAGTCCTTCTTGTAGATGGGTGTCACATTGGCTAGTAAACTGGGTAGACAATTGGCTAGACAACTGGGTAAGTGTCAGAGCTTGTCTGTAATTTGGTAGATGGCTGGGGTAGTTTGCTTTCTGACATTATCACCAGCTCAGCTGAAATCTGGTATCTCCTTACTTATTATAAGACCTGGCACCACAGATGTTAATGGAAAATACTGGGTAATTTGTCAGTCCAAGCTAGCAATGCACACAAATGTCAGATCTGCCACAGGAGGAAGGTAGGGCACTGAGCTGTTTCATATTTCTGAACGTGCTCTTTCCAAAGTGCTACATCTTACTTTTCTTAGCAACCACTTAGCAGTTCCTTTGAATCAAAGGTGATTTTTTTTTTAATATCAGTTACAGTTCATACTGGATGTGAGACTTATGCGTCCTTCAACCAACAATCTGTTTTCAGCAGAAGCAGGGAAGCAGCTGTGGAGCCTACCAAGATCAGAATTAGATGTACAGAAGAAAAATGGACTTGGGTGAAGAAAAGGATCAGAGGAGGATGAGATGATATGTCTTAAAAGATTGGTATGAGTCTTAAATTTGTTTTGCAGCATGGAGATCATCTGGTAGCTAGAAGGTTATGTCTGTGCTACAGTGGGTAATTTAGTTGTACTCTGTGGACACTTGCTTTTGTTCCTGTCATCCTAGATGTTCTGGGTAACAGCTTTTTGTAAGTGACACTGACTTGAGCATCAACCCTCTGGGCCTGGTACAAGCCCTGAAATATTTGCTGACATGGTTTCACTGCTAAAGGTACCCGTGGCTAATGCCCTTAAAGCCAGGTCCGTTATTTCTCAACACTGGTCAGGTACATCTTATAGCAGACAACTGCCCACTCCAATTTCTCTAGTTTTTCTCACATGTATAGGACTCTCTGGGTCTGTCTAAGCTACAGAGCCGGAGAGACCTTCCATGCTGTTAGGTTCAAGAGTATACCTTGTCCAAGTTCCAGACCCACGTGAGGGTGAGACTCAGCCAACAGCTCTTCTGACTTCTCCTGTACCTTGGTTTAAGGGTAGGAGCGTATAAATCAGCTGCTTGTCCTGAATTATCCCATCCACATCCCTGAGCTGGACAACCAGGAGGCACAAGGCAAGCAATGATCAGCTGAGATGCAGGTTGATGCATGTCAATGCCATGACTGAGTAGTACTTGTTTTATAGAGATGGTGGGAACAAGGGCACAAGGAGTTTGGAGTCTGCCGCTAAGAATTTACCAGCTGCTGTTATTGCTTATGTTCTGGGTGATATAAAGGGTCATATCATAGAATCATAGAATGGTTTATGTTGGAAAGGACCTTGAAGATCATCGAGTTCCAACCCCCCTGCCATCGTCAGGAATTAAATTGGAGTAGAGGTACAACTTTTTCCCTTATGTTTCTTATGTCATTGATGACGAGTACCATATTTTTTATCATGATTTCTTTAAAAGGAGAGGCTTGTTGGGCTTTTTTTTTTCTTACGTATATCTCTAGTTTCTAGATTAATTTGGTTCTGTGAGAATCAAAACTTTCATTTATAAAAGATTTCACTTATTTAAAGATGTTTCAAACATGACCCCAGTTAAAACTGACCCATGAAAACTACAGAAAAAGAACTTCAAAGTTACTGGCTTTACATACTGTGCTTTTTTTCCTAAAAAGGTAACTAAAAAAAGTAAAATAATGTAAGTAAATCTGGACGACTCAGAAGTTAAAAGAAGTTGAAGTAACTATTGGTTTTAAAATGGAATAATATGCAACAAGCCCAACACTGGATATACTCATTGATTTATACACATAAAAAAGACACATTTTGTGTCATTCTGAGAATTTCATTAATATTCAAAGAATCTGACTAGGGACTCAAAATTACTAGCTAGTGAATTTTTGTGTCTATATGTCAGGAGCAGAATCTATATTTCTAAAGTGTTGTCCCATTCTTGCCTCTTTCAATTGGTCCTGGAGGAGTAGTTTTTCCATCAACATATTCTGTTTTCTGGAGGATGAAAATTATTTCCATCCATTCTAAAGCAAAGCACAGTCTGTCAAGGCATAGTAACAAGATTTCCTATGCAACACAAACTGAACTTCTTAAGAGCAGGCACCTCAGAGAATTTAAAAAGAATATTTTCAGCTTCCCAATTGTAATTATTCTGATCACTTCTAATCCATGTACTTAGCACTCCAGCCTATCCTTACAGAAAAAGAAGACCATCTTTCTCCCTTGCTTACAAGTCCCTCCAGAAAAATGCTTCTCTGCTAGAAAAATGTTGTGTCCTAGCTGGAGACAGATTCCATTCTTGTCAAAAGTATAGGTGGAAGATGGACAATGCATCTCTCACATGTCTTGCTGTTCCTTTAGCTCCACTTTTTTTCCCCCTAGGGTCTCTCCCAAACTTCTGTTTTCTTAGTCTTCCTGTGTAACCCTTCTTCAGGTAAAGTCTCAAATGTTCTAGGCCTGTCATGGTAGGGTGGGACTAAAATATGACTTTCAATTTTCAGGGTAAGATTTCCATTAAGCTTAATTAAAAATAAATCTTCTGAAGTTTTTTCTCTGAAAGTTTAGTGGTTAAAAAATAAGGTTGGCGCAAATGGAGGAGGAAGATGGTTTAATTCTCAGAATGTTTCTCTGAGAAAAGTGTATCAGGTAATGTCCCACAAAAATATCAGCTCCGTGACATTTTTCACCACCTGGGAAAAGCAATGTTTGCCATACTTCTGAATTACTCATTTGTGAACATGTAGTAGATGGTGGCTCTGCAGCTGGTCTGTGGAGACATGCTAAGCAGTGAAACTGATGGTCTCTGTGTTTTAATTAAGTTAGAAGTAGATGTTAAGCATGCATTTTGTTCAATGAGAAATTGAGACTGCTATAATTTCTTTGATTCCAGAATTAAGCATCTATAGTCTCCCACAATTTCATTAAATACCTACAAAAACTGACATTGGATTTCACTAACATTCTTCATGAACAATATATCCATGCATCAGGTTCGTATTTTGACATGAACTGCCCATCAACATTTGCCCATACATTTCACATCTGTCACACAGATGTACCCAAGGCCTGATTTGTGCTTAAGTTATAGAAAAAAATATATGAATAACCATGTTTCAGGGATTTCAGAGTTTTACACATTCAGAAGCATGTTTTAATTAGGAATCATTTGTAAAATATATATTTTCTTTCTATTTCCTATTTTAGATGTAGTTGTAGGATAAGATTTTGCAGCAGATATAACACACTGCCAACAAGAGCAGCCATGTTACACAAGAGCAAGGTTTCTTACAAATTTTGGTAGATTTTTTAGCAAGATGACAGCTGTTTTTTCTTGGTATTAGTGATTACAAATCCCTAAGAGAACAATTCGAAGGCGTCGTGACAATCCTGGCCAAAAATGTAATTGAATGAGGAGATCGACGTTCACATTCTGCAAAAACCAATTTGCCGAATACTTGTCATGTTCCATAGTTAGCATTACCACCTTCGGAAAACAAGAACAGACAACTCAGTCAAATAGCTGCTGGGCATGTGTCGTAACTTTAACAGCAACCAGCAAATCCATAGTAGAACTGGCTGGCTGATAGGAAACCAGCCATGTGAATACCCATGTGGTAAACACTGGGTGAAGAGTTCTGTGCCAAACACGATGACTGAAGTGAGCAATAAAGGGCTACTGAGGTATTTACTTTCATTATGCAGAACTTTGTTTTAGGGGGGTATGTGTAAAAATTGCAAGCGCCCAATGTTTCCTTCCTTCTCTCCTCAGTGAATTGGTGGGAGCCCGGGGCATACTGTCCTTGTACTGGGATCTGCTGGAAGATGTGATTGCTCTGATGTTTCAAGATGTGTCCTTAGTCTCAAGTTCCTCTCCTAACCCAGAGTCATGATCCAGATTACAAGCATTAGGTGGGTACTCAGGCACCTGGGTTTAGGACTCAGAGGCTTCTGAAAGTCAGCTCTGCTTATATTGCTTTCTTGTGTCCCACCTGTGATAGAAATTTACGTGTCTTAAATCCTGTAGGTCAATCGGCTATAGAGACTGAGAGAACAGGATTATGCAAGGGGGAAGGTGTTACTACTATGCAAACCACTACAGCTTCTGTCATTCATTTAAATTACAGGACTTCAGAGCAGAAGAGTATTAAAATGTTGCTGTCTTTGGTTTTTGAGAGTCAAAGAGAAGAGATTTCCTTGGCTTTTGATTTAGAATCATTCTACCAGAACTGGGTCTATTTCCTTTTTGCTGTTACCCTAGAAACTGAGCTGTGCTCGGGGAGTCAAATGGGATCAGGCTCTGGGGCTCGAAAGGAGAACAGCTTCTCTTAGCCAGGTTTCTGCCAGGAACCTGGAAGCACAGCACAGTAGTTATTTTCCCCTGGAACAGGTCTTTCCTTGGATGAAGCTGCTCCCATGGGCTGAGAGGGCGTATCTGCCTCCAACTTACAGATTCAGTGGTGGGAAAGTGAAGCTTTAGCCTTTATGATTAAGATTAGGCTGAGTTTGGTAAAAAAATGGACAAGGCAAATATATACCTGTGGAATAATACCTGTGTTGGCAATTCATCTATTTAATCTGAGATATGTGCATTTTCTAGGTGACTGGTTTTTTGAGCCTGTCTCAAAAAATACCAGCCCATATTTCAGGATCCCTGAACGCTTGCCGGAGGTCTATCAGCAGTAATTTTCCAGTGCCTAATGCATACGACCCAACCACTAGCAAGCTTAATTCTACAAAAACCTCAAATACAGGCGTATGCATGCAGGAATAATCCTGAACCTAATAAGCAGTAATCCTGGCAAAGCATAGGTATTAGTTTTCTTCTTCTGACAGAGTGAGTCCCTGGGCAGTATTAGAATGTAGAAGGAGAGTTGAGAAATATTTATGCGCTGGACAGATGCTAACAGCTGCTGGGCATACAACTGGCAATTACATTTTAACAACAGAACAGACAATTAATTCTTTTCTATTCATTACTGTGCAAAATGATAACAAATATTTGAACAGTAGTGCTTGATCACTACCTGGATTTATGGATTATTTTGTTTTGAAAACAAGTTTTTTTGCTGTAGCATGCTGCAGATCTCTGTGCATAAGAGGTGTCATTTGTGTATAGTAGGAAAAGGGAAGGGCCCGGGGGTATACTTAACATAAAAGACAAAAATGTTGAATTCCAAAATGGAAGGAGGGAAAAAACACCCTGGCACTTTTGCTTGTATCCTAGGGTTTTGTGTCATTGCAGTACTGTCATACCATTTAAATTAAAGCAGCAGAAGGTAATTTCCTGAAGCAGGAAAGGTGTTAAACTGTAAATGATTTATTATACAAGGGCAAGTGCACATGAGTGACTTCACCTGCGGAGGCGGCCCCCAGGGAGAGCCTAGGCAGGGAATTCTCTTCAGTGGCCCCACAGCTCAGTCTTCCTGATGGTTTCAGGAAGGGAAAAAAAAAAAATCTCTTCAGGGAAGTTCATTTCCAAGGCAAGGTCTGTATCTGTGCTAGTCTTACTTTACCTGCAGAGCAACCAGTAAGAAGAAAAAATTAATCTGGGGGGAAAAAATTAATCTAACTGTGGTGGTATTTAGAATTTCAAGTTGTGCTTTGCTCAAAATGATTCCTATCAAAATGAGTTATATTTCTTGCCCCACTTATTTAATGTGCATTTTATGTTTTTCTTTTTTAAAGGCCATGAAAAAGCTAGCTCCATGGAGCTAGGAGAATCTATTTAGTGGCTAGAAACCTTTCCTCAACCCTGCAGGTATACTAAAACCACTGCCTGTTATCCCTATGTGTTTGCTTCACAGGTTTGCTGTGCTTCCAGGTTGTCTGTCTGTCTCTCTCTCTCTCTTCTTTTTTTGGTTTTGTTGTTGGGGGTTTTGTTGTGTTGTTGAGTTTTTTTTCATTGTTTGGGAAGAGGACCACTTTTTGTTCAGGGTTTGTACAGCACCTATGGAGGTACAGTCCATGACCAAGGGCAGGGATAACAGCGTTACAGCCAATGACTACAGTCTTAGGAGCAGCTACTGTGGAGGTAGCAACTGCTGCTTGTCTTTCTGAAGATAAAATCTTGGTCTTTTCTACTTGTTTCTGTTGAGTACAACCAAAAGATGGCAGCATTTTACTCAGCATCGGTGTGTGAGCCTTGCAACTGTTTACAGGCTGCAACTCTACACTCTCTCTGAGATGAAGAAGAAAATACAACGTCTAATTGAGTAGTCCGGTTTTCGTTATAATTCCTGCTAAATCTAAACCGTTCCAAAATTAGTTTATGCCATAAGTAAGAATAATTACTATCCTGGAAACATACTTTTTCAATAACTTTTCTTAAAACTGTGTAACTATTGTTTTGGGAGATTGGGAACATAATGGGTTGGGGTTTTTTAGTGTGGTCAGGTTTATTTTCTATGTACCTTTGTGTTTCCCACGAACTCCCAGCTGTAGTCAGAGCTGAAACTCAGTTTTATTAATTTTGGACATGTGACAGGAGAGACATGGGAAATTTTGACAACTCCATAAGAGTTTTCTCTCCAGTGAAACCTATAAAGTTTTTTTGTTTAATATTTATCACTTTCAGAGAATTTTCCATTCCTGTGAGGTGCAGGTCAGCATTGTTTCAGTTACAGGTGTGTGGAAGGTGAAGCAAATAGAGATATCTGGCTTCTTGGCACCCTTCTTCTTGGGTATCTGCAGACACTTTTACAAATGACACAAAGCACCTCTGCATCTGAAGGTGCAAAACACATTTGAAAACCCAGCCTGAAGTGACTCATGATGCTGTGCTAAAAGTTTATGCACATAATTGCCTTTGCTTCTGGACCAGATTATAAAGGCAGCTCTCAAAACCTTGCAAATAGCTTTAAAAACCAGGTAGCTTAGCTGACACTATTAAAATGTAAATAATTAATTTTTCTTTTTAGTTTTTTCCCCCCAAGTTTATGAACCCTAATGTATTTGCTAAGCTGCTTCCAGTCAGATGATATCTTGCGACCTCGTGTAGGGCAAATACCTAATCAGTGCTTGGAATACATGCACTTGATTAAGTGTACCTGGATTTAAGGGTATTAGTGTGCAATAGCGGTAACATTAACACTTTGTCTTAAAACCTTTCCCAGTCTCTCAGCTAATTCAGATGAAGGGACAGAAAACACTCTTCTTAAATCTATTGTCTGTTTGTCTTTAGGCTCAAAAAGCCTCCTGGGTACTGGTTGACATTTTGAGGTCTATCAGCCTAATTAGAAGGGCTGCAGTTTCAATTTGTAAATGCAGCCTGGGTGATGGGTGCTGAATACTTCGTCTCTGATGGCTGGTAGATGTCTGCACTTGCTACTGTTGGATCAGTGCACCAGTGCCCGCTCTCAGCACGTGTGAGTGTGTGTGTGCGCGCGCTTGCAGCAACAGTACTCAGTTGAAAACTGTTCAAGGAGCCTGGGAGCCATAGGTTATCCATCACTATCGCCACAGAGTCCCCAGGGGGGCGTGGGTAAAAGGCTGTCACCAGCACCCCGCAGTAAGTCTTTTTGTTTGCTGGTTTTCATTATCTTTTAACAACATAGCTGGGAAAAAAATGTTTTCAGCTTTAAACAAATGACAGGCTGTTTTGCAGCAGAGAATAAAATTACTGCATGGAAGGTTAAAGGTGGTCAGCTTATTCTGCCTGAGTTTGAGAGACCAGCTGAAGTTGCTGACACTAGCTCTAACAATGGGTTTCAAGCTTTTCAGGAAATAATTTCACAAGATGCTACGAAGACAGCTCACCCTATCTAAAAGGTTCTTCATACTTTATTTATGGCTGAACCTCATTGAAAATTAGTATTGTGTGTAAGAGACTGCTCAACCCATATAATCTGGTAAAACTTGCTCAAGTTTCTTTACATCTTTGCTATAGGGAAACTAAAAAGAGGTATTGTTGAGGCAGATGGGACCGATGGTGTGAGCAATCACTGCCCTGTGGAGCAGAAGTAGTGAGGGAGATCTGGGAGTCCTCATCCCTTACCCCATGACCTAGCCAAGATGAGATAATTGTCTAGTCTTCACTCCTCAGGGGCCTGACTGCACCTCACTTGTCTCTGAGGCACTGGGGAATAACATCACTGGTGTGCGGAGCTTTGGCCATGTGAGGTTAAGTAGTCAAGCCATGAGCTGCTGAGGGGATGCTGGGAAAAATAAGCAAGGTTATGAGTTCTGAAAGGGTTAATAAATCAAACAGAAGCCAGGCAGTTGTCTAAGCCACCCATTGCTTTTGATTTGGTTATTTTTACCTGTCAAAGTAAAGCTGAGAGTAGCTCTGTTAGTTACACTGAAATCACAATCTCACAAAATAAGGTCTTGGCACACAGAGTGAGGTTAATCCATTTGAAACTAATTCTCAACACAGAAAACTTTGTCTAGAGATTAGGTTATTGCCTGTCAGCATATAGAGCCTGTCCATTCTGCCAGCCACAGGCTCCACTGGGAATGGAAATTAAGCAGTGGATTAGGATTGTTAGGTCTCCAGCCACAAACGGTTGGAAAGAAAGCAAAGCTGTGGATCTGCCTCTTTCTGCAAAACCAGTTTGAAGACAAGCATTATTCTTTCTGGGCACTGCAGAACAGTTCTCCTCCAATGTGTTTTTTCTTCTATTTGTAGCATAATTCCACCTTGTCCTGAATATGGATCACACCAGAGTTGATGGAGAACACATACACCCTGGGTGCAATTTGCTTCCATGTTTCTACACCCATAGTTATTAGGAGTGTTTACCTAGGATCCATTGGCCAGGCAAAAATCTGAGAAGGTAAAAAATGGAATATAAAATCATTCTGAAACACTTTTCTATTCCACAATTTTGTGCCTATATGTTTCTACTGAGTTGTATCACTTTGACCAGGACCCAAAGTCCTAAGAAATGTCTTTTATCCAAAAAAATCGGTATTTTTAGATGCAATTCCAAGTCTGACACCAAGGCAACTGGGCAGAAAAATGAATGAATTAACTTCTTCTTTCCTAGTCTTTGTGTCACTCAGATGTTGATTTAAGACCCTGATTTTCTTCCATCTGGAAGAAGAAACTGGGTTGATGCAGTTTTTCTCATTCCCAAAGCTTTATAGCATATGTTCCAATTGGTCATTTTGTCACAAGTGTTTCTATTTTATATATACCTATATATGCAGTCTCAGAACTACTGGAGAAAAGTGACAAATAGTTTTGAAAGCTCAGGAAGTTCAGTAGATTCACTCAAAGATTTTCAATGCTTGCATAGTTCATCCGTCATACACAGCCTATTGCACCTAGAGTGTTTTCACCACTAGAACAGAAGGCAAGCTATCTTTTATTTGTGTGAAAATCGGTGTACAGGGTGTTGTATGCATTAGAGAACTTCATTGTTTGTGCTCACTTCTCCATTACTTCACTCCTAATTATATCGGGCTACCAAAAAGAGTGTTAGAATTCTACTTGAAAGTTCTACTGACTTCATTAGCAGTCTTGATGATCCAGCAAGGATAAGATTTCCAAGATTTCCATTTGTCATGAAGAATAATAGTTGCTTTCTCTTGGTCTTCACAAGAGGACTGTCAGAAAGATGTCTGCAATTCTCAACAAAAAGTATAAGAATACTGCTCCAATTAAGTGGCTGAGAAGTAAAAGCTGGTAAAAACATACCATAGATTGCCAAATCCCATCTGATTAGCAGGAGATTACATTTTCTTTTGCTGCCTCCCTGCATATAGCTTTCCTCCAAGTACTTTCATTAACAGCACAGCTAAAATGGGCACTAAACCCAATTACATGCTTTAGTCATACATTTCTATTAAGACGAATTAGTCAGATGTACTCTTGATGATTTTGTGTGACTCTAGCTGCTAAATAAAAGTGGTGCTGGCCAGCAGGGCAGGGTGAGCTCATGTCACTGTAACAATTGATGTTCTCCTCCAGAAGCACTTTGCCACTCCAAGTCTCTATTGAAATTAATGCTACCACATCCATTGAACTGGATGAGGTCCGTTGAATATGCTATAAAAAACAAGGTTTCCATCCAAAGAAGGGCTTGGCAGGACTGCAACATCCAAATGCATGAATCAGACTTTTGCTCCATATAGACCAAAAGTAGAAGGTTTCTAAACAGGATCTTAGACGTCTGTGTTTGATGGGAAGTTTCTCAAGCCCTCTGTGGCTTTGTTTCTACATCCATCCAGAATGGCTCCAGTCAAACGGTGAGTGGCCCACGCCAGCTGCTGTCTCAGAATCTAGCAGTCACTTTACACAATGCAGTAAAGAGCAGGGCGGAGACACCTGAGCTAGTTCTCAGACCAGCAGTGCTGTTATAGCCATATCAGCACCACTGAGCTAGTTAGCCCTGTTAACTCCTCACTGCACTGCAGACAATCACACAGAAGCCAAATCCCGTTTGCCTTGGTATGAGACAGTGGTTCCCACCTCAACACACTCAGCTGGAGGAGTCTTCATTCATGCTGGATTCATCCTTGGATTCCTGTGTTCATCCTTGAGGGCATCTTTGTCTTTTACATTGAATGGAGTGTAGTTTAAAATGAAAGCAGAATCTCAAACCCCTCCTCCATGAAATGTGTGTCCTTCAAGCCCCCTCTCTTTACATGTCATGCACCTTGTGTTCCCTTGGCACAGAGACCCAGCTGCAGTGGGAAGGTGGAGGTGCATGGTGTGGTAGTTGCTGCCACCCTCCTTGGTGGTGGAGGGCTCAACTCCAAGTGCTGTAAGTGTTAAGCTGGAGGTTCTCACCCCTTCTTCCCTGTGATTCCTTTTTGTTAAATCAGTACAATTCAATGAGGTCATGCCTGAAGCAGGTGAAAAAGACCAAATGGTTCCTAAGTCTGTACCACTACCTTTTCCTGCATGAGTTGTAGCTGTTGCCTCGGGCAGAGGCACACTGGCCTGCTTTCATGCCGCTTCCCACTCTGCTGGCAGTGTCACCTATTTGGCAGCATCCTGCCACTGTGAAAAAGCAGCTTCTGCCAGGTGCCCTCCTATATCCTTGACACTCATTCCAAGGCACAGCAGAGAAACATGTGCCACTGCTTGCAAACCTCCGCACCTCTGGCATAATATGGACGTTCAGAATACGGATAACTCACAGAATATGGGGCAAAGAGAAATGGGATACCAACACTTTCTCTTTTCTGAACTTGAAAAGAAAACTTCAGGCATTCCTTAGTTCCTTCAAATGTCAGCAATAGTTGCCAACCTGCAGGAGGTCTGACTCTGAAGCCAAAGCAGGCAATGGGTGGCCCGCATTTGTGCTTCGTTTCACATCAGGAGTGCACTTTTTGATTAAATATTTCAATTGTCACTGCTTAACTACACTTCAGTGTGCATTGCAGAGGAATCTCTCAAAATGGATGCTTTTGGATGACGCAAAGCCAAAAAACACACCGCCAGAGCACACCTACCACGCCTAGTCCCCTGTAGCACCCCAAAATGCAAATGGTGTGAATATGGGATACTCAAATCCAGCTGTTTCATTCTGCAGGACTCTGCTCATTGTGCCACACACTGTCCTTGCTAGCATACCTGCTCCCAGCCCTGACCTTGGCACCTGAAGTGTGGAGGGGAAGGGAGTCCTCACCCGCGCCTGGGCTCAGCCTCTCCTGCCAGCCAGCTCTGCCCCACTCTGCGTGCGAAACAGGTACTGGATGGGGACTTCACAGCTGGATTCTGCTGGAGCTGGAGCTGGCCCTGCATGAGGACCATTTACAGCCCTTAAAAATACAATAAAAATGAATGCTGCAAACTCATTCATCTTGAAAAATTCTGGAAAGTTCCCAAATCAGGCAGGAGCTCTGTATGGGTTACAATCTGTATAGGAAGCAGTCATCTGATGCACACAGCACTTCAGCAGCCAAAGTTTTATCCATAAGATAAGTCATGAGATTTTTCTGTTTGTACGGAAAAGGTAAATATCTGTTTAGGAATGCTGTTTGATCTTTACTTCTAGAGTTATTTTAAATCTAAATAGCCAATCTCATAGCTACTTGTCAAAATAATATGCACTTATGTCTTTTGATTCAAAAACACAGGAAAAAGAATATGCATCTTTGAAAATCTGATAGGCTGTAGATATTTTTTCTCTCTTCTATGTAGTAGACAAAAGGATTTATTTTTTTAAAACCAATGCAATACTGCTGTTAATTTCATTTGTCTAAAATAAGCCTCCCTTAATTGAGTCATGATATTTTCCCACTAAACCGTGGGAAACCATTTAGAACACAAGACGACAAATAATGCTGGAGAGACAGTGAAAATGAATTACCAGCACCAGAACCATCTAAAAATATCAGTCTGGAAGGAACCTATTAGGTTGTTGAGTCTGTTTCCTGCTTTCCTCAGAAAACCTATTATTTTAGCCTCTCCCATAATCTGGTATAACTCCATCTTCCAACAGATTGTTTTGCCCCTATCAAAAGGCCGAATAGAAACCCACTTCATGACTAGGCGTCTGTGCATTTGATCTTATGCCAGCTCTCCACTTTTACATAAATATTTCATCTTCCCATGATATCTACCCCATTGAAGTATTTTAACAGAGCAATCATATCCTTCCTCAGCTTTTGCTTTCCTAGACTATATAAACTATGGATATTTAAAGGCTACCTGTCCCTTCAGTGCAGCTTGTCATGGATGACTTCTAGTGCTGATCGCAGTAAGTAAATGCACAAACTGTTTAGGAAAAAGATTGAACTGCTGGAACCTAAGAGCAGTATAGATGCATTCATGGGTTGCTGTGCCTGACCTACCAAGTCTCTCAGCTGGCACTATTGCCCTTGTTAGATTAATTTCCACCATGTTCTTTTGACATAACATCTTTCAAAGAGTTTTTAAATTTTCATCATAAACAATTTTCAGTATTGACATGATAGCTTTGATATCTCGCTCCCGTTCACCTTCCTGGCACCATCCGGAGGTGGAATATGGCTGCAGATATGGATGGGTCTCAGGATGAGCTTTCATGAAAACGATCTCTGAAATGAGACTAGCAGAGCAACCGGAGCTTCTGAAGTTGTGTGAACTCTCATCTCCTGTGGGAATGTGTGAACACACATATTCTGTTCAAAAAGGCTGAACAGAAGGCTTTTTTACCACCTCCATCAATATGAACTTAATGCTTCAAACGTGCAATAAAAAATGTGTCTGCACTGTAAAACACATAAAAATTTACCAGGATCATGTAAATAAGAGCAGTGATAACAGATGCATAAATAAACATGGTATCATGGCATTCAATTTTCATTTGGCAGCTATCTCAAAAGCTGTTCCTGTGGGAAAGTTATCACACATAAGTCTTTACTAACCCATATAAATAAATCTGTCTGGTTCCGATTTGCCTTGTTACTGATGTAAGTTGGAAAATTGCCATCCCGAAGAGCAGACTTGGGCTCTCAGTGTTATTACAAAGTTCCCTGCTTTGCACTGAGGTGTGTTGCGTGGTGGCTCTTGAGAGGGCAGGGTCTGTCCATGAGTGTAGCGACAGCAGGTGTTTGATGCCTGAAATTCACAGCAAGTCCCCTTCTGATTGTCAGCTCTTATCACAAAAAAGTGTCTTTCTGTACGATGCCTTGTCTCATCCTCTCAGATGAATACATACACATGAAATTGAGTATATTATTTCAATTAGCTCTCTCTGTTTAGAGTATTAGGTAGCTTCCTTCAAGACAACTTAATTAACATGCAAATGCAACACCAAAAGTTGTAACTCCAATAAACATACCAAAGAGAACAGTTCTCACATTGTAGAAAAGTGAAAAAAAAGTCATAAATACAGAAAAAACAGTCATGACTTCTCTGTATTAAGACCATTTGTGGTCAGGTTTTGCATTTTTTATCTTTTTCCAGAAATGAAGCATTGCAGAAGAGACTGTAGATATGACCTTGCATGAGGTGAGAGAATGAAATATTCAGGTTTTTGTCTCCCGGGGAAGGAGGTAAAGGAACATAGGAAAAAATGTCTTTCCTTAGTAGAAAGGCACACGGGACTCATGAAACTGTAGCTTATAAGCTCTAACAGGACCATACACACTTGAGAATATAGCAAATGGTGACTGGCGAAGAGATTACTTAAAAGTCATTTTAATGAGGGTTATAAAAGCCTGGAGTCAGGAAAGAGAGAGGAGGTCGTAGTGCATATCTTGTTATCTAACAGCTGTAAGCTGCATATTGATCTGATTTTGGGCAGCGATAAACAAAGCCATGAACCCAGTTGAGGCAGATTGCAGAGTTTGGCACAAACATGCATCAGTCATTATTCACAATCTTATGTTAGTGGCACAACCCCAGTTAAGAGGGAGCTGTGTGAGGCTGGAGCTTTATTACAGAAACAAATTTGGGAAGCTGCTTGGAGATCCATCCCATGAGATGACCTTTTGCAGAACTTTGGACAAACATGCAGAAGGTCACAAAAATGCAAAGTAGCATAGGCAAAAAAGGAAAGAAGAAATTGAGGCCAAAAGAATTCAGAATAAGTTCAGGAATAATTTTAAAATATTTTACCTTTTTTCATAAAATCTTGTCGTCTTTCCTTTTCACTCCTTTTTTTTCATTATTTTACTCTTCTTTCCTCTCCAGTCCTCTTTTCTCAAGATAAGCTCATTAGAAAGGTTCATTAGTGCAGTCAAAAGGTAGCTAATATTCAGACTTTGTCTTCTGCCAGAGCAAAGTATATGAAATCTCACAAAAGGCAAGACATTCATTTGTGTCACCTATTGCAAAGAATTTCCTGCAAAGTTTTGCTTTCTGATACTAAATTAAGAGGAGCGCATAGAAGAAAGAGAGAGCAGGATGAAAAATAACTTGTAGAGACAATTTCAGTGAAAAATAGAAAGTAGAAGCCTATAAAGCACTCTTAAATTCAGGCTACTCCTTGTGTCAAACATCAGGAAAGTCATACTTTATAATTCATTTGGATGCTCATACCCTAAGGGATTCATGTTCAGCTGAAATAAAGGAAAACAGATGCTAACTCACATGTAAACACTGCCATGAAAAGCACATATTCTAAAGGCTATTTGTATCCTTTGCTTATCCTTCAAGTATATTTTTCTTGGTTGCTTTAGAGCATAGCTGGGACCACACGGGGCCCAGATCGAGCATAACTATTTATACTCAACTCCCACTGTGATGTCCCCTACCCTGGCTACCTTGCTTGAAGCACCAAAACCCCACCACATTAACTAGGAAGCTTGGGGTTGTCAAGTTGATGATTTACACAGGAGTGCCCAGACATGGTAGCATACCTCATTTGAGGAAAACTTTTGAGAGAAGTCTAAGATAATGTCTTACAAGTAACCCTGCCAAGCTCATCAAACTATCCCGAGAAACTCAGTACTGATCAACAGCCTGGTATGCTCTGTAGTATATAAATATGCTTTCTGTTACTTTTAAAAGCCACCCTTACTCTAATGTGAATACCCAGGGCAGGGTATATCTCATCCTCATCTCACCTCAGACATCCACAATAAAAGCAGTAGTAACAGATATAGCTATAGTTAATGATTCATTTCAGTCTGAGTTTTATCTGCAATAAAAAAATTGTGTTCCAGAAATGCCTATTTCTCTCTATTTATCATGGGGAATACGCTCAGGTGAGGACATCAACATAGCAGATGCCTAGCATGAGCTAAGGTGAGTCTCATTGCACTTGTCCACCAATTCCTCTCCAGTCTAGTATTTTTCAGTCCTTATTTCTTTTGCCTAGATATCTGATCACTCTTGCTGATTCAGTCGCCGAGGAGAGCAGCTCCAGCACAGGCACGGCCACACTGGGGAAGGGTTCGCAGCGGATAAAGCCGGCAAAGGGCTCTTTTTGGGGGGCTTTCGAAGCCGGGAAAAGCGGCTGGTGCGTGCCAGGGGCGGCAGCGCTGGGGCGGCTGCTGAGGCGGCGGGGGCGGGGACAGCACCCCATGGCGGTTCTAAACGGGCCATCCCGGAGCACACAGGCAGCCCATGGGCATCACCGTGGCACCGCGGTGGGAGCCGGTGAACAGGGCGCAGCGTCTTGCACGGTAGGTCACCAAAAGCTCTGCGTCTAAGCTGAGCACAAGCTGAGCAAGAGCCAGCAGAGGAGCAGCGGCATGCAGGGGCACGGGCTCAGGGCGCGCGGGAAGCTGACAGCAGAGGTTCATCACCTCCCGGCACAGGAGAAGAACGTGGCTGCACAACGGTCAAAAGCCACTGCAAGAAAGACTGTGGGAACTCAGACTGAGCTCCCGCACAAGCGTGTGGCTGTGCGGGTCTCGGGCTGCAACGAGTGCCTGAGCCTGGCACTGCTCTCACAGGGAGCCACAGACACTGCCTGTGTACGGTGTGAGCAAGTGAATGATCTGCTCAGGCAGGCAGCTGAACTGAGGGAAGAGGTAGGAAGGCTAAGAAGTATTAGAGACTGTGAAAATGAAATAGATTGGTGGAGCCATACCCTGAGGAAAAGGCAGCGGGAAGAGGCCCGATCAGAAGTGGATGATCCCCTTCCCTCCCGTCGCCAGGCAGAAGGAGGGGACTTAAGGGATAAGGGGGAGTGGAGTCGGATCCCTCCTCGGAGAGGCAAGCAAAACCCCTCACGGCCCCCCTCACCATCCCAATTGCCCTTGCGTAATAGGTGTGGGGCTTTGGAAATCGAGGACCAGGTGATTGAGAATGGAGAGGATGATCCATCCAGTGAGCTGCCCAGGGCTCGTCATTCCCCCCCACGCCTTACGACTTCCTCAACCAAGAAAAAAAGGAAGGTAATTGTAGTAGGTGACTCCCTTCTGAGGGGAACAGAGGGCCCTATTTGTAGACCGGACCCATCCCACAGGGAAGTCACCTGCCTTCCTGGGGCCAGAATTAAGGATATATGGAGAAAACTACCTTCTGTGGTTCAGACATCAGATTACTACCCGCTACTGGTATTTCAGGTAGGTGGTGATGAGGTAGGCACCAGAAGTCTGAGGGCAATGAAGAAAGACTTCAGGGCCCTGGGACGGCTGCTTAGGGGATCAGGAGCACAGGTAGTTTTTGCTTCTATCCCAACACTTACTAAGTACGATGAGAAGATTAACAGGAAGTGCCAACTGATCAATGCCTGGCTCGGGGAGTGGTGTCATTGGCAGGACTTTGGGTTCTTTGATCATGGGCTACTTTTCAGGACACCAGGCCTGCTAGCAGCAGACGGCAAATGCCTGTCTCAGAGGGGGAAAAGGGTTTTAGGGCAGGAGTTTGCGGGGCTCATTGACAGGGCTTTAACCTAGATTTGAAGGGGGTCAGGAATGGATCTGAACTTGCTAGCAAAAAGCCTGAAAGTGGCATGCTGGCACTGGACCTGGAAAAGAGAGGGGGTGTAACCGGGCTTCTTAGGCATAAGTCTGGCGGTGGCAGAAATTCAGCTCCCTCCAGCAAAAAGGAGAAAGGACCAATAGCCCAGCTGAAGTGCTTATACACTAATGCGCGTAGCATGGGCAACAAACAGGGGGAGCTGGAAGCCACTGTGCAGCAGGATAACTATGATGTAGTCGCCATCACAGAAACGTGGTGGGATGACTCACATAGCTATAGTGCTGCCATGGATGGCTATAGGCTTTTCAGGAAGGATAGGCAAGCACGGAGAGGCGGGGGTGTGGCCCTGTATGTCAGGGAGTGTTATGAATGCTTTGAACTGAATGATGGAGATAACGGGGTTGAGTGTTTATGGGTAAGAATCAGGGGGAGAGCTAACAGGGCAGACATCATAGTAGGAGTCTGTTATAGACCGCCCAACCAGGATGAGGAGGCAGATGAAATATTCTATAAACGGCTGGGAGAAGTCTCAAGATCGCGAGCTCTTGTCCTCATGGGGGACTTCAATTTGTCGGACATCTGCTGGGAATACAATACAGCAGGGAGGGAACAGTCTAGAAGGTTCCTGGAATGTACTGGGGATAACTTCCTGACGCAGCTGGTGAGGGAGCCAACTAGGAAATGTGCCCTGCTGGATCTGTTGTTTGTAAACAGGGAAGGTCTTGTGGGGGATGTGGTGGTTGGAGGCTGTCTGGGGAACAGCGATCATGAAATGATAGAGTTTTCGATTCTGGGAGAAGCAAGGAGGGGGGTCAGCAGAACTGTCACCTTGGACTTCCGGAGGGCGGACTTTGGGCTCTTCAGGAGCCTGGTTGACAAAGTCCCCTGGGAGGCAGTCCTCCAGGGCAAAGGAGCCCAGGAAGCCTGGATGTTTTTCAAGAAGGAAGTCTTAAAGGCGCAGGAGCAGGCTGTCCCCATGTGCCGGAAGACAAGCCGTCGGGGAAAAAGACCGGCCTGGCTAAACAGGGAGCTAGTGTTGCAACTTAGGGAAAAAAAGAGGATTTATGGCCTTTGGAAGGAAGGGCAGGCCACGCAAGAGGACTACAAAGAGGTAGTGAAGCTATGTAGGGAAAAAATCAGGAGGGCCAAAGCCCAGCTAGAACTAAACCTGGCTTCTGTTGTCAAAGACAACAAAAAAAGTTTATATAAATATAATAGCAATAAGAAGAGGACTAAGGATAATCTCTGTCCTCTAGTAGATGGGGCCGGTAACATAGTGACCAAGGATGAGGAAAAGGCTGAGGTACTTAATGCCGCCTTTGCCTCAGTCTTCAACAGTAGGACCAGTTGTTCCCTGAGTACCCAGACCCCTGAGCTAGAAGATGGGGATGGGGAGAAGAATGAAGCCCCTGTAATCCAAAGGGAAACGGTGAGGGACCTGCTTCACCACCTGGAGGTGCACAAATCGATGGGGCCAGATAGGATCCACCCAAGGGTACTGAAGGAGCTAGCGGAAGTGCTCACCAGGCCACTCTGCATAATTTATGAACAGTCCTGGCTAACTGGGGAGGTGCCAGCCGACTGGAGGTTGGCAAATGTGACACCCATCCACAAGAAGGGCCGGAAGGAGGATCCAGGGAACTACAGGCCAGTCAGTCTGACCTCGGTGCCTGGGAAGGTGATGGAACAGATCATCCTCAGTGCCATTACACAGCACATGCAGGAGAACAGGGTGATCAGGCCCAGTCAGCATGGGTTTGTGAAAGGCAGGTCATGCCTGACAAACCTGATCTCCTTCTATGATAAGGTGACTCACTTAGTGGATGAGGGAAAAGCTGTGGATGTTATGTACCTGGATTTTTGCAAAGCTTTTGACACCGTCTCCCACAGCATTCTCCTGGAGAAACTGGCTGCTCATGGCCTAGTCAGGTGGACTCTTCACTGGGTAAAAAACTGGCTGGATGGCCGTGCCCAGAGAGTGGTGGTAAATGGAGCTAAATGCAGCTGGTGTCTGGTCACAAGTGGTGTCCCCCAGGGCTCAGTGCTGGGGCCGGTTCTCTTTAATATCTTTATCAATGATCTGGATGAGGGGATCGAAGGCACCCTCAGTAAGTTCGCAAATGACATCAAACTAGGTGGGCGTGTTGATCTGCTTGAGAGTAGGGTGGCCCTGCAGAGGGATCTAGACAGACTGAGCCGATGGGCTGAGGCCAACGGTATGAGGTTCAACAAGGCCAAGTGCCGCGTCCTGCATTTGGGTCACAACAACCCCATGCAGCGCTAACAGAATTGGGGCGGAGTGGCTCAAAAGCTGCCCAGCAGAGAAGGACCTGGGGGTGTTGGTGGACAGCCGGCTGAATATGAGCCAGCAGTGTGCCCAGGTGGCCAAGAAGGCCAACAGCATCCTGGCCTGCATCAGGAATAGTGTGGTGAGCCGGACTAGGGAAGTGATCGTCCCCCTGTACTCGGCACTGGTGAGGCCCCACCTCGAGTACTGCATTCAGTTTTGGGCCCCTCACTACAAGAAGGACATTGAGGTGCTGGAGCGTGTCCAGAGAAGGGCTACCAGGCTGGTGAGGGGTCTGGAGAACAAGTCTTATGAGGAACGACTGAGGGAACTGGGGTTGTTTAGCCTGGAGAAGAGGAAGCTGAGGGGAGACCTTATCACCCTCTACAACTACCTGAAAGGAGGTTGTAGAGAGGTGGGGGCTGACCTCTTCTCCCAGGTGACAAGTGATAGGACAAGAGGACATGGGTTTAAGTTATGTCGGGGGAGGTTTAGACTGGATATTAGGAAACATTTTTTCACTGAAAGAGTTATTAAACATTGGAATAGGCTGCCCAGGGAGGTGGTGGATTCACCATCTCTGGGGGTGTTTAAAAAAAGGGTAGATGTGGTACTTAGGGACATGGTTTAGAAGTGGTTTTGTCAGGGTAGGTTAATGGTTGGACTTGATGATCTTAAAGGTCCCTTCCAACCTCAGCAATTCTGTGATTCTGTGATTCTATGATTTTTCTTCTGGAACTGTCTTGTCCTCATTTAAGATTTCATAGAATCATAGAATGGCTAGAGTTGGAAGGGAACTTTGAAGATCATCTAGTTCCAATCCCCCTGCCATAGGCAGGGACGCCTTCCACTAGACCAGGTTGCTCAAAGCCCAATCCAACCTGGCCTTGAACGCTTCCAGGGAGGGGGCGTTTGGCATCCACAACTTCTCTGGGCAACCCGTTCCAGTGTCTCACCACCCTCACAGTAAAGAATTTCTTCCTACTATCTAATCTAAATCTACCCTCTTTCGGTTTAAAACTGTTACCCCTCATCCTATCACTACCCTCCCTGATAAAGAGTCCCTCCCCATCTTTCCTGTAGGTCCCCCTTTAAGTACTGGAAGGCCACTACAAGGTCTCCCTGGAGCCTTCTCCAGGCTGAACAACCCCAGCTCTCTCAGCCTCTCCTCATAGGAGAGGTGCTCCAGCCTTCCAATCTTCTTCGTGGCCCTCCTCTGGACTCACTCCAACAGGTCCATGTCCTTCTTATGTTGGGGACCCCAGAGCTGGATGCAGTACTCCAGGTGGGGTCTCACCAGAGTGGAGCAGAAGGGCAGAATAACCTCACTCAACCTGCTAGACACACTTCTTTTGTTTGATGCAGCCCAGGATGCAGATGGCGTTCTGGACTGTGAGTACACATTGCCGGCTCATGTTGAGCTTCTCATCAATCAGCACCCCCAGGTCCTTCTCCTCAGGGCTGCTCTCAATCCATTCTCTGCTGAGCCTGTGTTTGTGTTTCTGATTGCCTCGACCCAGCTGTAGGACCTTGCACTTGGCCTTGTTGAACTTCATGAAGTTTGCACAGGCCCACCTCTCCAGCCCGTCCAGGTCCCTCTGGATGGCATCCCTCCCCTCCAGCACGTCTACCTCTCCAAACAGCTTGGTATCATTGTCAAACTTGCTGAGGGTGCACTCAACACCACTGTCCACGTCTCCAACAAAGATGTTGAACAGCATGGGTCCCAGTACTGACCCCTGAGGAACACCACTTGTCACTGGTCTCCACTTGGACACCGAGCCGTTGACCGCAACTCTTTGAGTGCAACCATGCAGCCAATTCCTTATCCACCAAGTGGTTGATCCATCAAATCCGTGTCTCTCCAATTTAGAGACAAGGATGTTGTGCAGGACAGTGTCAAATGCTTTGCATAAGTCCAGGCAGATTATGTCAGTTGTTCTTCCCTTATCCACCAAAGCTGTAACCCCGTCATAGAAGGCCACCAGATTTGTCAGGCACAATTTACCCTTGGTGAAGCCGTGTTGGCTGTCACCGATCACCTCCTCGTTTTCCATGTGCCTTAGTAGAGTTTCCAGGAGGATCTGCTCCATGATCTTGCCAGGCTCAGAGGTGAGACCAGCTGGCCTGTTCCCTGGGGTCTTACATATTTGATCTCACATATCTCTTGGTTTGTTAGACTGATATGAATGTTGCAGTAGTTTCAGCCACCAGCCTTTCAGAACTCTTGCTGGTGATCTGGACTGGCTTCTGTCTGATGGTTGTGAATGTACTTTTGACTTATATCAGGGTGAATAGGGGCCAATTACTTAAACCCAATTAAACCCAAAGTCAGCCTTCTCATTTCTAATTATTTGAGACAGCTGAGTAAGCAAACATGTTTGGATCAATGCACATTTTTTCACTGCAGACAAGGCTGATAATAGGTAGATATAATCACTTCTGCTATGTTAAAAATCTTCTTTGAAAAAGCAAGATGTACTTTTCAAAGTTGCTGTAAGTACCACTGAGTTTTTAAAAAAGCTGTGAAATCTTTGGCTTTCTCACACATTTAAACGTCAGGATAATTCTCTGCATCCTGCAATGTGTGCTGCAGCACCACAGAAGGATCAGAAGCAGCTGAGAGGTGGCAGCATCCAGGAAGCTGATGTGAGAATTGCTTTGCTGCTCTGTGAAGTGTTGACGATGCTTTGTTCTGTCTCGAGCTTCTGGAAAAATGGAAATTCATCCCATTGAAAGTCTACACATTTGAAAAGCATAGTTCAGCCCTGAACTGGAAGTTTGGGGGTTTGTGAGCTGCACGATTAGAAATATTTTGCTAATTTTTGTAAAAGATTTTAGCAAAAAAAATGCAATTTACTGATTTTACTAGTTTTTAGTAACAAATGCATGGCCCCTAAGATGGAGAAGCTTACTTCCAGTTGGAAAATTAATTTTGTTTCTGTTGTTTTAAAATGGCAAATAGAAAATCCCCCAAGATAATTTTACTTTTCTTCCAGAAAATTGTTCTAATGGAAAATTCCTAAGCAGCTCTAAATGAAACAATGCAGTTAGGAACACTATCTGACACAGTAGGGACTTCAAAGTGCTGGTGTGTCTGTTCAGTTTTTATGTTTTTCAGTAGCCATTTATTTAACATTCCAAAATTTCTTTGAGACTTCTTGTTTAATATTTATTATTCCACTATCAGATACGTCCAGAACAGGAAATTCCTCCAAGTTACAGACTTTTGCTGCTCTCCAGCGCTGCTGTGGGATATCCATGTCTTGTCTTTTTGGAGAAAAATCAGTTGCAGCTAGGGAAACAGGCTTACAGGGTTCCTACACTGCAATCCTGAGTTTCTATGCTAGATTCTGCTTTTAAGACTGATCTGGTTGAAATAGCCAAACATCAACTTATTCCATTATTGCTTTGTATTTCCCAGGAGCTTTAAATTGTTGCCTACTTTTAACCCCACGTTAAACAGATTATCTGCAATTAAAAGCCCAGTTCCAAAAATATGCTGGCTACTTCCATTGCACTGTGCAGCAAAAAACCTTCTTGTGGGAATACCCTTGAGGTCTTTTTGCTCAAGTATTTCTGTGATATGATTTACCTGTATGTTTAGGTGATAGTTTTTAAGCAATAGCTTTTTTACTTTCCTGCCGGTGGCACTTGTGCAAACTGTCAGGAAGAATCCTGGGGTTTCCTTTTTGATTTGTTTGTATCACACCTTAACCCCCACAGCTCCCACCTCAGCAATGCTGTAATTCATCTCGCTTTGTGTGAGCCATTAAGCAAAGCAGGAGGTCGTTCAATAAATGCCTGCAATGAAGATGCCGTGGCCCTCAGGGCAGAAATTCTGTTGAATACTGCAATAAATTCTTACTGATGCTGTGGAATACAGGAATGATCACGCTGTTGAACTTACCATTAGTTTTATCTGCAGACTCAATAAGGAAGCTATTTCTCAGAATAAGGACAGGTATTACAGAATCTCCTAGATTGGAAAAGACCTGTAAGATCATCTAGTCCAGCCCCCAGTAGTTGTAGCTTTTAATTTGAAGTAGTAATAAAACATATTGAGGTGAATATCACTTTTCTTTTGTTGCTTCCCTTCAGACCTTGGTCCCACTCTTCTTGTGATTAAGGTTTTGTACCAAACTTAAGGCTGTGCATTCATGCATTGTGTTTAAATACATTTGGAGTCCTCTGTGAACTGGCTGGTTTTGGCCCATTTTTTTCCTATTTAACAACTTACTAAATACAATTCCAGCGCTTGGCTCTAGGTCAGCATGTGCTGCATCTCCAGCCCATGAACTCGCATGGTGGATGGCTTCTGGGTGAGCACCTCTGCCCCTCTCCTCCCAAAGTGACAACTCACCCGGCCCGCCAGCAGCAGCCTCACCAGCTGTACTGGTAAGCTAAGCAGTGCTCTGGTGCAAACTGGGGCAGTCCTGCAAACCCCGACTCCCGTGGTGCAGAAGCTGCCTGGATTTGGCCCAGGCTGGGCAGCTCTCCCCTAACCCAACTCTGTCCTGTGCAAGTAGCTCGCTCTGCCTTACTGCAGGAAAATAATCATAGAATGGTTTAGGTTGGAAGGGACCTTAAAGATCTTCTACTTCCAAGCCCCCTGCCATGGGCAGGGACACCTTCCACTAAACCATGTTGCTCAAAGCCCCATCCAGCCCCAGAAGCAGCCCCAGAACCGGGGAGCCCCACCATGTGCAGCAGAGCCCATGCTCACACCAGTGGCTGCTCCACAGCCATAAGGAGTGGGACTGTCTTGGTGTGGCTGAAGATGTTCCTGGACCCCGGTGCCCGTTAAAAACAGCGATGTCAAAGAGCACGCAGCATTGTGCGACCCCAGTCCTCTCATCCCCTGTCCTGGGAGCTCAGAGGGTTTTCCCCACCACCCCAACCTTGAGTCACCTGCACAGAAGAAGGGAAAAACAAGGACATGGCACTGGCCATGTGCTGTAAATGTCTGGTTGCTGTGAGATGGCATTACTGTCCACACCAGGGCAAAGTGCATTGGTTTCAGCTGAGTGAAAGCCTCCCCACGTAGAAGTGGCCTCGTGGGCACAAGGGGGAATTGCCGAGCTGGCCGGGGAGACCTGTACCACAGCGGTGGGGCTGGCTAAAACTTAGCAGCTGCCTAATGATGCTTTGGATGGTGAGTCACACAGAGGATAGATGCTGCATCCTAAGCTGTGGCAGCTTTTGGAAATGAAGCCTTGGATGAATTTCTCTAGGTCTGTCATCCTCCATGATAAATTTAGGCAGCTGAACATGCACACATTCACTTGCAAGTGACAGCTGACATTTCCTAACACTATTACATGGAAAACCTATGCCAGATGGACAATCTTGTCAGGAGCAGCATTTGCTCATTTTCTTTCTCTGGTACTGTGCTGAAATACAAGATGGCTTGAAAAAAAAATAAGAGCTGCATTAAAAATGTGCGAGTTGCAAAGCTGCACACTTTAGAAATCTCTAAAGTGTCCTTATGGCCCCTTCTACACATGGACAACTATAAATCTTTAATTACATGCTCACACACTGTTTTTCACTGAACCTTGTCTTGGGCAGTAGCTGGATATTCAGTGTGTCTCTTCCTGTCATTCAGAGGGGCCTAGTTTAGCACATTTCACCCAAACTGAATAAAAAAGATTGTACTTGATGGACCTGTGATGTTCCCACCATAGTAACTGAGTGTGTCATAAGTCTTAATCATGCTTCAATGATATTTTTCCTTATTTAAAATGGGGAAAATGAGTCGCAGGCAGAGAGTGGCCAAAGTTGGCAAGTATCCATCAACTGCAAAAGCCCAACTTCAGGATGATTTTTTTCATAATATTTTATTATAGCGCAGAACCCACCTTTTCTCCCCTCTCTGGAACTGCTGACATGTCCTAGCTCCTGTGCTGTGGTTCCCAGGACACTTCAGTTGTGCTTTGGGGCACCAGATTAATTCATTAGCTTGTACCAGCTCGTGTCAATAGCTTGCACCTACGCAGTTAGAAGCTGCCACTTCTGTAATACTTCACTGGCAAGTGTGAAACATGTAAGAGTCTTCCTAACACTGCTTTGCTCAAGGAGGTCTGCACCATCTCCCTCCTCAGAAGTTGATATCCTAATGGCAACTCCTGTGAAGGACTAAGAAATAAGCTTTCACAGCTGTCACCCTCCAGAATGACAGCAAAGAAGAGCAAACACGGTATGCTTCATTGCTACTACCCAAGCCAGAGCTGCTACGGACACATGTAATCTGAGGCTGTCAGAATCTTGTTTTGATAGTGCAAAATGTTTTCACAGGGTGCTTTGCCATGCGTTCGTGATTAATCTTGACTGAAATTTAGAATTTCAGTTTTGGAAATTCTGACAATGAAAATTAAATACAATCTGAATATTAGCCAACATTTTAAACTAATGGTTACAAATTTTCTCTTACCGACAATGCACCATCTGTACCATCAGAGAGAAGAGAGTGTGACATGAAGTCCAGAACAGAGCCTGCCCAGAAGCCAGCCTTCTAAGCACAGTTTCCCAGAGTCTCTATGGCAGCATAATACCATAGCGTGGTTTCTGTTCTACTCAGTAAATTCAAATACCTTGATGTGGAGTTCACTTATTCAAAACACAGTATTGTATTTCACCTTTCCTGCTTGAATCCTGAAACATTCCATGTGGAAACCTTAGCCCTACAATAATCTTTTCAACTTAACATTTTCTACCAATTCGTTTCAAAGGAAACAACTCTCTCATTCCTAATATTTATTAGCTTTTATTTTAATTTTTCTCTTATGTTTTTTTTCTTCTAAAAGAAATGTAGTATGGTATCCTTTTCCAGTCTCCCAAGAAACTTCAGTACCTTCTGGGTGCATCTGTTTCCCATTCTTTTCCTCCCCTGTATTTGCATACCAAAGCCCACTAGCCTTAGCATGAGTAAAATGATATATGCAAAGGTTTTGCTCTTCCCTTGTAGTTTCTGATAGAATGAGTACTGTATACTTTCATTTGAAAGTACTTGTACTCTTTATTTCCAATTAGTCTCATGGGTATTCCTTTTTACTCGCCATCCGTTTGAGGAAGAAACTCAGACTGGTTAATGAAACCCTGAAGCCAAGGGTGACTTAGTGAGAGGTGGAAGACTGGATAACTGCCTGAGCCTTGATAAGTTATCACTTCAAAACACGCCTTCATTTGGTAACCTGTGGAGTGCCCTGCTACTCCTCCTCTAGCAAGTAGCGGAGCGCGATGGAAAAGGGTCCGTAGATCAAAACATCTGGTGCGGAGCGCACAGCATCAGCATGGTACGGGCTCAGGGGAGTTTACTTTTGACTGGTGCCCATCCAAGCCAGGGAGCTGAATGCCCACCCGCAGCTGCAGTTTGTTATGGGCTGTCTCCTGCAGGAGGACGTCTGGCGGCTTAGCTTGGCTGAAAGGGGTCGGTGTGGTATGCACTGAGGTCAGTCTGCGACAGGCACCAAGCCGCAGTAAGGAGGGCATTTAGGGGCTTTGCTTCAAGAGTGCAGTGGTGATCCAAACTGGAACACCCTCGTAGATGCACCGAAGGCTGACCCCCGGGCACAAAAAAGCCTCCAAAAGTCAACAGATATTCACATTATAACTGCGTGCCATGTCCAATGCAAAATATCCAGATTATTACTGACTCACATTCAGCATACCTGGGTTCACAACCCTAGCAAACAGACCTGGCCATCTCACACCAATATTGCTGATTATAACGTACAGAGCTAAATAAACAGCCCGCTTTCTTTTGTAACGCTTTCCACATGTGATACCTTCTTAACTTCACGGTTGATTTTGAAAAAAAAGACAGAATAGAAAAAGCAAAGCAAGCATTTTGAATCCTCTTACACATCTTTCATTTTTACCAATAGGCATGTGGAATAACTTTACACTGACTTCTGCAGAGGCACCGAGGAACAACGGTGCCTCTCAGAGGAGAACCTGAGTTGGTGTTTCCATTTTAGCTGGGCTGTAACAGCAGCTATCTGGCACTGCTTAGATGTATTGTAGCAGATTCCTGTTCCAGAAGTACTTTTTCCCTAGTGCTATGCAGATTTAACAGCTCAAAAACCTACAGTGTACTAATGTTGACTTCTGAAGGCTGTATTATTCCTGTAATAAATGAGGGGACCTGAGAGACAGGCTACCTTACAAAAAGCTGCTATATGACCTGAAGAACAACTGCATTCCTACAAATATTTTCTAGGACATCTCCTTCACCAAATCATCCAGACTACTATTCCCTAAATACAAGATGACATTTTTCTCTCAGGAAATCATGAAACAATTATATATCAAAGTCATGATGGAATTCAGAATGTCTGAGGGATTTACATTTTCATCCACCCTCACTCCTTATTTATTAGAAAACTACATTTTACCCTTCAGATTAGGATGTGCTTCCTAATTCTCCCTCAGTTTCAACTAAACTGTAAACCTGACATGTTATCTCAATACGCCAGGCAAATAAAGTTGTATCACATATTTGTGTAATTCTGCAGTACATCACAAGAAAATTTGCTGTCACATGAACTGCTTTTTTTCAGGGTATAAAGAGAAGTTGACCTTTAAGTAAGTCTTTAAAACTTGGGTTTGGAGTTGTAGAGTATGACATTTGATCAGCCATTTGTGCTGAGCTCATCTTAACTTCATTCCTGTGTATTTGCAAGACACTGGTGCTATCTTTAATTCATACTTCTCTTTCATCCTCTGCTACTGACACCAATTTTAGAGCTCAGGTTGCAAAATGTTGCAAACTGGTAATCTGAATGTGGTTTTTATTGAATTGTTATCTTGGTTTGAACTATTAAATTTATACTGCACACCTCTGTGCCTAATTCAGAGAGAATTTCACAGTATTTAATTTGGCATGGTCCTTGGAGATCTCGTACTCTTAAAACAGAGAGCCCTTACTAGGAAATAATTGTCAGAAAAAAACCCTTTTAATGCCAAGAAGGCAGCACTCTGCAGCCCTCTTTCTTGGTATTCTTACAACTGCTAACAAAGGACTTCACGGATACAATCCCCCAGGAACATTGCCTAAAACTATGTCAGCTCCCTATGACCTAGAATGGGATATGCTTAAAATAACTAAGTAGAAGATGACTTCAACATTTAAAAAACTTAAGGACCCCAGAAGGGTCAATGGGATCACCATATCCATCCTGCCCTGACTGTGTTCACCAAATGGGACTTCTCTTTCTTCTTTGCGTTTTTTAATTCTTTACTGTCTCAGCATTGTGGAATAGTATTAGCAGATTTGCTTTTTTTCTTTTTCCTAAGTGAATTATATCTTTCTAACTTTTATATCCACTGACTTTCATAAATAACTTGAGGCAATAAGAGATACTGGCCTCTGCCTGTCATGGGCATCTTTCAATTTAAGATGCTAGTTTGGAAGAAAGATGAGCAAAACAAGAGATTCAGATGAATTTCCAAAGTCTGTGGGGCATGGCTTGGACCTAGTTGGCTAAAAGTCAAGCAGTAGCTAGAAAACTGCCATTTTATTTTTCATAATGTAGTATTTATTGGAGAGAAAACTATAGGAATTATGCAAGTAAACATAAAGGGAAAAGGGATAACATTACAGATAATCTTCTTCAACATTAAAAAGAAAATAATGTTACCCATCCATTTGCTCAGGAAATGAAGCCTTTATATGAGTTGCCAAGAACAGCAATTGTTCTTCATAGACAGACTGTTTAAGTATAAAGGAAAGCTGATGAACTGATAGTGATTCCTGTCTTAGAGGCAGGATTGATAGCTCCCACAGCTGGAGGGAAGCCAGAGACCAGGGGAAAAGCAGAGTATGGGTCTTCATCAGTTCCTTGCTAGTGCATGAGCAAGGTCAAGAAAGGAGCTAAACTTTGCTCATTAAAGGACAAGATGACATATCCTGGAGAAGATGGCAGGATCACAGTCCATGGAGGTGAAAGATATATCATGTAGTTATGGAATGGAGGTGGAAAAGGGAGACAGACTAGTTGGACAAGGAGGTAAGGACTGGGACGTCATACCAGTCCCAGTGAAAGAAGTGGGGACCTACAGAGGTTAAATGGAGAGAGGGACAAGCTGAGACTGAGAAAGAGGGAGAGGAGGTGAGCAATAAGAGTGATGAGGGGCTGAACAACAGACATCAGGAGGAAATGGGACTGACTGAGACAACAATCTAAACAAGGGCAGAAAAGGAAAGAGGTTGACACAGCTTCTGAAGGTGTTGGGAGAAGGAAGAAAGAGTGAAATAGGAAAATGGGACTAGGAGAAATAGAGGGAGCAGAAAAAGCCTGAGAGGTGATAGGACACCTGGAAAGGAACTGGCTACAGGAGGAGACCCCAGTTGGGAGGAGAAGAGGTGGGGAACTAGAGGAGATAAGACTGGAGCTATATGGATGAGAAGAGCAGTATGGTAATGGGAAAGAGGGGCAAGGAAAAGACCACTGATTAATAGAAAGAATGGATGGCATCCCTCCCCTCCAGCATGTCTACCTCTCCAAACAGCTTGGTATCATTGCCAAACTTACTGAGGGTGCACTCAACACCACTGTCCACGTCTCTGACAAAGATGTTGAACATCATGGGTCCCAGTACTGACCCCTGAGGTACACCACTTGTCACTGGTCTCCACTTGGACATCGAGCCATTGACCACAACTCTTTGAGTACGACCATCCAGCCGGTTCTTTATCCACCGAGCAGTCCATCTGTCGAATCCATGTCTCTCCAATTTAGAGAGCAGGGTATCGTGTGGGACAGTGTCAAGTGCTTTGCACAAGTCCAGGTAGATGGCATTGGTTGCTCTTTCCTTGTCCACTACTGCTGTAACCCCCTTGTAGAAGGCCACCAAATTTGTCAGGCACAACTTGACCTTGGCGAAGCCATGTTGGCTGCTGCCAATCACCTCCTTATTTTCCATGTGCCTTAGCAGAGTTTCCAGGAGGAACTGCTCCATGATCTTGCCGGGCACAGAGGTGAGACTGACTGGCCTGTAGTTCCCTGGGTCTTCCTTTTTCCCCTTTTTGAAAATAGGGGTTATATTTCCCCTTTCCCAGTCAGCAGGAACCTCACCAGACTGCCCCGACTTCTCAAATATAATGGATAGCATGAAAAGAAAAGCACGAAAGAGTGCATTCACAGCATCCAAATTGCATTCTTACACTGCTCGTCTCTGCAACTGTCTAGCTACCTTGTTTAAAACTGAAAGTGGAACACGGCTTTAAAGGATCAGTAGGTTCAGTGAATAATTTGAAAATTGGTGTGATAAGAAACTGTAAAAGGAACACATTATTTAAACCACTTGAATCACAGTCAACAACACTCCTGAGTGCTGCTCAGAGGAACTCATAACCATAGAGCACACAAAACCACCCGGGCGCATCTATTTTAGTTACTTCCTAGCTTCTCAGGAGGGCCATTTTTTAACGTTGAAAGATTTCGGTTTAAACAAGAGGTCAGTACCTGCTGTCTCAAATTAGACATTAAGTGGCGCCTTAGATGCTGACTGAGGCATAAGCAAGCTGTAGCCACAGTTTATGTTAGTATCTGAAGTTCATCCTTGTGTGATAAAGGCTGTGGAGACAATGAGAAATGAGTTCTGCAACAGTGGTCCCTGCAAGCAAATACAAAGTTTGAACTCTGGCACAGCAGTTTCCCAAGAAAAGGTAAAATTTGAGCCTGAAGCACTTTCCAGAAATACACTTAGCTCATCACTTAGTTAAAAACTGTGAATTCAATGGATAACCTGGAGGGATAATCTCAGCAGCCACTCATAAGCAGCCACTATTTTGCTTTTTCTGCCCATCTTTTTCTCAACATCAGATCAATCAGCTCAGGCTAAGTGAGGCAGAAATGATTATTTTTAACAGAATCCAGCTGGGCAGGCTTTGCAACTGCTTTCTGACAGTGAATTCAGTTGCAAAAGTAAGTGGAGACAGTTCCTATCACGTCCTGCGTGTGCTAACACAGAAAGACATTAGATGGCTCTGCTGGCACAGGCAACACAACTGTTGCATGCAAACGTGTCCATCATCTTCTGCACATTTCTTCTGAAGCCTGGTTGCCAAAGGGACTCCAGGCTCCCTATTGGGAAAAAACCCTTCCTCCTTCTAGTAGAACATGTCTTTCAAGATTTATGAAAGATTTACCTCTGCTGTATACACAATCTGAGCGATGAACACACTCTTCCATGCCTTGTTCTCCTCTGGAAATGGAAATAAAGTGCTTTAAATGTGTTTCTGTACATTGTTGTATGAGCTTGTCACATGTGGCCACCATGCCTTTCCGGGTCCCTTGTACTGAAGCTTTTAAAAGATAATTGCGAGATAATTAATATTGGCTATTCAAGATGTGCTCTTAAGAGTTTTTTTTCCCCAAAATTACTGTTATCTTTATTCTGTAAAACCTCCTGATTTTTTTCTGCTGGTATAAAATGTTTATTAAAAAAGGATCAATAGAAATTTTAATCTAGACCAGAGTTCCCTCCATTGAGTCCAACACACAAACCTCCTGGTAAAAGGCAGAACTGGATTTCTGCCCAATTCTTTGTCAGTGCTCATGCAGAGAAGAAAAGGAAGCACCTGAACATTTTGAAACAGTACTGTGGGGGCCTTGGGCTGGGCCTTTTCAGTAGAAGCAGAGCAATTTACTCATTGATTGGCCAGAAATGTCCAAGAAAAGGTGTTTACCAGGAGTAAGCTTATATCCATCACATACTTTCATGGACCCATTTCTGCTTTTCATATGGTTCATTCTGGCGCCACTGTTATCATATATTTCAAGGATTCTCACTAAAGATGATGCTTTTTTACGGAGGTAGGCAGCTGTGTGATTTATTTATACTATATGTACAATAAAGATTAAATACTTCCTAATACTATTACAGAATCACGTGGCACTTGGGAAAGGGCTGAAGAAAGATGCAACTGCCTCGGTTGAAATTTGTTTTCAGCCTGCACCATTTCACCATTAAGTATGTTTTATAAAGCAATGAGCTTGAACTAGTTCTGAAAAAACAATATAATATATAAGCTTATCTAAAACAAGACCACTGGGAACTTTCTCAGGGAAATAAAGAATCTTGTTAAAATATACTCACCAAATGTCATCATGCTTTGTGTGAAAATTGGAAAGTATTTAAATTCAGAAGAATACAAGCAATAGCAGCTTTCTTGTGAGAGAAATAGGAGAAAGATTACCAAAAGGAGAGGAAGGCAGTGGGAGAGACAGACGCGAATCAAAATCTGTGGTTAAGAGTTTCAGGCTATTAAATGATCCACTATACAGATTCAAGCTGAAGGCAAGGCCTATAGGTTAGAAGTTGGAATTCCTTCAAGACCTTGTTTTGCTGACACTGAAAACTGACTTATCAATATTCTAGGAAGCATCAGTAAGGGCAGAAAAAGTGATTTTTGTGCCCTAGGAGAACAATTTTCTACATCTGAGGATGTTTACCGGTTTCTGTGGAGTCCAAGGATCACACCCAAAGGGAGAATCAACACAGTTACTATTTGAGAACAGGCTCTGGGAACAAAAAAAATCAAGTAATGTGTGAAATGGAGACGTTCCCTATTGCATTTTTTAAGTTTTTAAGCACTGTTAAACATAGAAGTAGATGCAGGTTAGCGGCAGAGTGATCTGCCTAATCAGTAGCTTTGTAAGTTCCAGTTACAGAAATGTACCTTGGATAGTATGTATAAGGAACTGTGTGGAAATAAGGAAGTATTTAAATTCTAGATAATATAAAAAATTGCAGCTTTTTTTTGTGAGAGAAATGAGAATAAGATTAATAAATATTCTTGGACATAAAATAAAACACTTATTTTTATTACTGCAGTTATTATTTAGCAATAAAAGTATTATTTAGCAGTACTTGGTTTTGTTGGAAGGGTGTGCTGAACAGATAACAGGGTTATCCTATCACCAAGCATCCCAAGAAGCCATCTATGAGATCAGGTAACTTTGATGTCAATATTTTTCACATACTAATTCAGTCAGATTCTGATATTATTATAACCATAGAATTGCTATTCTTATAGAGGTGATGTGAAACCTGTTCTAACAAAAGAATAAACCCCCTCAAATATACTGTGGGATACTTGCCTACATTTAGTGTACAAGGAATTAATAAATTAGCTGTTCTTGCGGAGAGCATGGACCACCATCTGTTCCCAGTGGACAGTATGGAGGAAACAGTTCTGTAAGATGAATGCAAGCCATACTCTATTTTATGTGCTGGTAAAAACACAACCTAAACATGCACTCTGCTATTTGATCCTACACCTATATTCTTAAAACTTGCAACGAGACATGAAAATTGTTGTCAAGTATATTTCAGTGTTTTACTACAGAACTAAATAGCATAATAAGAAACAGGTATCTGTGCTGAGATTGTTGTCTCTGTAGCCAGCAATGAACATTGTTAATGTAATGAAATGTAGGCACTCCAGAGCTGCATTTGGGTTGATGTTTCAGTCCAGGTTACACTGTGCAGAAGCGCATGATATTAAGATACAAGGTGTAACAATGAGCTACGAGTTGAGATGAGAGATATAAGATAAAATGAGAGGAAAAACCTTTCCTAAAGGTACGGTACCACTAGGAATTATTACAAAGTCCAACCAATTTAATGGTCGAGCAAACACCTTGTGACCAACAAGGCAAACTGAGCACGGAGGAGGTTAGTTAAGACACTTCTCCCTGCGTAGGCTTGGCAGCTGCTGGGAATGCTCAGCTACCAAAGCCTGACCAGCAAAACACGGGGTTGTCATCTCCAGAGAGAGGATCAGCATGCTGTGTTCTCTGCATACTGCAAGAAGTAAATCAGCAGAGACAGTATTTGGATCTGACGCCCTGAGTGATTTGTGGCAATGGACCACCAAACACCATGCCCAGAGACTGGCAGAAGTACAGGCAGCAATGAACATGTAGTAGCATGACACTGTTTCGTTCACTATTATGAAGAAAACTGCCAAACTGGAACACCAGACAAACAGATCATCAGATAGCACCAGAGATGATCTTGATTGGCCAAATAATGTGAAAATTGTTGAATGACAAGAAATCAACAGAACAGTGAATTCCGAGACTGAATAAAATTCAGTGGAAGACTCACAGTGGGATTAAAAACAATGATGTTTCATCAGTAATTATCATGGTTAAAGATACCATTTATTAAAGCTGCCGGTGGAACAAATGTCTATTGAGAAGTCAACATTATCTTCCTTCACTGTAGACTCCCTTTACACTCACTGACACAGAAGAGGCCCTTTGGGGACACAAAACCTCGTATCCTAAGGTAGGCACCTAAAATACGTCTGAGAGTCTTTCCTGTGCACTAGTGATGAAGGGAGCCTAGGCTCGGCTGAGGAGCTACGATGTAGGCAACGTACTCTTTTCAACAACCATTTCACACCTATGTTGCAAATGCCTAAAGCTACGTAAAACTAATCCCACTCCCTGTGCTTTCATCATCCAGCTGATTTGATAGACTCTGGGATACTCATTGGCAGTTTCAGGAGGGAAGGAAAGAGTAGGTCACAGTTAAGGAAATACTGTTGATATATGGAGAATAACAATTCTAAGAGTTAGGGAAGGATGGTAAGGAAAAGCAAATCAGAAGAGGCAACAACCAGTAATTCTGCAAGCAGTCCCTGCTGTTCGGAAGAAAGAAGCTGACTGTGTCTTGGCATTTGCACGTGGCTGTGGTCATTCCAGTGTCCAGTCATGGGGGATTCAGATTGTTTTGTAGGCATCCTGAACCTGACAACAACACTTCAAAATATGCAAGCCTCAACTTCCCAATGCGTTCTGGCAAGATTACTGGGATTTTTTCTGCCATAAAATAGTGTACTTCCACACTAGGTCCAAAAACCTTTGCATCTTTCTGTGAGGGTGCATGTCTCGTGATCATGAAAATGGCCCAATCTTTGGATTCAGCCACCGGGCAGAAGAAAATCATCTGTCTGAGATCAAAATACCCAAGAAAAATTATAAATAACTTAATCTATATCCTATAAAAGAGACTGGTGACTCAGGTTGTTCTGCTAGATGATTTATGATCTAACTGTAACTGGACGACAGGAAGGTTTTTTATATGTATGCAACAGATACTTAAGGCAGGAGCTGAGATGCTTTTTTCATATCCTCTCCAGTTGTTAGACAGGACCTAGTCTGTGCATTTAATTTCTGATGAATTAATATAAAGATGTCAATTACATCAGACTTCTCTTAAAGAGCTATTTTGTCTCAGAACACTAATTCATTTTAAATACACAGGAACTGATGCAGAGACAAGTTTTTTCTCTGCTAGAAAAAAAGCAAGGTTCCTGAGATGAACTGAACCAAGGAAATGTTATTGTTACAAGGGAATTAATAACACATACAGGATAAACCACAGACATAAAGATGATGCCTTCAGACTAAGAGGCTGGACGGAGAATTGTCTATCATAGATGTAACCTGGCAAGCAATTGAAGAAAATTATGAAAAGTTGAGACCAAATCTCACCAATTTCAGTGCCCTTTTGCTTTAAAATCAGGTCCACAATTAATATATTTTCAAGTCCTGTCACACATTTTCCAGGCTTTATTTTGTCATAGGCAGACATAATGTGATGCAACTTGACAATGTGCACAATGCCTGAAAAAACACAGCATGTCAATGGCAAGGCATCCCATCAAAGGCTAGAGATAAATATCTGCAAGGGGTTGTTTCTGTGCATGTGCTTGTTCAATTTAGGAATATGCTGCAAGGGATATACTCATTATAACACATGTTCTGCCTTAAAAAATGTGAAAAGAATCAGAGACAAAGAAAGAGGCTGAAGACCTTTGATACCTAGTGACTGCATCAGGAGGCACATCCCTAAAATGTTGGCAAATGACATGTACCACAGACAGAGGGATGTGTGTCTGAGAAATACACAACCAGGAACCGACACTGCCACTTTGGCCACCTTTGCACTGCCAAATACTGCAATATTTAGTGCTTTTGTGGGCTGCCTGAAATGTCCTTGAATGAATAATTTCCATTTCTTGAAAGCCTGTTCTTGCTTGAGCCAGCTCTTGGTACAGCAGGACAAGAAATCATCCTTAAAGATGCACTGATTTCCTCACACAAGAAATGCAGCAACCTAAAGCAAATAGAGAAAAGCCGAGTAGTACTGAAAATTAAGGCACTAAGTGGGCCTCCAACCTGCTGTAGGAAACGTGACATTTCAGTGCTGCAGTCACAGAAAGAGCTGGATTAGGTCCAAGCAACTGGAGATAAAGTGGTACTTGAAAAAAATCTTCCTTGCATTCTCTCATTGCCAAACCTCCATAATGATCATCCAGGATAGTAATCCTGGAGCTGTGCAGATTATAAGAAACATTCCCTACCTGTGCACAGTGGCAAGTGTGTGCTAGAGCCCTGACTCTGCCCCCAGATCCTGACACAAGGAAATTGATTTGACCATGGACAGGCTGGAATAGAAAGCAGATTCCCACAGTGGTGCACAGTATAACAAACCTGCTGGCTCTGGGCTCCATAGAGCACCCATCTCCATTGCTCTCCTGGTTATTGTAGTTACACACATCCACACTTCCCTTAATAATCATCACAACTAAAATGACATCATACAGCCATTCGTATTTTTTAAAGGAACTGAGCTTTCTTTCCTCCAAAGGGAGTTTTTCCCTCTTCCCTTCTACTGCCCCATCTGAGCTCTTCAAATATGGTTTGACTGATTTGCTCCCCTCCTCCTCTGGTTCTAGAAAGAAGGAAATAGTTGAATTAGCCAGCTGGCCAGCTCTGCTTTCCAGCTCTCAGCATTTAAAAAAGATAATGACAAACACAAATATTTGAATTCTTTTCATGGAGCTGACCAAGTAGAAGAGGGTGGCACAGCAAGGGCTGGAAATCCCTGCCTGCAAAGGGCAAGGCAGCTCACGGGAGCACAGCCCAGCCCAGAGCCAGCTCTTGTCATAACTGGGATTAAGGGAGGTGGGCAGAAAGGTACCTGCTCGGCAGGATTTGCAGCAAGATCTGGGGGCACAGCGGTGGTTATGTTGGCCGCTCCCCTGCTCTGACAGCTGCCTGCTTGTACGAGCTAAGCTAAATGCATACACGTTCTCTGAGGTACAGAAGATTTACTCTGTTGTTACTGCTCATGTGCTCTTATGGCACATTTGGAGGCAATTCTGCTTAAAACTGCTTACATAAAGCCAGCTGCATTTGGTGGATATTAAGTAAAAAAAATCCTCTGTAACTCTTTCAAAATAAGGCTGCATTTTTTATTGCCCATGCTTGGTTGCTTATAACATTCCTTATAACGTGATGGAATTAGAAAAGTTTATGCCTTGTAATTTCAACTCTCAGACACTTTGAAGTGAATTAAAGTGCATCCAGTATGATCTTGTCAGGGAGAGAGGACTGGGAAGAAGAGGAAACAGATGTGCCATGGCTATACATTGCCCCATGTTTCCTAATGATACACAGTTATATCAGAAAAGTACTCAGAAATGGTAAGTTTTTATTTCATTTGTATGCAACAGCTGAAAGTATGGATACATTATAATGAGCCACTAGGGAGTGCTGGAGGAAAACTCAATATCCAAGAATGTAATACAATTTTCCCTGTCACAACAGTACTGTATTTTGCCCTTTGATTTTTGTTTTTCTTTCTCTCTTTTTTTTTTTTCCTTCCATAAAGCCTGGATTAATTAGCTAGACAATAATTACTTGAGCAATTTCCTGCACAGCAATAAATGGATAATGTATTACTCTCCCAGAATGATGCTGCTGTAACACATCTGTCATCTACAATGACTGCAACTGCAAAAAACATTGCAGGGTTTATTTTTATTACACCACAGTTTATAATAGATGGTTGGTCCAGTTTTATACGTCTGAAAGCCTATCAGGTAGAGGACATCTGTATAGCAAAAGAGATTTATTTACTTAAGTGCTAATTGTTTTGATGCAAATACCAGAAACAGAGCAACAGTGTAGCATTATCTTATGGTTCATTTGCTTCAGAGGTTATTCATCAGGGAAAACAATCCTTAATGCCATACATCTTCATATGCATATGTTTCATCTGCTGAAGCCACCACTGGCTTTCAGTCTTAAAACTAAATGTGCGTTTTAACTGGTTACTCAGATGCAACAAGCAGTATTTCAAGATTTTATTGCCTGTCATTATGTTTTAAGCTTTATAGAGCATTAATAGTTTTTCAGGACAAACAAAGAGGAAGCAGTTTTTGGCAAGCTGGGAGCAATGAATAAAACAGAGCACATAGGTTCCTAGGTTGAATATCCACTACCATCAGCTGTGGGAGAGCAGTGCTTCTGTTCCCTCACATACTCACATCCAAGGCTCACACCAACCCCAGTTCACCCTCTGAATCCACCCATAGTGTCTACCATGTTGGTCACCCTTATGGGGCATGTATGCTCCCCAAAACGTACAACAGCATCTCTCTGCTCCCCAAATGTACAACCTCATCTCTCTGCTCCCCTCTAGGCTGCATCGTTGTAGGCATTTGTAGGGACCAGGAGCATACACAGCATAAAATGCCTTTTTCCTTATATCATGTGGGGAAAGCAAAAGCAACGTAGGGCCCCCAACTGTTGACATGCATTTTTTTCCAGAGAGAAGAAAGCTTTAGAAACCTTTAAAGCCGTTTTCTTTTCAGTATTTTCAGCCCTGCCTTCCACACAAATGTTCTCTAATTTTCTAGTTTTTATTTAAGTGATTCAAATAAACTTTAAATATCACTACCCAACTGTAAGAACACTCATCTGGAGTTAATAGCACAGTGAAAGAAAAAGCCTATTGAAATCCATGGAGTTTCACCTGTGTTAAACTGATGTAAATGTCATTTCATCTCATTTAGAAACAACGTTTCTCAAAGAAAAGTATTTATTGACATGACATCATTTAAGTTCACGTGGGAAGTCCTGTGTTCTTGCCAGCAACAAAACTGAGAGTTTTCAGTTTTCAGGCATTCAGTGAGACCACAATTTTACAATTGGTACCAACTAGCTAGCAATCCAAAGAACAGCATGGCAGAGAACTTAGATGGTTTAATTATAACCCCAAAACTAAGTTAAAACGCAGTGCAATGACTCTATTTCATTGGTGGTGGTGGACATACTGGTTTTTTTTAGTCCTCCTGTCTACAATACATGCCTGAAAGAACTCACAGACTAAAACTATAATTTAAATGGATGTCTAAAATATAGTTTAATATTTTTACATGGAGAAGTCTTGCCTTGTGGGAGGCTAACAGAAGATAATAAGTGATTGTCAGCATATTGTCACTGGCCTCCAAATACGCAATAAGGTCTCGACTTTGTTTAGTGCACGTGGTGTCTGTTTTCAGAGGTTTTATGCATCATGTTTCTGGATGAGATGTGTGTAGGCAAAGGAGTGCATACCGCATTTCTCTGTGTTTTGCTGCCAGGAGATTGTTCCAGGTTTGTGGACAGCTGCTAAGGACACTCCAGCTGCTTCTTGTGTGGAAAACTTTTTCCAGACAGTGACTGCTGGCACTCAGGACTAAGTCCTCTTTTTTGATGTATTAAAACACTTGAGCAGAGCAGCTTGAGTTCTGCCTAGCCTTTCCCCTTCTTTTCTTTCTCTCCCTCTCCTCCCTGCTAAGGGGAGGAAAACAAACTCTCATGGTGGTGGCTGTGTTGTGGAAGCCAACATTTGGACTCACCTGAACAGAACAGAAGAAGGAAAAAGAAAACACAAGGACATGTCAGCCTGTGAATGTGAAGTTTCCCCAGGCAAAACCTGTAGCACACAGCCTTTGACTCCCCTGTGAGTGGCAGGTGGAGTAACCACTGGGCAGCCCACAGCAGTTTCTTATATATGGCTGGGGACATTGAGCTTCCGTATCCCAGATGCTGACTTGGATGACGCCATCCCTGAAAACTGCTTCACCTCAATCCTACTTTTTGTCAGCCACCCATTTATATACTGAGCATGATGTCTAAGGTATGGAATATTCCATTGGCCATTCCATATTTCTGTCTATGCTCCTTCTCAGCTTCTATCGGAAGCTGAAAAAAAGTTCTTGACTAGTTTAAACATCACTTAGCAACGACTAAAACAATATGTGTTATTGGCATTCCTTTCATACCAAATTTGAAATGACAGCAACCTCTAGAAAGAAAATTAACTCTGTCCCAGCTGAAACTAGTACAGGTGTCTATGGCACACTAGGGGATTGCTTCAGTTGCTTCTATGGCTATTTCATGCCATCACTGCCAGTCTGAAAGAGCACAGCTTTCCTATATGTCCCATGTCATATCCTAGGGCATCTCAAATGACTCTAGGTTCCCACATGTTGCCACCCAAACTAAGACCCTAATCACTAGAGCCAATGGAGAAGACATCACATGAGTAGACATGAGGTGTCTGTTTCAGGATGAATTGATTTGGGCTCCAGGCTCCACTGGCTGGATTCACCATATCTCCATTGCCTGTAAGGACAGATCCAAAAAGGTGTGCTTACAGGTGCCCCACACAGAAGTTTTTACAGACAAATGTGTTAATCTCAAACCAAATCCCACCAAAGTGGTCTCTGTAAAACTGCTACCTACAGTCATGCTTTGAGCTGGGACAGCACAGTCCCATAGCTGGATTGTGTCATATCCTGTGGTATGCTGTGCTCTCGTGGCTCTCCCAGCAGTGACACTACACAGAGATATGATGCCGTCATAATGTCCTGGTTTGAGGTAAAGCAGAAACAATTTTCTTTTCAGTAATTTTACTTGGCAGCTAAGCCTCTTTTAACTAACTTAAGTCTTTGAAATTAACAGCATAGTGTGGAGACACTGTTCATTGTCAGAGTGATAGGACCTATGTTTCTAGTTGATGCCCAGGAATGGTATGCAGAGAGGCTCCTGCTTATACTGATCACTGTAACACCCGAGGCCAACCAACTTTGTTATTTGCCCCGTTGGAGGGTCAGAAGCGGAAAAGTGTAGAGGGGTCCCACCTGCAGGGAGGAGCGGACACGACAGGTGACCCAAAACTGACCCACAGGGTATTCCATCCCATCTGCCTCATGCTCAGTATAAAATCTGAGGGGTCAAAGGGTCAGACCTCTTTCTTCAATGGCCGGTGTATGAGGACGACTCTCTCTGTTCATCTGCCTCTGATCGTGATCTGTGCATGCCTGAATCCAGATGCAGAATCCAGTTCCCATCCATCACTGAGTCCAGTCTGGGACTTTCACGGTGACTGCTGGTGACATGATCGTCGTCCTGGGAGCTTGATACTGGTTTTGTGTATATTGTATATATTTCATTATCTTCTTTTTTATATATATTATTATTAGTTCTTTTTATAATTTTATTATTAATATTTCATTAAAGTAGTTTATTTTATTTTAAATTTGTAAGTTTCTCTCTCATCCTCCTCTCCCTGAAGGGAGAGCATTTGTCGTTCATTTCAGTGGCCAGTCCAGCTCAAACCACGGACACCTATGGAATTCAAGCTAGTACAGAAGTTATGTCACTTAACATCTGTGTTCAACTTTTGTCACAGCTTTAGGCTTCGTACCCTTATACTTTGACATAAACTAGTCAGTTGTTAGGCACAAGGTAATTTACTCAGCTTTGCTATCTCTGCCGATACTAGTAATGCAATCAGCTATGCATGCAGCTGGGGTCAGGATGAAGTATGTGACTGTAGACTCTGGAAGTAAATTTTTAGCATGTGCATTCTCGTATAGCTTCCTTTTCACTTGCTGTGCATGACATGAGTATTAGTTAGCAAATGAGATAACTCACATATAGTGCATAGTGCAAAAATGGAACATAGATACTATTTCATACAATGCAGAGCAATAGTAGGATTTTAGATATAATCATAACGGCACTTAGTGAAATAAACCATCACATCTTAGATTAGCTTTCAGGTGTTTCAGGATGACAAACTGTCACCATCAACACCTGGCATTATAAAATTTTATAAAAATATTAAAAGTGAATTGTTACAAACAGTAAATAATCAACTAAATGAACAGAAAGTCAGCCCATGACAATGAGTTTCCTTTTCTGTACAGTATTTTCATGCAATGAAAACCACAAACAAAAGTCATCCGTGAAACATATTAGAAACATGAGCAACTTTGGTGATGGTCTCCTTTGAACTATCGGTACAAGTACTGTCAAGCATATTTCAATTGCAAATCTGTAAAGCTAAGAAAAAAAAATTTCTATAACGTGACAATGAAACAGTGCTGTACACTTTAACAGTCACAGGATTTATTTCCTCTCTGTCTAATAGCACTCATAAAAACATTGTCTGTAATCCCCCTGCTTTGAGGACCTACATTTGATGGGATAAACCCATAATGCATTTGTCCAGCCATGTGATGTTGGTACTCTAAGATTTAATTTGTGTAAGACTTTTTGATCCAGATCCTATACAAATGTGTGAACTACAATAAGGCATGTATACAGGGTATATTTCGGTCATGCTAGAAGCATGCTGAGTTTAGGAGTGTGTTTTGTATTTCTGCCTGTTTATTCTAATTGTAAAAGGATTTTAGTCTAGTAAAGGACTGGTGTCTCCACCAGAAGAGCATTTTGGCATTAGTATCCAAATGCAATATTCTTGTATTTCACTTTTTGCAAAATTATCAAATTTTTTGGATGTCGTTTTCCATGGGACAAATCACTATCAGCATTTTAAGGCTGATAGGGATTATAATATGCAGGCATTTATTGGGACTTTACCAAGAAACAATGCAAGCCCACCTAGTAGATAACGATCGTATCAAACACACCACAGCTTTGGGTCATGTCAAGAGATCAAAAAACCCTGGATTCACCTCCTGTGTACGTACCTGTACAAAGAACAGTCTCCTGGACAGACGATTCAGCACCTGAGGATGTGGGATCCTTCACACATGCACCGCCAGCCCTGCCATGTGTACACAGGCAGCAGTTTCTGACTATATGGCCTTGTCAGTGGCCCCTGAGGTGAGAACATACCTCTGTAGTAGTGAGAATAACTAGCAGGACGCAACAGGACAGCAAAAATCAGCTAAGATCAATACTGAACACAGTGTCCCATGCAAGAAACAAAAATGCATGAGACAGCAATCCAAATTACTGAATTTGTGGGAAGACTCCCTTGAGCCAACACCTTCTTTTCCCTGGGTGCCTAATTCCCCTTCAGTTTTCATCCTCACTCTTGGTCTGTGTGTGCACAACACCAAATAATGAGGTGTCTGTCTTCATTGGAGTGCCTGGGTGCTACGGAATGACTGCTAAGTCTAAATCCAAAACTCAGCTTGCTATTGAAAGAAGATCTCTGGTCTTCATTTGTAATAGTATTCAAACAGTACAGTACATATTTTGGTTTAGAAACTGCTTTTTGAGGTGCGGGATCTAAATATTATTTTATCTAACTATGGATCCCTCTGGCTCAGTGATCCTTCAGGCTTTGCTGTATGAATAGCCATGCATATATCGTCCCTACTGTAACCGCTTTCTTTTGTTTGCTCTGAAGTAAAGCCGTCTTCCGAAACCAAATACAAACCTTCTTGATGCTCTCCCAGGTTAATTTACTTGTCCAAGCAGTTCATAATCCTAACTCGTAGAAATACAGTCTCTGCTATGAAATTCTTCCCAAAGGACTCAGCTTGTTTTCTGTCTGTTCCTCATTCAAACATACAGTGAAGGTTTCTTGTGCCTTGCCAGTATATGAATTCTTAGAAATGTTTTCCATACGTGAAAAAAAAAAAAAAAGGAAAATAAACAGGATCATACATTTCATTTCATAAGAGAAACCATATCACCATTTCGATACAAATAAGCTATTTTTTACATATCAGTGAGAAAATATAACCAATATTAACACAGTCCACCAAGGAGAAACAATGTTATTTTGCTCAAGTTATTATGATTGCTTGAGGTGTAATAAAACTCCCGCCTGATTAAACAAACTTCTTATTGTTCCCATCCTAAGTAGCACTCTATTTTCTGCTCTGTGTGTTCTGTCAGAAGCAGTCCAGCGTGTCCTCAACCAGCTCCGTCTTTCTTGCCTGAGCGTCAGATAACATCATGGTCAGCAGCAGAGCAGGGTGCAAGATCAAAGATGAGGCATTCCTTCAGAGCCCGCATTCTCCGTGCTCAACTCTCCGTCACAGGTAAAGATCATTAAAGTTTGCCTGGTTCCTGGAAACGATGCCAACAGCAACACTGCAGACCCTGAGAGTCCCCAAAGGGCTGGGTGGGGATGAGGTGCTCCCACCCCTAGAGGAGCAGGGAAACAACGGCTGGCCCTTCTGCAGGGAGGACCTGGTAGAGAGAGGTGCAAGCATCCTTGCACCATGGGGTGTGAAAGCTTTCACGTGGCCAGGAGGAGCAAAGCAAGCACAGGGCAGGCAAGCAGCAGAGAGAGGCCTAAGGAACAACAGAAGGATCGACCCCATCCCTGCCAAGGGTGATGTGGTTCTAGTGGGAGGTGTCCTTGCCCATGTCAGGGGGGTTGGAACTAGATGATCTTTAAGATCCCTTCCAATCTAAACCATTGTATGATTCCATGATGCAGAGCAAAGAGGTCCGCTTCCTTCTTTAAGGAAGAAAAGCACCTCTACCCAAGAGGGTGCCTCTACCCAAGAGAGTCAGAGGCACTCACTGCACGGGCCCAGAGCCAGTAACATTGTTGGAGAGCAGAGACATGAAATAGCTGAAAAGTTCCTTTCAGAAAAGTTTTTCCAGAATAATTTACCAGTTCCTGTTCACTTTGCTCTACTGAGCAATCTAGATGAAGCCTGGGGAAGCTCCAGGGTTTTCTTTTTTCTCAGGTAACCTTCCTCCAATCTCTGTGCGCACAGGATCAGAGATTGATGGCACAAAGTGGGGGTAGAAAGGGGGAGCTGCTGAATCTGTGAAATATTCTTCATGCTGAGTTGATTACAAGAGCTATACTAATGGTTTTCAGGGGAGGCGGGATGGTGGCTTTTATCCTGGGGAATGTAAGACAGCATAATTTCATCTGAGTTGCTTCTCTGCTGCAGATAGGCAATTAAACATCTTCATCTTGTGCGGCTTGCACTAAGAAGCTGTAAGTGGAAACTAGTGTAGATCTAAAATAAGGCCTGTGAAATTCAGCCGATGTGCCAATCATTGCATTGTTCATCCTAATTCGTTAGAGAGTTGGATGTCTTTTGATCTGATACTTTAACACACTGAGGCTGTACAGTTTTTGTGGTTACAGGAAAAGACATAAAATCACAGAGCATGAAAAATTTGATTCAGAAGGAGGTTGAGTTTCAGCATCCTACCCGCGTATCTGTATCTGGACATTTTTGCACTTAAGGGAAGGCTTTTATCTCAGTTGTCTTCAACCATCCAAGTTACATGCTCAGCTCCATTTAGCAATCCAGCTGCCTTCATAGTATTTGGGAAAGACAGTACTTCCAGGTTCAACTACTCGTCTTAGGATGGGATGAATTACTCTGCAAAGTAGCCTGTCTCTAGATGACCAGCTCATAAAAGAGGCCTAGTTTTCAGGTGAGCAGGATGAATCCCACCTAAAATGTCATCATCTAAGTCTGTTGTTGCCAACAGGAGACCTTCTGTGGATGTCAGCGGGGGCTGCTCCACCACCCAAATATCTGAAAAAATCCTTTCTGTATCTTGTTTAAAAGTACCAAAGTTAAGCAAAATTATTCTTACAAATTTAAGAGTTGATACTAAAGCCATAGCCTGGCAGGAGATAGCCATAATGGCAAACAGAAGAATTGGAAATAAGATGAATCAGATATCAAGTGAAAAAATCCTTCCCTAGGGTGACCTCTGTGTCTTGTGTTAAACTAGAAACCTGCTCCTGGAGATGCTCCACAACCTGGTAAAATTTGCTCCTGAAAGGACTATTTATTCACTGAAGGAGATAAAATCTATTCTGAGTCTGGTTTTTCCTTCACTAAGCATCCACTGTCTTTTGCCCTCACTGCAGGCATTCTCTGCCGTTGTGCGGTCGCTGGACTGAGTCGTGGCGGCATTCCCGTAAATCATTTCAACACCCAGAGAAGACAGCTCTGCTCTCTCCAAGCACAGCACTGAGATGTCTCCAAGAAGAGGGGAAGAGAGAACTAGTAAAAACAGGCACTTACAGATTACATGCAATTACACACAAAAACCAAAATAGCACTTGGCCAACCCAGCTGGGGGACTGCATTCACCTCTCTCACAGACAGCACATGTGCATCCCACTTTTAATGTCCTGCAGGACAGCAGTTTTCTAAGGATGTGAGAGGACACAGCAATTGTGACATGTGCCAGGGACAGGAGGCATGGTGAAGCTGCCCTTCAGCAAACACCTCCCATTCCTACATTGTCCCTCTCCCTGCCATGGGCAATGTTCACACCTGGGATAAACCTCTTCTTGCCTTCAAGGTCCTCTTTCCAGCCCAATAACCTGATGGTGGTCACGCAGGAACAATTCTCCTGCCTCCAGCCTGTGCATTAGCTCCCATATCTGAGCTTGAATCTGAGCCAGGACACCAGAGTGTGGCAACTCCCTCCACCCAGGTTGGCAATGGCAGAGCGGCAGGACTTCCCCCATGAGCTGATCCATCACCCTGTCAGAGCAGGACAGTTTCTTACAACAGTACCCTACGTGTTGTTTTCCTCTCTCTTCTTTTATTTCTGCCTCCTTCCCATCCTTCTTATCTCTCCCCAGCTTGACTAGGAGTTTAATTTATCCAACTGTGCTTTTAAGTTACATAAATACATAAATTTATATATGTGTGTATTATTTAAAGCCACTGTATGAATTATATATGTACACATTATTTAACAAGGTATGATGTGACTTGGTTCTTTTCCCTTGCAAGCACAAATACAGATAATTAGGTCTTTAATCTTCCCTTCATCTTACAGATGTGTTCACTGGGTGCTTTACCCAAGCTGTAAGAACGTTATAAGATATTCCTGACTCTATATTACGCAGTCCCCGGTTTTACAAGAGATGTCAAGGGCTTTTTAAGGTGATCAGATATTACACTACTGAAAATATAAATCTTGAGTATTCTTGGCTTTTAAAATCCATTAGGAGGTCATATTTTTGAAGGCTTTTTTAATTTTAAGATAGGTAAGTAAACTGACAGATAAACTCTCTAGGGGCCTGCAAAATGCATTTTAATTAGTCATGAAATGTCACGCTTCTACAGACAAATTATTTTATATTTGAAAAGACATGCAAAGCCTCTAGGAACTAAAATAACTTCAATCTCTGCACACTCATTTCAGTTCTCATGCTTGCCTATAGCTCTGTACTATCCTTGATCCACAAAGACTTTTAATCTCTTGGACATAAACACAGTAAGAATGGTGGTAATTCAGCAGCTGTTGTTCCTCAAGTAAGGAGGAAATTCTACTTAAGGAGTAACTTTAGAAAATCATGACAAAACTAGATTTGTTTTTCAAGAATAGATGTCTTTTTATTGTTTCATAATGAAATATACAGTAGGTGTCTCGATCAAATAATAAAGAACAGTGAAACTTCCTTTTGAATGGACTGCATCTTATAGTAAAGGGTGCAATGGAGTATCTGAGAAGCTCCATTGTCATCTGGAGTATTTGGTCAATTTTTTCTTGATTAGGTAAAAATTATTTAGAAGACTATTTTGGCTGCAGATACAGAATTTATCATATTTACAAATCTTACTGATTCTCGTCAATAAGATCCTTTATCCTCTGTTCTATGTATACTTCTGTATGACATATAAACCTATATATATAATTGTATCTCATAATGAGATGTGCAGTTTTACTAGTGTCCCCATATTGCATCTAGCCTTTCTGGCAGTAGGAAAAGGAAGAGGGAACATGGTGAGGGGGTAGAGTCAATTTCATATTTTTATTAATATTAAAAAATATGTATTACCTGTGAGTTGGGCCAGTCATATTATACACTTCATCTGTACTGTATGTAACCAAATAAATTTCCTCATTTCACTGTGTTACATTCTTCAGCAGATACAAATGAATAACGGTTTCAATCAACAATATATCATTTTAAAGTTTTTGGAAAACTAAATTTATCTTAGCTGTGTCTCTGAAATCCCCTTTATTGTAAGCAGAAGCCCTGTGCTCCTCTTCAGGGAGAACACAGCCGGAATTCAGAAGGACTCCCTATAATTGAGTTGGAGGGAAAAGGACTTAGGACTAATTTTATTAGAATGAGATTCTCTGCAGGAATGTGTTTTAGCCTGAGATGTCTGCTACCAAAAGCCAGAGCTAAGTACTCCTTGTACTTGATTTAATTAATTATTGTAATTATCTTCCAGTTATGTTTTTCCTGTTTTCTTTGAACAGCAGTTCCTGTTTTTCTTCGCTAATAAAAAGATCATAGTTCAAGTTCATAAACTGCTGCATTTACTCTGTGTGAAGATGGAATGTGATGAACAAGGCCAAAATAGTTTGGGTAGATCCAAAAAATATGTTTACTGGTATGGAGACATAGAGAGCAGTTAGCTTAATTTTATGGACAGATCATAATCAGAAGAGTTGGATAAAAATAAGATTCTAGTCAGAAAAGTGCAAGCCAAAATGTTCCTCTTGTTCTTTGGATATTCTCAATGATTTCTTACCAACTCTGCACAGTTTACAAGTACAAATCTGCTTTCTAACTACCAACCATACAAACTCAGCATGGAATTAGAAAGTCAAGCTGTGGTGGTTTTGGACTATATATGGTCAGGACTAGAATTATTTAAATTAAACTGATATTTTGCATTCTTGCACAGATGAACACCTCCAAAAATACAACATGGTTTTTTGGCTCTATGGTGGCGCTGTCTTGGTAATATGAAAAGGACTAAAATGCTACATTTTAAGCTGTTTGTAAGACCCTTGGAATTTCTACTTACCCTTTCTCATGCAATTTTGTAAAACTATTTTTGTTATTTACAAGCACACTATACCACCTAGCACTGTTGACATGAATCGACCTCTGCTATGGTGAAAACAGTCAGACCTGTTGCAGCACAGACAAATGGCGTAATACTCATCCAAATCTTCTGTTTCCACTGCTTAGAAGGATGGCGGGGAGTAACCCTTATGGTGCCTTGGGTCTGCCCTCTCGCGCTGCTCCCCGGGCGATACCATCCCCTACGTGCCCCTCGGTCAGCACAAACCCCTGAAGGACTGCGTGACCCAGTGCTCTGCTGTGAACAGGAGCTGTGTGCCTTCCTCTGCCATCACCATCAGGCCCTGGGTGGAAAGGAAATATCTTTTCTTCCTTGGAGAAAGTGCCAGATGACAAGGACGCGTGTTCTTTGAGTACTTTTCAGGCACAGTTTTAACACAGCTGATCTGAGAGATGAAGGCTGAGGAAGGACATGGAGGGGCGGGATTTTTCTTGAAGCAATCATCATGAACAGATCACTGTTTTCCATTAAGCACACAGAAGAGAAGCCACATCTCTTATTTAAAGACAGCATGAAAAATAATTTGACTTGGGTTTCACTGTTCCCTGTCGTGATTTGTAAACAAGTTATATATTCTGCACTATGTTTTGCTTTCTCTTACTAATTCAAAACTGCACAAATATACAGACTGTCAGGACTTCTAATCTCTATGTCTAGGTACCTTTTTTAACTATTAAACCGTTACGAATTCTGTGCTTATGCCATCTTCATACGACTAAGAAAACTATGCAAGTTTTATGAAATGGATAAGGTTTGACAAGGCTAGTGGGTTGTTATTTCAACAAAACCAGTATTAAACTGCATTTACTTCCTCGAAAGGACTTCTTTTTTATTATTTGTCTCAGACTAGGTTGCAAAAAAAGACATGCAAAGATCTTTCATGAGTAGATGTAGCCTTTTCTGCAATTAGAATAGGGTTAGATTACTCTGTCTGGTTTTGCTCCAGTCAAAATTCGCTTTTTTGCCTGGCAAAGACCGAGCTAGTTGATGTGATTGTTTAGAATCGCCTTGCATAACTGATCCACAACTCTGACAACAGTCTGTCTTTTGTGATTATGCTGCTTCTGCCACTAAAACACCTCTATCCTTTTATTCCTAAAAGTCCTGTACAGAGATATCTAACCTAAGGCAATTAACTTTAAATATGTTCTTAAAAATCTTACCTTCCGATTCACGCCATGAACATTTATGCAAGTCATAAGCTTTGAATGGGTTTGACACAGCTAGTTTCCAGAGCTATAAAATATGCAAGAAAGATGTTCTGTATTCAGAAACCACTGTTCCAGCTTTTAAACCAAAATAACATCGGCTTTCACATTGGCATCTACCCAAGCTTCCCAGATGCTGCTATATTATTCATAATTAGGACCACATATTTTTTCAGTGATTTTGTTATAGTACTGTAATTCACACACAGAATAACATAAACATGAAGGTAAATTAATTCCTAAATAACACTTCATTTATCAATATACATTTGTAAATGGATTTTGCATCCACATTTACAATTGAGATCTAAAAGATTTCGAGAAAGCTGGAGGTTTCTGGGTTTTCTTTTTCTCCTCACAAAAGAGTGTAACAACAATGAATTCCACTCAAAAACAGTGGCACATAGGCTGCACGTGTGCCACACAGTTGTCTAATCATTGACCATATTGTTTATCCATATCATGAGGTGCTCAACGTAATCCCTGAATATGCATACTAGCTGTTTCCCCTCTCTCAAGAATAAGCAAGACATTTCGAGGGAGTAAGATCAGGGGCCTAATTTATGAAAGCAAAACTGGGGAGAAAGGGGAGAGGGAGCCAACCGCGACCATTGATCACACCAATATGATAATGAAGTTGGTTCTGCAAATTTAGCCTGTTGGGGTGGAGAAAATTTCCTGACACACAGAGGTGGCTCAGCAAACCATTTTCTAAGCTTTAAAAATTTAAAAATGGTAGTAATTTCAGATAGGAGCTATGTGAGTGCAGTAAATTTAAGCCTAAAAGGCTTATAAGGATTTAAAAGCAAGCTATTAAAATAGAATTTGTTCTGTCCTCTTAACTACAGAAACACCTTTGGTGCCTGTCCTAATAACAAAGAATTACCCCAGGCTGCTCCTCTGGCTTTGCTCTGAACTTGCTCTTATTTTACCTGCACATTACAGCCGAGGAGGCGGATCAGTCTCCAGAAAAGATCTACCACTCCCTGCTTTCGCAAGCTGAGTCAGTCACTGAACAAGATCGCACTAAAACTAGCAAAGTTTCTTGACCCTTCTGCTTCCAACAGGACACTACTTCCAGCCCCTCCTTACACCCTCATTACACTTATGCTAATATTATCCTACCAATTGCTTGCATTATATTCATATAATCATATGAATCATATCATTATATTCAGCATTTAGGCTGGCTTGAAACCACTTTCTTCTCTGGAGAAGCACAAAACCACTCCTTATTATCTTTCCCACAAAGGGGAAAAAGAGGCATGACTCCACAGGAAGATCTGAAAATGCATACGACCTTGTTTTAACCAAGCTAGCTTAGACCCCACTAGGAATGAAATCATACCTGCGTAGACTTCAGCTTTGGCTAAATAAGTCAGCAGTGCATCACACCCACAGCACCAGCGCCAGCCGGTGCTCACTGCATTAGAAACAGCCCAAGTGCACATTTCTGGGCAGCAGTCACACCTCCAGCTGCAGCAGAGCGTGGCCCATGGGAACTGGGATTGCGAGGACCCTTGGTGCTCAATCCACGATGCCCTGCAGAGATCTTGTGTGTGCAGTTACTCTGTTAGATGCCAGCTGGCAGCCAAAAAAAGTAAGTTCCACTTTTCCTGGTTCTGAACAAAAATACCACAGCTGTGATGCCACAAGCGTATTCACCACCACCCTTTTCCCCAGCCCCGTGACACCTCCTGCTCTGTGCTATGTGACAAACTGAGCAGGAATGATAGAATCATAGAATAATTTAGGTAGGAAAAGACCCTTAAGATCATTAAGTCCAACTGTAGAAGTTGGAGGACAATGGCTGAGTTGAAGAAAAGCTCGGCAGAAAGAAGGCTTTATTCCCCCTTCCAACAGATGAGTTTCTTGACTCAATCCATTGTCCAACAACACGAGTACATCACTGGTGCCAGCGCAGTGCAAGGACCATGATGGTGCTGGACTGACCAAAGAAGAGAGATTGATAACTGGGAACATGGATGACAGCTCTGGGGTGTTTGTGAAGTTTCTCCATGTTCACAAGCAACAAGATTGCACAAAGGGATTTCAACAGAAGAGACCAGGGCCAGCACAGACAGTTGCAAAATAATCAACAGAAGCCAAGATTGCCACTTCTCCACAGCACACTGGCCTCCCCTGGTCCCTTCCTGGGACAACATGCAACAAGGCTCCCCTTTCTCACTCGGTCATGACCAACCCCTGATGCCCCCCCGACCATGCACGCCCTGGCAAAGTGTCCAGAGTCCAGCTTTTGGGCACATCTGTCTCACAGCTGTAAAGGATGCACTGTGCCAGCAGAAGTGCTCATAGCTTCCTAAGTGGTGAGTCCCACGCTGCCCACCACATCACCACATTCAGCTCCTGGCTCCCCATCCCTTCCCTGACCATTTCTCATCACAGCTGACCCAATGGTCAGTTTGAAAACATGAAGACTAGCTGAACCACAGCTCCCCCAAAAACTGGGGCAAGATCTGAGGAAAGAAACTGTATTTCTGAAGGAAAGCTCCATTTTTCTACCTCACAGCATCAATGAAAAAATTTAGAGAAGTCAAAATGGTATCTCTGTACATGGCTTACAACCTACTGTCATGCTGGCTGCATTGTGCAAACCATCATCCCTGTTCCACCAGCAGAGACAGAAAAGGGAAAGGAGATTGATCAACATCAGTGGAGAAACCCAGAGGAGAGACCCTCTCTTCCAGAATACCAGGAGCTGTGTGAAGAGTTTACAGCTTTTTCAAGGCAGAAAATCTTTGCTCTTTCAAAGAAAATGTTGATGAATTGCTACGCAGTTCCAATGCCTTCATTATGGTTTATTGAATGCAATCGTAATTCAACTGAATGCAACTCTAGGTGTTATAAGGAAATGTGGGGGAAAACATATATCCACAGGTAGAAGCACAAAATTCAGTCTTTTTAATTCAGAGCTTCACGAAATCACCTTTATCAGGATTTATCACTGTGGCTCAGTCTTCCTGTGTGTCTCTTACTGCTAGGTGAATGGAAAAGAGTGAGGGTTACCTTAAGGGAAGATTAGAAAATGAGTTGTGAATTGTCAACAGGAGGAAATAATTTTACCTAGGAATATATAATGAATACAAACTACAGAGATAGGGGCCTTCTTACAGATGTCTATGTAATGGGGGGAAATATGGCCGAGTATACAATAAGTGGAGACATGATAATTAAATCTGTAGGCAATGGAATTTCCATGCTTCAAAACCCAGCATAAGATAATAAATGAAGGGTAAAGATGCTGAACCACGATGCAGAGCACATTCCACAGACCCCTGCCTGAAAGCATCTGTCCACCTGCCACTTCTGCTTGTGTTGAGGTTGGGCACTTCACGTGAATACTTCATCTGGCAGCAGGTTTACAAAATGGCAGGGCCACTATCCAACACACCAAAGATTTTCTTCAGAGGTGAAAGGGTGATTTTCTGAATTTCAGCTCCCATCTGGCAGAAAATGTGAGTCTCACATGCTCCTGCTGAGACACTTTACTCTGCAGTCAGGCTGCCATATTCCAAAGCAGGTCATCCTGAAAGTTGTCTCACTTGATTTAAGGGCACCGCAATAATTTAACATCAAGGAAATCTCTAGGAGGAAAAGACCCATTATTCTTTCTCCACAACCTTCCCGAATCCTGTTATTCCTCTCATTTGCTCCAGTCTTCCCCCTCTCCTTTTCTCATCTGTCTATTCTTCTCCCAAACAGCTTCCTTCTGAGAATAACTGATTTGCTTCTGATGTAATCACATGTTCATAGATATCACCACTGAATCAATCTCAAGCTTCCTGCAGAAAACCTCAGCCACAGTAGAGACGTATAGGGTTAAATGCATTCCTGGGGAAGATCCTTTTGAGTCAAAATAAGTTACACTGAAGCTGAATTTATCCAACAATAATGAGAGCGGGAAACATGTTAATAAGCCAGAAAAGCATAGAAGTGCTGCAGTGTATTTCAACTTAACTTTTAAATCTAGACATTTTAAATATTTTGCCATTTTCTTTACATTCAGAAAGCCACCTGCCCAGTGTAGTATTCCTTAAGAAAGAATTCAGATTGCTAGTTACAAATGTCACCAAAAAGAAAAGGCTGGGAACTAAAACCCACAGTGATGTGTGACCACTAATAGACTCATACTCTAAGTCGATTTAAAATAGCCTGTAACGATGCAGAATACAAAGGAAAATTCCTGGCCATAGGTGATCTGACAGCTGGCCAGAAGCTGGGGAAAAGCGAGGCATTTGCCTCCTGCAAGTCTGCTTCTGCCACCATGCTGTCAACAGCCTGAAGTAAACCCATGAGGCGCTTATGTACGCTAATATTCAGAGGGACGGGCAAACGTGAATCACTGTAACTGTCATTCATTTGTTTGCACAAAAGCTTGTTTTTGGGGGAAAGAGGAGAGAGAGGCATTCACATTTCTGTCTTAGTCCATGGTCTGCCCTCATACGAAACACACTTTTAAAGCGGTGCTACTGCTGAACTGTAACTTCTGCCCTTCTACCTCTGTATTCCCCTGGCTCTCTCATCTGAAGTGTCTGATTTTTAAAGTGAAAACATAATCACTCTTTCATACAGAAGCTGGAGCATGAACTTTTTAGATGGATTTGCCCTGAAGCATTTATGACTTACAGTTCTTCCTGTCGCTGAAAACAGTTCTACCTGACCTACTGCTCTGGAGAGTCTTTTCATAACATTTCAGGGTCCTTCGTTCTTCTTTCTTTTTACCTTAGTTGAACAAACATCTTCCAGATAACTCTGTATTCTTAAGAGAGGTCTTTCTCTTGCCTTTTTTTTTTTTGTCTGGCTTCTTCCACACTTGCATGTTTTTACTCACAGAAATCTCAGGAAGCAAATGATCTTCCCTCAATGTAGTTTCTATGTTACACTTTTCATTTCCCTTTGACCTTTGGCAGACTCTTGCTATCTCAGTTTTTTTAGACTGTATTCATTACATCCTTCCGTTTTGAAATTCATTATACATTAAGAAAGGAAAATCATATCACAAGGAAACTGTGATGATGGATGAAAATGGCATAAGCACACTTTTTTTTCCCAGATTTCATATCTTCATTTTTCTTATTCACCTCAACAATCATTACTTCACTTTAATTAGGTACAGTAGTTTAGAATACACACATTTGAATATGGCCATTTAGCTTCTGTGTTTCAGATCTAAAATGCACTAGACAGTGGTCTTTAATGGTTTATCTATAGTTAGCATACAGTTACACACATTATATGAAGTCCTTCTGCATTGGCTAGTAGTTTGCTGTGAATTGTGGACAGCAAAGATTATGCTTTCTTTTGCTTGAAAAGTGTTTTGCTACACACTTTTCTTTGCTTTGGGTGCCACCACAAACAGCGAAATAACAATAATCTCTTGCCTTTCTCTGCAGCTGTTTAGTCAAACATATTTTCTCCTGAAACACAATTAAGTCTTATCAAAGTACAGAAAAAAAATGGTGTTTTGCTTGTTATATATTTGCCATTGGAAAGTCTAAATTCCTGAGTGACCAATGGACGTGTTTTCCAACAGAAAATCTGAATGAAAAAAGGAAAGAAGGACCTCTTCAGAATCACTCGCATTCAAGGCCGTGAGACAAGTACAGATGGATGCTTGTTTCAAAAGACTTCCAAGTGTTCGAGTTATGGCATCCCATAATTCTTACCAAATTATATCAATGGCTGAGTGTTCTCTCTGATGACTTTAACCACTTTAAAATTACACGTGAACTGAACTATGTATCTAGAGTCAATAGGAAGAGATGAATAATTCCAAGAGCTGTTCATCTCACATTAACATAGGTGTCTAAACTGAAAAGGTTCAGCGTCTTGAGATGCTCTAACTTTCAACACGGGATGAAACTTTAAAAAGCTCAAAAGAATTGAAAGAATGTGACATGTTTAAATGACCTATAAAGAAGTTTTGTCTCACACAGAACATTAAGGAATGGCTTTCTTCCATTCAGGAAGAGAGAAAGGTCCAAACAACGAACACCCTTTTTAATGGAAAAGAGTGTTCTCAGAAAACCCCATTTGTTAATGCCACTTCCAAGTGAAAAACTTGCGAAACCATTTTCCAGTATCACATTAATCAGGGACGTTGGCGAGAAGGCTGGATAAGGACTCCCAGCAATGTACCGCTGCTCTTTATTTTTACCATAAGAAACTGCTCTCTCAGCCTTTGTGCAGAGAAAAAGCTACCCATGGGTGGGCAGAAGGAGTAGGGATGAAATTGGTGGTACTCATGCCAAAACCACCATACAATTAAGCCATGGCCTGAGTCTTCCTTAAAGCTTCACTGCCTGGTGTTTAATAAACTGTGAGATAAAACTTAAAACTGCACTCAAAGGCAAGGAGCAAAAGATTGAGTTGACTAACCCCATGTAATATCCTTTTCCTCCTCTGTTAATTCTCACAGTCTCAGTACAAGAGACTTCATGACACTCCAAGCTGCAGGGCTCGACATTGCATGTATATGATTTTACAGCTCTACAGCAAAATGCCAAGTGTCTTAGTTTTTTCCATAAAGTGGGTTTGGTGCCAGTAATGTCAGGTGTTTGTTAAGTACATATAAATATATTACATATTCACTGTCCTAAAACAGTGGTGTTAATTTTGTTGATGCAGACAAAACTTCGCAGCGGTGCCATTTTAGATACTTACAGGGATTTTTTCAATCATAGTTTGTTTTCTTCCTGTACTACTAGTCTGTGAACTATCACTCATCTAATTTACCTGTAGTGTCATATAACTTGTTCCCACCTGCTGTTTCTTTCTTGATCAACTGCACTTAATGTTTCCTTTTCCCAGAGCATGTATATCTGTGGAAGCTGATATTTCAAACCTGGGGAGGAGGTTGATCTAATTTTAGGTGGTTGGGTTTTTATTTTCTGGAATATAATGAACTTTTCAGAAATTAAGAGAAACCCTCCTTGGTAATCATCAATTGTTCATTTCTCTCAACAAAATGAGAACAGATGCTATTAGGTTTCTTAAAAACATGCTGCTAATACCTATAAATAAGCACAAAAGGCCAAGCTGTACCCACTGTAATGTTCTGATTTTTCCTGGTGGCCTGTAAAACACAGCAGCACTAAAAGGTGTACACTGTATTCTGAAGTCTTATATCTCTGCACTGTTTTCACAATCCTGTTTTTCTGTAAACATTTACAAGAATTATAAAAATGTATATTTGATATGCAAAAAAATGCCTTGCATTTCACTGAATTACTGTCATGGTGATGAATGCATTATAATTCTACTCTGCTGTATACTGTAAATTAGTCAAGATGCTTGACTGTGGACCTACATTATGAAGAACTGAGTGGTATATATTTCCATTACCTTCTTTAGGCTATAGCCTTGTGGATGCATGGCGCATTTCAGTAGTTAACACAGGCTCAATCCTTTTCCCATTGGCAGCTGATAAATCTTCCCAAAAGACGATTTGCCTGTCAGATGTTTAAAAGACTGGGTTGTAAATCTGACTACTTTTACAACAGCAAAAGAAAAAATAATCAATTTTTGAACTTTGTAATGAACGTTGTCAGACTGGGTCAGCATTTGTGCCAGTTAAGAAGCTCTATTCAAGACAAGGGGTTGAGGTTATTTTCCTTCTTGGAATAGAAAAAGTAGAGGGGAAACAAAACCCCAGAGGTCTGCAGACCTCCTTTTGCAAAATGACACATGAGCAGCAAAGACAGTATTGTGCCTAGTAGGATTAACATCATTGTGCCAAAACACAATTCCCCAGGCAACTTCACCCACATTCTCAAAGAATTTGCCCAGAAGTTCTATCTTCTCAGCATCTTCTGGACAGAGTGATGTTTACAGACACAAAAAGCATTCCCTCAAGTGGTGGTCAAACACTAACAATCTGTTGAAAAGATTCACTGACAAAACCTTTACCACCACCCATTTAGCCTCTAAAAGACGTTAAGTAGTACTCAAGATTCTCTGTGTCCAGAAGAAACGTTCCACAGCAAGGAAAGAGGAAAACTCACTGAAAATTTCTGGGGCATAGAGTGTTTTTTAGTCACTGCTTTCACAGCTCTACAGCAAGAAGGAATTTGGAAATTTCACAGGGGTGAAGCAGCCACAAAACCTTTCAGGGGTCTGAGTGGTCTCAGAGACTCATGGTCTCAGAGAGTCATGGACACCAGATATCTGAGGATGTCTGTCACATACCTAACTTCATAACAGCTTTTCTGGAAGTCTTAAGAAGGTCGAAAGCGCATAGGAAAGTGAAGGCAGTTCTTCATGGTGTAATGTAGTAAACGCAGAGGGCCCAAGAGACAGCTTGAGAACCAGAAACTGGGAAGCTGGTTTTATGAACCAAGTCATGATACTGGTTGATGTTAGATTATCTCTCATGCTGCTGCACAGTGCTGAACAGTGCCATGTCACCAGTTTGAGCTCATGTCCAGAAATGGTGACGTAGCTTCTTTCAGAGCACTTAAAGAACCAAGCCACTTTGATTCCTATTTAGGCTTTTTTGCAAAAGTCCTTTTAGTTTTAAGCATCCTGGCTTATTAGTGCTGGTGAAAAGATGACACCATTTGTCCTTTTTGTGGACTTTGTATTGCTCAGCATCTCTGAGGTGTTGCCACAATGAGGCTTCCTGCAAGAAGAGCAGTTTTATCTCCATCTGAAATTGAGTAAGGTCACAACCAGTAGAAAACATTTCTCTGAGACTTGCCACCCAGCATCCTTTGCACCCCTGGCATCTCTTCTTTTTAATGTCTTCTGAGGTACTACACTTTTGGTGCTTATGAGGTTTTTCTCACAATATCATCTTGGCAGACCTGCTGCTTGAGACTTCTCATCGAGTAGAAGAGGATTCGCAACACTCATGCGTACCTCCCTTGGGAGGGTGCTTGACTAGTTTTTTTAGGCTATGCACTGCATAATCATTCTGGGTGAATGGATAATTCTTCCACCATGGGTATCCTGCAGCATAGAACAGAATTAGAACACATCTCACACATTAATATCATGATTTGTAGTGTAATTTTGTGCCATGAAAAGGCCATCATTTGTCACATAAAGAGGAAGCATTTGCAGCTGGAAATGTTTAATTATTTCTTCTTGGAATGACCTGGCCATTCAGCGTCTCACATTATCTTTGCCTATTTGACAGAAGGAAATTAACAACATCAATAATATCCTAGGAAGTTAGATAATGAGCTCTCTAGGTATCAGCTCTTTAGTTGCACTCATCTTACAATTCCTAGTTTAATGTTTAAAGCTCACCAGTTGGTCTTACTTCAGTGTCTCAGTGTTTGTAAAAGATAATACACGGAATTTCAGAGTCTTGAAATGAGGGATGCTGAGTGCATCTCTATATCTGTTTTAATAGCTCTCAAGGCATTTGCATGAGAATAATTGAAGGTTATGAAAACTTTCACAGAAATGAACAAACTCTGACTAGGACGTGAATTTTAATATCCAATTTGGTCTAACAGGGTAATGATCTACTCATTTGTAATTCATTTGAAGAAGTAGGGTTACATGCAGATAAAGTAAGGCAGGTTTTAGCCTTAACTTCACTTAGTGAGCCCATTCTCTCTGTTACAGATGGGTTGCTGCATCTCTACTTAGTACTGTCATTATAGCAATTACTGAGCACATCTATCTCATGATGCTACTGATCCCTCTTCTTTCTTTTCAGGTCTTCAGACTCATCCTCTCTTTTCTTGTCTTTTTTCAAAGTTGGCTAAAAGACTTTGACCCTTTGACAACTCTGATTTTTCTTCTCTTGGCATTTTTTGATCTTAATCACTTCAGTTCACTACAAAAAATAAAATGAACAAGCATTAATGGGCAATCAAGTAGTAGAGATTACAGTTTAGAGTATCTTCACAGTCATAGACTGGAATCTTTTTTCTCCTCTCCCTTTTCCTTTGTAATGTATTTCCATGCTGTTTATTTGAAACTAAATCTAAGTAGGTTCTCTTGCAGCTAAGGACTGGAAATTGGCTCCAGACACATCCTGCAGCCTGCAGAAGCATAGTGACAGGAGCACAGGCCATTCCCAGTGCCACTAAGCCATCTGTAACTCAGACTTGCGTATGCGTCTAGATTCCCTGACTGAAGCTGGAGAATGGAACCATGGAGCTCTCCTGGCAGGGCAGGATAATGCCCCCCCTGCAAGCCCTGCCCTTCTCTGCAGTATTGCTACAGCCACAGCTTGAACCATTTCTCCCTGCAAATTGAAACCCAAACTTCAACACAGTCGTCAAATGTGCTATTCTCATAGATTCCATGACGCAAGGTATAGAGGGAGGTGAGAGCAGTACTTCGTGTCCTCTGGAGCCTATGCATTGTTAGTCAGCCTGCAGGTAACACCCAAGGGTGTCAACATTCAGCTATCTTTGTAAGAGAGGCAGCTATGAATCCCTTGAACAGCTAACAGTCCCAAGAAAAAGATCTTTTAGTCACTGTTTCTACCTATCCATCCAGGATTATGGTTGTCCTGGAAAAAACCCTGTCCCTCTGGTGTCTGTGTGCTCAGTGCCTACTGCAAGGGAGCCCTGGTTCCTCAGTGGAATCCTTAATTTTTTTGCAGCCGGAATACCAGTACTATGCACAAGTGAACTAAAGGTTTCACACTACATCCCACTAGTGGTTTTTTTTCAAATTCATTCTTTAGCTGCTTTGTCTTCATTGACGACCTTTTTTTCCCTGAAGCAAAATTCACTAAGGAGACAATTCAAACAGGCATATTGGATATGAAATCGTAAAATATTAATGTTTCTATTTCAATTCAGACAGTCAATTTGCTTTTCCTAGTGGGGTTCCAAAAATCAACTGCTGCTTTTTTCCTTTCCTAGAGGAAGTTTTATACTCATTTGTAGCAGAGATTGGTGAGTCAAGTTTAACAGCGGGAGAGCAAGAACAGCCTGCAAACACAGTGAAGTGCAGAATGGGTCTTATTACTATTACAACACTTATTAATAATATGACCATTAAAAAAATACCTGAGCTTCCGGGGGAAAAAAAAAAAAAAAGTTACAGATTTGGTGGGATCTTTCCCAGAAAATATTTCTGTAGTAAGGTGGTCATTCCCAGCTCTCTTTTCTACAACTCTGAGAGGCATTTCCAGGTGCCCCTTGCCCAGAAGTGATGTGCTGGCAGCAGTGAGGAGGGCGGCGGCGGCGCTGGGAAGCTGCGGTCGTCGTGTGACCCCTGCTGGCAGGGAATGATTGGCGATAAAATGTGAGACGCAGAGAGATCGTTGCTTGCGACGAACGACACGCTGTGATTGAATCAGTAAACTGCACAAATTAAAGAGTAACAGTAGCAATGGAAGCAATAAATAACAGGTCCTGTCGTTGTGGAACAGAAGACACAACTGGGTAAAAATTATTGATGAAAAATGTTAATCGACAACTGCATTTTATGAAGACAGGACAAAAGCCTCTGCCAGCCCACCTCTGCTCTGGATTTGTCATGCAGTGTGCCTCATATACGTCCCCAGGAGCCAAACCCTCCTGTGATACATGGTGCGCTGACAATCTGGCTCCTTGTGTGGCTAAGCCCAGCGCCCGGAGAGCTCATCTTCTGTCCCCTGTCACTGTGGTTAATACGGGCTGGCATCCAAGCCACTGCCCAGGAATGTCTGAAGCAACACATGAAGGTAATGTGTAAGTGCCAACCTTTGACAAGGTTACTGGAGTTTCCTAATGGCTTTGGCACTACTACTGGCCACCACAAATCCAAGCTTCAGTGACAGAGAGTTGAGCATGGTCCAGAACTCACCCCTACTTTCCCAAATGGATCACGCTGCAGTCAATAACATGGTATAGTGTATTTCACGCTGCGCATTTGCTTGAAGCCAAGTAAAACTTAGGAGACACAGAATGGAGAATGCTCCAACAGACTATCTGTGATTTTGTAATTCATTCCTGTTAGTGTATAATAAATATCTTAATTTGGATTACACTTTATTCCCCTTTCAAAATACAGTTGATTTCCAGCACACTCTTAGACTAGCTGTACGTTGAGAAGCTGTCATGCATTTTGTTGGTAACTTGTGTTACTAAAGCTGGGACTGACTCATGACCCGTCAGTTCAGCATTCTTCTTTGGTGCTCGAGTCTCTCCCTGTTCTCTGGGCCAGCCACTGAGGTGCAGCCCCAAGCGGGACGCCTTTCCCATGGAGCAGTCAGGTGAGATCTCTGCTGAGACTCACAGAGTTTTCTTCTCTGTCTGAAACATTCACAGGGTAATGACATTCATTCAAAAAAAGATGGATGCAGCTGAAATAGAAAAGAATACATATAAAAGGGTTAGTGTAGTTAAGTTACATCTGCATTTACCTGGGGAGGAACAACCCCAGGCACCAGTATATGCTGGGGGCCATCCAGTACTGGAAAGCAGATTTGCAGAAATGAGGGATCTCAGCCATGTGTATAAATACCTGAAGGGAGAGTATAAAGAGGAGGGAGCCAGGCTCTTTCCATTGGTGCCCAGTGACAAGACCAGAGGCAATGTATACAAACTCAAATTTAGGCGGTTTCCTCTGAACATCAGGAAACACTTTTTTGCTGTGAGGGTGACCCAGAACTATCACAGGTTACCCAGGGAGGTTGTGGAGTCTCCATCCCTGGAGGTATTCAAAAGATGTCTCAGCATGGTCCTGGGCCACTGGCTGTAGGTGACCCTGCTGGAGCAGGGCAGTTGGACTAGAGGACCTCCAGAGGTCCCTTCCAGCCTCAGACATTCTGTGATTCCGTGAAGAGCTACACCATGAAGGACACCGGGGCTCTTGTTCTGTAATCAACTTTAACAGATTTCCATTTTTTAGCTGACTTGTGGTGACTCCTCAAAAGTGAATGCTCATTGTGTGTAGAAAATGCTTACAATTCCTGTATTGCTCATTTAACTAATTAAAATTACTATGTACTTGTCAGGCTAAACGCATATAAACAGCCCGCCACCCCCACCCCACCCCCTTCCCTCAAGAAGCCTATTTACAGATCATGAGGGTCAATTTATCCTGATTATCCACTTGACTCATTGAACAGACTTTCCAAGACTCCATTTTACGTACCAACTCCATGTTACATACCAGCATGTAGACAGTTTTACCCATCTTGCAATCCTAACTCATAAGGAGCGTTTCTCCACCAGCTACATGTTTCCCAACTGCCGTGGAGACATGGAAGAAATAAGATGTATTTCCTAAAGATGATGGCCCCAGCCACAAGCTGAAATCGGCTACGTAGCAATTACCAAGCAAGACTGCAGAGGAGAGGACAGAAGAAGCTGCAGGTTTTCCACGCAGGAAGGAGACTCAACAGTACTTTGGCTTCATTATCAAAGGGCTGAAGTCAGGTGAGGATTTTGGTCTAGCAATGTTACTTTTGCATTAGCTTTCCCAAATTTAGGGAAATTCTGATATGACATAGAAACTAAGTGCTGCCTGCTAGAAACTCCTGAGTTAAAGCACTACAAGACAGAGGACCTGCTGCAAGTAAGAAGACTGGCGAAGGGTCTCATCAAAGACGTCACTCCTCAGGTGAGTCCCAACAGCTGGAGTAGCAATTTGGATTTCGAATTGCATTCGAAACAGAGCTAGCCCTCCACTCGGAGAGCTGAAGAGATCCTTTTCATTGACTTCTCATGAGTTTCTGTGCTTCTGCTTCTGCACTTTAGATCCATAGACGCTGAATACGTGCTTTCTATAAATAAAACAGACTCTTCAGAAAGATGGCTGTGGAGAATCACTTTTACCATGGATGCACATGTATGCAAATGTATGCCTGGAAATTGCTGGTCTTCAGTGGCATGCTAAGGGTCTTGGAAGCATTATAGCATTTGTATTTGATTGCATGTTTAATCAACTGTTGAGTACTATTCTGACACACTATTCGCAGAGTAAATATTTCTTTGTCTTAAACACAGAGGCAAATATTTTGCTGATTTGTGGGCTTGCAGGCTATGATTATTAATGACTACCTTCAGTACAACTTTTAGCACTGAAGTTCTTAAGTATTTTAGTCAACAAGAACAGGCAGGCCAAATTTGGGGTTTTTTTAATCAAAACTAATAGGAAAGTTGAACTCAGGACAGATGTGGCTTGGCCACCTATATCAGGTAAGAACAGATTCATTTTATAGAGTGAGTTCATAAAGGAAACATTTATTTCCTTATTTCAAAAAAAAAATTATTAAAGAAATTGTTGTTTTGAATCTGGAATATCCCAGAAGAACAAAAACACATGTAAAAATGACATGGATATTGGTAGGCAGAAAGAAACTAACAGCTGAGGTCATCTGGACAAAACCCTACCCCATCACAAGGAACACTGCGAGCTGTCCCACATGGTTCTGTGGCAGGGTCACAACCAGTGTACAACATGGACACAGGTGATCTTAAAAGCACCGTGACAGGAATCAGCCAGCCATGGTTTCTTTTGTTTCTTTTCACACTTTGCACATTATGCTTTTACAAATGCCTCAATCCTTTTAGCTGTTTTTTGCCGGTTTTAGCACTTTTCCTATCACAACATTTCATGTTGCCATTCCAAATCAATTCCACTCCTCCACGCTGGATTCTCTCCTTTTCTGACCTTTTCTTTTCAGAATGAATTAAGATAAACACAAACAGGCATATGACTCTGGGAAAGTCTGTCCCCATGTACAGCTAATCAGCAGTAGCTGCAGTATATTGAATTCACCCTTGAAAGAAAAAAGTTAATTTAGATTACTTTTCAAGCAAAGCTGTGCTTGGGAAACATTTTCATTCAATTTTCAAGGATATAGTACAGAGAGAGTAAGTATTCACTACCGCAACTCTCTTATTATCCTTTCTCTCTAAAAAATTAAAATTAAAAGGTGCATTGAAACAACCATCAGAGGGTGCATATACACCATCAGTTTGGCTTGATCATTATTTCAGTCTTAGGTCTTGGTATCCCAACTACACATACTGTGTCCATACCAGATCTTGAACACCAAGCTCCCACCAAGCTCCACTTGCTCCCCCTGAGGATTCAGCCCCAGCCTAAAAGATGTGGATCAGGTCTCATCAATTAATCTGAAGGGGCAGGGCTTCCAGTTTACAAAAATTGTATGGATATACTCAAAAGCTTTGTTTCCTAAAAGAGGAGGACTTACCCTTAACAATTGTAGGTTAATTCAAATGTGAAGGGTGTTTCCATCTTGGTGGATATATGCTTTGAGATAAGGACGGACTTGCAAAGTATAAGTAATTTTTATTTGCCACTACAAAGTCCATGAAAAAAGAATCAGAGGAGAAGGATTTAAAATATAAACATGGTCATAATTTAAATTGCTGCTGTACCAATTCAGGGAAGCATTTTCATTCAGGCCAACATTGCAATTCTCATTTAAGGTAGCAGACTTGAGGGTATATTTAAACATTTGCATAAATCAGGACATAAAAGACTAATAACGTTTATAAATGATTTATACACTAATAATATTTACACACTACATTCTATGACTGTAGAATATCTGATTGTTAATAGAAGAATAAAGCCCTGGAAACTTTGGGGTCAGCGATTTCCACTTGTGTATCAGTAGCACACACTAATTAGGCACCCAGAATTTTATTAGAATATTGAAGGAAACTATAGATATACGTATTTTGTATATATGTAGGACTGTACATACATAGAAACATACATGCATATAAAAAAATGAGACAGAGCTCTTATGGTTGAAGATTTAAAGGGCTCACTGATTTCTTAAATGAGCAGCTTGGTAACCTCAGCTACTTGCTCTCAGCAGCTTGACAGCATCCACCCAGTCTCAAGGTGTAGTCAAGGCTCGGGGCAGAATCTCAATACAAGGAAAGGAGGAGCCCAAAGAAGTCCAAAATAAAAATAAAGACAAGATCCTCAAGAAGGACTTGTGATTTCTTATGTCATCATTACTGTACTGAATAGATTAATAGTGAACCCCTGGCTACCTGGTTCTAAGCCAGGTCCTGGGTCTCACATGATATCACATCAGTCAGATACAGAGCCAGAAGCTACCACAGCTAAAGAACAGCAAACCCTGTCCGAAATCTCCTAGGTTTTACACGCATATGCACACACCTGGGTCCAGGCTGCAGGCAGGCACATGAGTAAGAACAGGATTCCTCGTCTGTGTGTCTGACTGAAAGAAGGCTTTGGTCATCCTTTCGTAAAATGCCAGGACCTTCTTTTCTGTACTGGTAGTGCCCTGAAGACCAGCCTGAGAGTCCACTTCTAACATTGTACTTCAGTATGTCACTTGCCAAACTGCCCTAGATGCCTGGATCTTAGCTGTTCTGAGCAGAGCTGAGGCTGGGGGAGATCCGTGGCATACTCAGGATGAAAGTTTGACTGCAATTCCAGCACCTGTAGTTTTTAACCCAAGGAACTAGGATTATGTTTCTTTCATTTTCCTCACACCCAAGCATGGAGCTTACACTGATCTTGGTGCAAGCAGCCACCAGGAAATACTTAAACTTCCTCACAGCCCAGAGCTCATTTCTGGAAAGTGAAAGGTTGTAAATGAGTCATATTCAAATTTGTCTACACAACAGTCCAGATACCTCGCAGTCATATGTTTCCACCTACAAATATCAAAAGCTACAATACTAAAATTGAACAGAAACTTTAAACTATACCAAGTAGCAATCAGTCAAGAGAAAACCAAGAACTCATGCAAAAGTTACAGTGAGAGATTTATGGTTTTGCGGCTGTGGTAGATATCATGATTACTGATCTTGCCGTGACTGTATTCCTATGGCTATTAAAGAGAGAAATTCAAACTTGTCTTACTTTGCAGACTTCATTAAAAGGATGCTTTGTTCAGCTACAAAAGCTAAAGAAATAAGGTACAACTTCTCATATCACATAAAAGGAGATAGATAGAAATGTTCTCTTGGACAAGCTCACTGGCATGTATGTGGATTTATTTCACAATCTTGTTTCCCACGATTCAAAGAGATTTACTCAGGTCAACAGGGAAGTGACATACCAAGTTTCATCTCCAAAATCTGGCTGTCTTTCATTTATGGCTGCCAAAAGACAGTGAAAACAATATTGTTATGCTAGAGGGGGAAATTAAATTTTCCACTCCCCTCTTAATTAAAAAAAAATAAATTGAGAGTTAGTCATGTTTTTCTAAAGCAATCTATTGTTGGACTGAAACCAAGACAGAATGCCATAAACTGAAAAGTAGCAATCTGATAATCTAGGGGTTGATTTTTCACTCTTAATGTCAGTGAAAGTTCCACACTCTTACTCCAAATTAGGTTCTTTGAGCGCAGTTCAAAACAACATATTGGACAGCACTTGAAAATAGACTTGTCCTGAAGTGTTCTGCTGAACAGAGGTAGTTTCATGGCTTTAGCCTATGCACATGCCACCACTGCTTTATCTTGTTTAGCATATCCATAGATCCATATCCATACACGTGCTAAACATCCACAGATAGAGCAATGCTTAGAAGTATAGTTCAATCGCAAGAAATGCCTCTTTTATAGCAAATATGAAATGTAGTAAATTATAATAATGGGTTAGGTTAAAGAATCTGAATACAGAATCACAGAATTGTTGGGGTTGGAAGACACTGTTGGAGACACTCTAGTCCAATTACCTGCTCAAAGCAGGGTCAACTAAAGCAAGTTGTTCTGAACCCTGACCTGGAAAGGTTTGAATATCTCCAGGGAAAAGACTCCAGAACCTCTCAGAGCAACTTGTGTCAGTGTTTGATAACCATCACAGAAAAAAATTTTCTTATATTTAAATGGAATTTCCTGTATTTCAATTTTTGACCATTGCCTCTTGTCCTGTCACTGGATATCACTAAGAGTCTGTCTCCATCTGCTTTACTCTCCCCCTCAGATATTTATACACTTGAATAAGATCTCCCTGAGCCTTCTCTTTTGTAGGCTGAACAGTCCCAGCTCTCTCAGCCTCTTCTCATATGAGAGATGTTCCAGTACCTTAATCATCTTAGCGGGCCTTCACCGGACTCAATTCAGTAAGTCCATGTCTTTCTTTAACTAGGGAGCCCAAAACCGGACCCAGAACTCCAGATGTGTTTCACCATTGCTGAGTAGAGGGGGAGAATCACCTCCCTAAATCTGCTGGCAATGCCCTTCCCAATGCAGCCCATGATGCTGGAACTATCGTACAACTTTCTAATATTTACAATATTAACATCCTACAGAAGGGGTTCAAAAAGTCAGTGTCTTCACATGCATTTTACTTTTTATACGGGAAAACCAACTGTTTATATACGCAAGAGTTATACAACAGAATCTGAATAAAAGAAGACCTCTGCTCAAGAATATACAGCTTAAACAAAAATCCAGTCTCCTCAATAACACAAATCCTTTGTCTTGGAGCAACTGGGAAAACACACAAGCTCCAGTTACCTTTAGACAACAGTATCTCATAGAAATAAAATCTGATAGTCCAAGCTATTTATAGTACCTAAGATTATACAACTTAAGAAAAAAGTCAGTCATCAAGAAACAAAACTCCGCTCAGTTTCCCCAGTGTACTTCTGAAGTTGTTTGATCCAGACAAGCCAAATTAATTAGTTCAAATAAAATAATAAAACTAAATATGATCAGAAACATCTCTCTTTCACTGGGGGCCCAAAACTGGATGTAGATATGGTACAACGTGCACTAAGTAAAAGGGAGTAATCACTTGCCCTGATATATGGCAATGTATTCTTTCTTGGGTATTTTGAGTGCAATTTGCAATGGAGAAATACCCTAAAGAGTGCCAGAGGCTGTAAAATCTCTGTCCTTAGAGGTTTTCAAGACCTGACTGAACTAAGTCCTAACAAACCTGATCTTATCAGATAGCCGACACTGCTTTGAGCAAGTGGCCGGACGAACAACCCCCAGGCTTTCTTGCAACCTGAATAATTCCATGATTCGATGGTTCAGATGATTAGATTTCTTCTCTTGAGATATATATAGTGTTTTGAGACCTGAAAGGTTATGCATTCCCATATTGAAAAGATCTTTTTTGCGGCTTTGTGTTACATTTCTTACTTTATCTGTAACTCTGCTTCATCCAAAGAAGCAAGAAATATTCTCATTTGAAAGTGGAAATGCACTCAGAAAATTCATTGATGTTATTTATATTATAAATAAATTCTTCTTTTCCTCAAGAGTGTCAACAAAAGATGAATTATCTCCAGTATGACCATCTGAGGAGATTTTCAATTTTTGCAACCTGCCAAAATGGGTCATGGGAAAATGTATCAGAGCCTATAGGATCTGAATATCCTCTGTGTGTCACAGAATTACTCCCATTCCTGCTGATTTTCTTGGCAGCCTTTGGTACTCAAAGAATTAGGTTCATCTTCCCCTGCACCCCCAAAGTAAGTTAGATATGGAATAGCTCCAGAAAGAGAGGTACCTCTTGAGCTTGAAAGACATGCGATTCCTTGAATATGCTTGTGTTTTGGATAGTAATTTCACAAAGATGGAATGCAGAATTTCACATTATACTAAAGATTTTATGAAGCAAACACAACTGAAAAGCTTTTAAAAATTGGGAGGAATAGGAAGCTATTCTCTATGGAGAAGGAGGTGTTACAGGATAAGAAAAGCTTTTATAATGCAATCCAAATACAGACAACATCGACTTCACTTCAAACTTTACTTCAGTCTTTCCTCCCAAGTGTTTTGCAGAGCTTTACAAACAGAAAAGTAAGTTTAGTACAGAGTAACCTTGGGATGAAAACTCCAGGACTCTAGTTTGGTATCAAAATACCATCACTGTTGTAATCAGCTTTTTGACTAAATCTACCACAAGTGAAATTTGGAAATAACTTTCCTCTGAAATTCTCAATTTAGAATAAGCTGTTTTCTAATTCAAATCATTTCAATAAGGAAGAAAAAGGATTCAAGAAAATCTAGCCAGTCGAAACTGCTAAACTTCACACAGTTTTGTCTGGAAAGGCATATTGACCTAATATCCCCAGGGTATCATGCTGTTTTCTTTAAGATTTGCTAAGTATCTGGTCTGCAGAATAAACAAACTAGTGAATCACACCAATACAGTTTAAGGGATGAATTTAGACATAGCAGGGCTAATTCAAAAGGAGGTATAAACTTTCAATTTGATAACAACAAAAAATTCAAACAAATGGGGAAAGTTGAAGGATTTTTTTCCCTTTGCCTTCAATACACATAGTACTGACCTTCTACCATAACCTCCAGCTCCACAACTCTTTTCATTCTCCTGTCACACTCTTTCCCCTTGCAGACAAGAACCCAAACCTTGCAATGCCTATATACCTCACTTCCAACCATTCCCCTACAATCCTTACCAATTGAAGTAAGCATCTGCTTTCTTGTCACAGTAAGACTGGGTCCACATGGTCCTTTTTCAGCATCTTAAGTATACCTACTATAAAAGCAAATAAATGCTATACCAGTGCATTTTTTGTATGCTCAAACCTTCACAACTAGCTGTGAAAAATTGAAGTTAGTAGCGGGCAGGTAAAGCCACATTGAACCCTGTATATATTTCCACAGTTCAAGCCAATAATCTACATTAGCATTTATGATCTTCATTACAACAGAGTGGTTCCACTCCTCTTAGTCTGAAGCAATGGCAATGACACTGAGCACCAGTGCTCACCAGCCGCAGTACTGTAGGCAGACAGAAGAATATCATATATACCACTTAGCCTTTTGACAGGTTTATCTGTGGACAGGCAGCATAAGACAAAGTACATTTACCTCCTGGCATGTCGTTGTCAGGCCTCTGACCAAGGGAAACCATGCAAAGTCTAAGTGAAATGGCCTCTATCATACTCAGTATCTGCTGAGCAAGGAGAGATTCAGCCCTGCACGCCTCGTTGGAACTATTGTCCTTATTTCTGAGCATGTGGGTGCTTATGCTACCCTGTGAGATGCCTAGTTCGTTTGGTAGCCATTTGTGTGTCAGTGTTTATGCCACAGGCAATGTCTGTCTGTACATGCCACAGCCTGAGAAGGATGTCTGTCCCGAGAAGATAGTAAAAGAGGGCAAACTTATTTACAGAACAAAATCTTCCTCCTTAATCTGTGTTTGAGCAAGGGGAGGATTCTCCATATTACCTTTCGTTGAACACAGTCTTTCTTTCAAACAAGCTTACGAGGCAGAGCCAAAACCCTGATGTCCTGCCCCAGGCACCATGATGCCGCCTCGGTACAACAGTCCGTGTACGTGCCGGGGCGCACCAGCGAGGCCACGCACCTAAGGCCTTTCCTGCATGGAAGAGGGAGAAGCTGGCTTAGGAGCCAAGCCCCGGCTTTCCCGTGCCAGAGATCAGGAAGGTGAACAGCTCCAAATACTTAACAGACAGGAGCAAAACAGGTCCCCCAGGGGAAATGCAAAGCAGCAGTTTTTTAAAAGCAGTTTGCAAAGGCGCTCTCTTCTTGTTTATTTATACCCAGAATGGCAGAGGCCAAAGACTGAAAGAGGAAAGTGTCATCAGGGAGTGACTGGAGACCAATAAATATTCTGCATTAGAAAGCAAACAGGCCAAAACAAGGTGCTTTTTGCTCTGTGGATAATCCCTGTGGGTCTCATTAACTGTCAGAAATTAAGCAAAGATATAAATATTTTCCACAGTGTCTCTTGCTGCTGGGAGCATTCCCATTGATGTCACCATTTCTGAAGTGATTCAGAGCAACTTGCAGGCAGTAGTCGAACGAGCCTTCCACTGGCAGTAACACCGTTTGCTGTCATTTTACATTTTAATTATGTTCCCTGCGCTGAATCGGTGCTTAGCCCGTGTGACCTTCCTGGTACCAAAGTGTCAGACAGAAAAGCCCAGGCGTGGCTTTTATGTTTGGTTTTGATGAGTTCTCACAGTGACCTTGTTCACCTTGGGGAGAAATGGGCTAAAAGTTGCCCGTTCTTGTTACTGCTCTTCAAAATTAGTCTCTGCTAGCAGCTTTGGGACCCTCAGGTAGCCAGGTATTGTTTTTAGGACCGCACCACGCTCTTTTTCAGCTCAGCCCTTCTGGCACTGGGGTAAGAGGGGAGTTATGCTGGCACACGTTTTTTATTTCATATTCCATGCCTCTGAGGCACAGATAGGCAAAAGCACATCAGTGACTAATGCAGCCCAAATAAACACCCTGGCAGTCCCAGGAGGTGCCCAAAGATTTTTAAAAATCCAGATAAACTATGAAGGACGAACACACATAGGTCAAGTTGAATGCAGATATGACTACAGGAATCTACCCTCTGATAAATCCAGTCCCACTGCGCTTACAAAAGCAATACCCTGAATAAAATTAAGGGGCTACTAGCCCAGCTAAGAAACAGCTCAACAACTATGTTCTTTATGACATTCAGCTGTTCTGCTTCTCACTGTACCTGGCATTACTGCTCCATAGGGAAGCTGATCATGAATAGTTTTCATCAGTGAAAAGAGAACAGTGGGATGAGGAACAAGAATCTAGGGCACAGAGTCACTGTGGATAAGATGAAACCAAACAAGTTAGTTGCTGATTTGTGATTTCTCAACTTGTTTCAAAAAGCAGCAGTATTCATGACCCACACATTTTTAAAGGGAAATAAAATGTACACGCTAAATTACATGAGTGTAGCAGTAGCCCAATTAATGTGTCATCTCTGCTATATCAATTCATCTATTATAAGCAATAGAAAAATTTTATCTCTCTGGAAAATCTAATGAAGCCTAACAGAATGGATTTTCATCACAGTGCTCAAAGAACTTATTAAACAGGACAAAAGCTGAATCTAGAAAGGTCTGATCTTCTCTTGATGTGGGCACCATGCACTTACCAAGGAGAACTGTGCCCCACAGATATCTTGGCTTCACTTTGGATTTACTATTACAAGTCATGTCGTCAAGGTCAGTAATTCTTCTGTGAAAGAACAATTTAACAAACTTTGTGTAATATGACTTTTAACTTGAAGGAGAGTACCTGAGCATAGCTGCAATCAGGAGTTTAGAGCAGATATCACAGGAAACCAACAACTTTCGCCTACAATCTCTGTTAGCTGCCAAGGGATTGGTCTTGGTTTTGTCCATTTGCAGAAATGAAGAAGTAAGCAGTAAGAGATTTTTTAATGCTTTAAAATCTAAAAGGAGTTTGCCATCCAATTTTGTTTCAGAATCCAAACCAGAGCTTTATAAAGCCCTATGCTAGTATGGCTTTATAAATAATAGAGATTTAAAACTCCTATAAGCTCCATTCTAAAATAGCTTGGAGTGATTTCTTTCAGAACTGAACCTAATTGGATATGCCAGATGTTCTCTCAGCATGTCCTCCAGCACAATTTAAACAGGTAAAAAAAAACCCCATGGACAGCAGCTCAAAGCAAAATGAATAATATTGCTGTAAATGAAAACATAAAGTTTAAACTGGTCACTCTTTTTTGTTGCACCAGACATTAAATAGAAAAAGACCTCAGAGTCAAGCAGGAAATCCCATGTTGTGATTGGAAAAAATCCAGGCATGTGGAGTTTACCTACATATCATTTGTGTAAATAATCTAGTCTTACTGCCCAGCTTTGTATACACCAAACAGATGAGTTTTAAGATGAGTTTTAAGAAACAACTACCTCTGAGGAAGGCACCCATCGGTCACCTCATCCAACAGGCTACATACTGCTCCTCCATTCTCACCACACGTAGTTTCACGAGAAAGATTTTTCATGTATCCTTCCTAATCCATTAAGTAATTACAGGGTGTTGGTAAGAAAAGTCAAGACTCAGTCATATGCAATTTATTATGTATGTAGTTTTAGCAGTGAAAAAGCAATCTGGGTAGACATAGAAAGCACTAGCACACAGGCACAAGTATATGAAGATATGGGCCAGAGGCAACTTTAATTTAGATGCATTAAAGCAAAATTGTCTTTTTTTTTTATTATGTACCCACAGGGCTACAACCTACTCCACCAAGTAATGCAGCACAAGGGACACTCATCAGTGCATGACAGCAGTTTGTGCCTGGCTACCTGTATGGGCTGTAACCGGGGTGGGGGGTTAGTGGCAAGCTTTGGGGGGGTGCAGGAGGGGGCTGTAGGGGAGGCAGCTCTGAGGCTGTCTGCTGGATACATTTTTAAACTGGTAAGAATCTGTATCTTTCTTGTGCAAATAGGAGGAAGTTACAAAAAAACCTGCACTGCAACCAGCTGCTACCCAGACCACGATGACTGTGATGCCTATTTTGCTTGAATCTTTAGGTAAATACTTTTTACTGTCAGGGAAAACTTGACTGGCAAATTGTCCAGCACCTCTGAAGGGTTTTTTTCAGGCAATATCCATCACACATTAAACCAGATTACTGCAAACTGTGTAACCCTAAGGGATGTGCTCTGTTCTCCACCTACAAATGTCCAGCTCAGTACATTGGGCTGGAATGGTCCTGTGATATTTCCTACCCCTTTGTCTTGTTTCTTCAGGGTTTACTTATTACAGAGCTCTGTGTGTCGTGTAGTCTTCTGTTGCACGCACCAGTAGGCTGTCAGGACAGTGTAATATTGGATATGCTGTCTCCAGAGAAAGAGAGCAGAGAAAGAAAGATCTCAGCAGGATCAAATTCTCATTATTTGGGAAATGTAAATCAAAGCAAGCTGGCAGAAGTAAAAGCAGACGTAGCAGACAGAATGCCCCACCGTATAAGACTTGCCTCTGCCTCAATGGGGCCACACAGCCCATTCTTCTCAATCTGTTCATCCCCATCTTTTTTTCCAGGTACCCCTTCTTCTTGCTGGAGGGGAAAAAAAGGAAGGAAGCTGCTATTAAAGTCTTGTGCAGGTAGAGGTAGAATCAATGTCAGAGTCTAGTACCAGACACCTAATATCTATTTATTGACTACAGATGGAATGAGTCTATTAGAAGTCCAGCACAACCTGTATAAGCAAGACCTGAGGTTACTGGACCACCAACTAATGATGAGGCCTATTACTGAGCTTCCCTCTGTAGTAAGTGGAGAGAAGAAGAGATCGAAAGAGATGTTTCCAGAGGACAATATGCATGTTTTTGGATGGGAGGTTAGGAGGAATCACCTAAGAGGCATCTAGATCTCCTCAAAGTCTGTACAATGCACATAAGCAATAGACTTGGACTTCATGCCTAGGTTAAATTATGTGTGATAAATCTAACTCTAACTCTTGTTAATGTCTTCAAAATCCCTTTCAAACTTTCTATAGCTAAGTAACAAATAGCCAAAGATCTCTCTTCATCCTCTTATAGACTTCAGAATGGGAAGGGAAACCATCCTTCACCTACCTGGACAAGATGAAGAAATAGAATCTTATGAAGTTCAACAGGACTAAACGCAAGACCTAAATGCAAGATCTTGCATCTGGAATGAAACAACCCCATGCACCATTGCAGGCTGGGGGCTGACTGCCCGGGGAGCAGCTCTGCGCCAGCACTGTGGCCTTGTGGCAAAGGCGGCCAGCTGCATCCCTGGCTCTATTAGTAAGTAGCCAGCAGGTCCAGGGAAGTGATGCTTCCCATATTCAGCACTTGTGAGATTGCACTGGAGTATTGTGTCCAGTTTTGGGCTGCCCAGTACAAGAAGGACATGGATGTCCTGGAGCAAGTTCAGTGGACACCACCAAGCTGGCTGAGGGCTTTAGCACTGGACATATGAGAAGAAGCTGATACAGCTGAGTCTGCTCAGTCTACAAACAAGATGGCTCAGGCTAAGCTTTATTGCTGCCTGCAACTACCTGATCAGAAGACAGAGTGAAGATGGAGTCAAACTCTTCTCAGAAGTGCACAGTGATTACTGTCACAGGCAAACCAGACTCATCTTGGGGAAATCAATTTAATTTATTACCAATCAAATCAGAGTAGGATAATGAAAAATAAAAACAAATCTTAAAACACCTTCCCCTTGTCCCTCCCTTCTTCCTAGGCTCAACTTCACTCCTGATTTTCTCCACCTCCCTCCCCCAAGAGGGGCATGGGGTCAGGGAATGGGGATTGTGGTCAGTTCATCACACACTGTCTCTGCTGCTCCCTCCTCCTCGCTCATTTCCCCCGCTCCAGCACGGGGTCCTACCCATGGGACACAGTCCTCCACGAACTTCTCCAATGTGGGTGCTTTCTGCAGGCTGCAGTTCTTCACAAACTGCTCCAGCATGGGTCCTTTCCACAGGGTGCAGTGCTTCAGGAAATGACTGCTTCAGCATGGGTACCCCATGGGGTCACAAGTCCTGCCAGAAAACCTACTCCAGTGTGGGCTCCTCTCCACGGGGTTGCAGCCTCCTTTGGGAGCGTCCACCTACTCCGGCATGGGGTCCTCCACAGGCTGCAAGTGGATATCTGCTCCACTGTGGATATCCATGCGCTTCAGGGGGACAATCTGCTTCACCATGATCTTCACCACAGGCTGCAGGGGAATCTGCTCCAGTGCCTGGAGCACCTCCTGCCCTCATTCTTCACTGATCTTTGGTGTCTCTATATAGTTGTTTCTCAAATATTCACACTCCTCTCTTCCAGCTGCTGATGCACAGCAGTTTTTTCCCCTTCTTAAGTATGTTATAACCAAGGTGCTACCACTGTCGCTCATAGGTTCAGCTTTGGCCAGTTGCAGGTCCATCTTGCAGCTGGCTGGCATTGGCTGTATTGGACATGGGGGAAGCTTCTGGCATGTTCTGACAAAGCTACCTCTGTAGCCCCCATGCTTCCAAAACCTTGCCACATAAACCCAGTACAATGGAAAATTCCAAATAGATGTTAGGGAAAAAAATTTCCATGAGGGTAGTCAAATACTGGAACAGATGCCCAGAGAGACTACGGGATCTCCATCCTTGGAGACATTCAAGACTCAAATGGACACAGCCCAGAGTAACTGCATCTGAGTGGACCTCTGAGAAGAGGGTTGGCTTTCCATAGGTCACTTCCAAACTGAAATATTTGGTGACTCTATGTTTCTATGAAAGTATTTTCCAGATTCTCTTCTTGTTTTCCCATGTAGAAACCACATGGGAAAAGAAGAAGAGGATCTGGAAAATTTCCAGCTACTCTGCAAGCAAGGTAAATGCCGGACAGACAACTCCATTATGCCTGAAACATGTTGGAAAGGGAATACAAACATGCAAGCATTCTGCATGGCAGAGAAACACAAGACTGGTAGTAATATGTCAGAGATAAACTGAATACAGATAAATAAATATAAGAATTTGCTTTTAAGCTTAGAAAATACACAATATTGGTTAAAAATTTCTTCAGCTTCTGTCCCAGTACTAGACATAACAACTTCTTACATGTTTTTAAAATTAATTAAAATAAAATTAAAATAAAATGCTATCATAGAAAAGTATGGATATGGATTCTTCAAATGTTAACATATAAAATGGAACCAAAACAAAATTGTTAGTGATTGAAATGGGAAATAGAAACCTAAGACATGAGAAATAAAACAAATAAGGTTTCTAGTTATAACTAAAATCAGTTCTGATCAAACATTGGTAAAAGATGTGCTCCTTTTGAGATACAGGCCTTCTTTTAAAGAAAACCTATTTACAAACGTCCTGGAATTAATGACATCACATTGTTTTGTACAACAGCACAACTGAGTTCTGCAACTTTGGCTAGTAGTATATTTTTTGCAAAGCATAACCTGTAAAAAATTAATTTAATATCTTATACCTGTCAGTTCGCTAAAAGATGGCTTTTCAGTAAATTAAAAGTTAGACAAACTAATATTTATGAAGTGGCAGCAGCACCAATTTGACAGCCTTTTGTCACATTGCTGCTGACAAAATCTATTCAGTCATCCTGTTTTAAAAACATTATATTGAAATACGACATTCCATTTCCTTTCAGATGAATGATTAAAAGATTCTGCTTAACATGTTTTTGTACTCTATCATGAAGCAGGTCATAACTCTCCTGTACACCTCTGAACAAGGATAAATACGTAATTACATGTAAGTAACATATAAAAGTATGTTATCTAATAAAGAGAGTAGAACAGATGTTTTTCCTGCAGTACCCACTCTTTACCACTTTCTAAGTGATGGGGAGAGTGACCTGTAACTGTCACAGAAGCTAGACAATACTTCCACAGTATTTCAGAGTATTCAGCATGCAAATCCCTTAGGAAGTCCTGAAAATCCCAACCTGATTTTTTAGAAGTTCTATGTCTTTTGTGGAAAACCGAACTAGAGGCAGGGTTTGGGATAGCTACTATAAAAGTGGCCCAGCTCCTAGTGACCCTTCAATAATTGCACAGCACATTGGCCAGAGATGCTAGGAATGGAGAAGAAACAATAAAAGTCATTTCAAACTACAATCATTCAAATGAAAATGATAGAAAGCTGAAGCACTGAAAGAGTTTACAAAAGCAATAGCAAAAAAAAATGAAAACCACAAAACTGTGCTTTTTTTACTTAATCTATTCTTAATATTCCCCATATTTATCTCCAGCCATCACTGAGATTAGTCCACTCTGGCTTATATAATCTTTTTATATTTTGCAGTCACAGCAGAGTTGTGTGGTCCAGGGAAAAGAAAGCTTGGGAAAAAATAATGTTTACAGAGACAATTCATTTATATGTTGGCAGAACCTTCTTGTGTCAAGCCTTGTATGTGACAACAGTCACGCAGTGCCAGCAGTGTGCGTTGGTAGATACTGTTTTCATAACTGAAGCCAGTTTAGAGGTATAGGTTCTCCCACTAACTTGCTGTCAAGTGACTATTAATTACCTTTCATCATGCCTAATGGTACCTGAGATGGCATATTTTCTGTTACTTACGAGAAGCTGCTTCTTTCCTTTTTGGAGGTGGGGTCAGTCAGAGACAAAAGAGTTTGATATCCAGTGAAGAAAGTAACAGGTCCAGCAATCTTTGACGGGAGATGAAGTGTGGCTCCACATTTGAGAGGACAGATCTTCAGTAACTCCCCTTTTTGTGACAGAGAATGGCACAATGGTTAATGCGTTTCACAAGATGGCATCCTGCAGACCTTTGCTGCTCATTCCTTGTGATGTTCAAAAACAACTGTTAGGATAACACTGATGGCAAGACCAGGCATTTGGAGTCATGGGCAGGTGCAGGGAGGGGTCAGAAGCCAAGTTCACTTGCTGAAGAAGGCAGTGGAGAACTAAAACACAGCGAAGCAGCTGAAGTAACCAAATATGAGATGATACAACAAGCTGTCAGTGGGCTATCACCTAACTTTCTTGTCTAAAAAATAGGTGCTTAGTCTGAGCTGGCAGTCTAAACTTTTCCTCTGCTCAAGAGAGGGCAACTGGCATGCCCACAGGCCAACTCCTTTTAGTTATTTTAGATACTTGTCCTAACAGGATTAAGAATTGCTGTGATGACTACGATTAGCTGCCCATGTCCAGCTGAGATGGATGCCTCCCCTTTTCATGCACTGAAACTGGAGGGGCAGCTTTGTGGTTATACTCTGCAATAGGTGCTGGCAGGGCAGCCTTGTTGGACAGCCGCCCCATGAAGCCTGGAGCTTCCTGCCAAGCACTTGTCTACTGAGATAACACTTCTTTGTGGGCCCTGAAGACCGAGGAAAGCAAATGGCAAACAGCTCCCCCGGATGTGTGGTCTCTTCTGCAAAAATCACTCTACCAAGAAAATACCCTGTTAAAATAAAAGCTCTCGCTTGACAACGAGTCCTTTAATGGTGTTGGTGGTGTTTTAATAAACTGCAAGAAGAGCATTAGATGAAGATGCAAATGGAATTTTGCTCAGTCTGCCTGTCAGCAGGTCAGGTGAGCCAGAGAAGAGGAAGGGAAGAGCAAGGGAAAAGGAACGGAAGAGGAAGGGAAGCAGAAGGGAAGAGGAAGAGAGAAGCGAAGCTGCTGCTTCCTGCCTAGCTCCCCTAGGAGAGGGGTAGGCAGGAAATCCTGCACAAAGAATGTAATACCCCCATCAGCCCATGCAGAGACAAGGCTGGTTAAAACTGTGCCCCATGTTTGTCCTGGTTTTACTTAACAGCAGAGACAGACCCTGCTACAGTCAGGCTAGAACCTGCAAACATTGAGTTCAGTGTGGAAGGATTATATCCAGTTACACTGATAACTTGTTGTGCTGATTTTTCCTGGGGGAAAAAAGTCCAGCCAAGGTAACTGGTGAGGGGCAGCATATTACTGGGAGGCCTCCAGCTGGGGTGAAACCCAGCAAGTTCTGGTGCTGTCACTTCCAGTTCATTTGAGTCTTGCTCTTCTTCCGAACAAAATTTCTTTTCCTCTTGGGTGGTAAATCCTGAATTTCCACTTGGAGGACATTGACAGTGTCAGGGAGCAGCAAGGGCCAGCAGCTCCACAGACGAAGGTGAGTCAGGAGCCGAGCATGATAGCAAGTCAGCAAGAGCAGCGACTTGGCCAGCAAGGAGCCAGGAAGCCAGGCCAACAAGTCAGGGTTGGGATCGGGTCAGGACACGCTGACCTGTGTCACACACTGTCCAGTGATCATCCAGCAAGTCCACAGCAATGAGGCAGGTCCAAGGTTAAGCTAGTAAGCCAAGCCAGCAGGTCCAAGACAGAACCAAGCTGATGTGAGACCAGGCGCAGACGCAGCAGCTACACAGCTGTGACAGGAGCACAAGTAAATGCCAGCAGTAAAGCCTTCGCTTATAAGCAGCTCCCAGAGGAAAGGAGGGGCAGACCCTTGCTTCTGGGTTTCCTCACACCAGGTCATCAGGGTTCACGGTTCAACTATTCAGAGGAGAACTGTCTTGTTCTTTCACATGCAAACACAAACACACACGCACCGCTGAATTCTACACTCGCACATTCTTTGCAAAACCCCAAAGCAGATTTTTCTTCGCTTTCTTAGTATGTGAAACTCACAACAGAGGCTCTCAAACATAAATAACAAGACCTGTACACAATCTTCTCACTATCTGGAACCATCTTTGGGCAATGACCCATCAGTGAGCATATACTCAATTTTAAGCACAGATGGTCTTAGCAACATATATATTTCAAGGTTTTATCCAGGTTTTAAGTCTCAAAAAAATTACACCTACAGCTCCCAAAACAAAGCTTTCTCTTTTGCGTGGATCCAGAGTACACAGACTGGTGGAACTGGAAGCGAAGCTAGAAAACTCAAAAAAGAAGCCGCTAATGTTGTGCCATTGTAGTTTGCATCAATACTGTTTCCATTCAATCTCTGAACAAAAAAATGGTAATTAAGGTGCTGTCTCTTTAGGGAGCTCTGATGCATTAAGCAGTCTTGATTGGAAGGGTTTTGTTAAAGGGATTACATTGCAAGCTTTCTGGTTGGTTCTGCAGAACCAAGCTTCTACACCTTTAAGCAACTCTTGCTTACATAAATGCCTCTCTGAAATGTCTGGGTACAGCCTGAAGATTGTGGCACAGCTAGTGAAATGGATTAACTGGAAATATCCAATGTTTTAGCCACTCTGTAGAACAATTTGCAACAGGCAAAACTGCCTGAAACAGCACGAAAACAACAATCTGATTCAAGCATCACCAACTTTGTCAGGCCCATAGTATCATAATGTTTTTTGGCTGCAATGTTGGGACTTTCTCCTAGGCAAATGCTGCTTTTTTTAAAATACCCTTTTGACTGGGCTTTACAAAGTATTGTTAGTGTTACTGGCATTTTGCTATTGAAAAGCCTCATCATGAAAAGCAAGGGAAAAAAGTGTAATTAACCTGATATAGAATGGATGCTTTTGTATTTCCAGATTTACTTTGGGAATTTGGGGAACTATGAACGAACAGGCAGAACCATTATAAAAGCTAGGACTGACTTTCCCTAACCATAAGAGACTTAAAACAACAGCAAGAAATACATCCAGTTTCCTAGTAAGCCAAGAAAAAGAAAAAACTACTCTGAAAATGCTTGATTCACTTGCTAAAAATACTTACATACTTTTCAGAAAAACTTAATTGCTACTTTATTGAGTAGTATTTATCAGGAGTACTAATGTGATGGGATACATGCTAAGCTGATACCAATGGGGTACAGCTCCACTGACTTGACCAGAACTATTTATGCTAAAAGATTTGGACCACTTTCTTTTTGTTACTTACAAAAATATCAAGCATTGGAACTCTTATTATAGCAAGCCTTTCTGTAACTAATATGGATACCAGCTGAGCAACATTAAATAACAGCCCATGTTACCTTAACTATGCAAAATACAGTGCTGGGTACTGTGAGCTGAAAGTGAGAATCATGATTATGTAGGTCTTCATATGGGATGATGATGCTACACATTGTGGGACAAGCTTTTTATAAATCTTGCTCCTCACAAAGCATTGTTTTGACTGTGAAAGCTTAACTGTTCTCATTAACCATTTGTGCTCAACAGTTCATTACTTTATATTATTACCCTAACAGTCATTCAAGGCAGAAATGACACAGGTGCTTTATTCTGTAGTATAATAATCTTACCATTCCAGATGTCAAAATCAATCATTCATGTGTACTCCAGGTGATGGCGACTGATTGACTCAGGTAGGGATTTTGAAAATGCACTCAAGAGCTCAGTCACAAACAGATTGATGATACATTGTTGAGTTATAAAGTACTTTTCACAGCTTTCAGGATGCTGTGCAAATACCTTAGAATAATACACAGTCAAGCCAACCATAAATACTTGAGCAATATTTAAGTTTCACCCTACAGATACTAAGCTGATTCATTTGAAAAAATAAATAAATCAGAAATTATCATCAGGAGAAAACCAAAATCTTTAGCCAGAATTCACTCTCGCACTTCTTATGCAACAGAATTTCATAAGATTGATTTAAATAACTTCAGTGCAGTGTGAATTAATTGCTAGATGTGTCAGGCAGATTTTGGTGCCTGACGCTGAAGGTTGAACAGTATCTTGGGAATCACTGGTACAGGGCTTCCATTCCCCATCCTCATTAGTACATTCTGGCTTAAGAGCATGTGCTACTTTTCATCCACTCTGCACTTTTATACACATAATGCAAAATCTAGTCCAAATCTGACACAAAATTTCTGCCTCTTCCCCAACCACTCTGATCTACATTCTCTCTGCTGGCAAAAAGGACTGGGTAGGAAATGGACTGTGCTGTACTAAACCTTAGGCTTCCCTGGAAGATGTGTTTTGGACTTATGATTTTGAATTAAATAATACAGATTTCCCCCCATGGTTCTCAAGAGAAATTTAGTTAGGATAACAGAATGAGCAGTGAATTTACAAGAAATAAGGAGTGCAAAATTGTCATGTAACAAAATACAGCAATGTGCAGCAAAATACCAGAGCGCTAACACTGGAGATGTTAAGTGAGGTGAAAGAATAAATCTCATAAAGCATAACCACAAAAATTCTGTCTCTGGTCTTGTAGAAAATGGACTCTTCTCTTCCCTTCTCCCTTTGGACCCTTGTCTAGCAGTACACACTAAGCAAAGCTTGCAATACAAAATACTGTACAAAGATCACGCTAAAACTACAGCTACAGTGAAGCACAATAATTTTGACATTACTAGACAATGTGAAGTGAATCAAATGGAAAACAAATTAAAAAAAATTCTTTCAGCACACTGAGGGGTTCATACATTTCCATCCTGACTGATGTTGAGAAATGTTGAATTGCAAATTCTATTTGTCTTCACATTTAGATCTGTTTATGGTTCCACCACACATAAAGTATTTCACAGAAAGAAATACTGCAACTGCATCTTTTAAGAGTTTAAATTTTGTATTGTAAGCGTACATAAAACCAGAACAGATTGCTGTGACATGGCTCCGAGATGCCTTAACGCATTAGAGGGTTAGAATTTTGTAACCAAGGCCATGTGGGAGAGTTCTGTTGATTTTAGGCTCTCTGTGGGCACTGAGTTTTGTATCTAATTATCTAGTCTCAGCAATATCAGGAGCAAAAACAAAATTAAATGTACAATGAGATAAACTGTAAGGTCTTTAGGCAGGGAAACTCCCATCTGAAGATCCCTTCAGATACAAGCACAACACTGGTCTTCCACTGTTGTATGTACACAAAGACTAATCATAGAATCATAGAATGGCTTATGGTGGAAGGGGCCTTAAAGATCACCTAGTTCCAACCCCCCTGCCACTGGCAGGGACACCTTCCACTAGACCAGATTGCTCAAAGCCCCATCCAGCCTGGCCTTGAACACCTCCAGGCATAGGGCCTCCACAACTTCTCTGGGCAACCCGTTCCAGTGTCTCACCACCCTCAAATGTTTCTGCAGTATTTTAATAATTTTTCTGCAGTATTTCTTCCTTCCCCACCTCTCCCCTTGTAATAGCATGTAATCAACTGTTTAAACTAGGAAGGGGCCTATTTTTAGTGTGATTGTCTAAGGAAATAAATCTTGTGGAGTCATGTTGTGTGTTCGGTGCTCCCATTAAGAGGTGCTTTTACTCTCCATTAGACACCAAAATTTCCCCTAGTAGGGGTGAAGAAGCAGGAAAGAGATGAGGAGAAACAGACACTGGAAACTGGGCTACTTCAGTTCTGCTGTGCACAGAATTACTTGCTTCTCATGTTTTCATTGACAGATGGTCTTATTAGACGCAGTTTTCATCCTGAATGGGATGACTGTAACACTTGTGCCTTTGAAGAGTTAATTAGAAGTATATCACTGAAAAATACCTTTTCCTGTGCCCCTTCAGGAACTGAATGACTAAGGCTGCCTTTGGACCATATCCCTGGGTTTCTGTCCCTGAGCATTTCTCCACCTCCAAATCATGCTGAAGCTGCTATGTTCTCCAGAAATTACAAGCCAAGGTGAAGCAAGAGTCACCACAGCACAAGTCAAAAAAAAGACTACCTAGTCCCCTAAGTCGATTTCTGAAACCTCAGGGAAACAAATTATTATGTGCAATTTGGGGGACAAGTGGCTACCTTTCTATCAGGCCATGTTCCCAAAACCTGCCTGGAATGGTTGATGTCCTATGAAAGCTTGAACATCCCATAAGACAATTGTTCAAATGCAACTATGTTGCATTTGTGTACTCATCTTTTTACACAGCTTGTTTATTCAAGTAGTCACTAGTTTTATGCAAAGTATAGTTCACGAAAGAAAGACACCCTCTTTAATCCTCTTTTATCATCTTTCATGGTCCAAGCCCTCTGGGGTTTCCTCAAAACACTGGGTGACTACTGTGCTATGTGCCACCTCACAACCTATGCTTATCTGTTCTTGTGCAGTAAAAGTGTATTTAGCGCAGTCCTTAACAGTAACACCTTTTTATAATGCTTATCACTGATATGCCAGGGCCCTCTGTTCACAGCAGCGCTTTATTCACAGCAGCTTTGCTGCTGCCAGTCACTGGCAGAAAGACCACACTCCAGGAACAAATACTTATTTCACTGTGAGGCAACATGGAGAGATTTGTTTCTTGCTGGTTTGTATGACAGTTCTCACTGCCTAAACCACCATTACAACAGCGCTGTCATCTGAGAGGGACCTGTATTTCTCACTTGTGCAATCGCTCCTCTGAGTGGCCACAGAGACGCAGAGGTACTTCGTTTAAAAACACCGGCTGCTTGCACGACTGCACCCCATTCATTCCCAGCAAGGGGACCCCTGAGCTGTGGGCACTGAGCAGGACATCTACCGCACTAAAGATACACTCATGCCACTCTCCAGACAGTATGAAGAGGGGCTCCCAGGCACACCAGGCCTGTCAAGATTCCTGCTGAGCAGGGGCCAGGCAGGCTTTTCCCTCCTCTGCCCCACGGAGAGACGGGCCCGCTATGGCTGGGCAATGCAGTGCAGCAGACTCGCCTACTGTCACCCGGCATGCCACATGGCCCTGGTCAGTGGGTGCTTAGGTCTGGCCTCTCACACGGCGCCATTCACCAGGCATGTTCCCTTTCTCCTGAGCAGATGCAGTGCTGTCTCCTGTTAGAGGAAAAATCTGGGATGCCTTCAAATGGAGGTCTTTAGACCATGAGAGACCTACACAACTAGTATCTCAGAGTGAAAAAGAAAGATGGTGTCTTCAGATGGTGACTCCAAAGTAGTTCTCCTCATTCCTCCTGCTCTGTAAGCATTCTGCCTCCCTCAGAAAAACAGTTACTAATGAAACAAACTCATTGTAGTCCACTTAGAAACACAGCTGGGCAGCCTTCCCGCCAATGCCAGGAACACTTTCTAGCTTCCAGTTGCATAGCAGCTCTTGGAAGCCTAATGAACCCCCACTCAAAACCAGGGGAATTACTCTGTCCCTCTTCGGGGTACTGTTCCCAGGCAGTAATTCCCTGTCTGCAAGTACCAAATCTGCACAGAAGACACAGAAAGGCAAATGGGACAGCATCAATGTGGGAAAAGTCGTATACTACCTATAAAGAAGCTGCCCGGTGGGGGCAGCTGGCAGAGGGAATGACGCATCTAGTGACATGTATTGCGTTATAAGGAAAACACGGCTTGCTTACTGACCCCTCTGGTCAGGCCCGGAGTGTGAGAGAGGGAAGCAATTAACTTGAAGCAACTGCTCTGTTAATTTCTTGTTAGCCTAGCTCTGTTAAATGAAATGCGGGTGCTGATATTTGCTAACAAATGCACCTTCAAAAATTATTTTTGCTAATATTTACTAATGAATGTACATTCAAAAAATATCATGCAGCCACTATTAATTTATGGTTGCCAGATAAAGCATTCATTTTTTCACTATGTAGATGATGGGGAGGAAGTTGTATATATTGGTACATGTGTGGTTTTTACATGCGTGTAGGCAAATACACTATCTAAATTAACCACATTGTCCAATTTAATCATTAAATTGGTCTCATTTAAAAAAAAAAAAAAAGAGTTGATAAGATTAGAACACAGGGAACAATTAACAATGGTAACAATTCAGAATAATAGCTAAGCCTTCTGCATATCTTGAAAACGCTGATACCAAAGCGAGCATTTGATTGCTTTCAATTAGAACTCGCTCCAACCCTCCAGTCTTTCCAAGGAGATTAGCAGTCATATACATAAAAAAATCTCATTTTCAAAAAAAATTACTTAGATTTAGATTAGTCCAAGAAGCGATGGTGTATAAATAGGAAAAGCCAGAGGTGACATCATGAAAATAAAATGCAAAATGCAGCAACATTCTGCTTTTCATAAAATAAAAAAAATATGCTGTGCTAGCCAGCTAATTACCATTTCATTTTTTCCTGAAGTGTTTTCCCACTCAGATTGTCCATTTGTTCTTTTTAAGCTACTACTTCAAATCCATTCAATTATATAATTGCGTTTGTAACACATATAGTAATGCAGTTGGTATTAAAGGGAAAATCATGTTCAGAACAAAAGTTTTAATTAGATCTAAATATAGCATTATAGTACCACTAGTTATTTCAAAAGGCTTTTGAATCATCAAAGGTTAATTGTCAACATAACACTGATGTGATTAAAAGGAATAAATATGTCACGTTGACTTGGCTCAGCAATAACCCACTAAGTAAACCCTAAATTATTGCACTCACTCTAAATCAGCCTGGTTATTGAAAGTAGGTTCTTAAAACACTATGATGAAATTATCTGTTTCTGTCCCAGACATTGTGGTAATGTTGTTCTAGATAACTGGAATACTAAATATCTGAACAAACTGTCAATATATGAAGGTATTGCACTCATTTAGCAAAGCACTTGCTAGGTTGGGAAATCCCATGGGATTAGAGTTCTTTGTGAAGCATTTTGCTTCTATGAGGACAAGTTACTCAATCTGCTGCCAGAGATGACGCCCAAAACTCTTGACAGTGTTTAATTTGCATGTGGATGTTGTATCCCTGAACTCAACTATTTAATTTTTTTTCAAAGAAATACTGAAATTATGCCTGGTGCTGCTGAGATGACAGAAATTGCTGTTTCCAAATATTCACATTAGCAGCTGATTCTCTTCACAGAGAGGCAGGGCCTGGCAGTGCCGGGCAGCAGGGATCGGACACGTCTCAGGCTCTTGAACTGGCACCATACTAGCTGCTGTGTCTAAACTGAGCACCCAAAATGAGGGGATGCGGATGTGGGTACACAGCTGCCACCCCAATAACATCAGGATTGTCCCAGACACCTCTATGATATGGTTGATTTAAAGTATTTACCCCCCAACTTAATGAGGATGAGCATTTCTCCCATTGCTGGGATTGGTGGGTATTTCTTAAGCACGGAAGGCAGTCCTTCGGGTCCCCTTGGTGCAAGCAGAGGGAAAGAAGCACTTGCAGGTGGAATGCATCCACAGGTGGAGGTGACGATTGTATTCCCTGGCCTACAAGGGGAACTTTGAAAAAAGACTAGGCATTTCACTTGTGGATTGCTCAAGTTAACAGAGAAGATTACCGCTTTGTGGGTCTAACTGGGTCTGACGTGATTCTTCGAACTCGTATTATGAGCAGACTGGTGTCAGAACAGCATACTCGGTAGAGGCAGTCAACGCTCTCCAGAGTTCCTGTTGTTCCTTTCTGGTGCTCTACAGGACAGCAGTCACTTAGTAAAGCAACTGGCTGGCTACCGCTGTCATCCCAACATCTGCATTCGGGGCTGCGACTTCCCATTTCCCCACAAGAAAAGCCCCAAGGCTCTCTTTGAGACGAAGCACAAGCTTGGAAGGCTGGAGCTGCAGCTGATAACCACTGGCAGAGCCCACTGCTGTCAAGGCAACTAGGGTATCCACAGGACGCGAAAGCATTTGTAGTGGTCTTGGGTGATGAGGAGCAGATTCCTGAGAGTAGATAAGAACAGGCTGAGCAGGCACAATATCTCTCCCAACAGTCGCTCCACATCCTGCATTTTGCATTTGTCTTGTGCCCAGCCCTCTCCTGAACCCATGTAAAGTTTTAACACCTAATTATACTGTCCAATAACCTAAAAAGATAGTGTGGGAAGGAGATGGAAGCAAAACCAGTACAGAAGGTCTAAGAACAAACTTCTTACACAAACTATAGCCATGTATGAGTGACATATAACAAATTGAGTCAAGGGCAGAGAGGAAGGCCTGCTGCAGTTTTACTTCAAGCATATTAACACTTAATAACATTTCCTGAATGATGCCTTTGTTATGCTTTTGCTATACTGTAATATGTAATGTGTTAAGCTCTGTGAGTAATTCACTGAGAGTCCCTTGTAATAATGTTCCCAAAGAACTTTTGAACATCAGCTATTGCAAAATGTGTTAGAAATGCAAGTCAAGGGAAGAAGGTAATTTAGAAGCAAGCAGCTTCTTCGTTTTGTGCTGCTCCACTTAACAGGGAAATGGGCACTTCAAAGACAAAAAAGTAATAAGCAAAATTTCCAGGAAGGATAAAAAGAAAAAAAAAAAAAAAAAAGAAAGTGATAAATTATGTTTAGACAGCACATGTAAACTGGAAACTGGAGAACTTGTTCAGGCCACAAGTTTGTTTCCAAGAACAAATCAGAAAAAAAAATGTTCTATTATGGCAGAGGGCGAGTGTATGTATTAATAAAAAAAGGGTAACAGAGAGGCATGTAAGAGATGAAAATAAGGAGATTAAATTACGTTCTAGAAAGTGAAGAATCAGAAGCAATGTCTACTTTAGCAAGTACTTGAGTGTAAGAGAAGTGGCTCAGCATGGAGGCAATCAATGCTTGTCTTAGACAGCTATACAAGATGGTACAGGGCTTTTACTTCAGATCAGATTTTATCTGTCCCCCTGGCTATGGACTGAAGTTGTCCGAACGACCATCACTGATTCAGACCCTTAGGTCTGTTAGCGGTTGGGATGCACTTGATGCACAGCAGGAGCACAGCTTCTGGTTTAATATTCATCAAAAGAATATTTGGTTTGCATACATCCAACTGCTCTACAAGCCAAATTAATCAATGCACAGCTGGGGACAGTTGGAGGAATTCACAACATCATAGCTTCAATACTGTATCAAAGCCAAGTATAACACAGATGCAGCTATAGATCCCCACAACACGCTCCAGCAAATGTCAAGTAATGTCTTATACGACCTACGTGTGTTTAAATCAGGAGAATTAGTATGAAACCATTGAAAAATTTGAGATTGAAATATAATTTTTTGGTGTGAACATTAGTCTTTTCATATTTGGTAGGAATGTAAAATATTCATGAAGATGAGGAGGTTTTGGGGGAAGGAGAGGATTGTGGAGATGAATCCCACTACTACTTTCAATTAAAATCACAATAAAACCAATGCAACTTTATGATTTCACACTGATTTTTGGACAGACATCAAATCATATGTAAGTCATATTGGATAAAACCTCAATCTGCCAGAAAATTTCTATAAAAGCAGAATAAACAGAATGTGTGAGGAACTGCATAATTCTTCAGTCATTGTTCTCCTGGCTGAAAAGATTTAGAAGTTATTCACTGCGCATGTCATCAGTTTTGTCTGTCACATTAAAAAATAAATAAACCACTTTTCAGCCACAGGAGAACTTTTTCTAGGCTGAACTTTCTGTCTCCACGACATGCTCTCAGCTTGGAAATGAAATCCAAATACCTGTTACTGATCCCACAAAGCAGGTTCTTGTTTAACTTCTCCTGGGACACCCCTGGAGAGCTGTTGTGCATTATTAAGACAACGAACAAATAAAACACAAAAATCTCAAATTCTAAGTAGAGCTTGCAGAATTTCAGTTTCCTTGTTGGAGACAGCATTCCAAAGTCCAAACTTGTGAGTTCCTCATTCTTTTTGTATGATTTTGGGATGAGTGTGTATTATTAGACTTGTGGAATCACGTTGCCCTTGGTATTCAATATATGGTTTTTGCGGTTTTTTAGGTTATATTAAAAAATCCGTTCATTTTGGTCTTAACCAGAATACAATACTGGATTTAAACACATACATACCTGATTTCATAATTTCTGCTTCAATTTTAATAATCAGTCCCACATAAGTACAGTTTAAAATATGTATTCAAACTTTCTTCATCACCATCTGCGAAGGCCCAAAATAAAACTGCTTTGTAAGCAGTGGATTGAACACTGCCTGGAAAACTGGGCAGAATAAGAAAGATGCATCAGCAAGTGGAATTCATTGCTTTCTGTTTTCTGTTTCCTCTCTGATTCAGCATGGCCAAATGTGCTGAGCAACTGATGCCAAATCAAATAAGGCTGAGGTGGAAATTGGAAAATAATGACTAAGCAGTGAGTCTTTGCTTCAGTATTAATTTTTTCTTATCACTTATCATGTGAAAAATTAGGTGTTATTCTTGGTCAACATGTTCTCCAACTATCTATCTATGAATGTAAGATAACCTTTCAGTTTAACTAACAGGGTACACAAAGAGTCAGTATTGCTTACCATCACACTCTTGTATTAAGAGCATAAAAGCAGAGAAGACAATATTCTAGGAAACATTTAAAAGACAGTGTTCTAATCATCATAGATACTTCTTGCTGGCTAAAAGAATTGTGTGCAAATTAAACCCATTAAAACCATAAAACCAAAATTAAAACCAATTTAAAAGTTTTCAATTCAAAGTTTTCAGTAAAAATAATGAACACCAGCAAATCTCACTTTTTTTTTTCTAAAAAACAAAATCCTGAAAAACAAAAAATAATTTATTTTTGGAGAAATTAAATATTTCAGTAATCAAAAGGATCTTATTTAACAAGTCCTAATGTAAAACTGTAAAACCTTGTGAGAATTCATTGTCTCAAGTGTCCCTGTTTTCCTTGGGTCAGAATCGCAAACATGATTCCATTTCCCAGTACAGATTTAATGTGAATACTCCCAGTGTAACCTTAAATGATTCATCAGGATAGGAGATCATAAAACTCAGCTGCAGTTTTATTTGAATCAAAGAGCCTCACTTATACAGGAAAGTATGCCATGAGGAACCCACTGTGGGTACCTCTGAGGTAATCTTAGATTTTTTTTATTTTTTTTTTTTTTTTAGTTCTTTTTTAATTTTGGAATTTTCTTCTAATTCCTCCACAGGCTAAAAAAAATCCCTAATAAAAACATTGTCATAAAATAACAGACAACAAAGTTGAAGGTTCTCAAGAAGTCATTCAGTTCACAGTATCAAGTAGGCACACACCAGTTCCACAAAAGTTAATCTACCACAGTTTTCAGTTTTCAGTGCTGTAGTTTCATAATGGAGTTTAAAAGAGACACAACAAAACCCTAAGTATACAGCTAATGAACAATGTGGATGTTCTGCAGCATGAGAACTATTTTCCTTGACAAATATTCCCCTCCCTGCTGCTGTGAGGGAAGTATGTTAGATTCTGGTAAATTCCAGAGCCTTGAAACTAAATGCTACAGGACCTGTATTTGTTGACACATATACTACATTTCCTGTCAGTTATGGCCAGAAAGGAGAAGACATCTGCTGTGGGAAGTGCCTCATGGTGGAGAAGAGGCAGCGGACAATTTGTAAAAGGATGTGGCTATTCAACATTTGAATGTTATCCTTTGCATCATTTTTGGCGGACCTTTTCCATTCACTCATGCTAAAATTTGAGAAGTTTTGAGAAATACAGAGCTGCAACCTGTCAAAAAGTTGTATGCTTCCCTGTGCTGGTAAAATTTTTAAAAAATGACCTTTGTTCACTTTTTAAAAAACTAGTAAATGCCTCTGGTAGAGAAACTGAAATATCAAACTGATGAAAAAATCACTGTACATCCCCTCATTCTGAAAAAGACAAGGCTTACTCAAGTGCCACCCAGCTGCTAGTCTTTCTCCAGACAAAGTCACTAGATAAGAAATAATTGCCAAGCTGCAGTTGTATGCAACAGCTACTTATGTTCTGGATGTCTTAGAGAGAGGGCTCAGGTGAGGGCAGAGAGAAGTCATGGTGTGCTAAGTCATTTTTTTCCTTGGTCCTGTGGATCTCTCTGTCCACCTTGCCGGGCTTCTCAGCAGCTGAGTTCTCAGCAATTGGGTATTTTAACTTGCCCATATGAGTATGAGAGAGGGTCCAGCAACAGCTTTCAGTCCTTTCTCTGCAGCAGAACTCAAATAGGTTTGAAAGAGAACAGTTCATCCTCTCTGAAATTCTTGCCAATAGAGACTTGTAGGGTTTGTTATTTTTGCTTCTTCTTTCCAAAAGCATAAGACCTCAAGATGCTGTGAGCTTAGCTATGGTGTCGTAGTGTAGCTCATTCTCTGTTGATGGAATCCCTGCCATTCCTGAAGCTTCTGAATCCATCCTTCCTCCCCCCAAAAAAAGCAATCTTGGATAGAAAGCAGCTGGTTCAAGGGAAACGATGGTTATTCTGACATAATATCATCTAGAAATAAGAAGTGTTTTGAAGAACCAAATGTACTGGAGATATAGTTTTCCCCTTCCATTGGAGGAATGGGACTAGTGCAGCACTTCAGTAGATTGCCTAAGAGTCCCCATTAGCTGATCAGCAAATAATTCCCAGGAATGCAGGGTAGGGGAAGTGGGGGCGTGAATCCTGAAGGCTCCTTCCAACCCACTTTGCCGTGCTACTCTGACAGCAATTCAGCATTTTCCATAGCGGAGTAGACCTGTAGATTTTGGTAACCTTTCACAGACTGTTCTTCACTGTCTGATTGTCTCCAGAACTGTCTGTGCCGCCAGTAACACTACTTCAGAAATTGCTGCTATTCCAAAATTTTCAACTGCTTCTATGCCAGAACTCTGGAATCCCTCAGAAACTCTCAGCAGAGGTGTCATTATCCAACCAGCAACATCACAATCGCAACAGGAATCAGCATGCTCAATTAGTCTTAATGTACTGTACTTGCGCTCCTAATTTAATAGCCTTGCAACCTTTCCTGCAGCAGCTGTTAGCTGCAGCAAGGTCATCAACTCTTTCATTAGTGCTGAATGGCAGAGAGAACTGGCAACATGCAGAGTCTACTCAGAAGACCCAGTTTTCCTGAGCGTCACTAATGCTTATTAGTATAGATAGCACTGCTTTCCTACAGAGTCTCTCTGCCCTTCGGTGGGATTGGAACTGGGCTAGTAAATGACAATTCTTCAAACTACACTAACTCCAAAGGTGGGAAATTCTGTGTAGGAAGGACTATAGACAAACAAAAAATAGAGTTTAATAATATGTACCTTACTTTCTCAAAAACAGGGAAAAAAAGTCAGAGAAATGTGTAAATCTGCAACGTGACAGAGGTACTGGTAGGGATCACTTCTGAAGCTTCTAATTAGCTTTGCCCGTAATTCAGTTGCCCATAAGGTTCCAAAACAAACTAGTTAGCTCAATTAAAACATCTAAAGCAGCAGCATAGGCAGGATGATCCAGAAGAAAACATGTATCTTCTCTGGACCAATTGGAATGTCATATAAACTAAGGTTTGCCATGGTTAGCTGGTAATTTATTAATTCTATTTGTTCAATATGTAGACACAGAAACATATATAGAACTAAAATCATGGAACTGTGGAAGTTCACATTTCTGATGCACCCATAGGTTTTAATCAAGATATTTTTATAAATACAGACTGTTTGCTGAAATGCTGTATAGAAGAATAAGAATAGAAAGCAGATGAATCAGTTGAGGTGGTCCCTGGAAGATGTTACAGTATCCTGAAACTGAGGCCACAGTTTAATCGGTGAAGCCTGCGTAAGGCAGCCCCTCCAGCAAAATAATCACCCCAGCCACTTGCCAATCCCCACACTTCCCTAAAAGAAAAAGTGCGTTTTCACCAGATCGGTTCCCAGTCTGGCTCACTGCAGCTGCATGGAAGGCAGGACTGCTTCTTTCAGCACGCGTACGGTGCCTTAGAGCGTACAACCAAACTAAACCAGCTCGGCTCTGCAAAGCCAGGTAGGCCACTGACAGCCATGCTCTGCTCCCTTACTTGAGCTGAGTATCTGGTGAACAGTCAGGGACAGCCGTCACTGAAGGAAGTACTCGGTAACCTGCACAGAGAAGCAGGCTGTGGCCGCCTTTGTCATGTTCGCTTCAGTCCCCTACGCGTAAAACTGGAGTAAGAGCAGTTCCCTGTTCTGTGGGGCTTACTGTAGGTTGCTAGTGTCTGTGGGGCATTCAGCTTGTAAAATCATTGGCACCAGTGCAAAACGAGTGCAGCCAAGCCTGATGGGTTGGTCAAGGGAAGCATGCAGGACAAACCTGAACGGACATTTGGGTATTGTTTGTTTTAAGAGGAACTCTGCTACACCACAATCAACTCAAGAGCGATGCCTTCTTGATCTAGGTAGGGAACTTTACAGATAGTGACTGTCTAAAAAAATGCAGATTTTGTGCTTGTTTAAAAACATTGTTAGCCAGGACAAGTCACATTCCAAAACGTATATCCTGTATAAGGGTGGTGACAAACAGAGTTGAATTCTACATCTAGTAAAATGCAGAAGCACACACATCACCACCACCAAACACCAAATTGTCTCAGGGTCAAAGTACTACTGAAAAAAAAACCCCTCAGTCTCAGGAGAATACAAAATATAACAGAAGTGATTGCCTATTCAGTGTTCAAGAATACTCCTAGAGACACTCGAGCTCTGGACACAGTGACTCCCTAGTTGTTCCATGTGCCATGTCTACTCATCCCAGCTCCTTTACCTTGATTGCACATGTATTGACCAGAAAGAGCGGTTGTGAAAAAAGCTACGAATTTCTGCTTTTGTGAATTATCTTTCTGTATTTCAAATAGAGGTAGCTGATAATGATCCTACAAAGACAAGTTGGCATAACTTCTGGAGGGGAAGGTTAAATTATAGCAAGGTTGATGGTCTGACAGACTTTCTCTGGAAAGAAGAAAATTAAAAAAAGGACTTTAGTTTTAAATATTTGGGTCGTAGGAAAGAAACACTTTCAAAGCTTGTTTTCCCCTAGACTCTCAATGGAGAGCCAGAGAAATGGCAGGGCTATGATACATACAAATATATACACACCAAGGAACTCAGACTGATCAAGCAAAACGAGTAAGAACATTATTCAGACTGTTTGAAACACCTCAGTTATGCAATTTGTTGTTGTTTGATTAGAGTTAGTTTACATTCATTTAATTAAACTGTCTGCAAGAAATACTGTGTGAATCACTCAACACTTCTGCTCTTTTAACTGAAGGCTGAATAAATCTTTCAGCAAAGGTATAACAGACAAGATTTCTGTTGCTGATATTTCTAACATTAGAAAGTGAAGCAGGAAAAAAGTCTGGGAAATGCTGCTCATTCTCCAAACATGAGGCCTTTTATGGTTCTGCACTTTGTTCCCTTGTTTTTTTTAAAGAGAACTGATAAACATTATTCTCCTTTGCAGATCACCTGTAGTGAAATAGCAAGTACATGCTGACTTGCTGACCCAATGCCAGCTGAATCTGGACCAAGACCAGAGCACTCCATTATTTTCTCTCTGTACAGCCACACAGGATGGTATTTGGCATGCAAAGACCAAGTGCCACATGCCAATTTTGTTGATTAACCTCTCCCAAGAAATTGATACATCAATTCTTTCCAGCCATTCGACAAAAAATGTTTTACTGTGTTCAGGTCAAGTTAAAGCCATGGGGTTTTAAAAATTAGTTGGTTTCCTTAATCTTAAACACATTTAATTTCTGTAACAAGGAATGGAACGGAATGGAACGGAATGGAATGGAATGGAATGGAATGGAATGGAACGGAACGGAATGGAGTGTGAGCAAAGGAAAGACCAAGAGTTCATCAGGGTTCATGCTTATCAGCTATTCTTTGATACCTATTAATACTCTGCAAAGCAACTACACAAGTAATGGCCTCAGTGTTTGCAAATACATTCAGTGAACATGTAGGGAAACTAAATGTTGATATTGCTAGTCCTCCAGTTCTGACCCCTGTATTACCAGGCTTGTACTTTTCTGAATTTCTCCTGTGTTGTGCATTTTTCATGTATTTCTGTTCCATCTCTATGACACTGACAGAGAATACAGATTGCCAGGAACAGACATCAATCTTCTGGTAAACTGTGGTATGGTACCAGTAAAACACATCAAGAGGGAAAATATACTTACAATGACATTTCTATGTTTAGCAGCCAAAAAAAAGAGGCAAAGAAGCACGGAAGTCAGCTCACTGCACTACATAGCACTTGCTGGTTGGCAGACTGAATTCCGTAATGACATTCTTATTAAGTTCTTGCTGCCAAATGCTGTTTGCTTTTGCTGTCAGCACTATCTGCATTAATAATGAGTAACTGCCTGGAAGCTACTTACATATAGCGTTGTTTCATGTCACTGCCATAGACAGCATCTCTGGGCAGACACAAGAGCACCTTGTGAATGAGTCCATTGAACAGTCCTTTTTAAAGCGCTCAGATTGGGACAGTGTTTCTATGGACACAGCCAAATTGGTCTGGACTACAGCATCTCAAGGATGAAGACCTCTAGACCTAACGTACTCTTCATCTGAGTGGCCTGATGTCATACTTTCACTATGTTTGCAATTGAGTTAACTCTGCTGTGAAGACAAGCTATTAGCAGTAGTTCTGAGAGCAGTGAGCTGAGGTAGTCATGGGAGACCCTCCAGACAAATGTAAACGCACTGAGTAAGCCAATGCCCTCGTGTAATATGGTCCCACAGGTACAAGCCTCTTGGAAGATGGGGAAAGGTTGCAATGCATAAGTGAGCTTTCTGGGTAGTCTTGCAAAATCTTGCAAAAATTACACTGTTTCCAGAACAAATAAACCAAAAGAAGATGTCTCTTTGCTTCCACACACTGCAGTTTCTATCTTTCTGCTTTTCTCTCAAATCTATTGATGCTTTTATTTGCGCCTGGTCGACACCAGCTCTGTATGCAGAACATACAAAGAATACATAATTTAGAGTGAAAGTCTGACAGCAAAATTTCCACTGTGGAGCTGGTTTGCTTGCAGTAATTTGTTACTGTGATGATGTGGTCTGTGTGAGTTCTGGATGTTGCTGGGAAGTTGCTATCAGTAAAACTCTCTCTTTGTGAAAAATCTTGAGTGTAAATATAATCCAGTAACTGTTGATGGATCACTAATACGTCTTTTTCAGACAAGGTCTGACACTGATTTAGCTCTAGGCAGCTAAATTGTTTTTGAAAATGGCAATCTAGGCTTTTAAGAGTGAGCAGTACATAGCATGCGTTAGAGTCCTCCTCAGCTTTAACAAGGTATTACCAAGAACAAGTTTTAAAAAGTGGAAAAAACATGTAGTGGTAATGAGTATTTAAAGGGGAGAAAAGCTATAGGAAAAGCTTACAAACCTCTAAAAGGAGAAAACGTCAATCCCAACATGCAGCAGTCAAGGTCACACAGAAGTTGTGCAAAAAGGTAGAAAAAAGTCTTGCCAGCTGAAGTAAAGCCACAACTATTTACTTATCCTCAGATATGTAACCCACACTTGCCCCCCCCAGCACTTTGGCTCCAGTGTGATCATATCACCTGCATGTTAGGTAGTTGTATTCGCTCAGTGTAAAGACAAGCATGACTGAAAACTGCTTAGAGAGAGAGAGAGACAAAAAGAAGATATCCTGTAAGCACCTCCAAACATCTTTGTGTAGTTTATATAGGACAAACTTTCACACCTGCCCAGATTTGACATCAAAATTACAAATTGGAGCCTAACGTACATGTAAAGTTTTACCATTTTTAAGTATGGTGGTGAGAGGGTGTATGATTTTTTTGCCAGCTTAGTTTGTTATAGGTGCCATGTATTTCGTACAGTCCAGAATACATCCCTCAGCTTTTCATAATGAGCCAAATAATAACAGCACTGTACCACTGTGAGTATATCTCAGTGGATGGGTGATGGGGGAAGATAGCTGCTTTGTTTTTTGCAGAACTACAAAAGGAAAAATTGTCAGGTATAGACAAGGTCTTAGCATGACTGTTCTTCATCCTGCAAGAGGTCCCCCTTTACCTCTCAAACGGCTTTTCTTTCTCCAGGCAGTCATTGCACAGTGTGGTACCCAGGCTACTGCTAACAAACCATGCCTGATGTCATGAATCTCCCTGTCAGGGAGCAGCAAGGTCCGTCTGCGCCATAAGGAAAAGGCAGTGGGGAACCAAGCATGATGAAGTAGATGTCAGACAGAGGGGCCGTGCCAGCAAGGGCTGAGTCCCACAGTACCTGAATGAGGTGACCAGAGAAGGTCTGGTGACAATACTCAGCTTGGGCTGAGAGTCCAGATCACCAGACAAGACCATAGAGACAAAGCAGGACTGATCAAGTCATGGAGTCAAGTCAACAAGTCAGGATCAGGGTATGGATCAACAGCGTCCATGGCCAGGGATGGGCATGACTGCGGTACAACAGCAAGGTAGCTCAGGTGGGGAAAAGGGCAGGAGCCTCAGCTTAAAAGCAGCTCTGAAGGGAAGGAGTGGGGACCATTAGCCAGGGCATCTTCCAGCTCTTTCTTCACAAGAGCTCTTCTCAATGAGCTGGCCTTGATCACAGCCAGATAAGATCTTGGCCCTAAGCCCAGGCAGGCAAACTCCCAGGAGGGGAGGGGGGATATGCTGATATCCTCTGGACTTCCAACATCAGCACTCAACATGGTCTTCTTCTAAATGGTGATGAGCTCTTGGAAGAAGTGAGAATAGAGCTGTACTTACAAGTGGAATTATGTATTTTCAAGAAGGCTGTAATATACTTTAAAAGCAATGATGAATCTGAGTGTTTCCTTTGCTCTACAGTCAAAAAAAGGCATGGGGCTGTAAGGAGTCTTGTAAACTACACAGGATACTCCATCTAAGAAAAATAGGAAAAAAACCTCCCATCTGTTTGTGTTTAAAAATGGATTGTTGCAGTTTAGGTGACATCCATCCTATTTCGCAGTGACAGATGGAAAAAGAATATCCATTCACACAATCAAACCCACACCCTTGGTGTTGAAACCAAACAGACTCTTTGTCAATGAAAAATGTTGAATCAGAATGGGAGATATAGTTACCTAGCTAGCTAGCTGAATATGCTTTGTGGAAATAGAGAATAATAGCTAAACTATCAAAATAATTTACGGGAAAAATTAGTGAAAGACTGAGATAAGAGCCTTGTTACAAAGTTCTTTACAAAATCTCCATGAACCTATAAAGTAGTCATTCCAAGCTTAGAGAGACCATGTTTGTTATTTAAATCATGTAATACTGATTTTGCTGGCTGTTGTGCAGCCATTCCAACCTGCAACCGCAGAGTATTTTAGGCTGCTTCATTGTTTTCCTCTTTTTCATGTAACAAGGGGGAAGATAGTTTTGATCTAGTCCCATGATGACAACGGGTGCAAGAGAGGTCTAGCCAGAATGAAGGATGTTCAAAAGAGAACTAGTTCTTGTGGGAACCTGGTAAGCATTTTGAGCTAAAGTTGATGAAGGACTTAATCACCTAAAAAGTGAACCTCACAGAGTCTAATACTTAGATGTCTGACCCCAAAGTTGAAGCTATACCCCTGTGTCTTGGGTTCTTTGCATAATATATGGGGGAAATCAGCTAGCTCAGGGTAAAATCCATCTGAACAATGAATTATAAAGTGTATCCTGTGGTCCCGGCATCAGGTAAGTTGTGTTCCCAGTAGATTCAGAACTTTCAAGGAGTTCCCCTATATCATACTGTTTTGCTATAATGCTGTAGGGTAGGTGAAGATTTCACTCACATTTTTAAACTTATTAGATGCCTTTTGATTCTGCAACACAAACAGTTATAGTTAAAGTGGGGCCACAAAGAATATAACAGTTTCAAGACATGCTTACATATGAATTGCAGATACAGCCTTTAGGAAATAGGATATAACTGGCATTCATCAAATGCGTTTTTCAGTGGAAAGTACAGAAGACCAGGAGTTTCTGGAATTCGTGTTTGGTAGTGGCATTAGTGTCTGGAATTAGTGTTTTAATATTTATTTTAAACAACAGGAATGTCTGCACAGAAGTGATGCAGTCTGCATTAGAACAGCCAGACAAGATTTTGCTTCAGCATTCGTGGATCCTTCATTATCAACCCCCAGTCCAGAGTTTAGTTTGGGACTTACACTGCATCCAAAAAAGAGCAACAAAGCCGGTGAAGGGACTAGAGAACAAGTCCTATGAGGAGCAGCTGAGGGAACTGGGGCTGTTTAACCCAGAGAAAAGGAGGCTGAGGGGAGACCTTATTGCTCCCTACAACTGACTGAAAGGAGGTTGTAGTAAGGTGGGGGTCGGTCTCTTCTCCCAAGTAACAAGTGATAGGACAGGAGGAAACAGCCTCAAGTTGTGCCAGGGGAGGTTTTGGTTGGATATTAGGAAACATTTCTTCACCAAAAGGATTGTCAAGCATTGGAATAGGCTGCCCAGGGAAGTGGTTGAGTCACCATCCCCGGAAATATTTAAAATATGTGTAGATGTGGTGCTTAGGGACATGGTTTGGTGGTGGACTTGGCAGTGTTAGGTTAATGGTTGGACTCGATGAGCTTAAGGGTCTTTTCCAACCTAAATGATTTTATGATTCTATGATCTGGTTATTAAACGTGGCTTAACACTGTGGTTACAACAAATTACTCTTAGTGATTCACTGTTTTGAAATTTACTTTCCCTACTTTTCTTGCTTTTAACTTGTACCTCAAGGAACTCACCTGATTTCTTGTATGAGGCTCTTTACTGACTTGGCAGTGACCCACATTCATAAAAGGCATGTTTTGTAGGTACAGCTCCCATTAAATCCACAGGGAGTAGAAAGACTGTTAAAACACCTATTTTGGAAGAGGGGCAACATATTAAATACTGAAGTGTCTGACTGAATAGCAGCCCCTTAGCTCCTGTCTCCCCTCTTTCTGAGTTAGCTTACTCCTGCAGGATTGGAGGGAGACTGTGCTAACATAAATAAAAAATGATTCCTCTATCCAAACTAAGCAATGAGTAGGTAGATTATAAATAGACCTTTCTTAATTTTATCAGATGGAAGTAGAATTATATAAACTATATGATCACTTCTGCTGATGGAAGAGATTTTAAATAACATTTCTCCAGGTCTTATATGGAAAACTGGATGGCCAGATGATAATTACCCTATTTCCATTTCTAAGTTATTGCCAGAGGAGGCTCAGCTATTGCCATCTAGCAGAGATCAACACCTCATCAGGCTCAAGAGGCAATTAAACTACTGAAGTCTAAAAAAAATGCAGGCATGAACACTTTTTCAGCGACTTGCATTAATTGTTCTGAAGGCTTTACTTAACTTCTTGAAATTGTCTGATCTAGAAACCGGGAAGATCTTCTTTAGCATGATGCTAGTGGAACTACTATATACATCAAAAGGATGAAAAAATTCCACTAACTGTCTCACTTCTAGTGGTTGATTTCAAATAATAAACCTGAACAGCTTCAGGGCAAAGTATTTCAATGGGTAAATTGAAGATCTGAGTTGTAGAGTGAGTGCTTGCTCTGGTTTCACTGCAGGGGTGCATAAATTCTGCACTGGTTACTTCACCATATTCACCTACCTTTCCACACTGTCCAGGGCTATAAAAAGGAAAGATGTTTGAGGAAGGAAGTGTCTGTGTTTGGGGGAAACTTAACTCTTGAAAAGCTGAAGAGTAAAACAATAGCAATCATCTCAAGCAGAAGCAATACCCAGGGACAGGCTCAGTACTGAAAGTAGGATTTTGCGGGCAAAATCATTGAAAATACAAATTATGAAGTATAAAAAGCCATTACAACAAAAAACCTCCTAGCATCCTCTCCTTCTCCTTTAAGCCTGCATTTTTCCTATTTGACTGATGAATATCAATGGCCTTCTGAGTTTCCAAACCAAGTGGACCAACAGATGGGAAGGAAGTATTTGCAAAAGCAGTGAGCCATTTCACGTAAGCCTACAGAAAGCCTTACCGGACCCCTACCTCTAGCTGGACATTGTAGCTATGTCTGCAGTGCATGTCTGCGTACAAGCTCCAGATGGAAAGCTTAATTCAAGACCACAGAGCATGCTTTTGCTGCTCCTTTCTCTCAGTGATCTAGTCACATCTACACACAGCGTGGAACATGCTGGCCCATGATGCCTATGCTACAAGCCCAGACCTTTCCAGGGCCCTTCTCCCCACACTTGTTTGCACACGTGTACTGGTTTTGGCTGGGGCAGAGTTAATTTTCTTCAGAGTAGCTCTTGGAGTGCTGTGTTTTGGATTTGCGACCAAAACAGTGTTGATAACACACCCATCTTTTCATTATTGCTTACACAGAGTCAAGGCCTTTTCTGCTCCTCACCCCACCCCGCCAGCAAGCAGGCTGGGGGTGCACAAGAAGTTGGGAGGGGACACAGCTGGGACAGCTGACCCCAACTGACCAAAAGGATATTCCATACCATATGATGTCGCACTCGGCAATAAAATCCGGGGGAAGAAGAAGGAAGGGGGCAATGTTCAGAGTGATGGCGTTTGTCTTCCCAAGTAACCATTATGAGTGATGGAGCTCTGGTTTCGTGGAGGTGGCTGAACACCTGCCTGCCCATGGGAATGAGTGAATGAATTCCTTGCTTTGCTTTGCTTATGTGCAGCTCTTGCTTTACCTATTAAAGTGTCTTTATCTCAACCTAAAAGTTTTTGCACTTTTACCTTTTTTCCCCAGGATCTGCACTTGGCAGCCTCCAGCTGGAGCTGTGAGCATTTGAACCCATAGGAGTCATTAAGACTGGCGGTGGGATATAATGGATGGCAAATGAAAGCTGGGAAAGACAAAGATTTTTGTGCTTTTGTACCATCTGCTGCACTCCAATGGTGCTTTTATGTGTGATCTGAGACCAAAACAGCAAGAAACACCAGGAATTTGGTATTAGGGTGTCTTTCAGCTCACAGTGAAGGACAATGGTCCTATAGATGGCATCTTAACTAATTGCAGGACACAATATAAATAGGAACTACTGCTCAAAAGAGAAGTTTCTTTGTCCCTGGTAATAAATTGCAACTATTTCCCAAAGTGCATGACCATGTCGAAGGGCACCAGAGGTCCTTAATAGCTGGGGTTTTCATACAGTTTTTGTTCATGCATAGCTATTTCTATTCAGTGACCACACAGATTACCTTAGCCCATAAGCATATAAGCATAGACTTTACTAAAGCCAGATGAATATGAAGGGTGCCACCTGTAAGAGTATTACAGATTGTATAGTCTCACAAGACTAATTTAGGTGCTATAAACCATAAGTCTACATGGCTGTAAACATTGAAATAAATAATAAAGGTAGTCAGGAATGTCTTGTGGCAACTTCAGTAGAAGAGCACACTAATCTCTAGACAAAGCTTGCTGATGTAGTATTTCAGTATGATCATTTTCTTTAAAAAACGAAAATGGAAAACAATGCCTTTCAAATGCATTTTCTTTTGAAATGTCCATTGACATGTAATAAAACCATACAGAAGACAAATGAATGCTCTAAGAGATGGAGTACAAAACTGGTTTTACTTGCATTTGCTTTCCAGTTGGCTGGATTTAGCAAATGAAGGCTGCACGAGATGCATGAACAAACCCAGTCTCTACAGCTAAGTTCATTTTGGTGAGAGTGAGTGGGCTGAGTCAAAGCACACTACTCAAGTGCCATTCACGTGGATGACACCCGTCCTTCTTCTCTCCTCATACAAACAACCTCTCCTTTTTGTAAACATCATGGAGTACCGGGTGTGGGGAGAAAGAGGGATCAGAAATCTACTTTAGATTGTTATCACCTGGCATTGTTCTCAAACTTCTTGAGAGAAACATGGATAATTAAAGCTTCTGCTTCAAGATATTTGGGCACAACTTCTTGGTTTCAACAGACTATTTTCTTTTCCTTTCCCCTTTCCATACTACTTTCCATCTTCTCCTGCAGATTTCTCTGCTCCTGAAGCCCCATTCATTTCTCCTAGGCAGCTGGCACTGAGGCCTTTGCTCTTATGTTTTGCTACAACAATTAGTAACTCCAGGAACAGAAGAGCTAATTAAGCCTGGTTTCCAAAGAATTTGTCTTGTGGTTGGATTGTTTTATATCCAATAAATTGTGAACTCTGATTGAAATTCTCATAGACACAGTTTTCATATATCTTTCTCCTGCATGGACTCTCTGCTGCTTTATAAGTCTTAAGCAAAACCTATATATTTTCCATCTGCCTGCCACCAATAAATGTATAGGGAAATTAACATCTTTGAAACCTATGTTATTTCAGATGAAACAAACTGGTGATTACAAAATTACTGAGGGACCACAGAGACAGGAGAGCAGGGAGAGAGACATAGAGACACAGGAACGTGCACATACATTTATATAGGTATGTAACCAGGCTAAAAAAATCACAGCCATCACCAGCACAGACATTAGGGCAAAATGCCTAGTAACAGCTCATCTTATGGATATTGCTTGACTCTTTTCAGGGTACTAGTTGAAGCTATCCTGGCAAGAGACTAATTTTTCCAGTATGATCTATGTGGGCACATTTGCGCTATCTGGAAGTGAATCCAGTACAACTAGGTTGAGAAATGCTTCTGTATGTACAGTAGACAAGCTCCTGAGCCACGTTTATGTTGAAATTACCAATAACTTGAATCAACATGATGAATTTCCTTTTAACAGACACTAGAGTTTGAGATCCTGTTCCTACCTAGTCAGCCTGTCATGCGTGCATAGAAGAAAGGTTTCCAAACCTTTTTGATCTACAGCCTTCCCCAGACTTCAGATGTAAGTCTCCTGATAATATGGTTACTTTTTTTTTCAGAACCTGTTGCAGAATGCTTCAAAGCAGTACACGTGTTGAAACTTTGGGATCTAGGAATACTTCCCAGATGAAGTTCAGGTGTATCTTCCAGCTTTGTCTTCATAGCATTCCTTCCTCAATTTACCATTCACCTCGCAGTATTGTCTCCATAGCTAAAAAGAGGAGGTTGCATGAACCAGTAAGGTCATATGGCATTGTCCAGGCCTGGCCTAATTAACTTAGCTTAACTGCCTAGTGTGAAGCCCATGATAAATGTAAACTTGCTTTTTTATAAATGTTTCCACTGAAGCACTGGCATAACATGAAAAGATAAATTTCTGATAATTATGTTTTATCTAATAATGCAAATGCTGTATGCATTAGACCTTCACTGTCTTTTGTTGGTTGCTTTTAATAAGCACTGCAGCAATAAATCTTCAGTGCCAATGAGAGGCGCAAGGCAAAAATAAGAATTGTCATAATTTTTTCTATGAATAAGTTTCGTACTCAAAAGGTCACATTGCTTTTACATGATTTGGAAATCTACGGGGTATTGCTTTCACTGGCAGTGAATTTATACTCTGTGTAACAAGAAAATTCAAGGGTTCTTTTGTTAAGTTTGGTTGGTTGGTTGTTGAGCTGCAACACAATTTCCAAATTCATTTAACAGGTATTCACCGGGGGAATTTACTGTTTATATAAGACCATAATTTAACTTTGGAAGGCAGCAATGAAAGTTTATTTGGTTAAATCTCATTAGCTACTGGAAAACTTATCTGGAAATTCCTAATCCTCCTTACTTCAAAACAGAAATTTGATACTGTAAATTACCTTGACCATAGACTATAATTCTAAAGCCTGTAATTGCAAAAGAGAGTAAGGTTACACAGATGACTGTTCATTACTGTCTTTACTCACATGAATTTCTATTGAGATAACTAAAGCCAATTTATACAAAGGTACGTGCACTCGCCTGGTTTTGTATCTATTCAGCTGCATCCAGGAAAAGAATAAAGCTCAGTAAAATATGTGGATCTGTGCTTTTGTTTGCTTTGTAAACACAGAATCACAAAATGATTAAGGGTGGCAGGCATGTCTGGAGGTCACCTGGTCCAATCCTCCTGCTCAAGCAGGGCCACCTACAGCCGGTTGCCCAGGACCATGTCCACATGGCTTTTGAGTATCTCCAGGGATGTAGACTCCACAAGCACTCTGGGCAACCTGTGCCAGTCCTGGGTCACCCTCACAGGGAAAGATTGTTTCCTGACATTCAGAAGGAACCTCCTGTGTTTCATTTTGTGCCCGCTGCCTCTGGTCCTGCCAACGGGCACTGCTGAAAAAAGCCTGGCTCCATCTTCTTCACACCCTGCCTTCAAGTATTTGTACACGTGAATGAGATCGCCCTGAGCCTTCCCTTCTACAGGGAGAACACTCCCAGCTCTCTCAGCCTGTCTCACGGGAGAGATGGTCCAGTCCCTTAACCATCTTAGTAGCCGTTCACTGTACTCTCTCTGGTATGTCCATGTCTGTCTTGTACTGGGGAGGCCGGAACTGGACCCAGCACTCCAGGTGTGGCCTCATCAGTGCTGAGTGGAGGGGAAGAATCACGTCCCTCACCTGCTAGCAGCACTCCTAATGCAGCCCAAGACACCATTAGCCTTCTTTGCCATAAGGGCACATGGCTGGCTTTTGTTCAGATTGCTGTCCAGGACCTTGAAATCCTTCCCAGCTGTTTGGCTCCCAGCCTGTACTGGTACCTGGGGTTGTTCCTCCCCACGTGCAGGACTTTGCACTTCTTGTTGAACTTCCTGAGGTTCCTGTCAGCCCATTTCTCCAGCCTGTTGAGATCCCTCTGGATGGCAGCGCAACCCTCTGGCATATCAGCCGCTCCTCCCAGTTTGGTGTCATCTGCAAACTTGCTGAGGGTACACTCTGCCCCATCATTCAGCTGAGCCTGCTACAGGAGGGTCTTCTGTTTGCAGCTGTCCTAGATCCCTCTTCGTAAGGCCACAGATCGTCATAGCTATGGACCACATAAGCTTAACAATGTTCCTGTGTTACATTTCCAGAAATGTGTAAGTGTACGTGTTCTCTCTGTCATCCATCTAACTTCTCTGACACTCCAGCCAGGGAAATTTGTGGAAGAGTAATAATATCAAATACCATTAGGAAGTTGTGCACTCCAAATACATTTCAACTGGGCTGTGATACAGACAATTCTCAGTAGTGTCGTTCTATAAATTCAACTGTACAAGTTCTCTAACACCTTTAATGACCTTGTTTACTTTCTGCTTTATTGACAGCATTAGAGTAGTTGAGCAGCACTAAGTGTTTTCCGCCTCAGACGACAAAACACCAATAGATATATTTATACTGCAGAGCAGATGTGCTCTCCAGCACCTTGCAGTCTCGCTCCTCCAGTTACTCAGAGCATCAGCCCCTTATTCATAATTAAGCTGATAATCCTCACATTGGTGTAACACAGAAACACTGTCACTGAGGTGGCGTGTAAATCATCTGCCCGAGGCTTGCATGAAGAAGGAGAAATAGAAGCTTTATACAGCATACTGCTAAAATGGCTAAAGTCACATCCATCTGGCATTGTTGCAAGTAAAGATGCAGAAGAAAAACAGCTTCCCTGTTCGTAGTTCTGCAGTGGCCAGCACAGACTTCCAGCATAAGCCCCAAGTGGGTTTTCTTAACAAAGAGCCGTCCTCAGCCACTACATCACGTGTATATTACACACATATACCCCCTTGGGCCACCTCAAGATAGGTTTATTCTTGTTCACTTTCTGGGGCAGTGATATACTGGGGAACAGAGGCACGTAGTTACGACTGCTCTGTTCCATCATACAAAGAAGCCATGGGCTCCTTTGGTACTAATTCCAGCATGATCTGGACTGAATCCAACCCAAAATAGATCCATTCAAAGTCACTGCTTCCCAAGTGCTGTAGGGTAGAACGATGCCAATTAAAAAGCTCCAAAGGGCTTGGGGAAATTATGAAATGTAAACCAGCAGTGAACGCATAACTTACTTGCTGACCTAGCCCAATAAACTAGCTCCTTTGATGGATGATAAAATAACTTTCAGGAACAGTGGTTTTACTGCTCACAAGTTTTTATAATCAGTAATTTAGCCACTATCTCTGCTATTTCTTTCTGACCCAATTACCAGGGAATCTTGCATGTGGCCTTCTGCACTTTTGGAATAAATATAGCACCTTAAAATCTTTTTCCAACTTTGAAAATGTACAGGGCTGTCTTCAGTTACCTCAGGGGAAAAACGCGTCATGAAGAACAAGTACTTCATGTAGGTAATGCTACCAGTCAATTTAGGAATGTTGTTTGACTTTTTTTAATCTAGTCAGTATATCAATTTCAAGCCTGGAGCCTAAAGCAACTTTTCTGAGTAGCATTGTGTGTTGGGTTTCTACGTGCTTGATGTAAAAAGGAGCCTTAACTTCTACAGAATGAAATCTCGGGACTATTCCCACATGACACCTACTGAAACTGGTTAACAAAATAGACGGACTGCACTGTAGTCTGAAACACAATTATTTCCTCATGTGTTATAGTTTATTCTTTGCAAATAGCTGTCTAAATCATTAAATTATTCACCTGATTTCTGCAAATCCGTATTTAAGTAGTCATTTTCATATTATGCTTTGACATCTGCTTGTTTGTTTGTTCGCATTCACTGAATGATCTGTCTCTTAATTTGTATGTTTTCAAGGTCTGGGATTGTCTCAATTCTGCATTCATGTAATACTTAGGACAGTTGTGATCCAGTTGTATTTGAAACTCTTTATTGCCATCACGATCCAAATAATAAATAATAACTGTCTGAAGCACTTAGCAGCTTTCTTTTTCTTTTGAGATGTTAATATTAAAAGAATTGACTCTGTTCCTAGCACTGCATGTTCTCTTTTCATTAGTCTCATAAAAAACACGCAAACCCTCAAACTTCTAACTTTCCCTGAAAAGAAACACTGCTTGGTTTAACTCATTTTTGTCTGAGCTCCCCTCCTCACTATGTCATTATAAGTAGAATTAACCAAAAAAAACATATAAAAAAACCAAACACATTTTTACTATCTATGCATACCTGAATGCGCTTAGTTTTTCAAGATTATCTAGGGCTTTTGTACGACTGGATCGTTGTGCCTATGCAGTACAGCAGTGTGACTCCACAGAATCATCCATAGATTTACTAGAGGAGGAGAAGTGTACCAGAACAATTCCTACCAGGAAGTAATCACGAGCTGTCGGATGCAGCTGAGTGGTGAGGAAGGGCACGCACAGCCATGCAACTCTGTGTTACTTTCTTGCTTGCATTCAGCCTCAACTAACTTAGAGACCAAAGTTACGAGAGATTATAGTAGTGTGTTACTAAAGGCTAAGGTTTTGGGTTTTTTTTATTCGCATTTTTTCAGTGCTTTCCAACTCATTTCCTTATCTCATACACAGCAGTTGGGTCTCAGTGTCCAGGGTGCACCTCTGTCTCCCAGATCATATGGTGAATGTCATCTCTTGCAGAAACATGACTGGGACAGAAAGACAAGATCTTCCCTGTATTTCCACATAGCAGAAGAGTCTCTGTCATGTGGCATCATGTGGAAATCATGTAAATTGTGGCAGTTGTTTGGGTTTTCCTGATTCTGGAACGACAGCTGAGTAACTGCACAGTTCTGATCCGGTATCAAGGAAAAGTACGTTGCGGGGGTGCTGTGAATTCTAAGTTCTTCCTGGTCGTTCAGCAAGATACACCCCGGCACATTCACATTTTTAGTCACTTAAAAAGTCATTAAAAAAAAAATCCATCATTTAAAACTCCCCATCATTTTACAGACTGTGGTTTAGTGGAAAAAAAAAAAATCAGAATGCAAATCATAAAGCACTTTGAGAACTAAAGTTGAAAACTGCAGTATGGGAGACAGGGTATATTGCCTGTAAACCAGCCCAGAGAGGATTGCCATTAGCTGAGGGCATGCTATCAGTCTGATTAAGGTAATGACCTGAAGGCAGATGGATGCCTGCTTCCTGATCTATAGTGCACTCCAAGAGGAAGAGAGGAAGGGGAAGAGGAAGGGGAAGAGGAAGGGGAAGAGGAAGGGGAAGAGGAAGGGGAAGAGGAAGGGGAAGAGGAAGGGGAAGAGGAAGGGGAAGGGGAAGGGGAAGGGGAAGGGGAAGGGGAAGGGGAAGGGGAAGGGAAGGGGAAGGGAAGGGAAGGGAAGGGAAGGGAAGGGAAGGGAAGGGAAGGGAAGGGAAGGGAAGGGAAGGGAAGGGAAGGGAAGGGAAGGGAAGGGAAGGGAAGGGAAAAGGGAGAGGAGAGGAGAGGAGAGGAGAGGAGAGGAGAGGAGAGGAGAGGAGAGGAGAGGAGAGGAGAGGAGAGGAGAGGAGAGGAGAGGAGAGGAGAGGAGAGGAGAGGAGAGGAGAGGAGAGGAGAGGAGAGGAGAGGAGAGGAGAGGAGAGGAGAGGAGAGGAGAGGAGAGGAGAGGAGGTCAGCACTCAAAACTGTGTCATCCCTCAGTCTTTCTCTTGGCACATTTAGCAGCCGCTACATACCAGAACCTCTGCTATTGGTGCCACCCCTTGGCACAAGGTTGTGAATATGACCAGTTATATCCTGAAATAAGTGTCCCTGCTGTTGGCCATCATGTGCCTGGAGAACTTAATAGTACGTGTAAGGTACATGCCTATAGTTATAGTTGAGATACGATGGACCTACGCTCAGCCCCCTGCAGTTAAGTTAGACATGCTCTGGCTCACTTGGAAAGTGACATGGACACAGCTGGCCCTGGTGTCACGCATGACAAACAGCTGGCCCTGTAGAGAGCAGGGCCCGGCTGCCTCCCACGGAGTTCGAGTCTCCTCCACCATGAAGCGCCACACAGCACCCTGCTCACTTTGCTCTCCTTTTCCTACCGTCACGGCTTGCAGCCTGTCTCAACATGTTTCTGCAGCAAAATTGGCCAGAACGCTGAGCATGGTGCCAAGCAAGGTGCCTTACGCAGGCAGCTTGATGGAGTCACGCATTGTGCAGCCTAGCTTAGGGCAGGGCAACTGTTAAAAGCATCTCGCCTACCCCTAAAGGCGTATGGAATCGGTGTTGTGCATGCGGATACCATTATGGAAAATCCTGACTGAAAACAATGGGAGTTTGAGGTGCAGGGAGGGAGTATGCTCCCGTAAAATTCTCTAGCTTTCATACAGTGCTGTTCAGCTACGGCTTTTTTTTTGCTGGCCAAATTTACTCCAGGTATAAAACTCTGTTACTATTTGAGTGATTACTACGCAGACAAATTTGGTGCTAGATTGCGTTTTAAATGGTGACATTTTTATTCCCCGTTCTCCACACAGCTACACGCAGTGGAATTAACGGGCAAGTAAAGGGTATCAAATACAAATCAAAGGCAACAAAAGTCAAGAGGAAAGGAGTGGCCTTATAATCAAAGCACAGGGTTAGGAGTTAGGAAATTTCAATTCTCAAGGCTTCCTGAACAAAGTCACTGCGCCTCTCTGGGCTGCGGGGAGATGTTCTTAGTCACACTGAAGGGCACCTTACTGCCCTTACTCTTCCGAGACTCACACATTTGACTGACTTTACTCCTCCTAAGAAGGAGGGGTTGGCTCTTGTTATCTGTGTGGGTCTTTGTTTGAGGTCATAGTTGTTTACACACAGTGTAAACAGCTGTATTTCTACATTGAAATTAAATGACTGAAACCAGTCATTTAGTTCAGGAACACTTGTTCTTACAGTCTTCTCCCGTGGGAGACGGACGTGAGGAAGATTACCCCCTAGAAACTGTGTGAAGGCCCTGCAACTGAGGGGGCAGGTTGGGCTGCGGAGGGAGATTTCTGTTCGGATTGAGTGTATTTGACCGGCAGGAGAACGCGTTTTGACACGTGAGGAAGGCGCCTGCAGATCTGCAGTCCGCAACAAGCCACAAGGGCTTCGGATGGAAGCTGCCGAAGAAACGTAAATCATTTTAAAGTAACTGCAATCTTGTTATCCTAAACAGAGGCAAATTCATAAACTCCTACTTTGAGAGGGCTGTGGGGGTGTGGAAATCCCAAAATTTTTCATTTACCGTAACAGAGAGAGGCATGCAATTATGGAAAGTACATTTGGGATGAGGCAAATGTTGCTTTCCAAACGCCGGGCACTGAAGGAGCCAGTGTTGACACACATTTCGTCTATGTGCGTTCATGTCCGTCCATCCACCCGCCCACCCATCCGTCCATCCCGGCAGGTCACCACCCAAGGGCCACCACAGCGGGCGGCGGCAGGTCACCAAGACCGCCGTGGCTGAAGCGCCCTGAAAGACCCGGCCAAGGGCACGGAGAGACTGCGGGCGCCCCTTCCTTCCCCTCAGGCACGCTCCGTGCGAGGCGGGCTCCCTCCAGGCGGCCTCTAGCCGAGAGCCCGCCGCCCGTCACCACGGAAGGACGGACGGGGCCCGCGGCCACACCGCCGCGCCTCGCGTCGCCTCACGGCCCCCACCGGGGCGCCAGGGGAGGCTGCGGCCGGCGGCGACCCGCGCATGCGCCGCCACCCCTCCGGCTGCCGTTGGAGGAAGGGGAGGGAGGAGGAAGGCAGAGCGGGCGCTGCTGCGCCTGCGCGGGCGGTTCCCGGGCAGCCCGGGCGGGGGGAGCCGAGCCGAGCGGAGCGGTGGCGTGGCCGGCCGTGCAGGCGCCCGGCGCTGCGTGCCCCTGCCGCTGGGCATGGTGAGCAAGGGGCCGCTGCTGCGCCTGTTGACCGCCATCAACCGGAGGAGGATGAAGCTGCTCATGGGGCTCGCCTTCGTCGCCTATGTCGCCTGTGAGTGAGCGGGGGTGGGGGCGGATCTGGCCCGGCCATTCATTGCCCGCTGGCCGGGCGCCCCCGGCCCCCCGTGCCCTCCGCCGCCGGCGGAGAGGAGGGAGGGTGGAGGGGCGGCTCCTCCCGCGCCGTGTCGCGCTGCCCGGTTGGCGAGGCGCGGCCGCTCCGGCGCCGGCGGGGAAGGGGGCTCCGCACGGCGCCTCCGCGCCTCGGGGCGCCGTGGCCGAGGGGATCGTCCGTCCGTTCGTCCGTCTCCCGCCTTTCCCCGCCTCTCCGCCCCGCTGAAACTTTCCCAAGTGCGGCGGGCAGCCGGCTAGGCCGTGGCGGAGGGTTCCCGCGGGGCCGCCGCGCCGGGCCGGGGGTGCCTGTCGGGCTTTTCCCCCCACCCCTGCCCCGCCGGGAGGGCTGCGCGGTGAGGACACCCCCCCACCTCCGTGCCCCCTCTCGGGGGCGGTTCGCGTTGCGGGCGGCTGCCTCCGGGGTGCAGGCGGCCGCGCTTCCCCTCGGTGCCCCGCGGGAAGGGGCTGCCGGTGGCGGGCGGGCGGGCAGCCGGCCTTCGGGCCCAGCCCCGGCGTGAGGTGAGGTGAGGCGGTGGGCTGGGCTGGGCTGGCTGGGCGGAGGGGCCGAGGGGGAGCGGCCTGGGCCAGACGTGGCCTCAGGGGTCAGTGTTTCCGCAGCCGCTCCTCACACCGCTCTTTGTCCGCCTCGGTGTTAACCTGGTGTAGGTGCGTGAGGGCAACCTGCAGGGGAGTTCCCCGGGGCAAGCCGCGCGTCTGGATTTTTTTTTTTTTTTTTTTTTTTTTTTTTTTGGTAAAATCATCTGATGTCCCTTCGGGGAGCTAAGTAAATGTTGGCTTGTTTGTTTATTAGCTCAGCACGTAGCTGGAGTCTGAAGAGAGGCACAGACCACTGACAGGGGTGTTTATGGCTTCAGTTATTAGGCGCGAGTCAAAGGGGGTCTCGGGTTTATAACGTTGCCCTGTCAGCTCTCTTCCCTTTCTTGTCCAGATTTTTCTGTTGCATCTTTCATACTCAGTTTATTTAGTGTTAGCCTGTTCTGGTTTTAAGCTTAGGTAGGTTTTATGTAGACGACACATCATGCGGAAGGATCACTGAAGCCTTGTCGGCTTAGCTGGGGACAAGTGATTCTCTTGATGCTTCAAAACACATATAGGTGAGCTAGCTTTGGGGATGGGCGGGTGCAGCAGGTTTGGGATCCTCCCTTTGCCTTTGGGAGGGTGGAGAGGTACAATTTAAGTAATCTGGCAGAAGGGGTGATGTTTCCTACCCCAGGAACACAACGTAGGCATTTCCGTGACTACCATATGTTACTGCGTTTGCAGGACCTCATTATTTAGATATTGCTGTTATCGTTGAAGTTATGTGCCAGCTCTGCCTTTAGGGCAGTTTGTTTGTCCAAGTGACTTCAGGTTCCATGTGTACTGAAGCAGGAATGGCTTAGTGTTTGTTCTCATTTTGAAAGGGTTTGATGTTTTCAAAATTAAGTACCGTTTTTGGCAAAACAAACTTAATAGGCTGCTGTGAAAATACTGGAATTGAGTGGCAATTGACATGGTCATTGGGACCTGGCTATTGATTAGATTCTGTGAAGAGTAGTTGGTGTTTGATGTCTAACTTTGTGGGTAAAAGTTAGCCTGGAGGAAGGGAAAAACTGCCATACGATTTTTGCTGTCTGGGCTGTAAGTCATAGCAGTCTTCTCACCGCTTGTTTCTGGTTGTTCTTTGGGATTCAGAAAAATGGGAGGAGGAGAGGGACTGCAGATCGATAGGGCAAAAAGTAGCTTACAAAGGTTGGTGTCTGATGGGAGTATGCTTTTTGGAAATCTAATGTGTCAGGTTGCTGTACTTTTCAATCTTTTCACTAGTGGTCAAAAGTAGTGGAATTGTTAGTTACGGCTCTGGTTTCTTTTCAATCTAGTATGCTATGCTAGCAGATGCCACTGGTCTAATAGATTCTAGAGAGACTATTTTTTGTTTTCTTTTCTAGGGAAGTGATTATGATCCCATCCCCCCTAGTGCACTCCTTGCAATATTACTGAATCATCACTGTGCTCTGGTTGCAGTCAGATAATGCCAGACTAAAATAGCATAGAATCTGAGAAAACTGAGCTGCTGGTGTAGGTGTATTTGCTGGCACTTCTTACATTCCTTCTTTCTCAAGCGCTCTCCAAATGACTAAGTGTTTTCAGGCTGTGCCCCTCCTTTCCATGAATATCCATTCAGTGTTAGTACATGGGGAATCAGATTTGGAGCACATTATGTTACAGGGAATGAAATACTTGGCAAGTGCGTTATTTTTTTTTTTTATGAACTAGGAGATAGGACTTTTTTGATAGTGCCATTTTGTCAGTTTGTGTGTGAAACCACGAGAGAACGTTTAAGCAGTATCTTTTAGAAAAGTGTCTTATTTCATAAAAAGCTTCTGCCTTTGAATGCAAATTTGTTACAAACGTGCCTGAAGAACTTCTCCATGAGAGTTTGCAAACTAGAGGAAGAGCTTATTGCAGGTGGTTGAAAGGCTCTCAGCTGTCTCACTCTCAAGAGTCACTGAGTAGCTCTCTTGGTAGTTTCACAGAGCAAGGTGTTGGATGGCTAGGCTGGCTTAGCCTGTCCCTGTGCTACATCTCCTATTTCCCACCAGCGTCTGCCACGTACAAGGACTGAAGTTTGTGCTGTGCACCAGGTAAAGGAACTGGTCTGGACTAAGATCGCCTTTTCAGGTTACAACCATTTGGCAGTGGGTATTCAGACAGCTGTTTTGGCCAGATTGAGGAGGCTGTGCAGTGGTGAAATGGGTGGCTGGCAGTGCTGTTCGCAGCGTTGCCATCACACCCTTTACAGGTCTACTGTTAGTGTCTCACCTAAGGAGTCTTGTTGACATCTGTTAAAGTGCCACCGTGACATGAGGTGCATAGTCAGGTTCATGTTAAAGATACCTAGAACTCTTTTTATGGACTTCACTCGTTTCCCTAGTGGCACTTAGGGTGAGGAGAATCCTTACTTTACATCTGAGTTTGAATTAAAATAATATTTGATGTCTCATTTCTGTAAATCTGGTTTCCATTAATTCCAAAAAAATAGTTATTCACTTGAAACAGTGTGCTAGGCATAGCTTGTGTATATAAAAATAGAACCCTAAAGGAGCATTTCTGTGCAGCAGGCAGTTGTAAGCTGTTGTAACTTAAACTTCTGTTCCCTGACAAAACTGAAGTGAGCAGAGTTTAACTAACAGTTACATTTACCTTATCTGTAGGCCGTAGGTGAAAGAGATGATTTTCTTCCCCATTGCCCGCTGATGACACTGGAGATAGTGCAGCTAGCAAGCTGTCAAAATCACTCTGTAATCTGGTAGAATGCTACTCAACTTTATTTTTTTTTTTAAATATTTTTAAGAATTAGCTTAGCTGACTCACTGGCAGTGCTGTCTCTTCCTGTGCTACATATAATGGGAAGCCTTGCCCAAAGGTTGAATTTTCATTGCCCTGTTAAAGGGACAAAGTCTTCTGCTACAGCTTTTCTCTGATTTAACCCCCCACAAGATACTGCAGGACTGTTAGTGCTACAAAGGAGTGGGAGGTGTGGCGAGGTGGTCTGAAACAAATCCTTTCAGTCATGGGCTGCACTTGCATCATCTTGAAGCCCTTGTGAAACGACAGCTTAAGAACATGAGGTGATTATAAACACAAGTGAAGTGGATTTAATTAACTTTTATTGTCTGTAATGAGAAATGTAGACAGATCATAAACCAGCAACCAATTAAATAGATATTGTTAAAAAAAATCCAATGTCAATGAAGTTTTAAGTGTTTATTCAGCTTTATGTGGACATACTGAGAAGCTTCAGTGAGGCTGTCTGTAGAACCAGGACCTTATTTAAGCTGTTGGAAATACACTGTAAAATTTTGTAGCCAGGATTTAAAGATCAGAGCTCATCAATCTGCATGGTTTGCTTTAATCTTGATGCTACTGTAAATAATCTACTGATGGCTTGGTATAACAAGGGAGCTGCATTTTCTTAATGAAAATCAAGTTAAGAGCTCTATTTCTGGTAAAGTAGAACAGTTCTCTTTGCTCACGTGTAGATCAAATAGTTCTCAGGAAGTATGTCAGTAGCCTTGTTCCTTTTCCAAGGGAAAAAAGAAGGAATAGTAGGGTGCTGTCATGAGATTGAAGCTTAAGACCTTGTTACCTTTATAAGATAAATTACAGCACAGCTACTAAAACAACTTAAAAACAAAATGTTAAAATTATGTGAGGGAAGTACATCCTGCAGTGTAGTGGCTTGACTTCTTCCAGCATTGTTAGTTCCATGGTTGTTATCCTTTGTTTTACATGGTCAGCCATTTGTTTTTGTCAGGTTTCCATCAGCTAGGAGGAATGTAGTGTGATCTTCTCAGAATATCAAGGTGTGAGTAAGCTTTTTGATTTGAGTCTTGCCAGCCCCTTCCATGTTGCTTGTCTTGCACGTGTTCAAAACAAAGGTTAAATGCCACTTAATGTTGTGTTCTGATAGGCTTTCACATTCACTTTTCGTAATAGAAAAGTAGCTGTGAATTTGGTCCTGTCCTATTGCTTCAGGCTAGTTATTCAGCACTGCTGTGGAGAATAACAGAAATATTCCTTCCCCAGCTGTTTTACGACTAGACAGCAGGACTGACTGGGCATGGAAGAGTTAGAAATGGTCTGATGTGACATCAGGCTTGCCTGCTTTTTGTGTCAGCATGCCATGGATTCTCCACCAAAAAAACCTCAAACCAAAAACATTTGCTTGCTGGCTTCATGTCCTGCGGAGCTGCCTTTCATCTGTGGGTTTATGCAAATAAGTTTACTGTCTTCAACAGCTTCCAGTTCCCTGCTCATCAGGCTTTCAACTAGCCGTAGCTGTGTAGCTTATGAAAATTTGTTCACGCTTCAGTTGAGTTTGTCAGGAATAGATGGACTCCAACTCTGCTTTGCTAGCCATGAAGTTTTAAACCAATTTTTGGGCATCCTAGAGAAATTCACTCTTACAGTTCCCAGCTTATCTCTATTTAATATTTGTCTTTAGTATTTGTCTTTAATATTTTATCTCCACTTAGTATTTGTCTTTTCTGTGGTATATGCAGGAGGTTATGCTGCCATCATTCTACACAAGGACAAACACTCTTAAGAGCTTCCACTTTCTTTCCCCTTTGTGTTTTTGCAAAGGGGAAATGTTTCCCTATCATTTTATTGCTTGTTTCTTTTCTGTAAGGTTGGTTAACCAAAGCAGAGTTTAGTTGAAACCGGTAGTTTTCAACTTCTCATTCGTGGACCCTAGGGAGGGAGAGATGGGAGTTATTGCACCAAGTAACCTGAAGGGGTTTGTAAAAGTTAACTGGAAAAAGTGAGTTTGTTTCAGTTACAGTGCTAACCATTGGAGCGTGCTGTGAGTCTACTGAAAACAATCTTAGCAGTCAACAAACTTAAAATAAAATGCTAAAAATAGTGAGTCCTGACCCCTCATTTGATTGTCACCTTAATGTGAGTCATGTTACTTTGGGTGCCTGCTCAGTTTCTGGGGTTTGACATGCATCCTGGGGTATCATCGTTTTCTTGGGAGAGTGGACTGTTCTCTGCTGCTTTGAGTGTCTGTAGAAATGTCCCGCAGTTCTGCTAGCCATTTCTGGGAAACAAAGGGAAGGTCAAGGGCTAAATTAGGTGATAATGACACTCCCCCCCCCCCCCTTTTTTTTTTTAAAAGGCATTTGAAAAATCAGGGCTGCTGTCTAGACTGTGTAAAACTGCATATGGTATATTCCAGTCGTTGAGATAATAGTTCTGCTGCTTTCTCATTCCTTCGCCTGAAACAGGGACATGTGTAGCCCTAACAGTAGCACGTAGGGGGCTGTTGGCTTATAAGGTTTCTGTTGGTTTCTTTAACCTGCTGTGTTGCTTTAATGCAAAGGGAGAAAATGCTTTTCTCAACAAATTTAGCGCATTTGAATTGTGTCAATCAGATTTATCTGGAGACAGATGTAATTTCACAGGGTTTTTTTTTAATCATCTGCTGGTGTTTAAGGAAAGACATTTAGGATTTTCAGTTCTTTCTCTATTGTTAAGTGAAAAGGGGACACAGGGATGTTAGCAAATTAGATTGTTTAGCTTTCACATTGCCCAATTGCCACATTTTGGTCCAATCCAGAATGTTGTTATTACATAGTACTCTGGTTAGGTATAGGTCAAAGTCCTGTTGTCTCCCTTGGGAATTCAGACATTTTGTAGGCAGTCAACATATTTGCAAACCACTTTGTTGTTTCAAGCCAGTAAATTCAAAGCTAGAAAGGTTTATGGTGTCCAGGCAAACTCAGATATATGTGCTGATGAAAATCAAACATCTTGTTTGGAACTTTGTAACTGTGATGAGTTACATGCATTCTGTTTTTTTGTTGTAAATATTGGATGCTTTTTTCTGTTTATAGTAACTAACAATTGGAGCGCATTACCTTACTTGTAGCAAAATACGAAGGATAGAAAAAACTGGATGAGTAGTGGTGAAGAATGACGTGATAAAGATATGAGATAGGAAGGAGTAGAAACACTGAACAGAGAACTGGAAAAAAGACTTAACAGAAGATTTGGAAAGAGTTTGCTGTCTGGGAAATGAAGAAGAGAATTCAGTCATAAAGTTATGATGTTAACTGAAATGTTAGAATAAGTATTCATGGTTAGCTTCCTATCCAGTATGAAGCCCCATTAACTCTTGTAAAGAAAGAAAATTTGCATAATGTTATATCTCACAGCTGTAGGAGTGTACCAGTTTGCTAAAGCTTAAGTATTCATTCTAAAGAGAAAGTACAAAAACTTCCTGGTAACTATGTTGCCTTTGTTGTGCTGGGTGATGACTAACTGAGGGATTGACATAGAGTGGTGGTGTTATCCAAGTTGAAGAGAGATCATCTTCCCCTTCAGAAAACCCTGTATCCTGGTGTCTAGAGTATTTCCCATGTGGGAAAAGCTACAATTCCTATCTGCTATCTTTGATTTGGGGCAGGAACTTTACTGTTGATCAAGACATCAGTTCAGGAAATATAACAGGAAGACCATTCTGTGATTCTGTAACTGCTTGCCGTACAGAAATCTGTATAGACATACCAGAGGAATAGATTTTTCATTTTTTTAATATTCAAATTGTTGTACATTCCCCAAAGGCATAATCATAAACTTCACCTAGGAAGGTGACATTCCCTTATAAGAAGTTGTGATTAGTAATTGTATGTTGTTACTTCCACAAATATTGCAACGTACTGTCATCACTATAATAATTTTCTAAAGCAAATTGACAAACTAGTGGAATTACAGATAGAGTACAATTGAGGATTTTTTATTGTTGTGGAATCCAGACTATAAAATGCAGTTTGAAATGTTAAATCATAGAATGGTTTGTGTTGGAAGGGTACTTTAAAGATCATCTTGGCCAGCCCCCCTGCCATGGAGAGGGACGTCTTTCATTAGACCAGGTTGCTCAGAACCCCATCCAACCTGACCTTGAACACTTTCAGGGATGGAGCATCCACAGCTTCTCTGGGCAACCTGTGCCAGTGTCTCTCTGAGTAAAGAATTGCTTCCTTGCATCTAATTTAAACCTACTCTCTTTCATGTTAACACCATTGCCGCTTATCCTATCGCTACAAGCCCTGGTAAAGTTTCTCTAATCTAAATTTACCCTCTTTCAGTTTAAAATGATTACCCCTCATCCTGTCACTACACTCACAGAATCACAGAATGGTCAGGGTTGGAAGGGACCTCTAGAGATCATCTAGTCCAGCCCCCCTGCCAGAGCAGGGTCACCTACAGCAGGTACTCCTTGATAAAGAGTCCCTCCCCATCTTTCCTGTAGGTCCCTCTTTAAGTACTGGAAGGCCGCTATATAAGGTCTCCCTTGAGCCTTCTCTTCTCCGGGCTGAACAACCCCAACTCTCTCAGCCATTCTTCGCAGGAGAGGTGCTCCAGCTCTCTGATTGTTGTTGTGGCCTTCCTCTGGACCTGCTCCAACAGGTTCATGTCTGTCTTGTACTGGGGACCCCAGAGCTGGAGGCAGTACTCTAGGTGGGGTCTCACCAGAGCAGAGTACAGGGGCAGAATCATGTGCCTTGACCTTGTGGCTGTGCTTCTTTTGATGCAGCCCAGGATATGGTTGGCTTTCTGGGCTGCAAGCGCATATTGCTGGCTCATGTTCAATTTTTCCTCCACCAGTACCCCCAAGTCCTTGGGGCTGCTCAAGGGCTGTTCCTAGTCCATTCGTAAACCAGCCTGTATTGATACTGGTGATTTCCTTGACCCAGGTTCAGGACCTTGCACTTGACCTTGTTGAACTTCATGAGGTTCATATTTGCCCACTCCTTAAGCCTGTCAAGGTCCTTCTGGATGGCATCCCTTCCCTCAGTGGCACTACTGAGCTCCGTGTCATCTGTAAACTTGCTGAGGGTGTGCTCAATCCCACTGTTTGTGTCATTAATAAAGATACTGAACAGTATGGAACACAATACAGACCCCTGAGGGACACCACTTTTTGCTGATGTCCCTTTGGACACTGAGCCATTGACCACAACTCTTTGGATGCAGTCACCCAGCCAATTCCTTATCCATTGAGGAGTCCATCCATCGAACACATATCTTTCCAATTTAGTGACAAGCATGTTGTGTGGGAAATAATAGTTTCTCAAAGAAAGTGATAGTTTTCTTTAGGTTATTGCATATCTAATTGAGATCTGCGAAAGAATTAAATGAAAACTTTCATGCATCTGTAATAATAAGCATTTTATAAGTTCCCTTTGCCTACTTTTCCTTTTTGGCAAGTTTTCTTCTGGAGACGAAAAGCTTATTTCTAACAGGAGACTGAAGCTGCTGAGCAACTATGGAGAGTCAGATTTAAAGAAAAAAACCCTCTTTTGAATGACATTGCATCTCTCTGAAATAGAAGGTTTGGCTGAAACAATTCACTCTGGATGTTCAGAACTTACGATTTTGCCCTAGAAATTCAGGTTATGACCATGTATTCATATTGTTCCTGCATGCTGTTTCTGTGGATAGTGAGATCTGTTTGAAACGAACATCATCTGGTGCTCTTTCTATTCTGAGGAGCAGAGGTTGTACAGAGGGTGATACAGGGAAAAAATACTGTGTTTTCAGCTAAATCTACTTAGACAGAAGTTTGTGTAAAAGTTTCTTTAACTGAGTGTCTTGAAAATGCAAACAAAGCCATTGGGAAAGAATATGGTTTTAAAAGAGATTGCATCCGATTTTGGTACAGTTGGGATCTCTGTGGGGATCATGGTCTCGCTTTTTAAAACACCTGTTTTAAAATGTATGTGATGCTGAAACTAATATTTTCACTAATAAGGTTATGAGTATTTATTATGGTTGGTGCCTTGATGATATTCTATGACTTGATTTTAATGTAATTTAAAGTGACCAAGAAAAGAGGGATCATCCTGGGGTAAAGGCACAGGCTTCCTTAGAGAGTCTTTTTTCCTACCTTCAGGTTATGATAGTTTTTCTGGTTCCCCAGCCTATTGTGAATGAGTTAATAAAAGCATGCAAGGTTCTCAGAGTAGTTACCTGTGTTTTATAGAAACCTATATAGTAAGTGTACTTTTGAGTGTCACTTAACAGATTTTGTGTGTGTTTCTTCTGGTGTATTGGGTTTTTTTTGTTTATTTGTTTTGCTTCATACAGGCAGGGTTGGCTTCTATCCAAAGGATAGCTCTCGGAATATTCCTTTGCTGAAAGTAGCCCAGTCATTGTACTGCTCTGCATCCAGCGCAGTTTCAGAAAGGGTCTTCTCTAGAAAAACTGAACAGACCTTTAAATTTCCAGGAATATAAATGTATTCAGTGGAAAGAGAGCCATTCTTTACTTGTCTGTGACTGGCTTTTGTTTAATGTAGGTTGGAGAAGTCTTGCAAACCTATGACTGTTTTACCATAAGGCTGTGCTTGCCAAGTAGTTTATAGCTTTATCTCTCAGAGGCTGGAGGGGAAAAAAGCCCCAAACAACAAACCAAACAAAAAAGAGGATTGGGGTTTTCTGAAAATCATGAGTGACAAATGTTTAGTTGGCAAAACATAAATACTTCTTTAATAACAATACTGTGATTAAGGCTTTAAGAAACAAATATTGTCATTTCTAAAAGTACAGCTCTTCATCACTTCGTCTAGGGCATGTCATTCTTCTTCTCTGGAAGCTGTTGCTTTAAAGCATAATGTCTGTGGGAGTGATTAATGCCTCTGATGTATTTTAATCTTCATGGTACTTGCAATTAATCCTTGCAAAAACACTACAATAATAATGATTGTTCTCAACATTTTATGGAAGGGATGGAGAGGAGAAAAAACATTGCAGAACAGATATGGTCAAAATAGGACTACATCTGTCTCCTACAGGCCAGGCCATTAAACCAGGCTTTCATGTGTCTCAGAACAATCCAGATATTCTGATCTCTTCCCCAATGGAAACTTATTATTACCTTAATCAGTCATTGGGTGAGGTTTACAAATAGTCTTTGAGTGAATAAGTAGAACCTCTGTTTCTTCTCTCTTGTAGGTGAGCATCTTAATTATTTGGTTACATGTCATGCTCCTGTCTGTCTAGTCCAGTTAATGATGAATTCTTCCCTTGCACAGTTTCAGTAGATGGTAGGAAGACTCTTTGTCCATGCATGCTCTCTAGGTGGATGAATAGGAAGTTCTTCATAGGGTACATACTGTGTGTGGCTGTGGGGGGTGAAGAAGGTGTTAAAATCTCTAAGGTTTGAGAATTGGCACAGGGCTATTATCCTGGATGAATACCTCTTGGCTTAGAAGATTTGGCTTTAGAGTTGGAGTTTTTTTAATTGTATTTTTTTTAAGACTGGCTTTTACAAGGAGGTGCTCAGTTATGTTAGCGTCTGCCCAGATTGGGTCCATTAGGAGTCTGATGCTTTTGAAAACTGGGTTTATGTGTAGAGCCTTATTCATGACCTTGCTGGTGAGGAAGCTTTTTTAACTATCCACGTGTGCAGCTTTTGGTGCCTGAACTTGGTGGGCCTGTCAAGGGGTTTTATGGTGCCTGTGAGGATTTTTGTTTTGGACTTGTAATTCTGCATCATTCCGCTTGTGGATTTGGGCCCACTTGCCTTAATGTGTTTCCATTGTTCTTGCCTGAATGTCAAACTGGTCTTGGCATAACCTTTAGGGCAAGGAAGTGACAAGTCAAGGAAATCCTCTGTAAGCCATAGTCATGCTGCTGGGTCTGCAGCTGTGTAAGCCCGTTATATAAACAGTTGTGATACGCATTTAGAAAAAAACCTAATAAAACCTTAATTCCACTGTAGTGCAAAACCTTACCTCTGATCTCTTCAACCTTGATGTAAGCTGTATGTGAACACGCAGTAGCCGAAGAGATTCTCCGTAGAATTGTGCATTCAGAAGCCTTTGTGAGGGCACTATGTTCAAGTGAGCTTCTGCAGCCCTTCTCTGCATGCGAGAGAGACTTCAGAGTTCTTCAAATCCCTCCATATGGTATTTCCTATGTGGGGTTTTTTTGCAGTTTCATTCTTATTTTGCAATGATACAAAAATATGCTTCCTAGAAGTTTAATGGAATGTCACGTACTCCTACAGAACAGGAATATCAAGCGTAGTGTTTCTGGAAGTACTCAAATGCCTTTCTGAGCTATCCTTTGCTGCTGTGGACACTGAATACACACAATTAACACATTTTCTTTAGGAAGGCAGTTTCTTGTATGCCATGTAGCTGTGCTGTCTTTGCAATGAAACTGGCAGGATGGTATTTATCATGCAGCTGGCGACTCATTTTTCATCAATTACTGCTTCAGCAACTAAGCCCAGATGTTTCCTGCCACTGTGTAAACAATACATTATGTTATTTGTATGGGTTTCTGTAGCCCAGAAAAATAGCTGATTGCAAGTATAGCTGAGTAATGTATAACTTGAGAATTCTGTACCTGTAGTTGCCAGATAGTCATCATTCACTTGGGAAAAAAAAGGCATTTTTCCATTAATGTTATAATAAATTTAATTCTAAAATCCTAGACAGAGGGTGAATAACTTGAATTTAATTTACTGCTCAACACTGTATCCCTTTTTCCCACAGAGTATTTATTTTATCTAATTAGCATAAAATCCACAATGTTTTTAAATTCAGTTGGATTTTATTGGTCATCTGTTCTAATAGAGAGCTTCCTTGTCTTTTCCCAAGAAGACAACAGAGGTTTTATGATGCCACCACAGATATCACAGTGCTCTCCTACAGTTTGTTTGATAGTCTGTAATGGATTCATTTGAGTTACTCTTTAAATTACTCAGTAGCTAAAAACAGTTGAGTAGCTTTGCCATCCCCTAAAGGGTGTAACAGCAACTGCGTTACTGCATCCTCACCCATGTCCTCCTGGCTCCTCTTTCCTGGGTATGTTTCCTTTCTTCTCTTGCCTGGAAGGTGCCTGTGACCTTAGCAGTGTGTTTTGTTTCCTTGCTTCTGTAACACCTCATTGTCTGCTTGAGATCAGTAAGTAATAAGCATGAAAATGTATGTGCCAAGCCTGAATCTAGGCAAAATACTTCCTTAGCTGCTACTTGAGACCTGAAGCGCAGCTTGCAAAAACTGAGGACACTTTAGAAGCTTTCTATATGTATGTTAATACTGCATATAGGCAGCTACTCCTTCTTAAGACCCAGTGTAATTTGGATCCTTAGGTTGAGCCTTGGCTATTAAAGAGTAATTGCACAATGATTTATTTTTTTTCTGGTGATATTCTGGGTATATTTCCTGTGTTGCTTATTGTTGCAGGGTCCCTTACGTAACTGTTCCGTATTAACCTTGTTTGTCTTGATGATCTGAAGTTGTCAGCTCTTTAGTGTAGCCTGGTTTATGGCTTCTTATTTTTTTCACTTTAAACTACGTTCTGTGTCCTAGTTGAAAGTTAAAAGGAAAACCAGTGTTCTGGTAGTGTAATCACTTAAACCCTGAATGGTTTCAGAAGACTTTTTTTTCTAGTAGAAAATAAATTGGGCAGAAGAATCTTTTTGTGAACACAGAGGAACAGCTGATACATGTTTGCTGTGCTATTTTACAGTGCGGTTTGTTCTCTTTAAAACTTTTTTCCGTACAAAGAGTGTAATAAATGACCTTTGCTTGCTTAGTGAGGCATTGGGTTGCATTGCTTCAGGTACCTTTTGCGTCTGCATCACAATGTATATGTATTTAGAGAGAGTGCCTCTTTGGACTGCTGCAGCTATCACATGTAGTTGCCAGTCTTTTTACTCTTGTCAGTCTGCAGTTTCCAGTTTGTGTGGTTCAGGTCTACAGGACTCCTTTCTTGCTCTTGCCGGTTTTTTTCAGTATCCCTAATAAACAAGTCCAGAGCTCTGGTTTGTTTAATCTATGTGTAGTGTCAAATTACAGTTCAGAGAATTCTTGTACATTTTGTTTATGTGGTATAGTGTGGGGATAATGATCAGATAAGTACATCTGCTGATTTACTGGACAGATAATTCCAGGTGTGCATTGGAATCCAAGTCTAGTCCTTTCTTATTGAATTTTACTGTATCTTCCTACTTTTTTATAGTCCCATGTAATTTGAACAGAATTCCTCCCATACTCTTAAGCTGTGTGTTCTAGTTACTTGGTGTGTGTGTATATATATGACATATGTAACTTATTTAGATAATTTGTGATTAACATACGTAATACCATTCTTAAATTCCTTCTAATGATAATAAGAAAAAATGATCTCATGTACTGTTATATAACACTAATGTTCTCTTTTCTTATTTTCCAGCTGTATGGGGAAACTTTGTCAATATGAGGTAATGTGTATATTTTTTGTATTGAATATCTTTATCTGTAATAAAATTAACTTACCTTTCCTATCAACACGTATCACTGTATATTAAGTAGGGAGAAAATAGAACAGCAGCTCACACTGTTTGGATAGTTGCTAGGTAGCTGATACCATTTTTTTAAATACAAGGTGTTCAGTCTCAAACAGGGTTATATGTCTGCTTCAAATCTCGCCGAGGATCTTCCTGCCACTTCAGCATCTGCCTTACTTTACACAAATTCATCTTCTGATTTTGGAGATGTTTTCAGGCAAGTTGGTTGGCACAGTTGGGCACTAAGGCTTGGATTCTGCTTTTCCTCAGCACAGATCTGACCATATCTCAGTGGCAATACAGGTTTACATATTGAAGAGCAGCAGATCCTCCACTGCTTGCCATAATTATGTTCTGTACCTAGAACTAGAAATGTGGTTTTGAGGGGGTTTCGTCCTCCACAATTAACTGGGAGAGAATCCGGTGGTTTAACTGCTGAAAATCAAAATAATCATGTGCTCTCCCCTAGAATTTTTCCCCTTAGAAATAGAAAAGCACAGCATACGCCTGCAAAACATGCAGATTTTTATAGCATTTCTACTTGCATGTGAATTTTTGTCCTCTGCAAAAATTCACCAGGCGGAGACAGCTGAAAAAGAAGGTGAAGAGAATATGGGGACAGTCTGTTCCCCACAACAAAACCTTTGTGCATAGAGGACAAAATATTTCACCATGTTATTTTGCCAGTAGAGGGTTTTGGTTCCCTGTTGCCATGTTTAGCAGCACAGAATAAATAAAGTCTGAGGCAAAATAAGAAACTGAATGAATTTTCTGTGGGCTCTGATTCACCCAGGACAGCTTAGCCTGGGATCTGTTCCTGTTCCAAGCTATGCACTTTACTTCTCTTGGAGCTTCCCACTGTTGCTTGCTACACTGTTCAGCTGTTAGGCAAACAGCTGCTGAGCCGCTGGGGCTTGCAGATGGAGATATCATTTAGATTACCATGTTATCGTGACCAGCAAACTATGGCAGTTTAGCAGCTGTTACATGAGCAGCTGAGCATGTCATAAGGAAGGACAAGAACCTCAGAGAGGGGTTTGAGGAGGGCAGGTGGGTGTGGGATCCAGTGTGTTAATTCCCTGATAAGCTGTCCTTACAAATTCTACTACCAGCTGCACCTGAGGTCTTATTTGAGATGTCCATTATAGAGCTATCGAGGGGGAAAACTTATTTCTGAAGGTTTGATGTCGGTCCTCAGCCAATAAGATTGTCTTTGTTAGGAGGAAGAGCTCACTACAAACTAAACTGCAGAGTGCCCATCCTTAAGTTCCAGGATCTGTGAATAAACAACAGTAGGAACTATTTTTGAGGGAACCCTTTTATATTTGGAGAGGCTTCCCAAATTTTTCTTGCTCATTTAGCAGAGAGGAAAGGCTATGTATTCTACAGATTGTTCGCATAGCTGTTTGTAGATTTCTGTTAATTGGGAAAACATTTGAAAAGTTCACAAGAATTACTTAATATTGCTTCCTTGTAATAAATTCATACTATGTTAACTGGAGGGGTTTTATTTGCCACTATTACAATAAATTGCAATTTGTTTTGAAAGGATGGTTCAGGGTCTGTGCATGTTAATCTAGGAATTTGTTGCACTCTACTGATACAACAAAACGAATCTGGTCAATAAGATTTTTGCCTCGGTAATAGGCTGAACTGACTTTTTAGTAAGAGAGTTTTACAGAGGGATATGAAGGGAATCATTGCTCTGACTTCTAACAGTGTGGCATATGTATATCTGCTTAACAAAGGATCTCCTGTTTCCTTAGGTGTAATGACTTCAGGTCCCAAGTAAAGGAGCTCTGTTTTATTTGAAAGCACTCCATTTTATGTTGGATACCCATGAATCCTCTAGTATGCAAAAATTTACTACTGTAAGATAAATAATTCCCCTTTCAGAAGGTTTAATTGGAAAAAAGAAAACCTACTATGCAAACTTAAGGAAAATTGTGTAGACTAGGTACAGGAGGTAAAATTTAAAAATACGTATTCTACACCTGTAGAAGTTTGCTCAAAGAATGAACACAACTAATTGAGATACTTTACACCATTGGATGCTAAATAAGACCACATATATTTGTGCAAGACACCAGCTTCTTAGTACTCTGCTTTCACAAGTTACCTTGACATTCTTTAGTATATAAGCTTGGCTTCATTTCAGACAAGCAGCATTTGTGCGCTAAGTCAGATGGTCACTTAAGACAAGTTTTGGTATAGGTCTTTTTCCTTGTTTTTGTAAAAGTTCAAAATCAAACCTGGACATGTTTGCCTTTCTCTTTTTTTGATTGAAATTGCTGGTACAGTTGTGGCATTAAAGGAAAATGTTTTGTTAGCTTACCTGTAGCATACAGTGAACAGAGACTCTCAAAAAACCATCTTAGGCATTTGCATAGTAAAGCTACACTCAGAAACATTTCCTCTGACCCTTAGTGCTGTGATTAGACACTTTTCTACAATGAAGTTAATTTTCTCTGTAAAATGAATGTTATCTTTATTGTTATTACTCTTCCCTGTGGGCTTGGTTCAGTTTCTGCAAAACTTGGTGACAAGACTCTGATTTCAATGGGAATTGGACCATCTGCTTTCATTTGCTCTGAGTATGTCTTTGAAATAATACTAACTTGAGTTGCTTTGAAGATACTGTCCTAGCAGGAAAAGCATGATGCAGGTGCAGTGGAGCAACTACTGCTTAGGTACGGATTATGTTTTTTCTTTTCTTGCCAACAGGTCACTTCAAGAAAATGGGGATCAGAAGGTGGAAAGTAAAATAGAGGAGGTTAGTTTGCTAATAGTTGTAGTCTGTTTTGTTTTGAGGACTCGTTTCACTCATTTCATATTGAAAGGGTGTATTTAGTTATATCTCATTACTCTCCATTCCAGTAAAAGCATTCAAAGCATTGGATTTGTGTCTGTACATAAGTTTTTGAACTGTTCTTCACTATAGTGGAGTTTCTACCATAGATCTGTGACTGTCATATTTTTAATTTTTTTTCCTCTAAACCTTTCTCGAAAGTAATAGCTCTGCTGTTTTATTTGCTGCCGAGACTGTGGTGGAGTCCTCCTGAGAACTGTTTTTTTGTTATTGAATGAAAGATATACACAAATTCTTTCCTCTGTCACCCCTATAAAATGTTAAGTGTATATAAGTTTGATTAGAAATTTGAGCCCTTCCAAAAATGCTTTGCTTTGTTCTTAACTAATGAACAAATAGTGTGGTCAGGGATAGTGTGCAGTACCAATGCTTTAAGCACAAGTCCTGGCAATTGCTGGAGTAGGCATGGGTATTGAACACACCAGTGGTCCTGAATTTCTGTACCAATACCTCTGAATTTCCATTTCAACCTCAGTTTGTTGTGAAATATTAAGAATGTGTGCAACAGATCTTTCTCTGGATGTTTTCAGACTTCCAGTCTAATAACAAGAAAATAAAGAATTTAATAGTTACAAAACTCTATGAGGTCAATACTCCATACCTCTTGTGTGGGTGTGTGTGACCGTACTAGTGTAGTTTGGTCTGCCTGGTGTCTTGTATTCCAGCAGGTTTATATAGCTATAGTTCCTCTGGATACAACAAGAAATTGCTTAAAATCAATGCAAAGATTGTGTTCTTAGTTTGTCTTTTGCATTCTCTCTTGTTTTTTTCTTTCTTTTTTTTGTTTTTTTAAATTCTGTCAAACATTGCATAAGCATTCTAAAAATCGCAGTTTAACAATGGTTAAATGCTTGAAATTCGATGGGCAGATCAGGGTTACTGTAAGGTATGAGAAGTTGAGTATTTCTGGATCTTGTTTTTAAAGCTTTAATTACACAAGTAATTTACAAGTATCTTGAACCATCAGAATGAGTACAACTGTTTCAAGAACTGTTTGCTGCTCCACAGACCTAGATATTTAATGAATATAAATGATAATACTGTATTTCCTCTTAATGTGAATATGCAGCTTATTTCAGTTCATGAAGTTCCTGAATTGTCTAGCTTTAACCAGCAATATTTGTACAAAACTAATTAATAGTGGTTAGTGATGTGTTGCTGTATAATACCATTTCAAGTGATAACCCTCTGATAGCTTTCAACTTGCGTATGGCCCTAGATGCTAAATTTTGTGACAAGGTTTTAGTAAATTTAAAAACAAGAGTTCAGGAACTTGTTGAAATTTGGCAGGACTGTTAGAAAGTTGGGTCATGTGATAAAGAACCTGAAAGTAATGCTGACTTAAGTGATTCCTTCAAAGCAGTGAAAATGCAAACAGAAGTCTTGGTAGGTGAACTGTATTTTCTAACAAATTTCATTTTAATATTTTTTTAAAACCCTAGATATACCATTGAATCATGACGTAAAACATATCTTAAATTTTAAACATGATGTTTATTTAAATTCACATACCATGTTCTGAGAGAATTGTAGCCTTAGCACTGGAGCTAATGCCTCTGTTTCTGTGTCTGTGTACTCTTTAGTATATCTGTCTGCTGTCCATTTAAACAGTTGAGGTTTCACTGACTGTCCTGTTGTATCACAGTATTGTCAGGGTTGGAAAGGACCTCTGGAGATCATCTAAGTCCAACCCCCCTGCCGCAGCAGGGATACCTACAGCAGGTTGCACAGGACGGCGTCCAGGTGGGTTTGGAATGTCTCCAGTGTGGGACAATCCACAACCTCTCTGGGCAGCCTGTGCCAGTGCTCTGCCACCCTCAAGGTAAAGAAGTTCCTCCTCATGTTAAGATGGAACTTCCTGTGCTCCAGTTTGTGCCCATTACCTCTAGTCCTGTCACTGGGCACAACTGAAAAAAGACTGTTCCCATCTACCTGGCACCCTCCCCTTAAGTATTTACAAGCATTGATAAGATTCCCTGTCAGTCTTCTTTTTTCTAGACTAAAAAGACCCACGTCCCTGAGCCTTTCCTCATAAGAAAGATGCTCCAGTCCCCTAATCATCTTAGTAGCTCTTTGCTGGACCCTCTCCAGTTGTACTGTTGCTCAATATCGATAGGCTTTGACAGCCTCAGACAAGTCACTTGTGACTTCAGTTTACCAAATATGAATTATTGGATGTTCTTATCGACAAGGTTGTGGTACTCCTAGCCTTGAGGTGGTTTGTTTTCAGTGGTAAGTTAACGGATTTCACACTGTACTGGGTGATTTGAATTTTGGTGAAACAGTTTCAAGGATTTTTTGACATAAAGGGTGCTTTAAGATGCAAGATTCTTGGAGCATCTTCAGTGAAGCTCTTCATAGGAGATGCCATGATTTTTGCTCTGAAGTAACTTCCTATATGCCTGTTTTGTGATATGAATCTTGTTCTATTCTTCAGTGATTAAATATTATTCCTTTATTTTAGGCTGTTGCACCTCTACGGGAGAAAATCAAAGATCTAGAAAAAAGGTACATGTTTTTTTGCTAAATTTGGGAAAGCAGTTAAAAAGGACAGTTTCTGTTCTGGAGCAGTGAATTCTGTAGTTGTAGGCTTGAGATAAATGTTTTGCGTATACCCTCAGTACCCTTGGATTTTTATCATATCTAAGTGAAGATGTGGCCTTGAATGCTGGAAGGCATTAATGCTTAAGGTATTGAGGTTGATTAATCCCACTGGAGTGAACTGGGAGTGCTGGATTTTTGTGAAGTTCAAATCCTGGGGAGAAATTTGCTGGTTTGAGTCCAGCTGGTGAATGGACTACCGTGGTTTGGTAAGTCCAACCCGGGTGTGTGCTAAAACATGCTGGTTTCAACTTCAAGAGACTGAAAATGTGTTTTACCTCCTATTTCCCACACTTGCGATCAGTTACCATGGTTCAGCTAATGTACAGTGATTTGCTTGTGAATCTTAGTCTGTGCATGTGCTTTGGGTGAGCCCAACTGACTCGCTTCTCAGGATTTGTGAGGGAATCTGGTATCTTGGATTAAACTGCATGATGCAATTGAGGAAAAGCAGACAAGCTTTTTGATGAGCTGCAGGTATTAAATATGTGCTGTAGTTTCACAAGCACCTTAAATTGACATAGTTAAAAAAAAAAAATAATCCAGGCCTGATCCATTTCTCCTTGGTTGCTTGTGTCCATCCTGCAACAGCTTTTCCTTGCTTTTGTGCTAGCAGAACCACTTGAATGTTGATAGTAAGCTGGATGGGGAAACCAGGCATTTCAGTCTCTTTGCAAATCATTCTCTCTCCCCAGCCAGCTGAGACTGCTGCATTACAAAGAGCCAAGTCTGGACTTAACCTATCCAGGCTTAGTGGTACTGCTTGGATATGTGTGGCATGCTGGTGGTTGTGTGCTGTTCCTCTAGAGAGGGGAGCAGAATCCCATTGCCCTTGGCCAGCAGTATGCTAGACACCTGTGGTGCTTTGAGTTTTGCCTTGCCAATGAGCAGTTACCCCCTCCTCCTCCCACCCCTCCTGTGCTGAAAAAAAAAAAAAGAAAAAGAGAAAGGAAAAAAAAAAGTTGTCAGTTCTGTTTTTTACAATGGATTTGAAAGATTCAGTGACCTGCCGCATGGAATTTATTTCAGTGAGAATACTGATCTGATTGCTCATGTCTTAATATAAGCGTGAATTTCATGGATCAAACTAGGTGCTGTATTTGTAACATGAAACAAATAGACTGTGTCACATGTAGTAGTTGCATGTGATACTACCATACCAATTATAAAGGCCAAATTATAGAGTAAAAATTTTATGTTCAGAAGAAATTTTTGATGTCCTGCCTCTATTCCATTGACTTTGGTCTTTATTGATAGCCCAGTATATCTTCAGCTTCAGTGGCTGGCAATTCAGGTATTTCCTTCTTCCATTCACAGAGGACCTTTGTGGGAGGGTATCCCGTTTGACTCTTTCTCTTTTTAATAGTTGTCATATTTTTCCAAAGGAGTAAGGAGTTGTTCGGTGAAACCATCATGTTAAAACCTCTCCCAGGAGCCATCTAAATGCTCTTTTCAAGTAGTGTTTGCAGTGTATTGATGAGTCTTGTTTCAAATGTCTAGCAATGAGAAGGAAGAATCAAAATTTACTTTTTTTTTTACCCCTGTATGAGTCGATCTGGGAACTATACTTCCACAAAATATGGGCTCATGGTCTCTTATGGCCCGTATCAAAATAAGAGAAAAGAGCCATACATAAAACCAAAAAACATAAGAGCCCTGATTGTTGTTAGGCTTTTCAAATAGCGGAGCCATTTACCTCTGTTGGTTCAACTGCATATGGGTTGTTGCAACTAATAATTTTTGATTTTTATATCTATGTAAAATAACTAATCACTGTTCGATCCCTGAAGGCTGATCCTGCTTGCAAAGCATACTGTCTAGTGTGGATGGTTTTTTTACCTCCTAAACTGATAAAACCTGAAAGCAAGGCATCGTCATGCTTTTGGGAAGCAGGAAAGACAAGAATTCCTTAACGCAAGTCTCATGACAAGAGATTGTTTAACTGAAGCTAAAGTTGGAATGTTTTTATTAATAATTTGCACAGCAAAAGCATTGCTGTGTAGTCATCAAAGCAAGCATTAGGTCAAGATAAACTGAAGATCGTTGCCAAAAGATAAACATTCAACTGGATCAGTTCCAGGCTCCTGCCCACTGCCTCTAAGCTAGTACTGGTGTAATGGAAGGAGCAAAAAATGGTTGGGAGGTCCCTTTGGCAGCAGTATTACTCCATGCTGGATTAGTGTGACCTTAAAATAGTGGTCTTAAAAGTGGAGGAGACTGAATTTTACCTTGCATCAAGTTATTTGGCACTTCACTTTTTTTCCCAAACTCCATAAGCTTCTTGTTGTTATTGGTGGATTTGCCTTTCTCTCACAGGAAGGCTGTGTTTTATGTGTCTGCGTTATGCTTATGCACTGCTGTTTCTTATTGCTTCTCAGTTTAAATCAAATAGAGTTACCATTAGTGAGCCGTGTGGTGATATAAGGCAAGTGTAGGTAGCTTCTTATTTCAGTTTTCCTGTATGGGTAATATTGGAAGATTCCTCTGCTGTATTTCCCCTATCCAGGAAACTGAAAATCACTTTCACTCTGGGATGAAAAGTTGACACAAGTACAGAAGCATCTGTGCTTTGCCTCTGAAGAATTCCTGTTGAGCCAGTACTGCAGGTTAGAAGCAGAGGAGGTGCTTCAAGATGAGAGGTGTAGGGTCAGTTCAGTCAGGTACTATTTGTGAGTAGATGAAACTGTAATCTTAGTGTGAAGTCTTGGCATATGTGCCTCCTGCGTGCGACATCCAATTGCACCTATAGCATGTTGACTTACTGGAGAAGAGTAATCATAGTTTGATTTCTGTCCAGTGTCACACTGACATTTAGTTAAGAAAAACCTGAGCTATTAAAAAATTGCCAAGACTACAATGGTAATTACTAAAAGAAATAAATAAAATAAAATTCACACCTTCCTTTGGAGGAGTTTGATGCTGTATGCAGAATGCATGCCAGCAGGGGGAGGAAGAAGTGATATAGTTCAGTGCCCATGAAATCATCTAAGGTTCTTAGCATCAATTTTAAGCTTCAGAGTACACCTAAGAGTTGTGTGTCACGTAATTTTGTTTTAGGATGTTTTAGTTTTGATTAAGTTCCTGTAAAGAATAAGGTGCAAAAAAGTAAAGTGAAAGTAGCTTGAAGGCCATCAAAACAATGGCAGTCTAGCTATTTCTGTGAGGAAAACTAGGATTAGCTTTCATACTGAATAAGCTCTCTGGCAAAAGTTGGGATATCTTAAAAATAGGTTCTTCAATATTCTGATGGTAAACTTTACATGGATTACTGTGAAACTTTAGGGAGAATTAAAACTTAATATTATAAGCTTCATATTGAAACTCTAAGAAGAAAAGTTTGAAGTCAACGCGGTAAGTCAAAACAACTTGCTTTCTTTTCCAGAACTTTGAAGAAGGTTGTTTGCTTTTTAAAACATTTAAAAAAAAAAAACAAGTCCAATCGCTGCTTGTGTTTTATTGGTTTTTTTTATCTTGTGATGTCATGCCTGGCACTAGTTCTGCTCTCAAAAGGTAAGTCAAGTGATTCGTTCTAGAAAATCAGCTAAGCAGAAATTTTAAAAGCACTTTTTGCAGAAAAATTTTGACACTTCTCGCATTGCTTTTACAAAGTATAGGCATTTTCTCACGTGGGCCTAGATCCTTCTTTAGAAAAAAGGACTAAACGTACCCATAGCAGAACTTTTAAGAATGGGGGGTTGTCAGAGCACTTCTTCATATTTAAAAGACAGATATGTGAAGGAAGAAGCAAGGCTGAAACTTACATAGTTTTTCTTCTTTATTTTGAAATATTCTGTAGTTTCACCCAGAAATACCCTCCGGTGAAATTTTTATCAGAAAAGGATCGTAAAAGAATCCTGGTAAGTTGGTATTTACTCGGGGTTTGTTTTTACGAAATAAAAAAAAAAAATCTGTGGAATGTAATCTGTCTTGTAGGATTAAGTAAAGACATAGGCAGGAATAAAATAAATTACCTTGTATGTCATACGTGCTGCACAGGGTTTAGAGTAGCACTTCACTTTTTCTCTGTTGATGTTCTCAAACTCAGCGTATGGATAATACACTTGGGCTCTGGTTCAGAGGTTTGACTTGCCAATTAAGCTGCTATTCTCTCCTTGTAACTTCTCAGGATTGCATTGCTAAAGGGTCTTTCATCTTGTGCTCCCACATGGGGAGCTTGCAGAGACCGGGAAACTTCTTAGGCACATGTTGACAGAAAGCTTGTGTGACTGAACTGGACAAAATCTAGTCTAGAAAAGTAGCTGCTCTGCAGCACTGTTAAGAAGGACCAGTTAATTAAACTGAAGGAGTGTTCATCTCTCTGTTATCTTTGATGTTGTTTCTGATATTTTGAAGCATCACAGGTGTTTTAGGGTGGAAGAAGGCGGCAAGTTAAGTCAGGTCATTGAAGGCATTCTTAAACTCAGCAAAACGTGCTGCAACATCAGCTTTCCAGTTTTGTCCACAACACTTTTGAAGTTAGTTGTGTCCTAATTTTTTTTTTCTTGTTTCTGGTCCCCACATTTTGAAGAGGCAGAGAAAGCCTAACTAAAGATGTGCAAATATAGATTTATGAATTTCTGCCTCTGTAGAAGAGAGCAATGTCTCAGACAAATCCCTGGTAAAGCGCCTAACTTATCTGATGTTCTCCTTTGCTTTGACGCTTCGAAATTCTGAAGAAAAACACTGAAAAGGTGCAATTAATAACAAATTTTTTTTACTGCTTTATTAGAAAATAGTCTTCATTGCTATTGCAAAACTTCATAGAAAATAAGTGTTATCAAGTTAGTTTAGTTCTTCAGTGTTATTCAGTCAATTTTATGACAGTTTGAAGGAGATAGACCTTTAGGCTCCCCCTTCCTTTGTTGAATGTGGAAGGTACACTGAGGAAAACATCAGAGAGGCTTAATTCTGAAAATTCCTAAATCATGTGCTCACATGTCCAAGTATAATAAGGTTACCTTAATGTCATGTTTTTTGTGTAAGCAAAAGGTACTTTCAACAAAAGTATCACTGCAAGCTGTTAATAGGCTGTGGAGCTCTTAATGTTAACTTTTAAACTTTGCCTCTTAAAGATAGTGGATATTTTGAAGAAGTCTGTTGCTTCAACAGCGATGGCAAGTAGTTGGAATAGAAGTGCTTTCTGGTGACCTAGAGGTGAATAGGTTTTTGGTGCCCACGTATTCTGTAGAGTTTAAATTACTAAAGAGAAAGCTGGCCAAAAGGATCAGTGAGTTATTCGGTCGTTTCTTCTCTGTTGTAGTTGGGGACTAGTTCAGTGGGAACTCAGATGGGCTTGCACAAGCCTCCTGCCTGCATGGGCAGTTTCGTTCTGTTAGAATGTTGCTGCATTGCTACACTCTTTTAAGTAGCTGAAATCAGCTTGTTGAGGACTCATGTAGACCTTGCATGACACTTGGAAGTTTCTCAGGAGAAAACACAAGAATGGGCAAGCCAAGTGAACTTTGGTAGATAATGTGCTTCGTTTTTTGTTGATACTGCATCTTTTCCTGGAATCCATTCTAAATTCTGATTTTTTTTTTCTCTGAATGCAGTCTCCACAGTGCTGACCTGATCAGACAACAGTTCTAGCAGTTATTTTTTATTATGCTGCATCTATTTGGAGATGATTGCTAGTAGGGGTGGTATTTCAGCTGAGACTAGATGCTATGGCACTTTCATTCGGAAGAGTCTTCATCCTGTTGTGCGTGATTTATCTACTTGCTCAGTTCTCTGAAGTGACTAGCCACAGGCTTTTGTATGCAAGGGAGGGAATTCTGTTAATATTATGGATGATAGTGTTACCATTGGTTCAGTCTGTTGTGTGGGGTTTTTCTGAATTAGATGTGGTAGACCAGTTAAAGCATTAAAAAAAAAAAGACAATTTCCATATGGGACATTAGGTGCCTCAAATCTGACCACAGACAGCAGAAATGAACCCGTCTAGCAAATACACAAACTTAAGTGCCTCTACTGGAGGAAATCATCAGAAATATTTGTGCCTTCTAGTAGATGCTGAAGTTACCAAGCATATTGGCACTACTAAGTAATTAAATATTTTATGAATGATGTCTAATTAAAGAATGCCTATTTAAACCCCAGGTGCTGGTGCTTCAATTCTGATATGGAAATGATTCGCATACAGTATATTTGTAGATTATTTTGTAGATTAATATGTCATTGTGATTTGCAGGAAGTCATATTTAGAAATGAACTGTATCGACCTTGCTTTTATGAGTGATTACAGGAAGATTATACAGAGAGCTTCAGTGATAAATCATCTTTTCTGTTTTTAATGTAGCCTGAAGTAATGATAAAAAATTAATTTATACAGTTGTTTACTTTTCCAGGGGAAATTCAGCTCCTTTTCCAAGTAGTTCTTTATCTAATACCTGTGGAAGTGATATGCTAACATAGATTTATCATTAAAACTCCTTACAGATTTAAAGTAATTGGATACTTCTTTCCACACAAAATTGGTTTGTGCTTTTTTCTTTTTTTGCTTGCATATAGCATAGAGTGCTGTAAGAAGTGCTTGGTTTGGTTCACATTTTTTTTTTCCAAAAGGAAGATGGGGAAGAAGACACCTTTTACTGCACTGAAGATATATTGTGAGCATCTAGTTTGTCTTCTCTGGAATCCTGGAAATAGAAGTAGCAGCAGGGGATTTCCTTGAGCCGTAGTTGAATGAATAGGTTCAGGGCAGCTACACAAAACTTTTGTCCTGGTCACCACGCAAAACCAAAACCCTTGGAACATTCAGCAAGGCTGCAGCTCACTTCCAAGTCAGGATAAGCTTATGGCAGTAGGTTTTCCATGCATAGTATTTTTCCCTTGGTAAGTGGTTGCACCTGGCAGAGGGCTGTTCTCCCTCAGTTACTCTACTTCTTCCCTGGTTCACAGCATTCTGCCAGAAACCTGTTCTTTGCTCCTGTCTGTTCTGGGGTACTGGAACCCCAGAGATTATTTCTTTTTTTCAAAGAGGGCTTCTCCTAAATCCTCTTTCTGCTTCAGGTTTGTCAAGGGACTGAATCACATATTGAATCTGCTACAAAGAAGCCCTGATAAGCCCAAAAGAATACTAGATAGACCAACTAAATGATTATTTTTATGAACTGTTACTTAACAATGTAGGTGACCCTGCTCTGGCAGGGGGGTTGGACTAGATGATCTCCAGAGGTCCCTTCCAACCCTGACCATTCTGTGATGTCTTTGACGCACTGATGGTCCTGAATTTTTAAGAAGAGTGTGAGAATATAAAAAGTAGATGTTCAAGTTTTTACAGAAAAGAACAGATGTAGTTATCTTTTTATCCTTTTCAGTTTTTGATAGCTTTCTATTTGCCTTTGTGTCTTTCCCCTTTTTTTGGGTTTTGTTTTGTTTTTAAAAAGATGATTTCTGCTAATCTGGCTTTTTTCAATAGTGGAGGGGGAGGGAGTGGGCAGGATAAGTTTAGGCTTTGACTAGCCCAAAGGCAAAGAACTTCAGGCATCTGCATCCTTCTCCACACAGCACTTTGTCATTGTAGCACATCATCCGTTCACTAGATTCCTGCTTGACAATTTTACTGTGTCCTTTTGTTGTTTGGTTAGTTGTCACTGCAGCTGAAGAATGGAGATCAACAGCTGAATCACTTCCAAAATTTGAAGTTGATCATGCGGTTATATAATATAGCTGGTGCCACACGGAGCTTTTACAAATCCCTTCATTCTCTGAGAGTGGTGATCTGTCATGTTTTTGTGTATCCTTGAAAACAGCTTATGAAGTGCAGAGAAAATAATTGCTTCCATAGATCTGTCTGTCTGGATGTGTCACACAACTTGCAGTTCTTCTACTTACTGTGTTGACTGCTTCAATACTGAGTTAGTGACTTTTTGTTTGTTTGTTTACAGTTAAAGACTCAGGTGCAGAAAGGGGAAAAATAAACAACTTCCTTGCTTCTACATCTGCAATGGAACAAGAGTACAAGTTTTTAAATATTTTATTTCTGCTTATTTCTTTGCAGTAAAACATCATAAAGTTCCAAGACAGGCAAATGCTGGATGTCGGAGCTAATGGTATGAGAGGCTGAAAACAGAATGATAGGGTGTGGGCTATGGATGCACTAAAACACAAAAGGAATAATTTGGGGTTTAGCATATATTTCAAATGAGAGATCTTCAAAGATTTGCTTTTGTCTGAGGATACGCTTCTTTCCTTCCTTCTGTGAAGGGTGGAAGAATTTGTAGTACTTATTCAGAACACCTAACGTCTTCCATTTAAACCAGACAAAAGCTGGATTTGACATTTCTGATGTTATAAGTCTTCCACAAAAGTAACCTGGCATTCTGTCATCTCTTTTCTGGGAAATGAGAGTTGCAGAGAATTCTCCTCTTACCTTTTTGGGTCTTTTTAGGCTTTGCTGTCGCATAAAAGGGCACAATCCAATTTGAAGGAAAAAAGGAAAAAATCTAATCTGAAATGAGATTTTGTTGATGAGAATGGTTAGCTGAACTTCTAGTCTGACTGTGATGAAACATGTCAAGCATCTCTCTTGAAATTGTAAATGCTTTAAATATTGGATTAAAAAAATAAAGCATGGAAATGGAGTTGTTTCCCCTGGGGTAAGCAAAGACCTGAAAGCTACTGTTCTTCTGTCTTCATGTTTGTAGACTTTGTCTGGTGTTTCTGTAAAAAGAAAAAGAAATTTATACCAACTGTCCTAACGCAGATAACTGGAGGAGCAGGGTTTGTGGGTTCTCATCTTACTGACAAACTAATGATGGATGGCCATGAGGTTACAGTTGTGGACAACTTCTTTACGGGCAGGAAAAGAAATGTGGAGCACTGGATTGGTCATGAGAACTTCGAACTGATAAATCACGATGTCGTTGAGCCCCTGTATATTGAAGGTGAGTAGTCTCCGCTTTGGTATCTGTACTTTGTTGTGCTTTAGCCTCTTAAGTATGTATGTCTGTCAAGAAATGAAACGTATGCACTGAGTTCTGGATTGGTCTACTACCTGTATGCATTGTTTATTATTAGCCTAGTGTCTGTCACCAGGGTGGACTAAGAGGTTCAGAGCACTTTTGTGTTTGAAATCGGTTCTTCCTTTCTGAGTGGACGTGAGGAAGGAAATCTTAAAAACTTCGTAATGTGACTGATGTTGTGAGAAGGCAAGATGGCAATGGGTCACTCCATCTGTCCCATCTGTTGTCTCACGTCCCTGTGTGCCCCCACAGGCTTATTTCACACACAGAGTCTGTGGTCTGGATACGTCATGGCCTGAGAAGTTTAATTCATTGCTGCGGTTACACTAGATGGCGTACATCCTGCAACTGTGTATGCTCGGCTGAGAGGAGAATAAGCTCTTTCAGAGGGCAAGTCAGCTCACTCTCCGTGATTGCCTAATGTGTTTTCTGTGGAAAACATTGCTCCTACTTTAGGTACAAGCATTCCGCAGTCTGTAGAATAGAAAAATGGCAGCACCAAATTTCCCAAGTTTTCAACAACAAAAAAAAAAAAGCGCCAAACCAAAAGCAAAAATACCCCACCCCTAAACAAAACAAGAAACAAAAAAACATTCCACTTCGAAGAAGTGGAAGTAACTCAACATCTAAACTATCATAAACCTCAAACTATTAGGCAAAATTGTAAGACATCATTAACATAGCCGTATTTGAGAGATGCATGCATTTATAGACTTCTTTGGAAGTGTGTAAGCATATAGTTAATCAATGAAAATGTTACTTAAATTACACTGTAGTTCTGGTGGGTTTGCTCGATCCCTTTAAAACTTTGTAGCAATGTGGTTATTCTGGTTTTTTGAACCAAAAAATGAATTTGAGGTTGTATTTTTTTATTGTTGCTGAATTCTAATGGATGGAGTTTCACAGGAAAAATCTCTAGCAATTGCATCTTTTGTATTATTGCTTGTGATGAATTCCAGACGACGCTACTGAAACTGTCCTGCAAACACATACTCCTTGTCTGCTCTGACAGTAGACTGGTTCAGTTACTGCCCATTATTTTACTTCAAAATTCTGCTTCCGCTGAGAGGATAATGAGATTACGATCTTATTCGTTGACTCTAGGTGAGAGTAGCTTATACCTCAGTCAGTTCAGTTTGTCAGCTTTCCTGGTATTTCCCCTGCGTCGCCTTCTTTCTGACTGATTACACTTGAGACCTTCTCAGAGAATTATCATCATTGCTAATACTGTTGCCCAGTTACTAGGTACTAATGAATGGGAATTCTGAGAGCCTTCAGCTACTTCTCCCATATTCGATGTAATTAAGTCACCAATTCCCCATTTTGTACTGACAACAAACTATAACATGTTATTCAGTGGGCAGTTTATTGAATGTCCTCTCATTCTCCAACAGAATAAATTAAAGCTGGCATGGTTAAATGTTAAAATAAAATTAACTTCAATATACTGGTGTAGGAACATAATAAAATTTCATTTCAGTGCAGAGTTTATATTCCAACACAGGAAGGGGGGGGGAATAAAATGAGGCAATGAGGGATAGCTATTGTAACGGATTAACAAGTTGGTGTATGGATCAATACTTCTTTTCTTAGTACCAGTTTCTCCGTTTTACTTGTAAATAGAAATTGGAATGAGTGTGAAGTCATGACAAAAGAAGGTTCGTATCTAAAGAATTCCTGTTTATTTGCTGTCCTGTTTAAACAAGGTCATATAAGGATGTTTGATGCTTAAATTCCAGAGAGAGTAATCAGTACTTTATTTCTGAAGACCTCATTTCTGATCTAGAAATAACAATATTTGCACTTTTGGTACAGAAAGATTTTAGTCTCAAGATGTGTAGCTGTCACTAAATCTCTTGATGCATTTTTTTCTTGTGTGTGTAGGCATCACTGTGAAGCCAAAATCTGTCTTGTCTGAGTCATTATCTTTGAAGTGGCACTTGGCATTCTTCCATCTTGATCTGGATTGGTCAGAAACAGTAATAAATCACCTAAACACACATTTTATTTCTCAGCCCCGGGATACCTATAATTAACTGGAGTGCTGAATGACTTTCTTCTCCAGTAGGACTTCCTTTGCTTTAGCATTTGGAGATGTCAGTAGAAAACTCGCAAATACATAGCTTTCGCTTAGGCATTTTCAAGCAGAAAAGCAAAGGCCCCGAATTCTTTAATGGAGTTAAAGTAGTTTAGGAATCTTGAAAGATAGAAAATAGTTATTAAAAAAAGTCTGAAATGAAAATTTTCCAAACTTTGCATAATAGTTTTGTTTATTGTGGTTGAGATCTGTGTTCTTAAATTACTTGGGATTTTTAAAGATATTTTCATTTCAGCCTAATCCTTATGTTGAGTTTTAATCCACTAATAAACGGGGGTGTTTTGGTACAGGAAGACAGTTTTCTTTTCTGAAGGGTGGTGTATAAAGAAAAGAATCTATTATGACTCACTTCTGTATTATCAGCAAAAAAGTATAGAAATCCAGCTTTGCTTATTTTCTGCCTCTCATTCTCAACATTCTTTAAGATTACAAGCACTCTAAGATGGTTACGTGAGAACACTGTGGCTCGTGTTCCTGCAAACCGTAGTGTAAAGGCACGCAGATATTAGCTGGAGAACAAATGAGAATGAATGCTTGATCTGGTGTTACTGTGATCTACCCCACTTCTTGGTAAATAGATAGAATTGCATTAAAAACTACCAAATTAAATTTTATATTAAATAAATGTAGGACAGAAGTAATGTACTTAATTTGCATAGTGACTCGCGGATTCGTGCTGTCATGTTTATACCCACCTTTGCATTAGAGTTGACTGTGTGTTTGTAGGGGGGGGAGAAGAAAAGTTTTTAAACACTTTTGAGCTACTGAAGTCTGTATTTGTGCTGTGAATTATTGTTATACTTGAACATGTATTTAAAAAAACAAAAAACAAAAACCAAAACCCAACCAAAAAAAAAAAAAACCCAAAAAACCCCAACCTGTCAAAACAAACCCAAAAAAACCTACCCCAAAACAAACCCTAAAAAAACCCCAGAACACACACACACAAAAATACGAGCCAATTTCAGGGTGATGTCATAAGATGGCAGTCATACCACAAGCTGGACTCCTAAAAAGCAGATAATACCTTTCAGTCTTCCGTCTTGAGGTCTGGTTATCAGCTGTCATTAGGTGCACACACCTTCTTGTCCACTGTAGCTACAGCAGTTGAATAAAACTGGAAGAAAATGTCAGACAGGTATGCACAGCCTCTGTCCTTCTGCCACTGCTGTTTCTTCTTCCTTCTTCAGCAATCTTTGGGAGCCTTAAAGCAATCTTTTCTAAGGTGATATATGCACATTCCTTTACTTCCAGCCATCTCTTGGGTCTGAAAGATATCCTCAGCTGAACTGTTTCACAGTTCGCATGAACACATTTAGGCCTTTGGTCTCTTTTTAGTTGTTTGTGTGGTTTTTTTGTTTGACTTGTTTTTTGTTTTTACCACTCCTTTCACAAATTAGAAACAAAAACAGGCCTGAAAAGGTCACAGATTTCCAATGCTTTATCAACAGTGACTCAGTTGAACTGATTTCATTTCCCTAATCACAAATGCACAATGTTTTGAATGCTTTGTCATTATATCAGAAAAAGATACAGCTTTAGAGATCCTCTTCCCTTGGAAAGATTTTTACAGTGGTCCTCAAGGGTTTTGCTTTTTAGAGATTTTTCTTTTTCTTTCCAACTTAATTAGATCGCACTGCCCACTTTGGTTGTAAACCATAGGAGCACAGTTGCAGAGTAGGAATTTTGCTGATGGCCTCCAATGCTTCACAGCTTAAACAGGAGCTCTTGGTAAAAATATTTGTACAATGCTGCTAAAATTGCAGTCTGTGGCAGCTGAAGGCAAACTAGGTTATTTCTTTTTGGTCAGGGTAGTGAAGAGTAGTTCCATTCTGATGCTCAGAGACAGACTTTTAAAGCAAGTGCAAGTGCAGGGCCTAACCACTGTAATATGAAGTAAGTGAGAAGAAAGGTGTTTGTAAGTGGTAGGTAAGGAAGAACTATTTCAGCACGTGCTTCCTGAGATGAATTGAAGTCGTTGATGTGAAGATCAGTTAAATAAAGCTGATGGTCTTGTTTTTCTTATTCTTGATACCAGCAATCCAATTTCTGGCAAAACATTTATTAACTGTTGGCTCTGCTTTCAGCAACTGTTGTGAATGCAAAGGTAGTTTGCGTTTTATGTTAGGCTTTTCTGGCTTTCATTGAAGAGCTTTCAAAATGATAGAATAAAAACACATTTTGCAAGTTGAGAGGAATGCTGTAAGCATGTGACATACATAGTGACAAGGAGGATTGGCTTTCAGAGTTTTCAGAAGGTAGGAAGTTGTGAGTAACATGCACATAGGTACGTAAACTAACATTATTTATAGAGCTTTAATAGATCATTGGCTTGACTGGGACTAAAAATGCTTTTATTCTTAAGGACCTTGCTAGGTTGTGGGTCTGAGTTGACTTTAAGACTAAAATCAACAGTCTCACAAAACTGGCTAAAAGAATAGGCTGTAGCCTTCTTGTGAAAAACAGCCTTCCAGAAGTCAAGATGATAACACTTTATTAAACACTGTTCTACAGTATCCCAGAATTGTTCCATCTCCAAATCATTTCACAGATAACTTAAAGCACATAAAAATACAACTTCTGACTTTTTATGGGAGTGCCTTCAATACATTGATTTTTTTTCTTTTTTTTGCTTCAGTACTTCCATTCCAGATTTTTCTCCCCCTAGTCTTCATTCCCTCTGCCAGATACTTAATACGTTCAACTTGATGGTTTTAAATTGTACAATTATGGAAAGTCATGACAAGGCAGACGATGACATGCGCTACTCTAATTTTGTTTGTCCAGAGCCAAGTGCAGTAGTGCCTGGGTTTCTGGTGAAGCTCTCAAAAACTGCTCCAGTACAAGCCATATCATGGTAAAGCTTTATAAAGTTATTCTAGTTTTATCTTAAGTTACAGGCAACATTTTTAACATTAGGAAAATGAATTTGTATTTGTAGTCTTTTTGAGTTCGGTGCAATAAAAATGTCTCCTTTCCCTGTGTCAGCTTCTCTGGCCTGACCTACAGTAATGGAAATGGCATAGCTTTACTAGAAAAGTCCATATGTTTTAGCTCTAGAAACTTGTTTGTATGCCTCTGATCAAAGCTGTTCTGCTTAGGACTTCCTGACTAGCAAGTACGGTGATGGATGCAGGTGCTTAGTGGAGTTAGTGACCCGTTGTGTCCTTTCTAGTACCATGACACATGTTGAAGGCAGAAACTGAAGTAAAGGTCATTCCTTCATAGGAAGGAATGTAATTTCCTATCATAGGAAAGGTAGTAGATTCTACCCTTCCTAGACACATAGAAAGCATGCAGAACACATGCAATGATATGGCTGGAAAATAAAGATTGGTGATATTAAGGAAGGTAGTTTTATTGCAATATTTTGTGAAAGTGAGTGATTACATTGATCATACTTGTTTAGCATTAAGAAAAACAAAAGACAATGCTTGTGTCTGGATTTAGGTATTGCAGAGTACATGTGCACTAAATTATAGGGGAGTTTGAGCTTTTCACATAGAAAAGGGCACAACTGACAAATTCTAGTTGCTGTTGGCCTTGCGATATGTTACTAAAACTTTGATTGTAGGTTTCTCTACTTGTCACTGGGTACCTGGTGGTTTGAATGTTTATGCTGGCTTATGTATGTGCGATTTTAAAGGGATTTATATTTTTTGGCTTTGTTTCAGCAAAATTGTAACATGAAAAATTTGTGTAATGTTTCTCTATCACTAGTCTACCATTCTGTGCTTGGTAAACTACTTCTTGCTGCTGTGTTCACAGTGGCTTACAAATTTCTAGCCCCTGATAGGAGTTACATACAAAACTTGCAGAATTTTATTGTTTGTTTTTTTATGGTCCTTACTTATCTACATAAAGCTTTGCACAACCTTTCACACATTTTCAATTAATTGCATTATGGCTTAATTCCAAAGCTAGCTGAAGGCTTCATAGCAGCACAATTAAATGTTGTAAAACTTTTATTCTTTACCTAATACAAAAGGAAGAGGCTTGGAGGTCAGTTGCAAGATGCGCTTGTTCCTGTCCTCTAGTAGATGCTGTCCCAGTCACCCAAACAGTTAATGCTCTAAGACAGCTTTTCACAATTCTGGCTTGAGGAGAGCTTAAGTTGCCTGCTGTATTAAATAACTGCCAACTTTGTGCTAGAGCACACAAGGTTGTCAGCCGAGCGAGGTAGATCGCTTTGTCTGGCTTGTCTGGCTGGTGTGCTGGAATGCTGAGATAACAAAGTATGTGTTTTTTAGACCTGGCAGTTAAAAGAGAGAAGGTGGAAGGAGAAATAACTGTACTTGTCTCAACATCCTCAGCTTGATGTCTCAAATGTGACCAGTTTGGGGAAGAAACTTGCCTTTCCATCTTTCTGAAATGTCGAACGCTTTTTAAATGTTTTGGAAAATGCTGTTTTGAATTGGTCTAAAGCTTGATAGTCTAAAGATTCCTTCCTAGGCAAGGGAGAAAGGTCCTGGAGCTGCCTGGCTACTTGACCCTTTCATCTAGAAGATGGCCATCTGACATTGCCACATGCCTCATCTTCCATCCATCTGCTAGGTCTGTTCTTGCTGAACCTTTTCATCGCAGGGTTCTGTTATTGCCTGTATGCATATGGGAGGAAGTATGTTGAGGCAAACCAGACTCAGACAGGCAAGATCATGTCTTTGGCAAGAAAAGCCTTCTTTGTCTCCCAGCTCCTTCTCTTTGTCACATTTAAAGCAATTGCCAGCTGGGGAAAACAAAAGGGAGGAAGAAAGACCAGGAGAAGAAGAGTGCTTTCTCTGTTTTGTTTTGTTTTTTTTTTTCTTTTTTTGGGCGCTGTCCATTACACTTAGCTTCTTGTTTAAAAATAAATAAATAAATTTGAAGATTATAAGGAACCTTTGGGGTTTTGTATTTTGTTTGCATTTATTTCTAGCTAACAATGATTTGGCCACTTTGATAATCACAGGCTTAGCTGTATTCCGATGCAGCAAAAGCAAAGGTAGTTTTTGGCCCTGTTCATCTGAATTGCCACATACTGAGAAAGGAACCATTCCTATAGGAGCTGCTGTGTGTCAGAAATTCAGCAGGTATTGAAAAAAAAAACAACAAAAATGAAGTGTATGGAGGTAGGAAGGCAGGAAAGTGGTCACTTCTGCTTTGACAGTCTGGGATTGGGTAGTAAGTTACTCAGTGACCACAATGCTTTTGAAGTGACATTTTCACTCTGCAAAAATTCCACCACAGCTTGTTGAAAACTAGATTTAGAAAGGGTTTTGATGGAACAGGTAGAAAGAAACAGCATAAAACTCAGGTCAGAGTTCAACTCTGCATTGGCTGCAGGTGGCTTTAGCTATTGCTTTGTTAATTTTCCTGAGCCACTGCTGCTTGAGCAGCTTCTCTGACCATTTCTTTCGTCAGCTTCCAGTCTACCCCTTTTCTTTGGTTTCATGACGGTACCATGCTGTGAGAAGGGGATGCTTATGTTCAGAGGCATAACTTGAGGCAGTCATATTTCATTCATATTAATGGCTCATCTGTAGGAGGCATGTCAAAGTTCAACAGACCAATTAAACTTTACCCTGTGCTACTTCTTTGCATTACTGCCCCAGCACAAGAAATCCTGAAAAATAATTGGATTAGAGTTTATTCACTGCTGAAGCTTACAATGTCAGCAGTCACCAAAATAAGGAGAAATTCTTCAGTGTCATGCTTCATTGTACAGAGCAATTAACTAGTTTATTTTCATGTTGCAGACAGAATCCTAAAAATTTCAGTTGCATTAGCAATGTGGGCAGGGCTTTGAATCGAGCCTGAGCTGGGGGCTTGTCTTCTCCAGCGCTCACTGTGTCAGGCTGTCTTTGGATCTATAGGTTACCTTCTGTGAAAAGCTCTCGATTCTACACTGGAGTTGATAGTGAATGGAAATATCGGTTTCTGTTGATAGTAGAGCAAATAGCAGAGCAGTCTGCTATGTGAAATTGTATTTCTCTGCACTTCTTTATGTGAGAATAACTCCTCACCAATGTGACACATCTGCCAAAATTGTACTTCTGTATCTTTTTGGACTGTTTTGACATCTTGTAGGCAGCTGGTCATGTCCACTCTAGAGATTAACAGCTGTAGACCAAAGAGGACATGGCAAGATATAAGAAGAGAGTACATTTTGTGGCATCTGCTTGAGCATACTAACTGTCAAATGTCATTACTCTGTCAAGACGGTAAGACTTTTGGGGATGATGGAGTCACAGTATCGTCAGGGTTGGAAGGGACCTCTGGAGATCATCTAAGTCCAACCACCCTGCCACAGCAGGGACATCTACAGCACATTGCACAGGACGGCGTCCAGGCGGGTTTTGAACGTCTCCAGGGTGGGAGACTCCACCACCTCTCTGGGCAGCCTGTGCCAGTGCTCTGCCACCCTCAGAGTAAAGAAGTTCCTCCTCATGTTAAGATGGAACTTCCTGTGCTCCAGTTTGTGCCCGTTACCTCTAGTCCTGTCACTGGGCACAACTGAAAAAAGGCTATTCTCATCTACCTGGCACCCTCCCCTTAAGTACTTATAAGTATTGATAAGATCCCCCCCTGAGTCTTCTTTTTTCCAGACTAAAAAGCCCCAAGTCCCTGAGCCTTTCCTCATAAGAGTCATGCAGATTGCCTTAGAAGCTAATCTTCTATTTATGCTGAAAGTTAATTATTCTGTGTGATGAGGTTTGACTTGAGATAATTTCTCCTTATTCTGGTCACTATTGACTTTACGAGCTTAAGCAGTGAATAAAACTTAATCGTAAATTATTTTGTTGTCTTGTGCTAGGAATAATGGTTGAATTTAGAATCATAGAATCATAAAATGGTTTGGGTTGTAAGAGACTTAAAAACCATCTAGTTCCAAACTCCTTGCCATGAGCAGATATACTTTCTTCTAGATGAGGTTACTCATAGCCCCGTCCAACCTGGCCTTGAACACTTCCAGGGATGGGGTGTCCACAGCTTCCCTGGGCAACTTGTTTGGTGTCTCACCACTCTGACAGTAAATTTCTTCCTAATATCTAATCTAAATCTACCCTCTTCCAGTTTAAAAAGATTACCCCTCATCCTGTCACTACACTCCCTGATAAGGAGTCCCTCCCCATCTTTCCTGTAGGCCCCCTTTAAGGCTGCTATAAGGTCTCCCTGGAGCCTTCTCTTCTCCAGGCTGAACAACCCCAACTCTCTCAGCCTGTCCTCATAGGAGAGGTACTCCAGCCCTCTGATCATCTTCATGGCCCTCCTCTGGACTTGCTCCAACAGGTCTGTGTCTGTCTTGTGTTGGGGATCCCAGAGCTGGAGGCAGTACTCCAAGTGGGGTCTCTCAAGAGCAGAGTACAGGGGCAGAATCACCTGCCCTGATCTTGTGGCTGTGCTTCTTTTGATGCAGCCATGATATGGTTGGCTTTCTGGGCTGCAAGCACATATTGCTGGCTCATGTCTGATTTTTCCTCCACCAGTACCCCCAAGTCCTTCTCTTCAGGGCTGCTCTTGATGTAGTCATAACACAGCCTGGATCTGTGTTTGGGATTTCCCCAGCCCATATGTGGGACCTTGCACTTGGCCTTATTGGACTTTGAGTTTCGCACAGGCCCTAGCCTATACTCATGACAGTGGTGTAACTGTTTAGTTTTTTTGTACAAGGCTCTATTTTGCTGTTGTGTGGAATATGTGTTTCCTATGGGTGATTTGAGTCTTTAGGTTTGTTTACACTGCAATCACAGAAATACAGCAAATTTAATTAGTTAGGATTGGGACTTGCACTACCTGGGCAATCTGTTGCCGCTACCTAATCTACCCTGTTTTAAACTACGTTAGGCATCAGTATATCTTCACTGATTGCAAGGTATGGTCTAGTGTGTTGCCTAATTGTATTTCATAACTGGGGAGGCTGGAATCTCTGTATTGGGAAGGGTTTATTTGTGTTTTTTTTAATAAAGCTGAAGTGCTGTATTATCCGAAGTGCCGCATGGAACACCAGTGGAGCAAAGGCAGTAGACAGGGGGAAAAGGACAGAAGTTGCATGCCCATATCTTGGCATACATATTTCAAATATAAATTTGATACTAATCTCTTACTGTTTCATTGACGAGTGGCTTACAAATAAAAATACAATATTTATTTTTCCCAGAAGGTTCCTCCTGGTATTAAAAAATATTTCTGCCATCTTTGCTTGGGATTCCATTTGAGAAAATATTCTGAAGCTGGTAGTCACTTAAAAACTTGATGCTAATAGAATGTTGCATATACTTTTGCAGCCTCTAAACATCTCTGAAGTACTCATAATTAAATATTTTACAAGTGAAAAATGTCAACACCCAGACAGACTGCTGTATCTGTGTCAATAATGTTATATATACTATGCTTTAGTTTTTGTTTTACTAAAATGTAAGTCTTGCTTTGGGGTGCAACAGGTTTGCATACATATGTATTGTCTGTAGGTAGCAATATAGGAAGTGCTGAGTTCCTATAGCAATATAGGAAATACAGAAAGAAGTACTTGTTTCTTGACCCCAATGTTTTCTCATTTAATATGGTACATAGGAAAATAATCTTTCTACCCCCCCCCTCCCCCCCCCCCCCCGTTTTTCTGTAGTGGACCAGATCTATCATCTAGCATCTCCTGCTTCTCCTCCAAATTACATGTATAATCCTATAAAAACGTTAAAGACCAACACTATTGGGACGTTAAACATGCTGGGTAAGTGGAAATTTTTTTCTTACTTTACTTTGTTAGACATCGTAACCTGGACGGAATTGCTAGAGGGAGAGGAGGATGGAGCAGATGAGTTGAACATTTAAAAAGTTAATTCTTTAAGAAAAATAAGGGTGTTTTTTCCCCCCCTCTTTGAAGATTTTTGTATTTTCAATATATCTGCAGATGAACTCTGACAACATGCAAGCTCAGCTATCAAAGCACAAGAATTTCATGCTTGTAACTTGGCTATGGAGTAATAACTATGCAGTAATTATAGAAGTCATATGAACAATTAAGAGCATTGGATTTTTATAGCAAAGTTGTGCCCATGACTGCGCTTCTCACCTTGATGACTGTGGAACATTCCCACGTTTGCCATGAGTGGCTGTTCCTTTCCGGCGCAGCAAACGTTGAACTAGGTGGAACTGCATTGGCTATGTAAACCCCGAACATGAAGAGCACTGCACCCTCTTGTGCGTGCCTTGGCTAGCAAATTCTGCGACAATGTTTAATGGCTAGCTTCATGCTAGATAATTACAAGGCAACATTTGCAGCTTTGTCTGTTGGTTTTGATGCTAAGAATGGGCCTATGAAAAGAAGGCCTCAAGCCTTCACTAATTTTTCCTCCCATCTTTGATCCATTTGGCGTATGCTGCAGCTTGAACGCTGCGTCAGTGATCATAAGCGTTACTAAGAAGCAAAAAACCTGCTGGGCATTAGTTCAGTTGAGGTTCTCATTTGAGTGATAGCCTAGTGAGTACAATTCAGAGAATTAAGTCATTTAGAAGTTACTGAGGTACCAGACAGTTGTACAGCATAGATGAGAGACTTCTTTGATTGGCCATGCCAACTTGAAGGCCAGAAAGTCATTGAAATGGAGGGCAGAATAATCTTGAGTGATGGGTAGGATCATCCAGGCTGTTTAAAGGGGCATAATAAAAGGAAAATTATTACTTTGGGCCTATAACATGTTAATCTGTATTGGTTTATTTATGTAGCTTGTCTTTAGCTTTTGGTAATCATAATAAGGTGTGTTGTTTCAGGATCCTGATTTCATAACTGGAATGGTTTATGCTTACTTGGCCTTTATTTAGGTGTAATATATTTTAAGTTCTTGGATCTTGGTTCTGTGTAACTTTTAGTCCCAGAAGCAAACACGTCACACAAGTCTTCTAGCTTGGGAGTGGGAGCTATGGATGTGATTTACAGCAAGATTTATCTACTGAGAGAAATCTAATTCCCTTTAAAAACCTATAAAATGGGATCACTCTAAAGCAGTTAATGTGACTGAAAGAATCTTGAACTTGATCTAATTATGTTCTTCTTTCCCTGCCCAAAATTTAGGGTTAGCCAAACGTGTTGGAGCACGGCTGCTGCTGGCCTCTACATCAGAGGTATATGGAGGTAAGAAGGATAAAACAGTGCTATTGAAATGTGACTGTGTAAAAGGGTATTTACAAGCCTTTTCTCAGTAGATTAATAGATTTTCACCACTATCTTAGCTTGATTTCTTCATCAGATATAGTTCTCATAGCTTAAAATGTCAGCATTAGTAGTTGCTTTAAATTTCTAGTCAGAGTGGTGGAAGGAGGCACAGACTTTGTCTGTAACTTTCCTGTGTCTTACTTTATGGCTTTATTTCAAAAGAGCTTATGGGGCAATTTTGATTGTTGAACTCAGATTAAAATCCAGATGCCATAATGAAAACCTGGGAAGAAAGATAATTTCAGTAGCAAATCTGCTTCTCTCTCCCCAGTGTATTTATGAATTGTATTGTTATGATTTAGCAATCGCCCTAGTGTCTGCAGCATAGTGCAAGAGACAAGGACATGCAACCTCCAAGATAAGAAGATAGTGATTGTGCACGCATGCCATTGTGGTGTCTCTTAAAATGTGTTATTGAGCAATGGTGCCATATCTCTCCTTCTTCCTTTTGCTGTTACTAGAAGTGAAGTAGTGAGAGAATGACTGATAGAACTGCTGGCTGGATGAAACGAGAATCTTTAGTACTTCCTTGGGGTGTGTGACAGACTGTGTGCCTACTAGAGAAACTTCCTGCAGTTGTGAACCCTTGCCTAATTGATAATAGCAGTGTTGCGAGGGTCATGGAGATGTGCAGGCATGGTCACCTGCTTGGCATTAGTAGTTGTGAGAGTCTAGGCTTTAAAAAACAAACAAACAAAAAATACTCATCTCTGTAACAAGATACAAAGCTTTGTGAGGAAGGACAAAGACCATACCTCAAGGAATACACTTTTGGTGGAATAACTTCAGTCAAGACGACCCAAAGCAAATACCCAAGCAAGAGATTCACTAAGATGACCGGGCAACCGAATAAGCAGCTTGAGTGTCCCTGGCCTTTGATTATCCATGAACAGGTTCCGCAGAGAAAAATGGTAGCCCCAGTGACTCTTCTGTAATTGGAAAAGCTCCCTTCTGGAACAGGGGACCAACAGGCAAAAATCCCCAAGTTTTGGAGCCTCATTGCCCAGCTGCAATCTGCCAGCTGAAGTGGAAAACTTGAAACTCCCATTATCAGGCTTTGTTGTGTCAGTAAAGCCAGTGGAGGGAGTCTGTTCACATCATGCTCTGACTAAACAGATGAAGTCATTTTACTGAAAAATAAAGGAGAGAAAATAAAGTCAGAAAATATGTTACCTGTTTCCACGGGAGTTCTAAAAGCAGTGTTTATATATAGAGAGTTTCCTAGTGCTTCTTAGGGCTTCCTCTGCCAGAAGGGAGACAGAGACTGAGTTACCTTCTGGATCACAGCACCTTTTGGGGCGCTGTTAAGAACGCTACAGGCGTTTATAATAATGTAACACCTCTCTGCATTTGCCATTGCTCCGTGGCTCTCATACGGCAGGAATTCATCTGTAATCATGTCTGTGAGCAGCGTAAAAACTGGAAGGATTAATCAGAACTGTCAAAGTTGTTTTCAAAAATTAGCCTGTAACACTTGAAAGTTTAGTAGTAACTTATGCAAAATTCAAACTCAGTAGGGCAGCACAGATAGCAAGGTGGGGAAATGTAATAAAGTGATTGTTTAACAAAGTATTGTTTCAAGCATATAAGGCACACACACAGCTTCCTAGGAGATTTTTCATTGGTTGTGTTTTCTGTAATTAAGAACTTCTCTACAGTATCAAACCAAAGGATTGTCTAACCTGGTTATCTGTGCCTAGTGATAGCTACTAGAAATGCTTAGGATAAAATGGAAAAAACATAGCAAGTACATTTTGGTACATCACTCGTTCTTCTTTAAGAAATGCAGTACTTCTCCATTTTGTCCATTTTTCTTTCCTTGTTTCTAATTTTAGAAAACTTGAAGGTGCTTTGCTTTCTTTTTTTTTCCAAATACAGTAAAAAGTGCTGCCTACATAACCTATAATATTTCCTCTGAATTACTTTGAGTCTTATTTGTGCCCTTGAGGTAGTCTATCTTTGCAGAGAAGAGCTGAATTTAACCCTCAGTTCGCACAGTCTTTTAGGGGAAAGCAGATGATGGCTGTTGTTTGCTTGTACTCAATTATCTTACTAGAGTCTCACATCTTCCATAACTGTAATTTTCCTGGTTCTATTGAATACACTTACAAGGAATGATGTTGAAACTTAATATCTTTTTAAATGCATAGTTCAGAAAGAAGCTGTTAACTATATAATGCCAGTGATTTACTGAAAGATTCATTATATATAGTCACCTTTTTGATAGAAGATCATTTAAGATGTTTTTTTTTTCCCCATAGATCCTGAAGTTCACCCTCAAAATGAGGATTACTGGGGCCATGTGAATCCAATAGGTCCAAGAGCCTGCTACGATGAAGGAAAGCGGGTTGCAGAGACCATGTGCTATGCGTACATGAAGCAGGTATTAAACTTGTGTCAGATTCAGTGGATTTTCTGTAATTATGAAAGCCAAACGTATGGCAGAACTGGAATATTTGTATTTAGGGGTAAGAGGGTAAAAAATGTTTTGAATAGGAGCGTTCATACTGTAGCTGCAAAATCTGTTTTCTTTAATTCAAAAAGTTTTATTGCTGCCATCTGTTGCGCTTTTTGAGATGAGCAGTGTTCTTCAAGAAAATGTGCTTTCGTCTTCTTGATAGACATATTATGTCTTTCAATATTGTAAATAGTTTAGACAGATTAAACTGAGGTGACCTTACTAATTTGGGAGCCAGATAACAGAGTTGTTTTAAGTTGGCCCTGTGCTGAGAAGTGCTTTGCTGAATAGAGCCGTTACTTATAAATGTGAAATGTTTAATGAGCATTACTGAAATCAGAATATACAAGTAAAAATGAGGAAGTTCATTAATGAGTACTCATATAGGAGCAATGTATTTTAAATCACTTCAGAAATGTCTTAAAATTATGTAGGTATAAACGCAGCCCGTAATGAAAGATATGAATACTGAGCTATCGAATGTACTCTTTCAGACAAATGCAGTAACATGAGGATAAAAATGCAATTTAAGATATGTTTGTGAAATGATACATGCCAGTTTCTGTGGGTTTTATAATCAGCACATAGAAACTCGTTCTTAACTAACCCAGCATCAACTCTTTACCAGTGTGAATCTTATTTAATTGCTGTTCAGCTAGTGTCTGAGAGACTATTCAATTAGAAAATGTGGCACACTAAAGGAAATCATATCGCTATTTCTTGGTGTTTGCAGCCTTACTATACAAAATTATAAATCAAATATATATTCTATAGAATTTTAAACCTTTAGACAATAACATACTAAGTGCTTTTAAAAACCTTGAAAACAGCATTAGACTTAAATGGTAAGACTTTCAGGATGGTATTTTAGTACAGAGATTGTAGTAGTTTTCTCTTATCTCTTTTGCCAGACAGAGAAGGCAGAGGTTTGTGTCTCCTTTGTTCTCTTTTAAATCATTTAAGGTCCAATATGCTGGTACTGCTTTTGTTCAGGATGATGTCTTGTATACTTCACTGTAGCAAAATATTCCATGTGGGTCTAGAAATCCATTTGCAGTTGAATATTGTAGTTTTGATGAGAAATTCTTGTGCTGTAGGGTATTGATTTTTTTGCAAGTTTGTGGTACACACTGCAGTATTCTTTTAGAAGGACAAGAATGTAGGTAATTTTGAAAATCATGGGCTGTATCTTAAAGCTACAGGATGAGTCATAATACTATCCCATAAATTTTATGCAGAATTTACAAAGTATAGCACAGGTTCATACGGTGGAACTGTGGTGCACACACACATTAAGTGAAAACTCATGATGCAAATGAGCTCTCTGTCCTAGGGGCTGCTCTGTGAGATATTTATTGGGCTTTATTATGGGCTAGTGAAGTCTGCCCAAGCTTGTCCCACATTAAGGTCTGTTCTGAAACACTCTTGAGGTAGGGTTTTTTTCAGAGTTTAGATAGATACACTGTTATTACTGGAGGAAACATTATCTTTTATTAGTGGAAAGATCTGACTTCTGCTATGAAAATAAGTATTGTGCTTTTAAGAGGGTTTTCAGACAGGAGTGGCCTAGCCCAAAACAATCGGATTTACAGGATTTCAGGCTACAGTATTTCCAGAATCTTCTCAGCTTCAATAAAAAAAAAGAAACAAGCAAACTTATTTCTGCATCTTTTTTGTCATTTCCATAATCATGCGCACTGTTAGGTACCTTAAATACCTAATCATGTTTCCAAAATATATAGAACAAAAATTAACTTTTACATTGTATTTCCAGACAGGCTGTTTGAATCGGAATAGTTCTCGAGTCTAGTCAAAGATGACTCTTCTTTCACAGTTGTCGGAGTTCCTCAGCAGCCTGTTCTGACCAAGACCTTTTTGGTGCAGTCTTTTGTGCTAGCAGTGTTGTTTTGTTCACTTATTTTGACCTTATGAATTAAGCATTTATTGACTTTATCTCCTCTTTACAACTGCTGTCTTTAAACAAGCCCAGCAGTAATTCCTTGTCAAAGAGTCCAAAGGCAGCAGCAGCGTTCAGTAATATATAAGCATCTGCTTGAAAGGAGAGGTAGGGAGTGAAATATTTGCTGGAGAAATGCAGGGCTCGCAAATTCAAAGCACGTACACAAGTTCATCTCATCCCATGTGAGGCACATGTGGTTTGAGAGGGTATTTGCTATAGGCTTCTGGAAGCAGCTCCCCCTCCGTAAATTCATGTGGGAGCATAGGTCAGCCGTACTCCTTGGTGTGAGTCGAAGTACCTGCTTCTGGAACTTTTCTCAAGCCTCAGGAAGCTTTAGTTCCTTGCCCTGTTCATCTGGGAACTAAGTTTCATCCTCTGATTCAGACTTCTGCAGAATTCCCTTCTCTTCAGCTCTTTTTCAGTGCTTGCTAGCACTCCCTCCTGGAAAGCCTTGTTCAGTTCACTCAATTGCCTTAACAAGATGCAAGGCATAGTTTTGAAACTGTCTTATAATAACAGCTTGTCGATCTGTTTGCTTTCTCCATTCTGTACTGTTATCTTTGTTACTATTCTGCATATCCTTCCTGTCCTTCCAAAGTGCTTTTCTGCGTAAACTTCATATACAGGTGACTTTCTATAGATATATGTGATTGTACAGCTATTAAGTTTTCTCTCCACAGAACTTCTGTTTTACTAGATAAGGTAATAGCACCATTTTACAAAATGAACAGCATTTTCCAAATGTAAGAAAGGTGTTCCTTGATGTACGTGGGCAGAGAAAACACAGCTGCAGGGGATATAAAGAGGTGGGAGGGGAGTTTCAGCACATAGTACTACAATGTGAATTTTTTGCTTTGTTCAGGAGTTGCCCTGCAGTATGCTTTTAACTTTTTAAAAATTTGTGGTTGGAATTATGCAGCTACTTGGAAATCCAAATATTCATGTACACTCCAGCTCTGGCTTAATTGAAATACTAGTCCGAATCTGACACTACCTTCATGGCAAGAATCTAATACGTTTGCATAGGCATGTTGTAAATACAAATACACAGCATTTAAAATGTTTAGCATATTAAGGGTGTTTTGTGAACTAGATTTAATTTCTCATCTTATACCATTACTCTGTAAAGAAATTCTACAGAGCTGAAGCAACACTTCAGGTCACTATGGAACGCTGCAGGGAAATTTTTCATCTTCCACTTTCTTCATCCTTTTTTCATACCAACTGTGTGACTCAGCAAGCTTTAGTGGTAGCTAATGGGCTTAGTTGTACATGGTGTGATGTGATGGTTTTCAAATTGCCTTAGAATAGCTTAGATCTTCCAATAAAGAATCCCATTGGATGCCTTTCTAAGCATATAGGAGTGAATTGAGTTGTCGTAATCAAATATTAAGTATAACCTTCTTTAAGTGGACAGGTGTTATGCTCTACATTACAGAATATTCTATAAACAGGGCTGTGAAGACTCAAAGTGCCAAAGAATCTTAATAGGTAACAGAAGAAAGGAAAAACATTAGAAGTGTATTTTATTAAATTAATGTGAGAGAATAACACGTGCAAGCTGATGCTGAAATTAGTTAAATATTGCATTGCAATTGCAACACAAGAATGATTTTCTGGTTTTTATTGAGTTGTACTTTCCCCTGATCTTTAGTTCAGAAATTGAGTTGGCTTCAGCAATCATAAAAAGCCTTGATGTAAAATGTAGGGGTAATGAAAACTGTTGATTAAATTGCAACTGAAAAGGTGTTGAATAGTGAATAACCAGGTAGTTATTGAGTAATTAGATAGAAAACAAATAGCTGTGTTGAATTAAAGCAGTTTGCTTTAATTCTTTTGGGAGTTTGTCCTGTATTCTCTAATTATTGCTTGTTGTTTTCTTTCCTTGATATTTGTATAGATTATTTTTAAGTGTGCAGCATTCTTTTTTGGTGTTGTCACATGAAGTTTGCTATCAGTTTGCTTAAGAAAAGATGCAGAGTTGATGCTTTTTGTGGAAGAATGGAGTTGAATTGTTGGTGGTTTTGAGCACAGGGGGAGAAAAGGAAGAACTGCATCTCCTCAGGGCAATAGTAAAATGCCCAGACAACAGTCCTTTAATGACACAGATGGTGATTACTGTTGGATGTATACCAGGCCAAAGCTGAACTGTAGCGGTAAGAGCTGCCGTGGATCCCTTTAGCTTTTTGGAAGCCATGTAGAGCAGTTTTACATCCAGGAATATTTGTGAGGGGAGTCTGTAAGATGCTACAGGCAGTCAGGCACCTTGGGCACTGCCTGTAAGGTAGAGTTGAGATGCTACAGCCCCTCTCACTGCTGACTGAGAGGGCATTGACACCCTTGAAGTGCAGGTGCCAACACCACAACTAGTGTCCCATCTGAGTTACTATATACCAAGTCAGTGAAATACAGGAAGAAAAGAAAAAAATTGTCCGCAGTTTCTTTCCTCTGCAAAGTCTGAGAGGTCACACATTCACAGTTATATTCATATTCTCAATAAATGTGGCAGTTCCATTGAAAATTTCAAGTACTGTTTGTTGTTAGCTGCTTTCATCATCTTGATTAACTGGCTCCACTTCAAAAGATGAAACAGTGATGCTTTCAACCATTGTAACTGCATGGTTCACAAACAGGCTTTTATATTTTATAAAAGAGAAACCACAGATAAAAATCCTTCCCTATAGTTTAATAAAGTTAAGTACTGCAAACTGTAATAATTTAGAGATGAAATAATGCTAAGCTTTTCGAACTGGCATGTTCCAGTTAGCCTCGTACAGTCCTGATGGTCCTGCCATTTTCTAAAACCTGCTGGTGTGTGTTTGCTGCACTGTTGGATTAATGGATCTTCACATTTTCTAATGAGTTGTTAGAGCTGCCTGTAATATATATATTTTTTTTTTTTTGCTGTGTAGGAGCTGTGCACACGCACCAAAACATTGTGTTTGGTCCTGTACAAATGCAGAAGTGGCATATAGTTTTCCAAAGCTGTCTGTTGCTAATGTTCAGTTGGAGGAGGTGAGGTGAAAAGCAGAGAACGCTGCAGTAAATGAGGCAGTATTATAAAAATGCAACCTGTTGTTTCACTGGGACATTAGTAATAGGAGCCTATCTGTAAGTGGAGAGTTTCATTATTTAAGTTCCTGTTTCTAAATTGTATTGTTTTATCTGAGTTGTCAGAACTTCCTGATACAAACATAGCATGGATATAATAGGAGGCTTTATTCTGTCAGTGGAGCAACACTTTTTCCAAATTATATGAAAATGAAGCAGGAAAAAACTGTGAGGTCTTTTGGCCTATATTCAGACACAATGGTTTTGGTAATGCTCTAGTAATCTTTACTATTTCTAGATAGCCTGTGCTGTTAACAATTGCAAAATAACCTTGTACCAAAGACAAGGTTAGAAGACTGTATTTCAATGATTATCAAAGCTGTCAATTAAAATAGAGGGAGTTACCCAAGAAAAGTCTGAATACTTTCCACAGTTTCTGTGCTCTAGTTTCGTTGGTTTTTTTTTGTTTTTTTTTTTTTCTTTCCTTGCAGTGCTCTAAGTTATCCCATCTTCTGATTTCCCTCAGGTAACTGGAGAACTTAGTTCTTTGGGTTTGATATTGCTGCACTGCGGTGCAAATTGAGTTTTGTAGTCATGAAGAACTGAAACTTTCTTTAGAAATTGATTGACTTCAGTAAGTTCAGTCAGTGTTTGAATAAGAATATATCCGTAGCAGCATTCATCTTTTGATGCAAAGCGTGTGTTGTTTCTGAGGTTCTTTTCGATTTGGTACATCTCTTATTTTTGGCTATAAGATGTGTCCTCCTCATACAGCCACTGTTGCTCTAAAAGCACAGGTAAGGCATTTTCTTTCACCTGTAACTGTCATTGTTACACTAATTCATGAGTTTAAGTCTACAGAACTCTCCATTATGCAGATGACTAAAATTAAATTGTCTGAAGTATATATTGTTGTTTGTTTGTTTGCATGTATTCCTGATCCTTATTGGAAACTTACTGAAATCCGTGATCCAGCTTTCATTCACTGGGTATTATTGCACTGATGATGTTATCTGCCACTTCATGTTCCGAAGCCATGTTGTGCAGTAAATTACTGAAGTTAAAATCCCTGTCTGAAGGGGAAATCTTAGTAATTGAAGCATAGATACACTGAAGTGGGTACACATCACTTCCCAATGTCAGTGTCTCCTGTCAAAGTGTTGGTGGAACAAGCTTGTTGTTGGTTGCATTGGCCACGTACAGTACATACAAGAGGTATGCAAGCTGAAGCGAGTGCTAGAAATAGGGCATACTTTTAGCAGGGAGGTATAAATAATGTTATGAAGAGACCTCAAAGTGGAGTTGTAGCTACTGTAGTCTGGGAAGTGTTGAGCTATAAGCATGGTAATATTTCAGCCACAAGATAAGAGTACTGGAGGTGTTCCTTGGTTGTGTTCAGGGACCTGCATTGTGCCAAAAGTAGAGTCAGATGATAGCTTTACTGGTTATGAAATTCAGATCTCAGCATCGCTATTTTTACAAAACAGTTTTAAAAAGCTGTTAATAACGAGAAATTAATCTCATTTTGTTTATACAATAGGCAGTACGTATGTATAAAATACTTACCATATAGCATACGACCAGGCCTCAGTGTTGAGTATTGTAGCTTAAGCACGTCACAGATGAATCCCGGTGAACACGGCGCTAGTAATTCGGCTGTGATTACAGTTCAGGGTTTTGGGAAGAATTTTAAAAGTTAATGAACTCTGAAATGCATGAGAAAAAAATGTGAATCAGTAAGAAAGTATCTAATAAAGCAAGGGATGCAGGCAATAATCTTACTAATTTTAGCTGAAACATTAATAAAGACTCGTATCAGGTCACAGTTTTATCCGTGCAACTGTCTGGGCTTTCACTGCCAGACTTTTTTAATCCATTTGTCTGCTGGAGAGCAGACAATTGCAGCTTTCCCTTTCCTGATTTTGTAGCAGGGAGGTCTAATTCATGCTCTCTGTTCAGATAGATACACAGATAAACAGGTAAATAATAGAATGAACTGAAGTGTTTTGATAGCCCACAGTGCTGCATTTTATTAGCTTGCTCCTGGGCTCTTTTTTGGATTGCTCAAGGAACTTTCTCTCTGATTAATCTGCTATAGGAAGGCATAGTCTTAAACTGCGAGGACAGAAGCCAGTTGATCACGTTTGATCTCAGTGTCAGGGATTAGTCTCAAGCTCTCTTTTGTTTAGCAGGATAAAAGTGGGCCAAAAAAGTTTTTCTTGTTTCTCTAGGTTATAATAAAATATCGTACATGACTTGCTGGCACAAATCTGGGGAAGTAATTGTCTTTGCTAGAGGGAATACGGTGGAGGTAGTTGTCGTTATAATTAAGGTGGTGTTGATATTCAGAGTAACAGGACATAGGTAAGAGTTTACGATAAGTATTCATAGGCAGTTAATACAAAAAGGAATAGTTACTCAATATGCAAAAAGGATCACTTCAAAGGAGGTATTCATGAAATGACGAAAGGAAACTTAGGACAATTTTTAAGTCACTGGCTCCAAAATCTCTTTGTCTGTGGAAGTTTCTTTTGAGAAGATAGATCCCAGTTATACAGGCACAAATGAAAACTGAGCTGCACAGAAAATCGATTTTTCAAAGCAGTAGGCTGCAGAGAGAAGCTTCGCTAGATGACACTAAATAAAAAGTTACTCATTTTAAAAGACAACGTTGCGGTGGGGGGAGGGGGAAAAATAGAAGGGAGAATAAATACTGGATTCGCTATAGCTGTGAGTAAGCACCTACAGAGAATGTGGTGTTTTTCTTCTCTAGCTCTCGTGCTAGTTGCCAGCCAATACTGGAAAACAAGGCTGCTGCTGTGGCTTGTGCAGTATGAGAGAGGCTTTTTGGTCAGCATTGTTTAATGAGTTATTTTTACCTTAAGTAGTAGCATCCAAGTGCCTCATTTTCTGTACTTGTTATTAATGGCAATACCTGGAAAGCCCACATGAAATACAATCCCTCCCTGAAGGAGTCGGTGTCCTTTTTAAGATAGAGTGCTGGGCAAAACAAAAGAATGAGAAATTCTATCAGAGTATCTATTTCCAGATACAGTGAAGGCATTGGGAATGGCTCTGTAATATGCTGCTAGAAGTGTGTTTGACATGTAACACTGTCGTGCTTTTTTAGCTAACAGGAAATAAAGAATATGTTCCAACTGATGCATTTTGCATGGGAAGGAACTTCTGCTTTTTCCAGGGTCTCTCAGCAGGGCAAGTGGATGTTGTGAGGTTATTGTTTTTACTCTGTTGTGGATGCAAGCTTGTTTTGTGATGAAGACCCAAGGCTGTAGCTTTTCCTATGGCACAATAGTTACCTCCCTGGTTACTGTTAGCTTACAATTTAGTTGCCAATATAAACGTTTGATCACTGCGACTGAAACCTTACCTGCAGTTAAACAGAACTGGATGTTGTTTGGCCTTCTCCATACTAGGAAGTGTTGGTCTTTACCTATGCTACTTATTGTTTCCCATTTCTGAACACCAAGTAAGAGCTAAAGTGTTAAATGTGCCTTTTGCCTCTCTCACTCTTTCATCTGTAAAAAGCTAATGCTATTGTTGTCACAAAGCTTCTTTGAGGATTCATTTGTTTATGAATCAGTTGGATACCCAAGAGAGAAGATCAGATTTTCCTGCAAGTTTCTCTTGTACATGAAGTTACGTTTATTTCCAAGGAAAATGTGTTTCCAGGTCTCTCCTGAGTGAAGTGTGTGTGAGCTGCAGCCTTCAGCCACAGATGTACCAACAATACAATTCTTCCACACACAATCTTGTCTTCCAAGAAAATGGGAAGCATTGGTCTAAGCCTTAGTAAAAGGCATTGAAAATACAAGATGTTCTGTGTGTCCTCTGAAGGAAAAACTGAAAGTTTGCAACTCCAGAACATTATGCTTGTGACTTCAGTTGGATCAGGAGTGCAAAGTTTGCCTCAGACTAAAAGTGTTTCCTGTGACTGATACAAGGATGGCTTTTTCGCATAGGCCTGGGCTGAAGTTGACACCTTCCTCCCTGCCTTGTGGCTATCACTCTCACGTGGTAGCATCTGTCTGTTTATAGCATACCACGCTGCTCTGAGCTTGTCAGGGGCCAAGTGCATGCTTCGGCTCACAAAGGCCAAACATCCTTCTTGTAGGCTTTATCATGAACTGTGGCTTGTCCAAACGTGTAAGTGCCAATAAACAGAAAATACCTAGAGAGAGATTACTTCAGTCTGCAGTCTCCCAGTCTTAAAATGTTTTGTCCAGACAGTTTCCAATTTCATATTTTTGCTGCATTTTGCTTTGAAAATTTGCAAAATGTCCTCCAGAAAGGACTTCTGGGAGCGATAGAACTATTTCTTGGAAAAAACTAAGCCACTGAAGAGGCTTGGATTGTAATGCATGCATTTACACAGCCTAATAAGTAGCAGGGAGCTGAGAAACGTTGTGTCTGTGGTTACAAAGCCACTTACTTTATAACATTGGTAAAGATACTTACTTGAAGTGTTCAACTTTTCTAATCTTTGGAAATGCTACCTTGGTACTATATCTGGTGGTTGTGAGCCATCACTTATATGCAAAAACTGTAGATAAGTCCCAGGTGAAATAAGTTGTTGTTGGAAGGATACAGTTGAAAAATCTTAAAGTTCTTGTTTGAAGAAAATGTGTGTGCTGAAATCATCAGTTGTTCTAGCACTGATTTAGAATTTGCATTACAAATACTGAGAACTAGTATAAATTACCATGCTGTATGCTCTACAGTTTCCAGTAGCGTGATGAGAGGTTAGAAGTGTTTCACAGTGAGAAAACAATGCTTGTTAAAGCTGTAAGAGGGATTCTTAAGAAAGTTTTTGGAGAGGGGAGAGTTAATTTGCATTTTTAGGAAGAAAGGCACTCTTATTAAGGTAGTAACAATTCTTTTTTCTTTGCCTACAGGAAGGAGTTGAAGTGAGGGTTGCCAGAATATTCAATACCTTTGGTCCTCGAATGCATATGAACGATGGTAGAGTTGTCAGTAATTTTATCCTACAAGCTCTCCAGGGAGAACCACTAACGGTAAGTAATGACGTCTCAGTGACACGAAAAGTTGATCAGCTTTATATCGTATCCCTATGTGCTAAGAAAGAGGCTAGATTTTAGAAAACACTGAGTTCCCCCTCACCCCCCCCCCCCCCCCCCCAAAATATCAAATCTTTCAGTATATCAGGCTCAAGTGGATAGAATTATATGCAAATGTGTGCTCTGTTGATGGTATTGATGTTCCTCTAACAGAGAGAAAACAAGGCTACCAGTTGCAATCTGAGAAAGTGTTTTAGTTATCCTGAACTTGAACCTCTGTCGCAACTCTTCTATGGGAACATGGCATGACAAGGTTTACAGTATCATATTTTGGTACTTCTTCCTGTTGAGGAACTTTCTCTGAACCCATTTTGGAAGTTAGGCATGTTGGGATATTTTTTTGCAAGGTTGATCAGCCTAAGTTTTCCCTGTATAGTGTAATGTTAAAGGCCTTCAGGCCTTTATTTACTAACACACCATGTGTTAGTAAATAAAGTGAGGACTGGGGATTTTTTTACCATTGAGAAACTGGTGTGGCGTGGCCCACATCTATATTTTCCAGCCGAAACAAGTTGCCGTATCCAGACTGTTTGCTGTGAATGGTCATTGGCTCTTGGTAATGCTTAAGCAATGTCACAGCATTGTCTGGGAGAGCAAGAGCTGGCACAGGTCAATACTCTGCCAAAGATGTTGCTGGTAATTTAGCAATACAGACAGTGCCTGACTTATGCCCTGATCCTGTTTAGTTTACTGTTATAAAATAATAAGGATATGTAAAATAAATGAGGAGACATCGTGAAACAGGGAGAACTAGTTTGAAATCTGAGATCAATTGTGAGCTCATGGAAACATTTACAGTTTTTGTGACATACAACAGAAATTTCATAGAAATATTTGATAATATTGCCTAGATTAGAAGAGTGAAGTGCCAGGAAATCACTCAAAGGCATCTGCTAAATATCTGAAAATATTGCTAAGGACTTCCACGGGGTAGCTATCTTGAGATTGAGACAGTATTCCTTCTGTTGGAGACTGTAAAATCAAGAGTTCAGCCAGGAATTCCTCTAGGAAGGAGCATATAATCCAAGGAGGAAAATGATGAAAGTTTTGTGGCAACTTCTACTACCGTGGTTCTTGTAGAGCAAAATCTGAAACTGGACAGAGCATTGAAGAGTCTGAACCAAGGAATAAGTCATGCCTAGGCAAGATGAAGCTTGGTGTCCTGTGATAGATCTCCCCTACCTTTAATCTTTTGAAAATAATATGCCAAAGTATGGCTATCCCCTGCAAAACGTGGGTAGTAGACACTAACGTACTGACTGGGTGAAATCTAGAACTCTCTATAAATTTTTTTTTTAAAGTTCAAATTATGTATAGTCTGCAAAGCAGCACACATCACCTGACTTAAGTATACTGATAGTTTTTGAAAGATTGGTCTTCTCTGGAGGTCAGCATTTGCTTACTCACTCTTTATCAGTGATTGTTAACTTAAGCAATCTATTATTACTTTTTAATGTTGTCAGTGATGCATCTTGGCTACTCTGTTGTTCCTAACCCTTGCTAAATGTCTGGCTTAGACCTGTGGTTATTTCAGAGTAACAATCCTGTAGTAATTTGAATGCTGTGTTCACTGCGTCTCCTAAAGATTTGCTTTGCCCCAGAGATTTGCTTTTTTTCTACAAAGCACTGTCTGTGCTCAGAGTATGGTAGCAATTGTGTGTTGCTGACACTGATTTACTGGCCAGTGTTTACTAGGACATACCATGTGTCATATAAGTCAGCATTAAGACTGTAGATGTCAGGTCTTAGTCTTGGGTAGCTGACAACACCAGTGAGCCCAGCTTGCCTAGTCTCTACTGATAGGAATCTCTTCAGCGCTGAACAGGCTAATCGCATAACCACATGGGTGCAGTACTTTTTCTTTCAAAATATAAAAAAAAAGGCACTCAAATTCCCACCAAAAGAGCTTCATTTTCTTACCTAGGCATCTCCCCAAAGCTGCAGGTTAAAGCTGGTTCTGTTTGTTGCAAGACAGTAAGCAAACAGAAGCAGTCAAGAAGATGGAGCGTCTTGCTTTGAAACTTTTGATCCTTGTAGGACTTCCTTGTACCAAAATATGAAAGTAACCATATATTAGTTTGTCAGTATTGTATGTTCCCAGGATGGCATCCTGGGGCAGTAAACTCTGAGCCTCTAAATGCTCTCTAGAAAGCTTATCTAGCCTATAGAGGGTCAGAAGGTACTTCCATTTTTCAATTTTATTCTCCTAGTGCGTGTTGCCATATTTGGCCTTTCAAACATTCTTTTTTTCATTCATGCTTAATTTCTCAAGTTTATTGAAAGTAATCCTGTAATCTTTTCTAACAAGAACAGAGTGAGAACACTCACTGTAAATTTTGCAAAGCCTTACTAAATACGAAGCAGTTACAGTTTTAAAACGTTAAAACATGCAATCCATGGGATATTACAGAGCATCGGTAAGAGAAGTCTTGAGTCAGTGCTGCTATATAGGAGAGAATATTGAAAGCTTTTTTTTCTCTTTTGTAAGTGCCATGCTCTCTAGACTTTTATCAAGAATGTAATAGAGGATGAAATAGAACATTGTGCCAAACATCACTGTTCTGTAGGGAGTAACTGTCTGCCATTGAAAATTACTGTATATGAGAAAAGAATTAAAGTGAGACTTGTTTAGCTGACCAGGTGAAATAAAATGAATAATCCGCAAGAAGCACTAGTTGAGACCAAAAAAATTTCAGCCTTGTATCATCACAGAATTTGGCTGACAGGAATACCTAGTGTTGACCTTTTCAGAAACTGAATGTATTCAATCTCTTGGTTCAAAATAGTTGTTCAAATAGAGTAAATAATCTCTTGAGAAAACAATCTCTTTAATTGGAAGAAATTATAGCCTATGCAAAAATGACCATTGTTGCTTTCTGTTGTTTTAAAGGAAGAGTTTATTAAGAGAAATTGGGAAGTATTAAGCAAAATTGATAGGAGGAGACTACGTTGTATTTCCCAACCACTGCCTCCACGTATGAAAGGTAGCCACAGGGATGACTTTGCATAAATCACGCACAAATTAATTAGTTCTGTAAAACTTATCCCACAAGCTAAAATACGACAAGCAGGAAGCTCTATACATATATAAAGTCATCTTCCTGTTTGCTTTCAGAGGCCATCGGGCTGTCAGTGTGCTCTTCTGGTGCATTCCTCTCAGAACCAGTTATTGGGTAAACTCTTAAACCCCTGATCTTACCCAGTGCTTACTGAAATATGAACTCTTTTGGTTCTGAATCTGCCTTAGAAAGCAACAGGCTTACCAGGTGACAGATGATGGTGTGTAGGGCCTATTGTGATAGGACAAGGGATAATGGTTTTAAACTAAAGAGGGTAGATTCAGACTAGGTTTAAGGAAGAAATTTTTTGTGGTGAGAGTGATGAAACCCTGGAACAGGTTGCCCAGAGAAGTGGTATGTGCCCCATCCCTGGATATATTCAAGGTCAGGTTGGATGGGGCTCTGAGCAACCTGATCCAGTTGAAGATGTCCCTGCTCATTGCAGGGGCGCTGCACTAGATGACCTTTAAAGGTCTCTTCCAACCCAATCTATCGTATGTATACCAGTTGTATTGTTTTTCCTGTCCCCTAGGAAAAAAAAACACGCTTTCTATTCTGTCCTTCCAAAAAGCTTTTCTGTTGTAGCAGATTGGTGATAAGATGTGTCCTTCCCCCACTTAAATATGCCTGCTGATAAAAATCCCTAGAACCTGAATACTTAAATTCTGAAAGTTAAGTGCTGCATGCAATTAAACTGTGAAAAAAGATGAATGTTATCTGATACCATTATGTACACTTTAGGTAAGTTTTAATACCTGTTTTGAACTTCAGCAGTTTTCTTGCTCCAAAGTTCTAGCCACTAGAAATTATTCTGCTTCCCATTTCCTGAGATAGTAATATTTAGACAATCATGATAATTTCTTTTTGGTTCTCATTCCTTCAAACGCTTACGGTACTATTTTTCTTGACAATTTTTGTTGAGACCAGCAACGTTTGGTGGTCTTTTTGAAGTTTTCCGTTGGTAATGAGCAAATAAAAATTGCTCATCATAACCACATCTTAGTGCTCTTGAGGTTTGCTTTAAATATTTGGCGCTCTTTTCTGCCTGAGTGCATGCTGCGGCCTTTTTCAGTGTTCCAGGAGAGGACAAAGCATCACTCTGTCTTACATCCCTGAGAATGTTTCCTACATCCAGAGTTGTGGTTAACAAAATGCTTAAGAATATGTTTAATGGAGACACATCCAAGAGGAAGAAGACCGTCAAAGAACTGATTCTTTGCCAAAGGGCTCTGCAAGCACATCTTTTTCCATTCCTGTGACATTAAGCTTGTGTCTCAGGTGTTTCTCCTCGGGATGTTTTTCTAGAATGGTGAGGAAAAGTGAATTGGACTAGAGAGGACTTTCATATTTATGTAACTTTTCTAATTTTCATCCGATTTTAGGTCTATGGACCTGGAACTCAGACGAGAGCTTTCCAGTATGTCAGGTAAGCCTTGTTTGTGCTGTCTGATATTTACTTTGCTTGGTGGTTCTTTGAGCTTGGTCAGCTTCATATGCATGTGCATTTTAGTCAAAGAAATTATGTTCATTCTTAAGCCAGCTTTACTTTCAGAAGGAAGACAGTGAAGTTTTTAAAAATACCAAGAAACAAAACGTGAGTGGATTTAGAACTTTGAATTAAAATATTAATGTGTTCTTCCCTTCAGGGGACAGCAATTAACCAGTAGGAAAGTTTTTAATGCTGCTTTAAGTCTGAGGGGTTTGTCAGTCCTTGCATTGTAATGCAATAGTGCCACCTTGTGTCTTTTGGGGTGCTGTGGTCAGTGTGTGTACTGTACATGCATGTATCCCCTTCTGGGGAAGGAGCCAGCTGAGGGGGTGTTGCTGTAGCTAATATTTGCAGTATAAGCAAGGCCAGAACGTATACTTTCACTATGAAAAAGTGAATCTATTCCTTAGAATTTTCTGTTGTGTCATGCCAGCTGAACTTCCATGCCAGGCTTCTGGGTTCTTTTACTCATTCTCCACTTGGAAATGTTCTTTCCCTCTGCTGAAAGTAATGACAGTGATGATTGATAGGCACTACGGAAACCCCATCAGTTCAGTAGCCACTCCTTTCCTGATTATGAGTCATAATGAAGGGGGTCTACATTTGTATGTCCAGGGATTAGCGGGTAAGTTTGTTGCTGATAACCCAAATAACTTTGGGCTATTTTGCTGGGGGAAGGTAGCACAAAAATACTAGGTTTTAGCAAGCTTGGTTAAAGAATTTCTGAAAGCAAGAAGACAATTCAAACAACAAACTGCAAAGCAAGTGGCGGTGTCATGTGCCTCTGTCTTACAACTTATTCTATTCTGTTTGAAATGTGTTGGAAATGGGCCTCTAAATATACTTAACTACTGGAGGGAAGAGGAAGTATTAATTGTTTTTTAGTAACGTGATATTTTTTAATATTCTTTCATATGCTCAGATGAACTGTAGCCAGAGTATCCCAAAGATAACCACCCTTTCAAACTAACCTCCAGTTCAGTATATCTTACAAGAGGAACTGTGGAACAAACAGCCAAGAAAACATGCACCTAACGAAATATACACTGTAAATCTGATTTCAGCATTCCTCACTCAGCTGCCTGATCTGCTGAGAGCTCTGAGGAGGCAGCTCTCTTTTTAGACAATAATATTATTTATAGGGAAGTGGAGATTGCCTCAATCTGTTCTTCCCTTTTCATAGTGATCTTGTGAATGGGTTGGTGGCGTTGATGAACAGCAATGTCAGCAGTCCTGTCAACTTGGTGAGTATGAGGGCTCTGCTCTACTGTGTTTACTGTCCAGCGGCCAACATCACCTCCATTTTCCTCCTTGTCACTGATGCTGGTTTCTAGAAGAAATAAATGGAGCAAAAAATCTCTTTCCATTATGAATACTGTATTCCTCCATGTATTCTCTTTATAAATAAGAAGATTAAGCCCCTACATGTTGAGATCTTATAGTTCCAAGAACAGGATAAATTTGCTAGAGTTTTTCATTTGTTTTAGCAAAAAGATTTATGTATTTTAATTAGAATATAAAATAAACCAAACCAACAAAATATGAGCAGGGGGAGGCAAGGGGTGCAAAATACACCAAGGATATGATTGCAGTCTGGTTTTAATGAAAAAAAGCACTGAAGGAATACTTAGCTCTAAATAATTAGAAATCACTTCATACTAGCGTTGATTAGAGGGAAATGGAATAGTATTTGATTGTATAATTTTCTGAAATTGATTAAAGCTACTTAGAACTTAACTTTTCTAATAAGATTTCTGTTCTGTGCCATTTGCTGTCATCTTATTCTCAGCACTGGATATAAGAATAGAAAAAGGATGCATACGCCACGTCATTTCTGTGTATGCCAACTTTTGCCAAATCAGGTATTCAATTCTGCAGGGCAGTTCACTAGATTTTCCTTTTTTACTGTGGCCATGAATTCATGTGTATATTTCTATTCAAATGCTGATATTTTTAAACCCCATCACAGGTTTTGTCTCCTTAAAACTCAGTGTTTAAATCTTTATGTACCTAAATGTTCAGCTTTAGGTCAAACAAGATGTAGTAAAAGAAGAGTTTTGCAACAAGGAAAGTAGGGATGGAGGGAATTGAGGCAGATGAAGGTGAGCTAATGCTAGCAGGAAGTTTTCAGCATTTTGTTCTGAAATGTTGATCAGGAGTCCAGGTGCAAGCTGGTTAAAAAAAAGAGTTAAGGAGTATTGTATAGGAAAGCAAGTAGCTCTTATACATCCGTAAGCTGTAGTAAATGCGGAAGCAATTGTTTCCAGCTAAATTAGTTTGGTTTCCTAACTTTGGATGAACTGAGAATTTAACATACTTCTTCATTCTATTGTCTGTCCTCAACACCACAAAGTCCTTGAATCCAGATTGCAAACTGATGATGTGGTGGTGTGGGCTGCTGAGTGGCATATGCCTTTACTGCGATTGAGGTGCCTTTGCCCATTCTTTACAGACTGATTTTTTTGAAAACCCCCCTACAAACATTGAATTACCAAAGCAAATCTAATGGAGGGCAACTTTTCTAATCAGTGTGGAGCTTGTCAAAGTTGGATTTTTTTCAACAGAGCAGGAATAAGGCATTATGTTTAGCTTTTTCAGAGTTTAACGTGACCCTGTGAGAATTGTCTCATGTCAGAAAGCTAGTATGGCGTCAAGTGTTTAATTGTTACTGCAATGAATATGCCTTCTATTTCCAGGGAAACCCAGAAGAGCATACTATCCTAGAATTTGCCCAGTTAATTAAAAAACTTGTTGGTGAGTATGATAAGTAATTCTTAGAAAAGCTAATGAAGTACTTATTGTCGTTAGATGATTATTACTTGATTAGTGTGTATAATGTATGGATAATTTAATTGGCCTTTGGATTTCTTAATAACTTTATCAAAGGCATTTAATTGTGTCCTGATCATATAATTAAATATTAATAAGATAATCGAATCCTTTCAATTGTATGTAAAATATTGCATGAATGGTAGAATGAATGCATGCTTTCTGTGTATCTGTGCAATCTATACTAATTATTTTGTATAATGTTTATGCATTTTTTTAGCTTTCTTTTGGCACAAGGGCAGTTCATAAATTAAATGGAAAACACATGAATGAAAATGTCTAGCATAACATCTTAGCTGAAATACGGATACTTCAGCAAGGTCGTTCTTCACAATTATGCAGGCTGTTCTCCTTCAACTACCATTAAAAATCTCATGCTGCGGGGACAGTGTTTCTCTCCTTTTCACTGATCTACCAGCGACTCTTGCAAGGGCTGTCAGCACCTCCCTTGTATGTGGCTGGGAAGAAAGCACTGAGGCTTTGTGTTCATTCTTGCTCTGATACCTGTAGCAAATCAGAGCTCTCAAGAATGGAAGCGAAGGGCTGTGCTTAGTCTTCTAGTGCAGCTTCCTAATGAGATGAAACATACTGATGCCATTAGCCAAGGGGTTTTAGTCTGTAGATTCCAGCAGTGCTTCTGAGGGATCTGAAAAAGACAAGTTCAAACATACTGTACAGAAGCCGATGTATGTGATGTTTCTAATAGAGAACTATCCCCTCTAGAAAACATATGAATCCACAGATCAGGGAAGGAGATTGGAAATCAGAGCACCAAACCCATCAGGCACACAGAATAATTGTTACCTCCATTTGTCTGTCTACTCAAAAACAACTTGATCTCTTTCAGTCCACCCAGAGAGTTGGTTTAGTTCTACATCCATTAAATCCCACAGTAACATGGCATGGAAACTATTTGCTAGATTTGGTTTGGGAAATTGTCCTGTGTGGCCTTGGGCAATCTGGTCTAGTGGGAGGTGTCCCTGCCTATGGCAGGGGGGTTGGAACTCGATGATCTTCAAGGTCCCTTCCAACCTAAACCATTCTATGATTCTGTCTACTGTCATGAGGAAAGGCAAGTACTATGTTGACTATTTAAATCAGGCTGGAGAGTATGGGCAAAGAGGAAGTGAAGTCCTTTTACAATGCTAAAGTGCTGACAGAATCACAGAATGGTTGAGGTTGGCAGGCATCTCTGGAGGATACCATTTGCCTTTGTGGCAAGGGCACATTGTTGGCTCATATTCAACTTGGTGTCCGGTAGGACACCCCCAGGTCCTTTCCTGCCAAGCTGCTTTCCAGCTGATTGGCTCCCAGCGTGTACTGGTGCCTTGGGGTTGTTCCTTCCCAGATGCAGGACTTTGCACTTCTCCTTGTTGAACTTCATGAGGTGCCTGTCAGCCCTTTTCTCCAGCCTCCTTTTCTGAGGTCCCTCTGGATGGCAGCACAGCCCTCTGGTGTATCAGCAACTCAGTATTGACCCCTGGGACACACTACTAGTTACCAGCCTCCAACTAGACTCCCTGCCACTGACCACCACCCTCTGGGCCTGGCCATGCCGCCAGTTTTCAATCCACCTCACTGTCTGCTCATCCAACCCTCAATAAGGATGATACGGGAGACAGTGTCAAAAGCCTCGCTGAAGTCAAGGCACATGATACCCGCTGCTCTGCCCTTGGCTACTGAGGCGGTCATTTCGTTGTAGAAAGTTATTAGACTGGTCAAGCATAACTTCCTTTTTGTGAATCCATGCTGAAAGCTTTGTGAAATGCTTTGTGAATCCGTGTTGCTGTGGGACAGCTGGTACACCCAGCTGCTGCGTGCAGTGCAGCTGTGTCTGTGGAAAGCATTTCAATGGTAGAATTATGAAGCAGAAAGCCGCAGAAGGACCTGATGCTCCAATAGGTAGGAAAGATATAAATGCAAAGCATAGTGAATTGCAGATGATAATGCACAGTCTCTTGTTTAACAGGCAGTGGGAGTGAAATCCAGTTTCTCTCAGAAGCACAGGATGATCCTCAGAAACGAAAACCTGACATCAGAAAAGCCAAGTTATTGCTCGGCTGGGAACCTGTGGTATGTACCGCTGTATTACGGTGGTTGTGTGCAAAAACACAGGGAGGCAGAGGGGGATGGGGGAAGACCACATGATAACGATACATTTCCGTTACCAGAATATCTGTGTAACACAATCTTCAGGACAGTTGTTCAAAAGGCTGTCTTGTATGTTGCCCTAGCTCATGATTCAAGAACTGCTGGGTAAGACTGTATGACCTGTGCCATGCAGAAGAGCATCTTATCATTAGCGTTTGTAATAGTCTTAAGTCGAAACAAAAATTTTTAGGATAGGCATTTTAACTTTCTCACGTGCATATTGTGAAGTGTCTACCTACCTTTCTGTAAGCCCGATGAATCCTTTGAAATACATGATACATAGTTATGGGAGCTCATGAGTTTGCTGTTGCTGCAATCCTCATTCCTGTTTTGCTGTGGTAACATGCATTATGGAAGGAAAAGAATTGCTTTTATTTAATTAAAATATTTTTAGAAAATCTTTGGAGTAAGACTGCTTTTTTTAGATTTGCAGGCAAAAATCTCCAAACCTTCTGAAAGGATTCACAGGGACAGTGGATATTAATAGACATATACATCTAATCTTCTGTGTTTGGCGCAGTCAGTACCAAAACTTACCCTGAAGTAGCAGTACAGTGTTGGTACATCAAGGCAAGCAGTTTTTGTGCTGCAATTTTGTCCTCCAGTATTGGTGATGGTATCAGCAATGTGTCAGAGCACATGGCTCCTGAGAAAAGTGGATAGTACTTCTGTTGTTCCTGTCTACAAATCATAGTGTTTAAATACAGGCCTAGAATATGAAGACTTACAGTTATTTGTATAGGATTTAAGACTGTCAAATGAGATTCAGGATGATAATTTGTATCCCTTTTTCTGTATATCAGCAGAGCACTGAAAAAATAAAAAAACTAAGAAATACCCCACCACCTTTATACCTTTCTGTGGTACATACCATTCTGTGAGATTCTGCAAAAGAGGATCTTTAATCACTAAAACCAGAAGGGGCTTAAATTTCTGTGTGCTTATCTCTTTCAATGTATTATGAATTGAAAGTAGAATTGTGTAAGTCTGGTTTGACACTAAACAGACCAATCGTAACCATCTGATGAGATTTAAATTTGTTGGGTGTTTTGAGTTACTACCTCAGAAAATAGATCTGGTGTTTAAAAGCTAACATGCATCAGCAGTGCAGAGATGCAACCAGCATGTGGTGCTGTTAATACTTACTTTGGCTAAGAATGAGACTTCCTGGCAGTCTTTTGATAGCTGCATTTAAAAAGATACCGTTGTGAAAAGAGCTGATGTGAACTTAGAGTGATATGATTCTCTCCTCACTTTTGGGAACAGGTCCCATTGGAAGAAGGTTTGAATAAAGCAATTCATTACTTCCGTAAAGAACTTGAGTATCAGGCGAACAATCAGTATATTCCCAAGCCAAAACCTGCAAGGATGAAGAAAGGAAGAACAAGACATAACTGAAGACTGTTAGTTGGACAGGAAATTCCCTGCTTGACATTTGACGGATGTAATTTTTTCTTCTTCTTTTTTTTTTTTTTTGGAGAGAGACTTTGAAACAGGTATCATGAAGAACAAACTGGAATTTCATTCTGAAGCTTGCTTTAAAGAAGTGGATGTGCCTAAAAATAACAAACAAATATTCCCCTTCCCCTGCAAACCTTGCCTTGCACTTTTTAAATCTGTCTTTTTATGTAAAATAGAGTAGAAGCATCTTTTAGTATCTTCAAGTTTTATATCTTGCTGTGAGATCATTTTGTTGTGACTGTCCTTGACAGTTTTATTTACTGGTTTCTTTGTGAAGCTGAAGATAAACACAAATGGGATGGAAAAATGCCAATTTATTTATAAAATGGGTACTATAAAATATGAGATGTTCTACTATGCATAAGAAAAAAAGCTAGTGGTATTGTCAGGTGAGAGACACTGACATCTAAGTCTAGAGGAGTTTAAAAGAATTCTGTATGAGAGCTTTATGTATTCTTTAAAGGAGAGATTTTTTCAAAGGTTTAGTTTTAGTTGTACACTTGAATTTGAGATATTTTCATTGATTACCATGGATAAGGATATTTTGAATCACTACTGTGTTGTGCGTACTCTGGGAATAAAGTTAATGTATTATTGGTTACAGTGGTTGAATATACTATTTTAATAAAATATTGAAACTTCTGTTTACTAGTTTCAGGGTTTCACTGTGGGCACTTCTCTGGCATTAGACATCTGTACATTTACAGTATATTAATTAGAAAGTAACAGTCTGTAAATAATTGGCTCAAAGTTAGTAACATTGGTCTTTCATTGGTCGTCTCTTAACAGATATATAGGAAGGGCTACAGGATGTCTGCTGAAATAAATCAGACAAAAACATCATGATTTATTCCAGTTCAGGTAGTTGATAGTGCTACAGGAGTAAAAGATTTTCCTTAAACTGTAGAGTCTAACTTCAGCCTCCCTAACTGAGGAAATGTTTCTATTTTAAGCAGTTATTGAATTGCCAGTAAATGCTTTCAACTTTGATAACTATGCCTGTCATCTTAACAAATAAAAACCAACCAAGCAAACAAAAAAAAAAAACCAAAAAAACCCCAACAATACCCCTTATTTTTAGTAGCTCCCCTTTATTTTTAATACCTCAGACTGGATACCCGGGAGGGGAGATTGGCAGAGTTTTTAGAAGGTATTTTGGCTTAGTGCCACTCAAAATTGAAAATCCTAAATCTCGTCAAGCAAAGTGACTTGACTTTATCTCATTAAAGCTTGATGTTTCATTAGCTTTCGAGTATCTTTAGGTTGGTGGTCAAAGTGGGAGTTATCTGTAGCAGTGACTTGATGGCCGGACCCAGGGAGAACTCTGGGAGCAGTGTGGTATTTAGGCACCCTTGTCTTGAGCGTGCCATCCGCCAGAGCCTCCTGGTGCCTGCAAGGCTTGGAGTCACAGAATCACAGAATGGTCAGGGTTGGAAGGGACCTCTGGAGATCATCTAGTCCAACCCCCCTGCCACAGCAGGGACACCTACAGCACGTTGCACAGGACGCTATCCAGGCGGGTTTTGAATGTCTCCAGAGTGGGAGACTCCACCACCTCTCTGGGCAGCCTGTGCCAGTGCTCTGCCACCCTCAGAGTAAAGAAGTTCCTCCTCATGTTAAGATGGAACTTCCTGTGCTCCAGTTTGTGCCCGTTACCTCTAGTCCTATCACTGGGCGCAACTGAAAAAAGACTATTCTCATCCACCTGGCACCCTCCCCTTAAGTACTTATAAGTATTGATAATATCCCCCCTCAGTCGTCTTTTTTCTAGACTAAAAAGACCCGAGTCCCTGAGCCTGGAGTACCGTCCAGTCTGTCTGGTAAAGTTCCCTACGACTCCAGCAGTGATGGGGCTGCCGTGTTTGTTCGTGTCCCCTGTCTGGGCCGGGCCTGCAGTCATCCTTTTAAGAAAAAACAGTTTATTCCCTGGTCACGTGCGCAGGTTTTCTTCCAGCGGAAATCTGCCATGCAACTAAGACGCGGGGAGCCAGGGAGCATTTTCCTCTCTGGACTCAGAGGTAGAATTTGGGTATTACATGTTGCCTCCATTCTTTTCACAGCTGAGCAGCTTGAGGTCTGCTTTTTGTTGGAAGCCGTTTTCTAGGTACTCGATCTGGACATTTATTCCATATTAAGTTGCCTGAAAAGTACACCGTGGTGTGCATGCTCCACGTGTGCCTGTAACCTATCATTACTGATGGACTCACAAAGCACGGCCTCTCCCTATACTCAAAACCACAGCTGGATGTAGGTGAAAGTAGTGCCCACTTCTGTAATAGTTTTGTGGCGAGAGCTGCTAATCAGCTCCCAGCACGGTGTTTTTAACCCTTAAAGCTCTAGATCATATTTGGGGGAAGGTGCTCTTTCTCCTGATATTTGCTCCTCATTCAAATGGTGGAATTGGATGCCAGAGCGTGTATGAAGAGGTGGCACGTGAGGGCGCTACCCTAGTCCAGCATTTAGAGCGGCGTTGAGAATCAATGGGAGCTGTGGGTACCAGCTGTTAATTTCCAGGACTGTTTTTTCATTTACTCCAATTACTTCAGTGCAAAATACGTAAACTGTACTTCTAGAGACTAGCACAAAATGTGCATTTTCCAAAAAAAAAAAAAAAAAAAAAAAATCCCTTGGGATGTCTGAACATTTGGATACTACAGATGTGAATTTAAAAGCTTTTTAGGTTACTTCACAGCCTGACCTCCTTCATAAAAGGAGCAAATCTGAGAGAGGGCAAACGGCTGGTACCCGTACAACCCATCCGTGAGTACGTGGCATGCCTCCCGCTGGGCCTGAGTGACAGACTCTATTGATTTGCTGCTTTCCTTGTCCTGTTTCTCGCTCTTGTTTCAGAGGTTCCTGGTTCAGTCCCCATATTCTTTGTAAAATAGTGTCTTCCAGAAACAGCAGCTGAGGCAGCTATTGTGCTCTTTGTGCTGGAAGCCAGCGACTGGCCGCCTAGCTGATTCGAAAGGCGTGAATCACGGGTGTTAGAACAGCCTGCTGGTGCTCAAGACTGAAAGCCTGGGGTAATTTCAAGTTTGGTCTGGTCTGAGCTGAGTCTTCGAGAAGGCAGGTGAGGGTTTGCATGGTGGTGCTCTCTGCTCCCGTCTGGGGCTACACATCTCGGAAGGTGAAAGAAGGCATCAAGTTTGCAGGGAACCACGGGTGAGGAACAGCTACTGCCTCTCCAGAAGAGCCACTTTTGACGGAGGGTGGTGGAATACGGCACGGAAAGCTTGGAAATGTAGGACTCGGGAATAAACGAAGCCAAACCGTGTTCTCATTTCCATGCCTGAACAAAACATACTGTTTGGGTTTGGTTTTTTTTTCCCAGAAGATTTGAGAACTGGGTTTTCTGCTGTCACCCGGTCAGGCAGACAAGGTAAAACTGACATGGCCAGGCTTGAGGTGCCTGTTTAGTCAGTGATCTGCACGAACGGGCAGCTCGGCCGGCGTTAGACACAAGTCCTCCCCTCTCAGTCGGGAATGTGCGATGCAGCAGAGGCCTGTGGTGAACTGGCCAGCTTGGTGCTGGCACGTCAGGTCAGCTTTCTAGAAGGAGAGGTGTGCAAAGCATCCACTGCTGGGGGTTCCTGGAGCCTCACAAGGAGGACCACTGTTGCTGCTGGAAGATATCACAGTGTGAGGTCGAGAGTTGGATTTATTATTTAAAAAAAAAAAAAAAAAAAAGGACTTTTGCTTTATTTCTATATGTATGCTGTTCAGAAGCTTGGTAAACCACATTGCTGAGGTACAGACAAGCTACAGTGAGGCTTGCAGGCCTAATTTATTTTAAGTAGTTCCATGAATGTATAGTCTAGAGAAGCCTCATGTCTATCTTTAGGTTAGAATTTTTGCTATGTGGGGAAATCATGATCTGACAGTCCTCCTGTGTCTAGAGTGTTTGCCGGGTTTCTTAACCTATACAGACTCTGGGAGATTTAGTAGCCAGTGAGCTCACCACCCTCTGGGCATTTATGAATGTGTCTGTCACCTGTTTTTTCAAGAAACTTATAGAAATGTAATATATTTGAAAAAATTTTCCTTTCTGTCAGGTAGGGTTGGAACTGAATTTCAAAGTTGAGAGAAATAGGCAAGGAAGGAGGAGGAAGACACAAACAGCTGTATAAATTCGTTAGCCTTGGAGAACAGGCTACAGAGGGCAAAACAGGACTTTGATTAGCGTGATGGATTGAGCCTAGTCCCCAGGCTTTTAATTAGTATTGAGTTTAATGCCACTTGAGGCCAAGAAGTCCTTGAAGGTTGCTAGAGGCCGATCAGAGAAGACCCGTTCACAGGGAGAAGATGCTTTGTTAATAGCAAGGGAAGTATGTACTCAACATCGCTAGCGCTGACATCCATACATCCTCCCCCTGAAATCGGTGGCAATGCAGCCACCACAAATCCGTAGTTACTCTGTTGTGAATGTTTCCCTGCGCTTGGATCACAAGTGGTAGGAGAAGGGGATGCCTTATTTGCGGCTCTGACTCCCGAGAGCTACCAGGAACAGCAGCAGTAGCTCTGGAGAAAAGCAGGGCTGCTTTTGTATGGCAGGAGATTCCTGTACGCGGTTCCATACAGAGAGGTTTTTCTGAAATAACAACTCACATTTCTCGCTCTCTGATTCTCTATTCCTTTTCCCAGTCCCTTTCCTTCACTCGGTTGCTTATTCCATAACAGCAAACCTGGCAACAGCTTTTTGTCCACCTTGTTTTGCTGCCTTTTACAGCCCAGAACAAGCAACAGCTGGTTCATTCTTGCATTTTTTTGAAGTTTTGCCTACTTTCTGGCATGCTCTTCAGCAAGGAGGGGGATCCTCTGAATGGCTTGGTCCATGCCATGGATGAAGCAGCTGAAAGGTCAAAACATGAAGCCACAGGGAACTGTGAGGTGGCCTTAAGTACCGCAATCTGGGCTCCGTCCACCCCACTGCAGAGAAAGCTGCTTTGAGCAAGGAAGCCGACGTCTTCCATCTGGGAAACAGTCCTGTGGTGGAAGTGCCCAATGCCCCATCCCCAAAGCGTTTGTGTTACAAGTGGGAACTTAAAGCCAATGAAGGTCCCAGAAATAAAGAAGAAAATGAATATATACTTGACTGCTGACGAAGACACTTGATCTGGAGAGAGAGAGAGAGAGAGAGATCTCTGTCCAGACCTTGGGGGAGTACATGAGAGTGGGTGTGGAGGCACAGCAGCAGCACTTCGGTGCTGTGACAGGGGAGGGTCACCTTAGGGGGATTACCAGCAAAGGGGGCAGGACTGCCCCGTCAGTCTGACTGACGGACGTGCCTGACTGACACCCGCAAACTCGGGGCGGGGGGGGCACTGAGGCAGCATCGGGTCTTGAAGCATGAAGTGCTGGCCCGTGGCCAAGCTGGTCCTGTTCTGCAGGGAGGCACAATGGACAATGGCTGCTCCTCTGTCTCGGTGGAGAGGTGACACGATGTCAATGCCGGGTTGGCTGGGGATCACGATGATGATGCGAAGCGCTCTGTGCTGTCTGCGCAGCAGAATGGAAAGGCTGCGTGGGGTGGGTGCACGGTTTTGTCCCTGTTTTGGGACAGAAATAGTCAAAGGAAGTGAAGTTTGGTAATGTAGTTAACTTTGAAGCACTCTGTGCGTATTTGACCAACTATTTTTTCTAATAGTTTTCTTCCTTTTGCCCAAGCCCCTGATGGCTCATACCTTCTTGCTTTGTAGCTTCCTGCGTGTGCTTTTGCATCATTGCAACTGCTGCACTTCAAGTCAGGTGGACCCGTCTGCAAGGAGGAGAGTGCCGTCCCCTCACAGCTATTGCCTTGTGGTGGGTTGACCCCAGCCGGCAGCTAAGTACCCTCACAGCCATTCACTGCCCCTGCCCCAACAGGACAGGGGAGAGATGTCCTGGTTTGAGGTAAAACAGGACCAATTTTGTTCAGTAACTTTGCTTCTCAGCTGGGCCTCTTCTCACTGCTGAAATTAAGAGCATATTGTGCAGACACTGTTCGCTCTTTCTGAGTGATAAGACCTATGTTTATAGTTGATGCCCAGGCATGGTGTGCAGAGAGGCTCCTGCTTATACTGATCGCTGTAACACCCGAGGCCAACCAACTTTGTTATTTGCCCCGTTGGAGGGTTGGAAGTGGAAAAGCGCAGTGGGGTCCCTCATGTCCCCAGTGGCTGATTTGGCCTAAACCACGACAAGAGAATGAGAAGAGCGAAAGAGAGTAAACTTGAGGGCTTAGATAAGAATAGTTTAATAAGAAGGAAAAAAAACCCCAAGTGATGCAAAGGCCGCTCACCATCTCCCCTCAGCAAGACTGATGATGCCCAGCCAGTCGCTGGGCAATAGCTACCCTGGAAGACAAAACCCCCACCCCCTTGTTCCTCTTCCCAGCTTTTATTGCTGAGCAAGACATTATATGGTATGGAATATTGGTCAGTTGGGGTCAGCTGTTCCACCTGTGTCCCCTCCCGACTTCTTGCCCGCCCCACACCTACCCGCTGAGGGGGGTAGCATGGGCAACAGAGAAGACCTTGAGGATGTGCAAGCGCTGTTCAGCAACAGTGAAAACGTCGGGATGTGATCAACACTATTTCAGTCACAAGTCTAAAACACAGCACCATACCTCCTGTTACGAAGAACGTTAACTCTATCCCAGCCAGACCCCAGTACATGGTGGGAAACTTCAGCACGCAGCACAATTTAATGCAAAAGATTTATTTTTAATTTTTTTTCTCTCAGAGGACCCCCCAAGAGAGAGATCGTAGACTTTGTTGTGAGCCTGCGAGGCACAGAAAGCTGCTGGACTGAGTCAGCCTGCAGGAATGGACGCAGCTTACGAAGGCCTAGGGAGGCATGGTATTTGTTTACAGCACTTTTTTTATTCTTCCTTATTCAGCAGGTCTGAATCCCCAGTTGTTGTAAATTCTGGGAAATGATGGAAATTATCAGCGTGGTTCAACTGTTGCCAAATTCTGTGCACGTTTTTGATAGGCCACAAAAGGGAAGTATTCTTCTAGGAATAGGTGTTTTCCAACTGTGCAAAGAGCGTGTGCTTGACTCAGAATATGATTATTCCGTATGGGGAATAAAGGGTCTTCTGACGAGGAAACACACCAGTTTAAACCAATTAAACTGGCAAGGATTCTGCTGAGAGCAAGCGCTGCAAAGCCCGGGGGAACGCTGAGCTTTTGGAACATATTAGGGTAGCGCGTATCTGTGCGTGCGGAGAAGTGACTAGCGTGTTCGTTCAATTTGGCTCCCTCGGCAAAAAGCTGTCTCCCTGGAAGCGTTCCTGCAGGGAGCGGGAGAGTGCTCGGCTGCCTCCCCTGGACACCGGTCCATCACGCAACGGGGGCTTTAAGTGAGATTAGGAAATACACGCAGGGTTAAGAAAGAAGTAAGTGAAGTGTAAAGAACGGTGTTACCGTGATCCGTGCTTTGGAAACTTCTTGTAAGCTTGAGACGACAGCCAGCCAAAGCATCCACACCGTCTGCTCTGACTGCTGCAGTTTGCAGGACAGGTTTCATCTCTCTTTATCCTGATTCTTCAGCTCCTGAAGGCATGGGGTCAGCCAGCCTTCCTCACCTGCCCCTTCCCAATCCTCTCCGCTTGCCAAGCTCCAGCAGTGCTTTCCCTCAGCCGGCTCCTCCTGAAGGCCCTGACAGCTGCGGTCTCCCTCTTAAGCATCCGCCTGCGTCAGGACTTTCTCTGCAGGAACAAGTGTAGCTGATGTTGCTGTGGGAGGAACGTTGGTTGTGTTTCTGGGGTCTTAACACACACAACCCCACCAGCCAACCCCCCATTAATCCCCTGCGCTTCATTAACAAATGTCCGGTCTCTGGTATATTTTGACGCTCAGCCTAATGTGTATAGGTACCAGTCTGAATTGCGGATGGAGGCAACTTCATGGTAGAAAATTATGTCTGGGGCCTGTACTGGATGCTATCTGATACGAACTTCCTTTTAAATGGCTTGTTTTGTGATTTTATTCCCTGTTTCCAGCTAGACTGAAAGCTTGCAGCTGAGTGGAAAGGACACAAAAGGGAGTGTTCATCAAAGATAACCTTCGGGTTATCGCGCTTGGGAGGGGTTGGGGCCACTCGAGTTAGATGCTCCGCGTCTCAGCAATTACTTCTGAAGTCAGGTTCCCGCTTTGAGCCCTTCCCCTGGAGAATCCTTCCCTCCCACAGGCTTCGCAGGCAGGCGAGCTCCTCTGCGCTGAATTTACCTTTTGTGAGCATCCGTGTCCTTGCCCCAACGGGAACGGTTGAAGTGCTGTGTCACGCAAGTTTGGAGGGCTGCGCACAGTAGGTGCGGAAATGGCAGAGGAGGCAACAAAGCAGCACTTCGCTCAAGAGGTTTTTTCTTTTCCCCCAAGAATAACTAGATTTATTTGTTGACACAAATCTGAATGAGCAGACCCACCTGAAATGGATTGGCTTATATTACGCGGTCTATGTGCCAAACTAGATGATATAATGTAATTTTGCAACTGATTGTAGGAAAGCAAATGAAAAAGTCCTTCTAAAAAAGGAATCTGTAATAACACAATCGGAATGGAACTTGCTGTTGCAAACTCTACTAAATAATGACAACCTGTTTATTTTATCAAAAAAAGCTTTATTTCTATAACACTTTATATATGATGTACTACTAAGAAACAGTAATTAAAAAAGAGTCATGTTGCTTTCTTTGGAGTCTGGCAGTTCCTTTACTCTTGCTGTTTTACAGGGATAGGAGGAAAGCAGGGTCGTTCTGCCTGAGGGAGGACTCAGCCTCGCCCAGTGCAGCCCTATAGGCATCAGCTATCGTAGGACAAATGACATTAGTAATCATCATAATTGACACCTGCTCCGTGCCTGAAGGTGTGTGGATTTCGTGGGCCAATTGGCGAATCTTCATCGTAGTGGTGTTGGTAGTATCCACCATAGTATTCATTACGAGCACGCCCTAAGTTTGTCCAGTAGGACATGTCATCTTCAAATTTCTGCAAAAAAAAAAAAAAAGAAAGAAAAGAAAATACTTGCTTTCCAAGCCTGAAACTTTACCACAAAGAGAGTGAAACAGAAGTGGTGCGAGTGGTTCCTTTTGTCTCTTTCCTTTGCGTATTTGTCAAAATGAAATCTTTAGATCTAAGGAGGTTTGCGACTTGCACCTACCTTCTCTGTGGGATTATCGGGGTCCCGAGTGCGGGAATTGTCCTTCCCAGCCCCCCCTGGGACCCACCCCCCACCCCCTTTCTGCCCACTGTACGGTGCTTAAACTGAGAGCGCCTTCAGCTGCAACGTGCACCGCACACCTTTAATATTGACATCACCTTTTCGGTGGCGGACTATAAAAGCATTTCAATGTTTTATACTTAAAAATCTAAAGGTTTGGTTCTCCGTTGCCCCGTGCCTTTAGTCACGATGTCCCTGACTGCAGAGTGGGTACAACGGGCTTTCGCTTTATGCTGGTGATCATTCACTCCCCATTTCGCATGGGTAAAAACGACCGTTCAGTGCAGCCTTCTAGCTATGGAAATGCAATAAGCAGTTCAATTCTGCTCACAGCAGCAGGGGAAAAAACAGTGTGCGAGGATATCAAACACTTGCCAAGCCAAAGCTTTTCCATCTGAATGACTCTTTGGAAATATTTTTGGCTGGGATTTGAAAAAAAAAAAAAAAAAAAGTTTTGCAAAATACACAATGGGTAAGTATGGCCTGAGTCCTTTGCTGGAACAAACAGTTATTTCATTGTTAAAACTGTGTCTTAATGCTCAAGAAAACCTACTTAGTGGATTCATTGTGTCCCACAACAGGCCTCATTTTAGATTTTGAAACGCACACAGGAACTCAGAGGAGAATTCATCTTATCTGCATGGTTTGTCCTTATTACTTACTTCTTGGTATTTGCCCCCAGTCTTCAGTTTTTGATGCATAAAACCATTTTTCCTATTTTTCCTGTTCCTAGTGGGATAGGGGGATATAGCCAGGCTGTTAAAAAAGTCGCTTTTATCTGCATAATGTCCAGGAGGATACAAAAAAAAAATAAATCTATCCTTCATTATTTCAGTCCAAGCAAAGGATTATTTTTCTAATTGTTCCAGCTTTGAAAATGAGTGCATTCATCTTCTAAGCAATCCACACAGCGTGAAGGTCTAAAATGTACTCCAGCTTGCCTGTGCCAGCGCGGTCTCATTAAACGTATTCATGCAGCTGACAGAAGCTAAGAATCCAACATCTGTAACTATTTTTACCTCTTATTAACACAGAAATTATTCTACGTGTGGGACTGCAACTAAATGCACACTTTTCGCCCTCTTTCAGCATCTATAGCTATAGAGCTTTGCGCGGAGCCGGGAACTCCTGATTCCACTGCAGTGTTTTTACAAATTAGCCACTTTTAAAAAAAATGTATCCTTCTCATTTGAAGGGAGGTTGGCTGCCCATTATCAAATGGTTCTCCCTTCACATCTGGAGTGGAGGCACAGCTGCCGGTGCTCGCGATGGTTGGGAGCTGCCCGCGCCACGGAGGCACGGGCATGCATTAGGTACGTAATGTTGGTGCAATTTCATTGAGGAATGCCAGTCACAGCCCGCTTGGTGCGGATTTCTCAGCGTGTTAAGAAGGGAATTGATGAGGCTGAGGCTGCCAAATTAATTTCCTGAAATACGAGTGATTGCTTTGGGTCTGGCCACCCATTTCTCAGAGCAAATGTTGCCTGGGTGCAGTTTGTCAAGCTTAAGTTCGGTAGCAGGCAAGAACTCCACACGAGATTTTAATGTCATTTTTCTCTATTAACAAAATGACGCAGAAACCTCTAACAAATACGGAGCTTATATTTCTATGATGTTTGCTACTTTAAAAAAAAGAAGTCACAGTGCCTGTGCACGGTCTCCCATGCGTCTCCCCGGGTGCCCCGCCGTGGCTGTGCATCCACGCTCGCAGCCGCTCTCTCAGAAGCCCTACCGACCCTCGAGAGCCCGACACCCACCGCCTCGTCGAATCCCAGGTACAGGAACTGCTGGTACCACTGCTGCACGTCGGGCTGGCTTCGGTCCCACAGCTGGCGCCTCTGGCGTCTCAGGCTGCTCAGGAACTCCTTGGCCGCCGTTTCTTTCACTGACACCTCGGGCTTCGTGGCAACAGGAGCTGAAATGAATTCACACTCGTACGCGCACCCCGCCAGAAGGCACGCCAGGAAATTTTTAGTCAGCCCGAAGCGCGCTGCTTGCGGCAAGTCAGAGAATGCTTCTCGCATCGTGCCATCAGCTCTGTGCTCGGCGGCGCGATGCGTGTCACAGCAGTAACAGTCATAAACCCAGGGATCGTCGATTTAATAGGGTTTCTCAGCTACCCTCATTCTCTTGGCTTTGAAAAAAGCTGTTCTGAGCTCAAAGACATAAGCTAAGTCAGGAATTTAAATAAATAAACCCAAACTGAAAGAGGAGAGAACTGGAGACGGGCCTCTGCGTGCTGACGGTACAGTAATGGAAAGAAGAGGAGAGGTGAAGTTAAAAAGCCTGAAGAAGCTGGAGAAACATTGCTAACTTATTAGGGTGAAGGGAGGCACATATCAAAAGATAGATTTTTTTCTTTTTTTTTTATCTGTTGTGTAAAAATGTAGCTTTTAAACAATGCGTGCTACTAAATGCCCTGTATGCCTGAAAAGAAAAGCCCATCGGGCTTTCATAGCGCGCTGCTTGGTGGATGCACGGGAATGCCCTCAGCCTGCCAGACCCAGCCGGGCCCTCTGCCTTGCCCCGGGCCCGTGAGGCAGGCAGTTCGCCGCGGCCGCTAGAGGAATTGACGCACCCCCGAGAGGTGTGGATGCGAGGACTGGCTAGCCCCCTGCCACGCACGGAAGTGACAAAAGGTGGCATGATGTTTGGGCTCCACAAGAAGCACGTGTAGGAGTAGGAGGAAGGTCCTGGCTTCAGAGGGTTCAGGGCGATGAGGCAGAGACCAGGGACATGGATGTGGATGGGGATTTTTGGAGGATGCGAGGGAAGAGGCTGGGGCAGAAGGGGAAGTTGGGTGGAGATGTGAAAAACCACTAAAGCGGGAGCTGGGCAGGCTCGCAGGGGGAGGCAGAGGACTGCAGCGGGAAGGAGATTCGGGAGGTAAAAACGATAGCCGAGTTGTCGCAGGCAGGGTGGGAAACAGCGGGCTGCCCTGCGGCGGTGAGCTGGAGAGTGATAACTCGCCGTGCGCTCGAGCTGGGTGTCATCCCTGGGAAGTGGCACAGCTGAACAAGTGTCACGAGCGTGAGCCTCGCCCAAGGGACACTGCCAGCGTGGGAACCAGCGCTGCGTACTTTGCCCGCTCGCTTTAGCGCACAACTGGGAAAGGGGAGTGAGGCTGCAATTAAGGGGCCGCCTGTTCCCTGCATCGTCGGTTCAAGGCGTTGCAGTTCTTCCTGGGCTAGCCCGTGTTGTCCGCAACGCTCAAGAAGCCTCCCCTGGGGTGGTCCCTCTCACCAGGGGACCTGCACAAAGCAGCCGACCACTGCCGGGCCCTTGTGAGTGGTCAGTCCTATCCATCTGTGTGCCAGCACTGCAGGACAGCATGGTGGGGAACCCGCAGGTGAGGCAAACAGCCCGTGGATGGGGCACACGTTTTAGGGCAGGCAAGAGGAGGTGGGTGATGGCAGGAAAAAACCCAGCGAGAAGTCAGTCGGGCTTGCAGAAAGAGGGAATCCTCTCTGGGGAGGTGGGGGTTGTGAAGGTGTAAAATTCTTTGCCTCAGCCACAGAGCGTGCTGAGAGGAGGCAACCAAAATTTCTAGGGTGTTTCAGCTTGCCCCCTGTCTGCTGCAGCGCTGCTTGTCCCCAGCCAGCTCCATGTCCATCCCCTTCCCTCAACCAGCGAGCCGTTCGGTGCATCTGCCCGCTGGGCCCTCAGCCATCATCTCTCCCATAGGGAGAGCAGCCTTCCAAGAAGGAAGCACATGTGGGGCCAAGAGGACAAAGGGAACAAGTCAAGGCATGGCGAGCAAGCCCGGTTTGCACATTTTCTCCTCTGCACCTGAGCCAGCGGTATTTCCGTGCGTTATAATTCCTTGGAAAAGCTTGTGACTTGCCAGAAGAAATCAGATTAAACGCCACGTTTGCCATGCATACACTGGAAAAAGTAGGGGCTATACACTGCTCGGAGCAAAACGCAGGCGTACTGCCCGAGGCCGGGATCCCTGATTTTCCAAGGGGGCGATCCCTGATTTTCCAAGGGGGGTGTGATAAGCAGAGCCTCCAGCCTCACCAGTACCAAGTCCCAAATGGACACGCAGGCACAGGCTCCGTATGCGCGGGGGGTTTTGGTATGGTACGGAGCGAGAGCGGCTGTGTGCTACCAGCTTTGAACCGGGTGCTCCTCTGGCTGCCCTCTTCGGGCTGGAGATACAGTGACAACACGTTGGCAGCTTTCACCGGCGGCTACTGACTCAAAGGAAAAATAAGGGAAAGCACTTTGCTGCCTTTCTACTCACCTTCTCGCTTCTGAAGCATCAGTTTAAGCTTATTTCCCCTTGAGATATCTAGACAAGTAAAAATAAAATGCATACTTTTACTAAGAAGGAAACAACAACAACAACAACAAAAGAAGATCGTATCTTGAAAAATACTGGAAGTATTTTTGTCATAGCTCCAGACCACCGGGCAAAACTCCGCAGCGAGTTTCTACCAGTGCCTCCCTTTGCTCCCGTTTCCACGCTTGAGTGCAACATACGCTGCAGGGAAGCTTTTGTCACACCAGCATCCTTTCCCCAGCTCTCCTTGGCAAGGGAACCCCAAAATTGGCTGCCTTTGCCAATTAAATGATAATATTTTGCAGCAGAAGACAGCAGCCGGTGCCAGTACTGTGACACAGCGTCCAGGGCAGCCCCATAACCCTGGAAAACCCTGAGCGAGGGGCACATTTGCAACTGGACTCCTTCAAAACTTTTCCTCGTACCCTGTCCCGAAGCGCGTCGAGGCTCTCGTCCTGCTGGAGCCCTTTCCCGGGGGGGACCCAAGGCTTCAGCCCACGGCCGGGGAGCGCAACAGGAGACCTGCAAGCGCTCGGCTGCCCCGAAATGCTTTATTTGCTCAAAACCCAGCCCTTTAAAAAAAATAAGATGCTCAACTTGCGCAAGTGACCAAAAACGCGCGGCCGCCCCAAGGGAAGGCTTTCGCCCGCGGCCACGCGTGGTGCCAGGGGAAGGCTTTTTCCCACTCAAGGGGACGCGCCGGGTTAGGCTTTCCCCACCCCCGTACCCGGTGCCGGTGCCGGGCGCGGGCGCTCACTCACCGGGGGCCGCGCAGAGCAGCGGGAGGAGGAGGAGGAGGAGGAGGAGGAGGAAGGCGGCCCCGGGCAGGTCCCCGCGGGGGCACGGCGGCGGCATGGCGGCGGGCGGCGCGGAGACCCACCTGGGCGGGAGGAGACGGAGAGGATGGAGGTGATGGAGCCGGAGCCGGAGCGGAGGGAAGAGGCGGGGGAGAACGCCGCGCCCCGCTCCACGCCGCGCCCCGGCCCGGCCCGATGCCGCGGGGAGGGGCGGGGAGGCGCGGTGCCCCGCGGGTCTGGGGGGCGGCCGGCAGCTCCCCCCCGCCTCCGCCGCCCCGGCCTCGGCACCCGTGGGCTTCCGTGGGCTTCCGTGGGCATCCGTGGGCTTCCGTGGGCATCCGTGGGCTTGTGCCCTTTGCGCTCGGGCGTGGGGGGAAGCCGCGTTTCGGTAGGACTGAGGCGTCCACCCGTGTGTTTGGCACGGCACAGTTTGGCAGTTCCCAGCAGCGCTTTTGGGGTGGGTTGGGGGGTTTTGTTTGGTTGGTTTTTTTGTTTTCTTTTTTTTTTTTTTTTTTTTTTTTTTTTTGTGGTTACATAGAGCAACAGGCAAAGACTTTTCAGCAACTCAGGCAGGTTTTCCTTACAGGGCAATTAAAAAAAAAAATAGCTGTAGCATGTCATTTAACATTTCGGTACGTATAACGCCAGTTTGTCAGTTGCCTGTCACAGCAGACGGACATCGAGAGTTTGTCTTGGTGGGAAAATGAATCAGAATCAACCAAAGGTGACTTCATTGAGGGTTTTTTTTCTCTCTCCCTTCCTCCCACCCCCCAAGCCCACAGAAAACCTCAATGCATTTTAACTGATCGACTTTAAAAAATAATTTGGATTTCTTTGCCTACATTCAGACAGGTTTAGCTTATAGTAAGAACTCGGGGACCAAAAGCCAAACTCACAAACTGAAAAGCCCTTGCTCAGCAGGATCATAACTGTAACGGTGCCTAAACTTGCGCTGCCTTTTCCTAATTCGGGTTTAAGCCACCCTCAGTGAATTCAGCTTCTCTCAGCCCCTTCCCCTGCAAATGCCAGAAGCACCCCAGACGAAGCCCAGTGACATCCTTGCCCAATCTCGGATGCAAACCTCTCTCCTCCCTCGCAGCAGCGACCCACGACACTCAGGAGACGGCTATGGGCCTCTCGCCTCCTGCTGAAGCTGTGCCAGGGTACAGCGAGGAGCGCGGGAGGGATTTAGGGGGAGGCGAGGGTGAGCCGGCATCGCTCTGTAACCTACTTGTGAGAAACCTGGCAAGCGCCGGGACCTCGGCTCCCTGATCCAGGGATTGTTTCCAGATCGGTTGCAGCTGAAACATGAATATATGTATACACATGTGCACACACTGTATACACTGTATATATTGTAATTGTGTATAAAGATGTATGTTGAATGCATAGCTGTATATATACATACACGCATGCGTATGGCGAGGGAGCCGTGCAGTGGTGTGGCAACCCCCTGTGACGACGTGTGGAGCCCGTCAATGCTATTCCAGGCACAGCTAATTGTGGGGGTGGGACAGGACCCTATGGCTGGCTTTACCACTTGCTGTAAAACGCAGAAGCAGCACCGGCACGGGCTGGTCCCTCAGCGGTTCCCCAGCCCCAGCCTGAACTGTCACTTCAGGTCATCCCCTCCCCGATTGCCCCATGCACCTCTCCCCTGGTGAAAAAAGTACTTGGCGCTGTGCCCAAGGGCTTTCCTCCACCTCCCGCCGTCCCCCAGCACCCTCAGGCGAACGCTCAGGCCTCTCTGCTCATCCCAGTTGAAGCGGCAGCGGCAACAGCACGAAAAAGCGTTGCAGTCGCTCCCGCCGAAGCGCCCCTTGGTCTCTGCAGGAGTCTCGGATTCGGAGGGGGCAGAGCCGGAGGGAGCAGCACCTTCCAGACCCCTGTAGTGGAAGCACTCCCGTAGGAGGCCAGTATCCCAGGTCACCTCCCATGAAACTGGGAACCAAAATTAGTCTGTCCTTTCTGTCACCGCTTTTGAGTGGTTTTTTTCCACGTAGCTCTGTGTTTCGAGTGTCAGCCGTCTTAAACGCCGTGTGTTGGAGCAAATGCCTGTTCTTCGGAATCAATGTGCCCTTTCATGAGTGTACCACCTACAGCCTCTTGACTAAAAGCACCGGAGGTTTTTGGATAGCTAGTTGCAGAATACAGCTAGCAGGGACAGAAGTGAGGAGTACATCTGTAAGGCTACATGAGACAGCCGTGATGGAGCTTAATTTAGAAAACCAGGGCAATAACTCGTGAATATTTACAGTCCACTGCTATACTGGTAATGGCAAAGGGTGTTTTGTTCAGCTGGTGGGTTTGTAACAAGCCTTGCGTGGGAGCTGGGGCTCTGCAGAACTTCAGGTACTTGGTGCCTCTGGGCCAAGGGAATACAAAGCACAAAACCTCCTCCGGGTACCAAATATATCATGATGACTCAAGAAACTGCCGAGACAAAATGCTATCATCTGGTGAAACCCAGAGAATGGATTGACTCGAGTGCAAGGTTATTGTAGAAAATAACTGCTCCAGTGGTGGAAGAAGTGATTGACAGAAGAACATAATGCTCAGGGTTAAACTAAGTGGAGCATCTTCCCAGAAGAGGTCACTTTCTCAGTTCAAGGGACAGAAGTTTTTGACATAAAGTAAAAAAGTTGTGTAAAACGATAACACCACTTCTTTTCAAAGGCAGTGGGGAAAGGTGACTAATATTTTCCCAGCAGCAATCTTTATTTCTGTTCCAGGTTGTTTTAAGGACTAAGGCAGTGTTGCCTTGGTGTTGCAGTGACACATTTTTTTTTCTGCTGAGCTTGCGACTACTGCATCATTATTCGAGGTATTTACCTTCGAATGAGTATCCATGTTTATTGACATGCCTGCGCTACTTCCTGCTGTTTGCCATGCAAAAACACAGCCGCTGTGTGTGCAACTGATGCTACAGTGTTTTCCTGGGTTCTCTCCATCAGCGGTGATGTTGCCCTCTTTAAAACATCCCTTTCTTCAGCACGGAGGAGTTCAAGGCTTGTCTTAAGGCTTGCTTTGCCTCCGCTGGCACACCAGCGCTGGGAGATTTCTGCCGGCACGGCTGCGCGCATCCCCAAGGGCTCTAGGTAAGCAAGTCTGGGCTAATGACATCATTCAGTTAAACGTCCTTCATCACCACTGGTGAAAACGGTAGACCCTTGGTGTCAAAACTTTGTTGAAAGATGCTAATTAATGTCGTCAGCAGGACTGTTCCCCAGACAGCTCTGGGATGAGGAGCGGTGAGCAGGGCCCCTTTCAGCCGCCATGTAAAACTCCATCAAGCCCCTTCGCGTAATGGGTATCGCTAATTGGAAGGATGCCTGCGGCAGGATAGCAGGATGGAGCTGGCAGGTTTTGCTGCTTCCCCAGCACGGGGCTGGGCCATGGTCTTGCAGTGATCCAACAGAAAGCCACTCTGAGCCTGACCTTGAGACACAACGGGCAGGAGCCAGGCAAGGAGCTCGCTGGAACCAGAGAAATCCCCATCACTGAGCCCACTGTCAGCCAGCATTGTCTTCGGAGCCTGCAGGACTTTGTAAGCAGTATTTTTGGGGTAAGCAGGTAAGTTTCTAGCTGATATTTTAAAAAGTTCTGCAACTGCTTGGGAGACCCCGTCACCCCTGTGTGACCCCCGAGTTTATGTGTAGTGGTTTTAAGCCCAGTGGCTTCTAAAACTACCTAAAGTGGTGTGGGCATGTGTGGCTGATTAACTGATCTGAACTAAACCAGGGGAAAAACCTCGGCCCCAAAGCATTGCTGAATTTTTAAGTGTCTAAATTCCTTTATTATTATTGCACGTTTTGCCTAAAATTAAGTAGAGCAAGATTCCTGAATAGAGTAGCAGAGACGCCTCTGCTTTTGCATCTCATCACAGCAGCTGTTAAGAGAACTGTGTTGTATTATTAAAACGTAAGAGATGATAGCATCACTAATGACCATTCAAGAATATCCAGAAATTCAAAGCACAAAAAATCATGTTAAAAAGATTGATCTTGGTTTCTTTCCTTCTTCCTTTATTAAGCTTTATGTTTTCGAGCATTTCAGCACAATAATGTCTTTAAATATGGTGTAGATTACATGCTTATACAGTCACAGGACTACCAAAGCTGGATTTTCAAGGAAAAAAACCACCAAATAGAACAAGACTTACGATAAAATACTGAGACCTGCAATCAGCTTACTAACTTAGTAGGCATATAGGTAAGTTGGGAATTGGCCAGGGATTGCAGGAGATGACACTTCATTTTTTTGCAAAGAAGCACCGTGAAGATTTTAATGATCCACTGAAACGACCCATTTGCTCAAGAATATGGCAGCATTGAACAGTGTTCCCAACACCCAGAAAAGGATTATTTTCCACTAATGAGGTTTTTACAAAATCTCCCAGCCATATTGCCCTGGTCGCTAGCCTTAGGACAGAGGCACGTGGCACTCCAGATTGTTTTCTGCAGCCTGTTCCAAGAAAACCGCAGGATTTGTGTTTTCCTTCCAAGCAGAAGGAAGAACATTTAAGTCATCAGCCAGTTCTTTCTAAAATATTTTGAGTTTCACACTATTATTTCTTCCATTGCTCCAGAGTCCTCCCAATGAGCGACAGGCCCAGCCCCAAGTCCCAGGACAAACACCTTTGCTTTAGGGAAAGCTTATTTGTTGCTGGCTGTGAGTCTCGTTGGTCTCGACACGTGGTTTCTGGCACATTTCATCCATTGTGTCTCAACTGGTCGCACTATTACTTTGGTCCATGTTGTTAATAATTCTTAGTGTTTATATTTTACATACAAAATAGCTTAAAATACAGTCTGTCTTCCCCCCGGCTCCCCATGCTTGGCTACTGCTGATATTTCTTGCAGCTTCTGGCTGACGCTGTCAGATAAGAAATGGTCTCTGTTGGTCTGTCCGTCCTCCCTTCACCAACAGACAGTACTTTGCTGCCCTCACTACAGAATTAACCTTATTGCTCTTGTGATAAGCACAGTGAGAAGCAGATTAGTTCAGCAACGCTATCTGACCATGGCTGCTTCCTTTCTGCAGAGGGATACAAAAAATTCTCCCTCTAAGAAATCCTCCTCCTTTTTCTCTTCCACTGCGCCAGCATATTTTTTAGGATAAACCTGGAAGTATCTGGCAAGTCTGTGAGTCAGATGTAGCAGGAAGGGGGATGGAGAGGGACTGTAGTACATTACAACGTGTCTTTTTACCACAGCCTGATTTCACTCAAATCATTCTTTCTTTTACTGCTGTCTCTCAGGACTCTCTTCTTTTTACGCTTCAAAACTTTTTTTCCTGAACTCTTATTTCTGAGCTATTTTTGACTTGGTTTCATTCCCTTATTTTATTATTCACATCCAGAATGCACGCACACTCTTTAAGAAAAAACACCAAAAGCCAACAAAAAAACCCTACCCAACAAACAGGCTGCGGCTACTCAAAGATTAGTAAATGTAAAGTCTTAAAGATCTTAAATTTGGCAATTTGGTTTTAGCATCCCTCTTCCCACACATTACTGCTGTTGTAATGGTTTGTACACATTTCTGTTCTTTCCCCCAAACTCTGGGCTTACTCAGGGGGTGGCTGTTATTCATATAATAAAAAAAGCTATCTGACCTTGTGCTACATCATGTCATCAGTGACCATGCGCTATTCACGGTGATCGAGCCCTTCCCTGAAGAGTGTCCCATACCACCGCCAGCTGCCCTGTCCCTGCTGCCGCGGTTTCCCCATCTTCCCAGGCCCCCAACCAAATCCTCACCACGAGAGCATAATTTCCTCCCTTCTGCTTCACCAGAAAGCTGGTTTGGGGACACAGCACTAGCACGTCAGCAACTACAAGGCTGGGGAAAGCTGCGAGAAGAGGAGTTTCTTGCAAGCCCAGCCACCTTCAGACACTTGGGAACCTTCATCAGAGCTGAAGGAATATGCCTCCCGATGCTTCCTGCAGCCCTAAACCCTTTTGCAGAGCAGCGCACTGAGTGTCTTCCTTTGTAAAGAGCATCACCAGAGGAGCCAGTCTTTCCAACGCAGAGTTCAGTACCTTATGATGAACCCAGCATAAACTGGAGGATGGCTGGAAACCAGGTTGTGCTCCCTGAGGCAGCTGCCTTACCTTTAAGAACTAAAGTCAATGTGGTGGCTTGCTACCACCAAGATGGGGAAGTCTCTCTGCCCCCTGCTACATCATCTTCCCCTCTCTTACCAGCACTGGCTCTAGGACTTTTTGGAGCCAATTCAGTTTGCTAAAACAGCAGACCCAGTTTAATTTTGCTGGGCTAGTTATCTTTAGGACCAGTGAGCTGTGATGGCGCAGGTAGGTGGTTTGCAAGAGCTGGGGCCAAGTGAGAAGGTGGTGGGAGAGTATGACCAGAAGTGGGAATGGGGAGAAACTGGTGAAGCAGAACTTCTCCATTTTGCTGGAGGATGGTAGTATGTCTAACCCACCCCAAGGAACAGCTGGGGGTCAAGCTCATGCAGTGATCAGAAAGCACTGGCCCAGGAGCAGGTCACTGCGGAGAGAGGAGTCCACACTGATCCCACTCCACCGGAGGGCCCCGGTCAGATCGCTTCCTCCTTCTGCGTTTTGTTCGAGGCTTTAGCAATGCCTAAAACGTGTCTTTGTGGGCCAGTCAGTGTCTTCATGACCCCTTGGCAATGACTCGCATGCCTGTTAAATTTGGGCATGCTCCAGGGTGGATTTCTGCCTGCATAGGGACATTTACTAGCAGAACAAGTTTGCTTGCCGAGGAGCAAAGGGTTTGAGAGAGTGACAGGTTACCTCTACCCAAGGTTTCCTTCCCTGCACCTCCGTCTCTTCCTCCCCAGCAGCCCCGGGCATCTCCACTGCAACCCCACCAGCGTGGACTTAAGCCTCAGAGACCTGCAGGGACACAGCACACACCTGCTGCGCATGTGCTTTAAATCCCTTTTTTTTTTTTTTTCATTTGAAATAGGGCAAAGTGGGTGCATTTTCATGGGGAAGGGAGAGGGGAACATCCCGGAGAGCTGCTGCCACCCCTCGCTCTGTTTGAAGCCCCTGTTTAAAAGGGTGGGATCTGGAACATCGCCTGAAGCCTGCCGGGCGTTTTTAGCATAAACCAACCAACCTGCTTTCCCCCGCCTGCCTTCTCAGGCAGGTACGGATCACAGGAGCTGAAATTTTCAGCAGCAACACCAGCCTGCCTGAGGCAGCCCCCCGGCATGCAAAAATGTCTGCCCGAACAGTTGGAACACAGCAAAGTCATCAGCAGCAGAGGGCAGGTGATTACTCTCTCCTCGCATCGAACCCGGGCCTTTGGGAGCCTTAATAACAGGCGTCGCGTCCCAGCTCGGAGCAGGATTCTCAGGTTATCAGAGCAGAAACCTCACTTGTCTTCCTGATGTTATCACGTGTGACCTTACACCTCTCTCGATCCGCTTTGTGGCCGCTCTCGCCGGCTCTGCTTTACATCTGTGCTTTCCAGTGTCACCAATGCCCTGCCTATGCCCCGCCTGCGAACAAGCCCGTGCCTCTGCTCGTCTGATGTTGGATTACCTTTCCAATTCACCATTCCGTTTGTTTCCAGGAGAACGCACTTTCTGTAGTCTCTCCACACTGCTCTCCGAGTAAAAGATCGTGACATCTTTAATCTTCCCGTGCGAAGCCCCACTGCACCCGGCTGGGCTTTGGATGCCAGCGACTTCAAAGGACGCGTGTGCCAGCCTGGCAGTGCAAGGCTGCGGGGTACAGAAATTTGAGGGGAGATATTTTTTTTTTTTGGCCTGTTGTGACCATTTAGGCGTCTGTCCTGCAAGCCTTCATGCACACATGTATTTTTAATCATGAGCCCTACGGAATCCCGCTTATCTCAGAGAGATTAAATCCCAGGCTGCTGCTGCTATGCCTGGGTCTCGCAAAACACCGTCATACAGAAACGTGGCTCCCCCGGAAAGGCGGGCGTTTTGTCCCCAGCTCTTTGCTCTCCTGAGCTTGTGTTCCGTGGGTGGCAGAGGGGAACGCCGCAGGGCTCTGATCCCGAAGCTCAGCATGGGTGGCCTCATCCAGCTCACAGCAGGGTCCATTATCTCTGTCTGTGCTTATAGGGCTGCACAACTTCTCAACTCAAGCTGGCTCTCCTTCACCCAAGGAGAAGAACTTGCCCACATTTGTCGAAGTAGACAGGCCTCTGAAGTCCCTGCTAGCTCCTCTGGGTGTTGACATAATTGCTTTTACATCTTGGAGCTGCTGCCATTGGGGATGGCTGAAGCACAGAGGAGCTAATACAGTCACAGAATCACAGAACGATAGGGGTTGGAAGGGGCATTCGGAGATCACCTAGTCCAACTCCCCTACCAAAGCAAGTTCTCCTAGAGCAGGTTGGACAGGAACGTATCCAGGTGGGTTTTTATTATCTCCGAAGAAGGAGACTCCACACCCTCTCTGGGCAGCCTGTTCCAGTGCTCTGTAACCCTCAAAGTAAAGAATTCTTTCCTTGTGTTCAGATGGAATTTCCTCTGTTGCAATTTGTGCCCGTTGCCCCTTGTCCTGTTGCTGGGCACCACTGAAAAGAGTCTGACCCCATCTTCTTGACTCCTGCCCTTCAGATATTGATAAGCATTGATGAGATCCCTTCTCAGTCTTCTCTTCTCCAGGCTAAACAGCCCCAGGTCTCTCAGCCTTTCCTCATAAGAGAGGTGCTCCAGTCCCCTATATCATCTTTGTAGCCCTCCACTGGAGGGCACTCTCTCCAGCAGTTCCTTGTCTTTCTTGAACTGGGGAGCCCAGAACTGGACACATAATACGCTGCCATCCATCTCCAGCATGTTGTTTCGTCACCATCAAAAATGTCCTGGTGGGCAAAACAGCCCCACTTTGGGCCAGATCACTCAGTTTTGGGCCAGACCAGATATACTGCTTAACCTAATCTGCTTCTGAGGCTGCAAGTCTTCAAGGTGGGGTGAGCAATTTAATTGCTTACTGCTACCAACATCACAACAAAAGTATTTTGCCTCCTCCTTTCTCAAGATCTGCTACTATAAACCTTTGTGCCAAGTCCGTTTGTTTTTTTTTTTAAATGAAATTGGCCTCTTCCATGAAACTGCAGTTGATTTTTGCTTTAAAATCCATCTTCCTGGTTTAACAACTCCTCACACCCTGCATGGCAGAGCTGTGGTACTCTTCCTAAGCAAAGGATGGTGACCGCCATTCTATTAGATAATGTTACCACCTAATGGCCACAATGGAAAGATGCTTTCACCTGGTAATTATTAGTAATGATGCAGTGGCTATAAGTCTAATATGTATTAACTGAACATTATTTGGAGCTGGGGAGGACCTGAGCAGGGTAATTGCACAGTGATGCTCTGGAGACACTGAGCTCTTTTTCTCCCATGTGTGTCCAGGTTAGTGTTTAGCCATACAGGAGAGAGTAAACACGCAGGCAAACCTTTGAGGACATCCTGTACACCACAGAAACAGCACAAGCACAGTAATGACTATATGATAGAGCAGGAGAGCCTGTGCAGTAGCATAAGATTATTTATTTTCACTCAAGTAGTAACTGGGTTAGGAGCATCCTCTTAAAGATGTCCATTTAAACTTTTATTTTTCATGCTGATTAATACAGATGCAAGGGACAGCATGGGACATGCAGTATAACTTTGTTGTTGATAATCACTTATTAATCAGAGACAGTAAGATAGGAAGCTCTCTGCCTTTTCTCAGTGAAGAGAACATGGGGGAGCAGACATCAGTCATACTTTGAAGCATGCAGGACCTGACGTGGGAGCACATTTTTCAGAGGCCTAACCTGGCCCGCTGCTGAACAAATTTTAGGCACCTGGACAAGAAGAACGCTGGTATTGTTGATTCAAATGCAACACTTGTCCTTGGGTTTAGCAAAGTCAACACTTTACCTTTGATCATTTCCCATGAAATTTTTATTGCGGGGCTTGGGTCAGCCATTTCATGAGAAATAGCGCTACACTAAAGAAAAAAATCCAAAAAAAACCGCACCCCAATACCAATACAACCAAACCTCTGAATCATTACGAAGCCACTAAATAAGCCTATGGGAAAGCTTTTCCATAGTAGTAATCTTGCATGCCTTATTAATTTATTCTGTGCTTAAAACAAGCCATACTAAATGTTTGCAGAGGAAGGAAAGAACTGCGCAGCAGAGAGAGGAGAGAAAGATACACAGCAGAGAGAGCGCTTTTTCTTTTTATCTGAAAAAGGAGCATGTGTTGTAAGGTACATAGTTTAGTAAAGAAGCCAAACCCCTCAAATCTCCACCGCTGTCACCATTCCTATGCGGTTCATCATCAAACCTACGGTCTCAATATGTGAAACGATCAATCAGTCTCCCCTAGCCAGGGAGACATCCTGCTGCCCGAGGCACAGATTGATTTCCCTGCAAGCACACAGACAACTCCAGGCTAGGCTAAAAAAGAAACAAAGTGAAACAAGGGCTGACAGAATACCTTCATTTTGGTTTCACTACAGACAAATTCCACCTTCTCTTATTTCATCAGAGGTTTCTATCCCATATTCATCTCTAGTTTCTACTTAAACATCACATATTTTCAATTAAAATAAGCTCTCACACACAGAAAACTAAACTCTTATATGTAAATAAACAATACAAACGAGGAATATTATTCACAGATCTAAGCACGCTCTCTGCATAGCACTATATTGGAAAATGTATCTGCCTTTTCCCTTCCCAGACTATATGAGGAGCTTCAGGAATAAATCATCCCAAATGATCTGAGGCTGAGTTTGTGACAGGAGCAATTACAGTTATGAAACCTGTATATTTTGTTTACTAATATTTGAATTCTGTGCACGGGTGATGCATGTGCAGATAGGGAAGCAGCCTCGCTTCTGCAGTGCTTATAACCTAACTGGATGTGTAATGGGCTCAGAGTCTAACTCCAGGGGAACAATATCAGATGGGTGTTAACAAGCCTGTGGAAGGTATAAGACATTTTTCTCGAACAATACTGGAACAACTTAAGAAGGATTGTCTCAGACTGTGGATCTTTCTTAATCAAGGGCAGATTTTTTTTTAATTGCTAAAAGACAGTCTCTGTCACAAGTACTCTTCTTGATCCTGAAACACGAGTGTAAACAGGGATGTCTGACAGAGGTTCTGAATTATGCAGGTGGTCAGCGCAGAGTGATGTCTTCTCACCTTAAAACCAATACATCTCTCTCAGATGCGAAAGAAAGGAAAAGACAGGTGGTAGCACAGAGTTTGTACATTTACAAATCCCCAGTGAAACTGCTCCAAATTTATACAAAAATGTCAGCCGAAGCCGACTTTCCTTCAACCTGACCGTTACCATTTTCCCACCAATTGCATGGCAGTGGCTTAAGGCAATACCTGAAAAAGGATGACGTCTGATGACAGAGCTACAAGGAGCAGAGGAGCCGCAGGTGGTAGCAGAGGGTGGTAGCCTAACCGATCAGAAAGACCAAGGGGCAAGAGGGGGACCCAATTGTGTAAGGCCCTGACAAACTTCATTTAGTCCCAGAAGTCAAAAGGCTTGTGCTTGTGCCTCCTGCTGAGGATGAAAGCTGCGTGCCCAGTGGTAAGAACACTCTCTACAAGCACAGCCTTCACGAAGCAGAGTAACAAAGATGTGCCTTTTCCCATCACCACGTTGAGACCCAGCCATCAGACTGGCTGACTGCCACAGGGACGGACTGACATAAGGGGTTATCCCTCCGATAACTGAAAATCCAGGTTTGATCCACCCTCTGTAAGCTGTTCAGTTAAAAAGGCTTCAGCGTCTTTTCTCAGTAACCGCACTCGGCGATCAGTATTTTCAGAGGCCGTTGACACAGCCTTAAAGGCATCCCATCTGTGTCTATCATCGGAGAGCTGCTCATCTCCATATATCCGCATCAGCATTCACAGGGAATGAAGCCGTATTAAAAAAAGACATTGAGCATAAGACCTCTAAGTAATACCCAAATGGATTTATTACAGCGTGTCAGCATGTTGCAACATCCAAATGAACATGCAGGAGAGAAGCCCCAGAAAATATCAGACCCCGCACAGTTTCTTTCAGACAACCCGTCTGTACATCATTAAGTCTTGCCTATAGTAAGTCAAGCCAAACACAGCATGCAAACATTTCTGTATTTCAGCCTGTGCTAAAGAAATGGGTTTTTCCTATTGTTTTTTTAATGACAGATGTTTTCCTTTGAATTTTCATGCACTAGCATAGGTTATTCTACCGTCAGCTCGAAGTTCTGCATGTCTATGTGAGCATAGATGATAAAACCTGCATATAAGTGAATAGACCCCTGCACGCCACATTTTTTAAAACAGTGTCTGTCCCTGCGCTTGTTAAGGGACAATGTTCTTCTACTCTACCCTTATATTAAGAACTTCCCTAAACCAGCTAGATTCCTAAAAATGCCCAGAGTCAGACTTATTCAGGAGAGCTCTCCTCTCTATTAGGCATTTGTCTGAGGCCAAGATTAGAGCTTGGCCTAAAAAAAAAGACCTTGGCAGGTCTTGCTAAGAGTTCAGTTCAAAGAGTTTAGAAGAAATCCGTGCCTGATTTAACCGTGTGCCTCCAAAGAGCAAACACAAAGCAAGCTGCCTTGCCCGAGTCCCCCTGCCCAGCCTGCCAGCACAGCATTTTCCTGCCGGGTTGCGTTAGTCAGGGGATGTGGCAAATTGTCACTTCTGACCATTTTTATCAGTCCAACGGGAGGGATGCGGCGGCTGGGCTGGGACATGGTGCCCTGGGGGCACTGTGGCTACAACTGCATCCCTGCTCTGGCAAAGTACCTTCTGCAGACCTGGCTTAAGTCTTCAGGCTATCTGGACTATGAGCTGGTAAAAAAAAAAGTCTTGAGTGGGGGGGGACAAGCTAGCCTTTACGAACATATTAACCGATTAACAGATTTGAGGACTAAAAGTATACTGCGGCTGCAGCTTGCTTTCAGGAATCACAGTGAAGCTGGGCTACCGAATCGTCAAGCTTGCTTTTGTTAAAAGTACTTTCTTTTTATTCCCCAAATACGGCATTCTTAATTGCAACTACAAGCCACTTTTTTCAGTCCTGTTGCGTAGCGGCGTGAAAGGCATGTTTGGAAATGGAATCCAACAAATCTACAAAAGTACGTACACCATAATGCATCTGTGCTGCAAACTGCAGCTTTCATTAGTGATTTTTAATTGCTTCCTCGTTGGTCAGCTGCAATAAAGAAAATATTAAGAAACAAACAATAGCATTACCAGACACTCTGCTAATATTTCTCTGTGTCCACTCACTGTCCTTTACTCTATATTTTCAGCCGTTTCCTCTGCTGCGGAGCGTGCATTCACACCCGTGTGCGCGCACACACACACACACACACGCGCGTGCACAGACAGACAAAGAGCAGCCCTCCAGCAAGGAAAACACCCTGCATGAGGCTACAGACCGCTGAAGGCTAAAACATTTCCTTACAACACCCCGCAGTTGTTGTCAGGGCAGGAGTAAGACGCCACAATATTTTTTTCTAAAGAACGCTGGCATGTTTTTTGACATTCCTCCCCTTCCTCCAGCAAACAAATATTTTATCGGTTTACCTTTAAAATAATATGCTTCCTGTCTCCTTCCCAAATGCCTGGCCAGAAGAAATGACCTTTCCTGCCACAGAACAAGTTTCTCTTTATTTCAGCATGTCTTGCCTCCTGCAGGCAGGGCAAGAAGCGACCAAGGCTGCGAGCGCGGGAGCCACGGGACTGCCGGGGATGCCGGGCGTGAAAGGCGCGTTTATTCTGCCTCTCCCGAATCCCAGCCCCTCGGCTGCTCGCGTCCGCCAAGCGCTTCCCACACCAAGTGTGGAGAATCACATTTCTGCTTAATCAGGCTGGCTGCCTGGAGAAAGATGATTGCAAGCAGATGTACCCGTGTTCTCATGTGAAAGGAATTTGGGCTTTTGTGTCGGCTGTACGATGAGCGACCGGCACCCAGGAGTATTTCAGTGCTCTTTAATTTCTTGCAGGTGTTGGGAGCCAGTATCCAACAGTGCAGCAGGGCTGAGACCCAGCACCCAGGAGGGTGCAAGGAGGGGTGGCACACCGAGGGCCAGCAGGAGGGACAGAGGGAGACGGCAGGACCGGGAGGCCCACCTTACTGCAGGAACCAAGGCTCCATCCCATGCTGCTGGTAAATGCCAGCCATGCGCAAAACCTGTCAAGGCTGCAGCAGCAAAACTATGTTTTACTCCAGGCACTGTCTTTTTTTTGCCTCTTGTTATGGATAAGACAGAAGGAGTAAACAGAATGGACACCAATAATAGCAAAATAATATTTCTCTGAATCTGTCACTAGTCAGGGACAGACAACAAGCATGGCATCTGCGTACTCAAAAGGTCTGGTTGTCAGTGGGACATCCCAGTAACACTGCAGATGGCCCAAGGAAATCACAATCAGTTTAAAGAAACTTTTGATGCAGTTACAGCTGTATTTTGGAGACACGTTATATATTTTTTTGTGCCAGAACAGCTAAGACAAGATACATATCCAGGGATTCAGTGGAAATGGATGTACCCATTGGATCATACCTCAGGATGTCTGGCCACATGGGGATGAATATTTGTGGCTGTGGCATGTATCTGGACATACAGTGGTGAAGCAGCTGCATGCAGCCCATAAGGGCTCAGACACTCCACATGGGGCTCACCTAAAGCCAACCAGCCACACATCCACTTTCATGTAGGGGTACCGAGAAGCAAGGCTGTATTTACTGCCACCACTTGGAAGTAACGTGATCGTGCACACCTCAAAAATACCACTACTGTGGCTTTCTGTTTATTGTGCAAAACACAATCCACCTAGTGTAGGCATCTAAACCTAAAGGAACAGGACCTGGAAGCCTCCAAAAGCTTGTTTGGTTCTTCATTGACTCCACAGGAAACATCAGCACTTGCTTGAAGAGTTCTATCCTCTTAGAAGACTAAAATTTAGTCTGATCTGAGGCCCTGATGCAGTGGATATTTTTTAACAGCAGAGATGGGATAAGTGATCCCTGCCCTGCCTCTTCCCTCACTGTTGTGTCTGCCCACACAGGTCTTCATACAGCCATGCAGCGATCCAGATCAGGAAAGTGGCTTTGGCTGCAAGTACCCTAAGGGAAAAAAGAAAAACAACCTCCCCATCACTTCACCTGATCTCCCAATCCACCCTGTCACTGACTGAATGAGCTGCAGCACAGTGGACAGGAGGGCAGGGATGAAGACCAAGTTAAATAAGACTGAGCCACCCTGATGGCTCACCACCATGAATATCCTCTCTTCTCCTTTCATCCCTTCCAGGATCTGCTCTCCCTGCTTACGCCACCCTGAGTCCAACAGCACATCTCTTCACCCAGCCAATTTAGGTCACTAAGCTGGCAGAAGAATAATGCAGCAGAAGACTAACAAACAGCAACAATGGAGGTGGGCTGCTCTCCTAGATGGCTTTGTGAGCCCAGCGCAGTGATGCACCCAAAAAGCATACAACAGGGAGGACGTGGAAACGGACAGCTGATCTTGAGCAATAGGGCTCTCCTTTGAACAGCAGTGAGGGGTGAGATCGTTCCAGCCACCTGGAGAACATTATCCCCAGCACAAGAGGCAACTTGGGAAGCTTTGCTACCCAAAAGTGTGGTGTAGCCATGGTGGCAGCTAATGATGGTGACATCAGGAAAACTGGATTTCATCCCTGATTTAACTGTGGGCTGGCAGCAGCCAAACACTTCATGATAATGGCTGTACAAACACATATTGAGGCATGATGCCACTTGCTCATAGGTACTCCTTAAGAAGCTCTCGTGACTTTTCTGCTTGGTTTGCTGGAAAATGAAGAAGCCACTGCAGAGACACATGCTTAAAAGCCACTTGATGCCAGCCCCTCCAGTTTTTTGTGCTGCAAGGGCTTTAAAATCCCTGGCCCTCTGTCCTGCCCAAAGGTCTTGTCCCTTGTAAGTGAGTCATTTTGCTGCAGCAGGCACAGAGCTGCCAACCAGAGCAGTTTCAGGACAGAAATCCAGTCCTCCTGAGGCTTTTGGGCCAGAAGAAGGAGAGACAAATCTGCCACTGGTATCAGTCTGACAGGAATGGGAACAAAAAGGGACCCCAGTGGCTTGGTTGCTTTTTACCATTGTGTTAGCTCAGATTTTTGCAACAAGAAGATCGTTCATGTCCCCAGGTGCTTATTTTCACATAGGTTTGTGTCTGGTCTGCGCTGTATGTGCCTTTCTGGGTCTTTAGAGACTGAAGCATGTGCCAAGAGGTCACCCTTATTGTACCTTATGGCAGCATGCACAGAGATGCTCCTGTGTGGCCCCACAGCTGGGGCTTCATGTGACTCTCCTCTGCTGTAGGCACCCAACTCGTAGCCCCCTGACCCTTACAGTCCAGGCCCCACAGCGCAGGGCATGCTGAGGACACCCTGCCCTTCACCATAGGCCCTCACGGATAACTGGTTATGCTGATGTGCCTGAAGGCCACTCATGAGGGAGCTTTGCTGCTCCTTCCTCCCAGCCACCGTGTCTCACGGGGTTGTCCCCCAGCCAGAAGGGCCTGGCGGCACCTCAGTGTGCCGTGGCCAGGGGGGCGGTGGGACGGCTTGTGGGGGGCAGCTACATCGGAGACACCGCAGCAAAGCTCACGAGTGAGAACAATCCTGGCATACGGCCTGATCCAGGCTCCTTCCATGGGCTGCGTTTCCCTGCCTGAACATTTGGCATGTGGATCATTATCACAAGTCACATATCGGATGGAAACCTAATTCCCCGCCTGTCCGGATAAAACACAGACAGGTAGCAACTCTGGGAGAAACCTTCCACAAGACAGAAACGGAAATTTCAGCCAAGCGAAAACTTTGCATAAAAGGATTTCTGATTTTGTACACAGCCGCCTTTCTTATAGTCCGTGATCAGGTTCTGCATTTTTCATAATCAAAACTTCCCTGCGTGGGTCCAGTGTCCAGGAGAACAGCTCTTAAGCAATACCCCAATTCAGAGGCACAAATCTTTGAGCGCTACGACCAGTTGCCCAGATATTATTTTTCAGTAATAACTAGCAAAATAAGGATTATGAAAACAGTCATGAGATAAATCAAGTAAGACTGGGCGAGAATTTCGCCTTGTGCTATTAAACCGGTAACTGGAGCAGAAAGCTACTTCTAGACAGATGCAAAGGGAAGGGAAAAAAAAACCAAGGGGGGTTGACGAGTCATTAGTCTGAATTACTGGAAAATGGGCAGCAAACTGACAGGTAGCTTCCAGCAAATTTTTACTTAAAGGTTTAGCAGAACCTTCCCAACTAAAGCTTTGAGAGGAATTTCATTCCCAATCACTAAGAAAGGCTTAGATGCTAGCCTGAGGAAGCTTCAATATTTAGAAATCTGATGATGCAACTGCGATGGGGAAATGTCAGCAGAAGGTGGCTGCTTTTAGCACCAGGGGAGACAGACAAGAAGGTAAAGAACACAAATCCTGTTCATGAAGATATTTTATTTCAGATTTCTTGACCCATATTATTTAAATAGCACGTCAGCCCAAATCAGAGAGAGAGAGAGTTTCTTTTTTGACAGTTGCGATTTTGCTTTGTGTTGCCTATAATAGCGGTAAACAAACCCTGCAGTTACTGAGCTATACAGTAACTAAACCGGCTATTTGGGGGAAATTCTTCCTGTTCTCCTGCGGACTCTGCCTCTTTTGGCTGCCGCCCCTGCCTCCTCACATTCCAGCCACGGCTCTGTTTATACGGCTGTATTTCACACTACCAGTAACTCAGACTGGAACGCATTTGTACCTCTCTCCCCTACGCTAATGGGCCACGCTATGAATGGCCCCTTCTGTGAGGACACGGGCGAGCTCTCAGAGCTGAGCAGCATTTTGTTGAAGGCATCGGCACAGGGGTACTCTGCTGCCAGCTTTATTCCATAAATAACTACAGCAGCATTTTTTTTTTTGGGGGGGGGGGGGGGGGGCGGGAGGGAGGGAGAAACCCGCAGCACCCCAGTCCCAGTTAAACGAGTGAATTCCATCAAAATCCCCCTCCTCTTCAGACTTCAATACTTGTCTCAAGCAGATGGCCCCATAAATAATACATCCTAGGAAACCCGATCAGCCACCTCTGGGATACGCTTGAGCTCCTGTCTCTCATCATATCATCACTAGATTAGCTCTGGGAATTCTTTTAATTTAATCCTTTTAACAGGTCATGTGTGCAAGAAGCGGGGACTGAGAAATTAGACGCGTTCGGTTGGGCTAAACAGTTGGTAGTCTGAAGCCGGCAGGTCCCCGCTCGCTGCTTTTGGGGGGCTTTTGCTGCCACGCTCAGCTGCTGACCCCGCGCTGCCCGAGCCCGAGGCAAGGGAGCCCAGGACTGATGTGGCTGAGAAAGAGGGGCCAGGGGCCAGAGCATCTGAGCAGCGTGGCTGGGGGGGTCAGCAGGGAAAACCGTCCTTCGAGCAGGGAGGCACTTGCTGTCTTGTCCGGGAGTCAAAAATGTCATATTTATTTTAGGGTGTAACGCAGAAATCTATAAATTCCATTTTCTTTGTCTTTAGTAGCCCCACTTTTTCAAATTACTGGATTTTAACAGGTGCTCAGAGAGGTCCCACAGGATTTATTCTCAGCCTCACCCAATCTCACTCCAGGCACCTGGACAGAAATACCAAATACCAGTGATGAGGTGGGTCCTTCTTACAGTCACTCCCGTGGTGACGCCAGCCTCGGGGCTTCCCATCCTACCCCTCTCCCTCCCCTGTTACAGCCTGAGCTCCACATACATTGGTGACGTTGGCACGAGGGGAGTCCTGGCTTGGCCGGTCAGGTCCTTCGCAAGCTGAATTTCACCTCTCCAACCTCCACTGTGCTGGGAAACGTGTTTAGAGCACTGCTTTGTGAACAGCTTCACCAAAATGTCCCCAACTGAAAAAACACCACAGCCCTTCCCCAAATCAAAGCAAGCAAAGGAAAAACCTCCATTTGCTGTTGTTAAGTTGGAGCTTCCCAAGGTGGACAGACCTGCCGCCCGGTTTTACCCGCACAAGTTCAGGCAGCAGCAAACTGTGATGCAGAGGATGGAGAAATGGGACTCTTGCGAATTATTTCCCTGCCAAGAAAATTGCACTGCAGATCTACACCCCGACACTGCACTCCAGGCACGCAGCTGGTGCTTCTAGCATGGGAACCACAAAACAACCCCCTCCCCTCGACCTCCCCTGCCACTCGTTCCCTCTCTCCTGGTTCCACCCAGGCACCAGGGAATGGATGCAGCTGAAGCCCTGGCTGGGCTTGCGCTACCTTCGTTGCACGCATCTGGAAGGATGGATGTGCGGGATGAAGCCTGGGGAGGAAGCGTGTCTGTAGGTACGGGGGGAGAGAGGCAAACGCAGGGACTGCTTATCATGCTTCCATGTCTGTGGAGCCACAGCCTGGGTCCCTGTGGTCACACAGGCTGCAGCGGGCAAGCTCAAAGACCCATTTATATTTCCAAAGGGTTTGGAAACCACTCTGCCGCTTTAAAAAAATGGGACCGGAAAAGAAAAGTTGGGCTTGAGTCCTTATCTGGAAATGCCTGCAGGGTGCAAGTATTTGAAAGTAGCACTGCTAAACCAGAATGGCTTTTAAATCATAACAAATCATATCTTGCATTTCTGCAATGCCTTTCATCCTATGTTCTCTTCACAAACATAAACACATGAAGTTCAACAACACATCTGGCGAAGTATTGTGCTGTGTGGGAGCTTTCACATCCCAGTTCGGTAGATGAGCAGACATGTGGGGTCGGTAGTGACCCCCCGCCCCGCATCAGACATGATATCTGCGACAGCAGCTGGAACGTGACCAAGATCTCCTGACCACCAGCCTTATGCTCGAGTTGGGAGATATCTTTCCCTGGTAGCCCTGCGGATTTATTTGTCAAGAGACTGGGTCACTGATCAAGAAAATAAAATCTTGATGGGGGGAGACTGCAGGGGACCAAGCAAACTCAACTTCTCAAGCTATCTTTTTTGAGCTCTTCAGTGTCTATCCAATGCATCAGCAATGTGGAGATGTCACCCTGTTTGGGTTTCTGTCTCCTGCATGCCCGGTTGGTATCCTACTGGAAACTGATTATCAAGAGACACATTTACTGTGTGGCGAATCAGAATTTGTTATTATCACCACCCCATTAATTTCCACACACATCTGCTGGAGTACTTGTTTCTGCCTGTGTCTCACATTTATCTTCATCTAATCCACTTTTTACTGCCCTTGTCTTAGTGCCAGCAACTATCATGAGGCGCTGTAAACACTTGTTAGTTAACCATTTGCGATCGCCAGCTCTTCAAACTCCACATTACCCTAGTCATTGGAGTTTAGTGAGTTTAAGTTCTGCGATACCGCCATTATTTAACTACATTATGAAATAAGTGACGAGCAAGCACCCCGAGCCGGTCCCAGCCCGCCAGGGGCAGGAGGGGAGAAGTTGTGTGGGATTTTCAAAGAGGTCTGGGAACTAAGGAGCCCAGTTCTTCTTGGATGTCAGCAGGGCTGGGCTGTGCTCTCAGCCCGTGCCAGCTTCTTCGAGAAAGCTCAGCCTAAATCCTTTGATAAGCAAATAAGTCAAGAGGTTTTGCACGTCCTAAGTCCCGATGCAGCAGGAAGGTGGAGTGCTGTTGGCTGGTACAAAACCTCAGTCTCAGCAGCCTTTCATCTCTTGTCTTTCGGCCACTGTCCAAATAGGACACGTCCCCAGCGAAGGGGAAACATTGCTGAAAAGACAACGCATCCTGCTCTCAGACACGCCGGCTTCCTATCTGCGCCTACTGCCTACAGGACACCTCAGGTTAAAACGTTTTCTGCTGAATCCAAAAGAATTCCTCCCATACTACTTGACAGCCTCTTTTCCTCTGTCAAATGTAATTAGCTTCCCCTAATTAAAGGGCTGCAGCCAGGCTCAGCAGGAAGCCGGAGGAGCTCAGTCCTCAACCAACAGCTTCGCATTTCTGCTCAGCGTTCAGGCAGGCGAAGGCCAGGAAGCCCACGCTGAACCCCTCCAGGGTACCACATCGCCTTGGCCGTCTCCTCTTTGGGGACAGGAGCAAAGCATGGGCTCCAGCAGCTGAGATGGGCAGCAGGAGGCAGCGTGTCCCAGGGCCTGCGGGACAGGCACCACGCTAGCAGGTGGTCTGTGCTCGGCATGGTAGACACCAGCAGATGTTACCCGAAGGTTTCTTCTGGTCTAATTCCGTCTTTGGTAATGGGCTGAATAAAATGTAAAAGAGGTTTTGATACCATCTCCTAGCACCAAATGATTGCCCTGGTGTGCTGTGATCTGTCCTGTTCAGATTCGTTGTGCCCAGTTGGAGTTAAATTTCTTCTTTCTGCCTTCATCTGAGATACATATCTAGTAGTCACACACTGACAGGACAAAAATGTCCCCCCAGATCTCCTTGGGCAACTGCATGGAGCCTGGATGCAGGGAGGTTCGTTGCACTAATGGCCTTAGCAGCACATGCTAGCACCACCCAGCCACCAAGCACTGCCCAGTCTCCCCACGGAGCAAGGAGACAACAAGCAGGGGCATCACCGTATTTTCATCTGGAGAGCCATCCCCAGCAGTGGGAGTAATATGCATGTGTCTATGCCGGAATCCTCTCTGCCCCAATTTCCCCTCTGCACCTGGTCCCCCATAGCTTGCTCCTGCTTGCCTACTTGCCCCTCCGTGGCTTTGTACAGGTGATGTGCAGTTGATTTTAAGAGAGCAGCCTTTTGCAAAGGGCGTGTGACAGAGTTGCCTAGTGTAGTCGTGAATGGAGCCCACCTCCTCTCCTGTTCAGGCACTCCGACACCCCACTAACTTTAGCAGTAGGAAATTACATCTTGTGTCAAGGTTGAATTCATTCTGACTTCAATTTCTACCCGCCGGATCTTGTTATCCCCTTGTCTGCAACTTTATACCTACCCACCCTTATCAGACAGATTTTTTTTGTGTGTAAGAACAAAAGCCACCGCTCAGCTTCCTCCTCGGTAAGAAAGCCAGCCTGTCTACCTGAAGTCACACCTGGGAAGGCTTGGTCTCCAAGCTGAGGGTCACCCTGACTGTCCTCATGTGGACTCTCTCCAGTATTTCCTTATCCTCCATGCAGCATGGACCGCATAACTGGGCATCTCACTCCACAAGAGGTCTCACCCATGCTGCATAGAGGCACGGCAATGTGCGTGAAGTCGTGTCAAGGAGGTTGTTCAAAATCACTCTCAGCCTTCCTGAGACAGACTCTCCTGCCTTACAGGTACTCCTTATATTTTCCAAGCTGCAATTTGTCTCTATTTTAGAAATATTTATACATGTTTTGGATAGTGATTATTCACCATACATTACCCTTTCTCAGCAACCTGTCATTATCACCATAGTTTCATCCCCTAACTTTCTCACAGTCCATTTTATTTTACAGCACAGGTTGATCATAACACTTACCGACTTAAATATTAGATGAAATTTTGCCAGTTAAAATTCTTGAATATTTTTTTTTCCACAGGTCTTCTTGACTATAGTTAAATATGGGTCTCTTCCTCTTCAAATCTGTTTCTGATGGTGGCTTGGACTACAATGCTGGCTGTCACAATGGTGCTCCAGTCTCTTGTAGTGTAGAAGACAAGGCGACTGCTGATCTCCATGCCAAAGGTAAATCCCAGCAGCTTATTTGGAAGCAATTCAGCTTCTAAAGTTAAAGTTTAATTACTAAAGTACCTGAACCAGGTACCAGGTTAATTAGACAGGATCAGCAAAATCTCATTCAGATGTAGTGGTTTCCTTATTTCCATTTAGATATGGATCTGTTTCAGCTTCAATGCAGTCTGCTGTGAACCTTCATATCCAAGTCAGCAAAATTGCCTGCAGCCTTTTTCTCTTCTCACTTGCTTTTTTTTTTTTCTCTTTCCAATTCTTGTCAGTGTTGATTACACAGTGGTACTCTGCTCCGCTCCAAATGCACGGTTCTATCTGAAACTCATCGAAGCTGATGAAAGTCCTTCCATTGGTCTCAGAAGGCCCTACCTGAGGCTCATAATCTATGCATTACCTTGGTTGTATGCATCTGAGGTACATAAAGAATATAATCTCTTTCTATCATGTCTTTTTTTTGTTCCTTTTTTTTCAAACAAGCCATACAAGTTGTTAATGGAGCAAATGACATGGAAACATAATCTGTATTCCTGCAGGTTTTGTGACTATGCTTGCTGCTTATTCCTTATCACCCGAAGCGATAAAGCCGTGTTGGTGATACCATAATTGAGTTTAGTGGAAGTGATTTATCAGGTTGCAAACAGAGAATGAAAACTTGGGGGGTGGGGAACAAGCAGCAGGAGAATATGAACTTTTCAGAAACAAGAATCTTGTTTTTTATGCAAATGGTTGTGTTAATGAAAACCAAGGGGAAAAAAAACCCCATAGTCACAACAATTTTCCTTACAGAGCAGATGATAGCTTATCTAAGGAAAATGGATTTCAAAGTTCTTCCTGAAATGTCATCTGGGTTTCATTATCTCTCCAATAATGCCTAGTGTGTAGGATCTGTTCTTCACTTCTTGCTGTTGACTGATGAGGAATAAGTGGAAGAGTCCCATACTCGAACACGGGAACAACAAACATACTTTCGGTGTTTCTTTCATGGGAAAGAATAATTTTTCTCAAGAGCCAAATCAAAGTCTTAATGGGCTCAAAAGAAAGGCCTCGCTGATTTCAACAGAGCTGAAACTAAGCTTTTGTTTAGTTTATTTTCCTGTTCTTACTTTTATGAATTATTATCTAATATTTGCATTGTAAGAGCACTCAAAAGCCGCAAACTCAGCGGTCCATCGTTCTGAGCTCCAGATAAGCATCCATGAAGACATCAGGTTTTGTAAGTGAACATGCACCTAATGGTTCACGAGCTGCTGGAGCTTGTGAAATGGCAGAGCCTTGCAGCCATTCTTGGTGGCCTCCGACCTGGTGGCTTCCACTCTACCAGAGCTGAGGAGAAAAGTCACATCTCCCAGCAGGGGCTGCTGCAGGGACCGTGACCACCAGCACCTCCTGAAGGTGACACCAACCTGCAGAGGGGGCAGCTGGTCAGATATCTAATAGCTGCAGCCATGTGTTTGGTGAAACTGCACCTCAGCAGTTAATCTGTGAGCCAACAGGTTTAAAATTAAGCCAGTGCTTCAAAGTGTTGCTGAATGGCTTAGGAGGAAGTGCTGACACCTGGCACCGACAACTTAGCAATGCTCTAGATTGAGAGCTCATAGAGTTTCTGAGCACTGGTGTCTATATATGGTGCTTACCTTCTGAACTCACCAACTTCCTCACCAAGGATAAAATAAATCCATTATCATGATAGGTTCAATCTTATTTGGCTGGGGAGTCATTTTTTTGGCGAAATTCTCCTTTTTGTTTAATTCATTGTTTTGTTTTCCTCTCTAATGGCAGAGGAACTGTGAAACAGCCCCATCAAGAATTCCTAATTTTGATAAATTAATCGCCTGCCTGTAGAGTCATCAATTACAGGAGATGCTGGGAAACGCACTTGCACGTTTCAGAATGTCTCAAATTCATTAGCTATTCCACTTGAGTTACGAGCTAGTGAGCAAGACAAAGAAAATGTATTTGGAATAACTCTGCAGTTTCTGTGTTTTTAAATAGGCAGCTAACAATTTACCATTCCCTCCTTTTCAGTTGTTTGTTTTATTTTTCATATGAAAGAGAATGTAATCAGCTTTTCTATTAAATAAAAAGATGAGGATAAAGTTCCCATTGTTAAATAACGTCTACTGGGATCTCCTTATCTCCACATAGCAATTGTTATTTTCTAAATCTTCTATTTCCCATTATCCTGTGTGTATTTAGTTGCTGCTTTTTCTATCAAGATTTCTCTAAGGCAGGACTCTAAAATTGCTGTGGCTACATTTTGCCTCATATTTTCTTCTCTTTTTTTGGTAGGCAGGGGGTGGCTTTCTTGCTTATAACTCATTCCGGAAGCCAAGCAGAGCTGATCACCATGGGACCAGTGTGGATATTTCCATCTCCTCTAGACCCTCCATGAAGCTACCTTGAGAAGCCTGCACCACGGTTCCCTGTGCTCTTGGTTTCAGAAAAGCCACCAGGGTGCTCAGAGGTGTTGGGAGTGCAGTGCAGGAGGTACTTCTGGTCTGTCATGGTTAACGCTGCATTCAGACCCTTTGGCCATGTGAAGCCTCGATGAAACCTTGAAGAGCTGCTTGGGTACCTCTGCCTCAGCCCCTGCGTGTACCCTGCTCGTTTGCTCTCTAGTTCCCGTGCCAGGGTAATGCCTCCTGGCCGGGACAGTAATGCAGTCTTGCAGATTCGTTAAACGTCTGTTGAGTGAGAATGCTACTCCCATAGCATCTACATGTCCACTGTCTGAGAGACTGTGCGTTCCCACCCAATGAAACAGACATGACAAACAGATGAGCAGGTATGAGGTGGTGGAGATAAGAAAGAAGAACTGTACAGAGGCCTCCAAAACCCTCGAAGAAAAACGGGTGTGAAGGAGTTGTCCCACAACAAGTTCAGCCAAATTCTGCAGCAAACCAGTACACTGAGTAAGGAGGGGACTCAGTCTGCAGGATTGCTGTGGCTGCCAAAAGTCTTTCCTGTTGGTTCTTGAACTATTGTTTCATGACTAAAGCATCCAAAGGCCTCAGGCAAGTTTAGGACTGTGATATGCAAAGGGATGCCATTGCTGCACAGAGAATAAGAATGAGAAAGCCTTTCTGTAAAAAGCAAATTCAGAAGAAGAGTATGGGATTTGAAGTCAAAAGGCCTCAAATCAATGAAGGCTGTGGACTTCAGGCAGTAAGCTGCTCCCCTCGGCTCCTTCCTCTGGGCAACTCACAACGTACAGAGCTCATTACAAGAGTCCTATTCTCAACCCAGGCCTGAATGCAAGTAAAGTACTGTCAGGGCAGCAGTCCAGACTCTCCTACGGGCTCAGCCTGAACAACTCGTAGCAGTAGTGCAACTGGAAGAAGCCTGCTGAGTCATTAAATCCAGGCTTTTACAGTCACAGGCAACCATATAATGGAAGGATCCACACCCCTTCTTTCCTTTGCCACAAAACACTTCATTAAGCCATGACAAACTTAAGATCTTTGGTGCAGAAATAAAGCACACAACAGCCACCTCAAAGAACAACAAAAAAGTAGCAAAAAAGGGTCCTAATGTCATAGGACCATGCCAGAGTAAGAAGTCCATCAGGGAAAAACACCCAGATGGTCTTCCAGGATAGACTGCACCCCGTGTTACCTCGGGAGACAAAATCCCCATTGGTTCTTGATTTGAGTCTTGTTTCTAATCTGGTGATCATCTCAGTTCTGAGTCTGAGGACCAGAGAGATGACCCAGCCACCTACGAGGTTACTCAGTCCTACACAGAGAAGCTTTGTCTCCTGTCCACCTTTTCCCCTCCTGCTGTAACCAGTCTCTGATCTCCAGAAGGTGGAGAAACACCAAGCATGGCATCTTGTCCAAACCTTCCCTATTTCCCACAGCTAAACTGAGCATCAGGGGAAGACATGATGTGCCCTGGGTCCTACAAAGGACCATCAGGAGCATGGAATTATCCCAACTTGGCAGGAGTCATAATCAATCAATGGAGCATTTTGCCAGGGAATCTGTGGCTGAGGAACTAGCTGCATTTTCATGATTAACCCCGATTTGGAAGTTTAAGTCTTAAGCCATTTCTGATCATCTCATACTGAAACACGAAACTTCTGGAAAGTCATACATGCTAGCAAGGGACATGGTAGGTAGGAGGCCTATTGCCTGCCAAATTAATTTATTCAGGGTAACACAGTTCAAATCAGAGTTTAAGAAAACAAAAAATAAAAATCAGGGCACTTTTAAAAGTTCCTCAGCTCCTGCTGTTATTTTCCTGCATGATGTCATATTCTTCTATTTTTGAGACGATAAACAGTTCTACAGCAACAATTTTGATGTCACAAACAGAAACTAATGATTCCAGGAGAGAGGGAGATGAAGCAGAAGCAGATGACCTCTTTAAAATTAAGAATAATAGTCCTCTTTCCCTGCAAACACCTTCAGTGACAAAAAGCTAGAAAAAGACAAATACAAAAATGAAATGATATACAAGTCCCAGAACTGTCACTGAAGACTACGGTTTGTTTTAAAGCCTCCAAACAAGACATAAGTGGGTCTTTTACCCTGTAGCTATTGCTGCCCCTAAAAAAGTCAAAACAAAATAAAAAAGCTCCTCATTCTACTGTGGAATGCTGACCAGAACATGGTCTTAAGCACCACATCAGTGCAGTTCCCACAGAAGGCAAGGTCAGAGTTTGACCCTTCACTTTATTTTTAAACAGACTTTTTTTTTTTTGCATTTGAACATGTAAGTAGTAGTAGTTTAAGAAAAAAAAAAAGGTCCAGATGCTTGATGAAATGTCAGCAAGGAATCAGTTGATTCTGCTTCCAGTTGATGCGTTTAATGTCCTTACTGCAGTGGTAGACACCCCCAGTTCACTTTCAGAGGGATGAGCATACCCCAGTGCATACATTATTTTATTAGGGCAAAATAAATGTCTCAGAAAATGGCAGAACTGCAAGAAAAGGAAAAAGAAAAACACCAGCTATGAAATTAGGGCAAATTTATGATCTGCCTCTAGTCAAGAGAATACATAAGATAAATCAGGGAGAATAGAAGGATGCTACGTGCAGTTCTGAAGGTGGGCAAGAGAAGACTTTCATTGAAGTGCCTTGAAAGAAAAGGAGACTTTGGAAAGAAAAGCTTCTTAAACATCAAAAGATAAAGGACACCAATCAGGCTTAGCAAGTTAGTCTTTGAAATGCAGTACCAACTTCCAAGTCAGCAAAACACGTACAGATTTAAGTATAACAGCACAATGTTCTCTCGTACTTCCGAAAAGGAAAGTTACTTTCACAAATGAGACTGCATGCCTCTATCAACAAAATTCCTTTTTTTTTCTGCAGTCTGCATTTCCAAAAATAAACCAGTAAAGCTGAAAATCCTCATGTTGAGAGAAATCGAGAGGACTGCCTCAGCTGCCTATTTAAACTCTTTCCCAAAGTTGGATGCACCCACTTGCTTACATATGCAAGCGCACATCTAATCGCTGCAGATAACAACCCCATCGCCGTGCATAATCCAGACACGTTTGCCACCCAGATTGAGTACATCAGGTTGAACGCAAAGCACCTTCCCACTGTTGCTTCCAGTCCCCCGTTGGGAGGATTTTTTTAGCACAAAGGTGGCAGAGCCCGGTTAGAGCAGCAGAGAGGGGACAGCCACAGTGACGGTTTTCTTGCTCAGCTGCTGAGCATACGGCAACCAAACAGGCAACTCATCGAACACAACCGCACCCATCCAGGCACACACACGTCTGTATTATCGGCTTCCTTGAGATAAAAGGAGACATAGAGAGTATGGTTTCATTTCCAGCTTGCAAGAGATGATTGCAGACAACTTGGAGAACAACCGGACCACCGAAGAGATGAAGCGTGTTCTCCAAAGGTGCTGCAATGCAGCCAGCAGAAAGAAAATCAGACTGAACTTTGCAAGAGGAGCTGGACATGCATATTGTAACATAAGTATATTATTGCATAAATGCAATTTCTGCAGGACTTGCCAGCAGCCCTGTGCTGCATATGAGGCGGTGAAGAGCGGTGCTTCCTCAAGTCGTCCCATGGGATGGGATAGGCACGGCCGCCTTCCCCTTCTGGGGAGACTTCTCAAGGAAAAACTTCCAAAAATCCAAGGAGCAAGACAGAGAGGCCTGTTCTCTATTTAAAAAAAAAAAAAAAAAAAAAAAAAAATTATTATCATTTTGTTCTGGTCCCACCAGGGAAGCCTGAATAAGGGAGAGACAGAAGGAAGATATTTACTTATTAAAAATAAATGATTCAGAGATGAATTTTTGAGACTTGCACCATATGGCTGGAAAACTTCTCAGGGAAAAAAAAATATCCTCCAGAGACTGAATTTCTTTTTGATAGGAACTTGAGCAAGGGTGTGCTCACTGGGGGCCTCTAAACACGCCTTGTTAAAGCAGATGCCTGGCTGCTTACCTGTGGCAACGACACATGGCTCTTCCTTTCATCAGCGATTTGGTTTACTTTTGAGCGGTTGGGTTTATAGCTCTTCAAGGACTTAAAAAAACAAACGTGACTTGTCGGTTCTCTTCCTATACACTGCTCTTTGAAATAAAGACTAGACAGCATGCAAACCACATGCTAAATGATATTTAAACGCACGGCATCTTTAGCACCCCTCTCGTTGGGAGGCAGCTGTGTGCCGGGGTGACCTCCCTGAGGTGCTTTGGGAGGAAAGAGGCAAAGAAAGGCTGCAGGTCACCGGCCCCGCTCGAGCATGGAGGGGTGGCCCAGGCGGGTGGAGCCACGCACACCTGCGCTGCCCAAACCTAAATCCTGCGCCAGCCCCGAGCCCCAGTTTCACAACTGGGACAGCCATTGTAATTTGGACTCCAGTCCGAGAGCGAACCAAAGGCACTGGGTGGACTGGGAAAGGGCCAGCAGATGCTTGGATTTGTAATAGAAGTGAGAGGTTTTGGTGCAACTAACAGGCATTTTAGGGCCAAGCTGTTTGGATGGGTTGGAGTGTTGACGTGCATATTGCTGTATGCCATTCCTGCCATGTATCAGAAGTAGATGAAAAGATGAAAGGCTTCCCCAGAAATTTCAATGGGGTTTAGACCAGACTTTCTATGTTTAAGTGGTTTGTGCTGTGTTCTGCTATTATAAGGTTCAGTGGGCGGGTGTGATCTGGTGCCTGGAGCCATGGCTGTTGTGTGCCTCATAGCTCTTAATTTAGAGCTGGTTAATTTCCAGTTGCCTGTGATTCTGGACACCTTGAGCTCAGTTCAAATGTCATCTGTTGTGCTTAGAGCAGGTTACTGTGCTATTTTGGGTTTGCGATGCTGGAGCCTCCAACAGGAAGCACAGAGAAAATCCCTGATGGAGGAGGCCGGTGAAGAGATACTAGCAGAGATGAGATGTATTCGTGCATGAGTGATGTGAGTCTGTCTTCACCTTCAAGATGCCTCTGGATGTTCAATGATAGCACTTGTCCATACTGGAGTAAAACACAGGCAGGAGAGGCAGGCTGCACCCCAGGATTCAGGATCAGACAAGGGAGAGCCTCGACCTTCTCTTCCACTTGCACATTGGGGATCAGGCAGTACAGTGGCTGCAGAGGGTCCCTCTTACTCCATCCTCTGGCTTGCATCTTGGTCGTGGAGGGCTGCAGCAGGATGCACCAAGGGAGCTGGGAGGAACAAAAAACTCAGACCTGTATGGGGTTTTGGCTCAGGCATCACACTTAGGGTTTAGGAGCTCTGCAATGAGGTAGGGATTGGAGAAGTCAGGCTCCTGGGAGACAAAGGATGAGACCTGCCTGGGAGACATGGGTCCTGCCACTCGCTCCTTGCAAAGAACAAGTTAGCAGCATGCGATAGACAAGGTCACCTATGCTTTTTAATTATGTGTCATTTATTTCTTGAATCCTGAAGTGTCAGGGTCCTGTTCGGGCAAAGGAATTGCAGAATAATAGAGGGAAAAACATCTTTGGGAGAAGGCTGTAGAACTTAGCTGGGATCAGTGCCGGGGAAGAGGTGATGGCCCCTGGATGTCAGTGGTACATGGGGCAGGGCTGGGGGGCACGGTAGCACCCCAGCAGCTGTAACACAGCTGATGCAGCTCTGGCAGCTGACGGAGAGAGCAGCTTCTGTGCAGGAACTGCTTCGACCTCTGGAGGGGCCGTACACATCCCCTGCAGTGCTGTTTGGCCTTCTGGCTGCCACGCCGAGAGAGGCGCATGGAGCTGAGAGTCAAGCTAATGGTTTTTCAAAGGCAGCGAAGCCTGGGGTGAAGGAGGCAGCACGAAGCCCTCTGGCCACACGATGCAGTTATGCCCCAATTCTTTAAAAAGCAAAGATAGATGAGAGGTCTTAGTCCAGGTCAAACTATCGTAATGCGGTCTCTCGGGGATGGTGATTACTCAGTAATTGGCGCGCACACACACACAAAAAAAGGGCCAGAGGAGGAGGGGGATGGGAAAGCATCCCTGCGGGCTCAGATCTTGCCCTGGTTTACGTTTCCCCTCCCTGGATGCAGGAGTTGCAGCCATGCCAGATCTCCTGCTGCTGCCCCGAACCCCGGACAGGCTGGGGGCTGCGCTCCCCCACGCCGGCCGCACTCACCAGCATTTGTTTCCCAGGAGCAGCTTCCCCCTGCTCGCTGCAGGAGCCCGGAGGATTTCGGCGCAGCAGTTACATCTTTTGGCTGCTTTCCCTGCCCCCAGCCTGCTGCTTCTTTTTAAGGCAGTTTCCCAAAGGGGGGTCCATCCCCCAGGATGGCCGGAGCGTTCCCAGGAGCCCAGGAACACCGATGTGACAGCTTGGCTGGCGAGCTGCCGTGTCCTGCAGGTACGGGCATAACCCCACGGCACAAGGACATGCGGCGAGTTGTGGGAGAGGAAAGGGGGCCTGGATCTTTTTTTTTTTTTAATTTTGTTTAGCATTTTTCTGTATCTTATAAGAAGCTGTATGCACAGCGCTACGGCCCTCACAAGGGCAGACGTGTCGTGTTCTGCAATGCTTCACTCTCTCCTGCTGCCCCAAAAGCCTGATCTTGCCACTATTTCCAGCAACGGGACAACAGTGCCTTTTGTCTGGGTTGGCTTTGGGCAGCTGGGACTCTGAAATATGGACACGTATGTTTCATAGAATCATAGAATCATAGAATGGTTTAGGTTGGAAGGGACCTTGAAGATCATCGAGTTCCAACCCCCCTGCCACAGGCAGGGATACCTCTCACTAGACCAGGTTGCCCAAGGCCACGTCCAGCCTGGCCTTGAACACCTCCAGGGATGGGGCTTCAACAACCTCTCTGGGCAACCTGTTCCAGTGCCTCACCACCCTTAAAGTGAAAAACTTCTTCCTAATGTTTAATCTAAACCTGCCCTCTTCCAGCTTAAAGCCATTCCCCCTCGTCCTATCACTACATGCCCTAGTAAAAAGTCCTTCCCCAGCTCTCCTGTAGGCCCCCTTTAGGTACTGGAAGGCCGCAATAAGATCTCCCCGGAGCCTTCTCTTCTCCAGGCTGAACAGCCCCAACTCTCTCAGCCTCTCCTCATAGGAGAGGTGCTCCAGCCCTCTGATCATCCTCGTGGCTCTCCTCTGGACGCGCTCCAGCAGGTCCATGTCCTTCTTATGTTGGGGACTCCACAGCTGGATGCAGTACTCCAGGTGGGGTCTCACGAGAGCGGAGTAGAGGGGCAGAATCACCTCCCTTGACCTGCTGGCCACACTCCTTTTGATGCAGCCCAGGATACGGTTGGCCTTCTGGGCTGCGATCGCACACTGCTTGCTCATGTCGAGCTTCTCATCAATCATCACCCCCAGGTCCTTCTCCACAGGGCTGCTCTCCAGCCATTCTCTGCCGAGCCTGTATTTGTGCTTGGGATTGCCCCGACCCAGATGTAGGACCTTGCACTTGGCCTTGTTGAACTGCATGAGGTTGGCTTGGGCCCACCTCTCCAGCCTGTCCAGGTCCCTCTGGATGGCATCCCTCCCCTCCAGCGTGTCTGCCTCGCCAAACAGCTTGGTATCATCAGCAAACTTGCTGAGGGTGCACTCTACCCCACTGTCCATGTCGCTAACAAAGATGTTGAACAGTACGGGTCCCAGTACCGACCCCTGAGGAACGCCACTCGTCACTGCTTTCCACTTGGACACCGAGCCGTTGACCGCAACCCTTTGAGTGGGACCATCCAGCCAGTTCTTTATCCACTGAGTGGTCCATTTATCGAATCCATGTCTCTTCAATTTAGAGACCAGGATATCGTGTGGGACAGTGTCAAACGCTTTGCACAAGTCCAGGTAGATGACATCAGCAGATCTTCCCTTGTCCACTGCCACTGTAACCCCTTCATAGAAGGCCACCAAATTTGTCAGGCATGACTTGCCCTTGGTGAAGCCATGTTGGCTCTCGCCAATCACCTCCTTGTTTTCTGTGTGCCTCAGCAGAGTTTCCAGGAGGATCTGCTCCATGATCTTGCCAGGCACAGAGGTGAGACTGACTGGCCTGTAGTTCCCCGGGTCTTCCTTGTTTCCCTTTTTGAAAATAGGGGTTATGTTTCCCCTTTTCCAGTCGGCAGGAACCTCGCCAGACTGCCATGACTTCTCAAATATGATGGCTAGTGGCTTCGCGACTTGATCTGCCAGTTCCCTCAGGACCCGCGGATGTATCTCATCAGGTCCCATGGACTTGTGCACCTTCAGGTTCCTCAGGTGGTCTCTCACTTTATCTTCATCTACAGTGGGCGGTGCTCCGTTTTCCCAATCCTCTCCTTTGCAATCTGCGTCTTGGGCAGTGCGGCTGCTGTCCTTGTCTGTGAAGACTGAGGCAAAAAAAGTCATTGAGTACCTCAGCTCTGTCGCTGTCCCGGGTGACCAGTTCTTGCGTTTCCTTCCGGAGAGGGCCTACATTTTCCCTAGTCTTTCTTTTCTCGCTGATATACCTATAGAAGGATTTTTTGTTTGTCTTAATGTCCCTGTTTCCCCCCCCCTTCCTTCTCCTTCTCCCCTTCTCAACAGGCTCAGCTGAAGTACTCACATAACAGATTGCGCCTCTGGAAGTCAGTCATTTGTGCGCCTTTCTTTGCTTTTCTCCTAAGACAAATTCATTCCTCCCCTCGTACCAAGGCGCCTCTGCTTTGTCGTCACAGAGCTGCGGGCAGACCTGGACTCTCCAAGACAATGGCTGCAGGTCATGAAGTAGTATCTGCATCGCGTCACTGTTTTATTCGACACGTGGTGATCGGGTACCTGTCGTCCTCTCTCCCACTCTCCCTGCAGCAGGTGACAGAGGTATCTGTGTCCCCGGCACCGCCAGGACCTGCCGGTGCCTCTATCTGCCACGCAGAGTCCCTCAGGTGACACTTTCCATTTTCTTCTGCTTCTGCCAGCAAAAACATTAACGTTGCTGTTGCTGCTCCTTCCCCTCACTCGGCTCTGCCCTTCTGCCAACATGTATGTGCCGCACAGGGCTCCCCCCGCACCCCCAAACGGCAAACTACGTGTCAGCACAGATCCAGCCGCCAGCAAACCCCAGCGCTGCAGGACCCGTCGTGGGGCCTTTTGCACTTACCCGGATTACTACAAGCTATTCGTCGAGTACCTGAATGTATTGGGCTACGCAGAAAGATCATCGCTTCGTTTTCTATTTGCTTTTTCCCTTCTGCAAGCAGTCAGATGCCAAACTCCTACCCATGCACTTCATTTTCGGTACGGATGCCTAGCAGGCGAGAAGCTAGATTGGAAACCCTTCTTCACCGCTGCATCTGGTAAACGTTATTAGCTAGGGGTCTGGGAGCTTTGATTCAGGTCAGCTGGCATCAAAGGAGGCTCAGAAGTGTTTGCTTTCAATTCCAAGGGTGAACAAAATAATCTCTTCTAAAGCTCAGGCCCCCGCCTGCCCTTCATCAGGGGTCACTTCACACTGGGGGGAAAGAGGAGAGAGGAGAAATGGTGTGCTGAGTTAAGTCTCCGCTTTGTTATTCTGTGTTACGGACGGCATCAGCAGCCCTCCGAAAGAGGGAGGTAACTGCGCTACCAGTTGTTCAAATATTTTGAATAATAAAGGCGTTAGTTTAATAAAGAGGTGCCCTGGTTCAGCATTTTTCCCCTTTGCGCCTGGAGTAGCTGCGACCGATGGTTAGTGATCTGAGAGCGGGGGCGAAGAGGAGATGGGGAGCGAGACTTAACTTTTGTAGGAGGTTTCTTTGGGTTTTGCTTTTGGACATGACAGTCACTACTGCCAGATCTTCCCTGGCTGCTGCTTCCTTAAATCCAGAGCGGTGATGTGCAAAGCTGGAAAAACACTCAATTTCCCAGCTCAGCCTCTGCCTTGCCCCAGCCATTTACCTTCCTGATTAGGCAAATTCTGCCTCTGCAAATACTAATCATTTTCAGCACCTTTGCGTATTCTTTCCTTCTGATCATTTCCCTACACTTCAAATTTATTTTGTGCAAAAGGAATTATTCACTCTGATTTCTGAGCATCAGCTGCATTCTTTCCCGGGCAGAACCGAACAGGCCATAACCCTTCTGTCATGGTTCTGAAGAAGAGAGGAAGATGAAGGGCCTTGCAGGGACAGTGGGCTGCGACTCCACTGGTCCAGATTTGCTTCCTCAGTGTCCTTCTGCCTCACCAGGGCAGAGTGGGGCCATCAAATCTCCTGCCCTCTCAGAGGTGCAAGAGGAAAAACTGATCAGAAAAGTGGTCAGATCCCAATGTGATCCATGCAGCTGTCAACAGTAAATCATCTTCCTCATCGTCGTCATCATCATTATGGCCAGTCATCATTTTGTGTCCAATTCTGGGCTCCCCGGTTCACAAAGGACAGGGAACTGCTGGAGAGGGTCCAGCAAAGGGCTACAAAGATGATGAGGGGACTGGAGCATCTTTCTTATGAGGAAAGGCTCAGGGACTTGGGGCTTTTTAGTTTGGAGAAAAGAAGACTGAGGGGAGATCTTATCAATACTTATAAATACTTAAGGGGAGGGTGCCAGGAGGGTGGCACAGTATTTTTTCAGTGGTGCCCAGTGATAGGACAAGAGGTAACGGGCACAAACTGGAGCACAGGAAGTTCCATCTAAACATGAGGAGGAACTTCTTCCCTTTGAGGGAGGCAGAGCACTGGCACAGGCTGCCCAGAGAGGTGGTGGAGTCTCCCACACCGGAGACATTAAAAATCCGACTGGATGCCGTCCTGTGCAACTGCTGTAGGTGTCCCTGCTGTGGCAGGGGGGTTGGGCTAGATGATCTCCAGAGGTCCCTTCTGACCCTGACCATCTTGTGATTCTGTGATTATTGTTATTGTTATTGCAATTACCTTATGTTTGCTGTTTTTTCCTCTAGCTAAATGACTCCTGAAGTGAAGTGGAGCAGCTTCAAGAGGAAGGTGTGAGAGACGCGCAGGGAGCACGAGGGAGAGAGGAGGAAGCTGACCCGTATCTACCACATCCTGCATTCATGCTGGTGCTTTCTGAAGGGAGAGGGCCCTCTTCTTCCTCCAGCTGTACTTCTTGAGGAAGGCTCAGTAAATGCATTTAATCCAATGCATGCCCCTCAGGCATCACAAAGGGACCCTGAGCACCCATCACCCGGTCCCGCTGGGGATCAGGGTGCACAACAAGGTGCTGCCCATACACCGAACATAGATCCCAATCAGAGAAACCATGGGAAGCAACAGACTCTTACTCCTAGAAGAATAAAATCTACTTCTATGGATCCAGCCATTTCCCATGCTTATGAGTTTTCTGTGGGCTTTCTGAATGTCACCCCAAACGCTGTGACCAGAGCAGACCATCATTTAAAAGCACATTTTCAGCTTGTTGTGTGAGTGATTGTCGTACAAATCCTTCAGGCCTCCTGCTGAAAGTGCACTTCAGAAGCTTCCTAACAATTAAATGTAATGCAGAAGGACAACAGGACCTCTGGATACACACCTCATTTCTGTACTGAGAATGGGCATGTTGCTTGTTGTGGATACATAATCCAATGAACTCAGCCTCTTTTCTATTCTAAAAAAAGTGTTCCTCGGCTTAATTTGATCCTGTGAGCAGGTTGTGATCTTTTGTAAACTTTTGCGAGCACTGTTAATCAAAATACGTCACAACTATTGGCAAACTGTTATTTCTGCTGCTCCCTCATCTATTTCTCTCTGCTCTGCATGACCACTGACTCAGGTTTGACGACACCGTGTCAAGACGAGCTGATGCCCTCACCCCAGCCTGCCCATTAGCACCGCCTCAACACCCATTCAAAAAATGCTCTTTTTAGCTCCTTTTATTTATTTCCCCCCCCAGCCCTAGCTGCTTCTTTCAAGCTCTGATCTGGTGGCACAGCCCCACCCCTAGGGACAGGGGAACTCTGTCCTGTAGCACCGCTGCAGAATTCACTGCTTCATAAGATCACAGCCTACTTGTTAATTCACTTAAATCACATGAAAAAGTGTTCTGGTTGTGGTGAAAGGATCGGGAATATATAATATATCTCACTCCGAAGTGTTATTTCTACTAAAATACAGCACATTTCAGGATACAACAGATTGATGAATAAGCCTTCCGTCACTGACCTAGCAAGCAAATGAAATGGTCAGATATGTACCAGCGCTGAAGATTTGCATCTTTCCAACACCCTGCCAAGTGCTTTTACCCATGCACCCGCTCCACCATTCATTCCGCCCCTCGGCACCTGCCCCATCACCGTCTCCTACAGCTGGAGAGCCCTTCGGCAACTCCAGCCATGTCAAACCCTCCCTTAGACCCTGCTCCTTTTGCGCTGCCTGTTAAACTGCACACCAACAGCCCAGTGGTGGGCACGGCACGGCTTCGGAGTGCTGTGCCAAGGGCAGCTCTCCAGCCCTTAGCTCCCTCTGCCTTTCCCCTCTTCTGCTACCCACAGATCCATGTATCCCTCTGGCTCTTGGCTTCAAGGAGCTGGAAAGATGAACATACAGCCAAACAAAGTTTGTATTTTCTTTTTTAAATTACAACACATGGATTGGTTTTAGTTTTTTTAGCGATTTACTCTACCTTTGGGTAGAGAGTTGTGATTTACTGCCAGTGTCATCACAATGGTACATCATTTTGTGCGGGTCGTGGCTGTATTAACTTGGAGTTGTTCACATCCGTGTAGCCTTCTCTGCTAGACGTGGGGGAATCGGGTCCTGTCAGTGTAACTGCATCCATGCCAGAGGGCTGTCCTGATTTAATTGTTACAGATGGAGTTAAAGCACCACCAAAACCATTTAAGCAATCCCTTGTGCATCACGTGAAAGTACAGCAAGGCTCTCCCTGCTGAATGAGGATGCTCAACATAGTCTATTACTTTCCACCCTGCAATAACCCACGAGTGAGGCTTGGGTAGTTACCCTTCATCAGTGCTTGTCCTAGTATTTGCCCACAGAAATCCTTAATACAGCAATTTTCTTTCATATCAGTGACTCTTTCCATTTTCCCTACAACTTTGAGAGTCATCCTCCCTTCCCGGCCTTACACCCTCAAGCTTTCTCAAAAGGTAAATGCATGTGCTGCCGGTTTAGTTTGATTTCCATTGCACTAGTCTAAATTCCATCCTAAAGCTTTGAGTTGTGGTTCAGATTAAGGACTCACTGCCTTAGATGTGGCCGGGCTGATCTCAAGAAGCAGGTTTCCTTGCTTTGCTAAGGATCTGAGAAGCTACAGGAGATAACCCTCATTCAGGGTCATCTGAAATACTAGCAGGCACGCTACAGGGCGAGGACCTGTTAACATTCACTGTTCCATTTTCCAGACACATGGCTCACTCCTTTTCCTGATGGAAAATATTTCTTTTACTGCTTGCCTTCTCCTTCTGGCTGCTCAACACCACCTACCTAGGTCTCTTTATTCAGGATGATAGGTACCGCCTCATGGCCCCAGAGTTTGAGCCTGGGAATACATGACACTGCTTGCAGAGGTGCATAAGATCTTGTAATTTGCTTGCACATGAGAGGAGCTCTCTGTTTGCAAGGGACAGCGTGGAGGAAATCAGCAGCCTCATGAGCTGGCAGGGATGACAACTCATAAGCAGACCTGCTGGGGTTGACAGCTCCTGCCTACCAGCGTGCTCCACCACAAAAAGGCTCAAACTCCTCCACAGCCCAGTTACCTACGGGCACGAGTGTGATTTTGGTGTGTGTTTAAGAATGACCCACTACTGTCATGTGCTATGAGCCCTCCCATGTGGACATGGTGGCTATAGTTCTGGGACAGATGGGTGCTGAGGTTTCTGTATACGGCCTGGGGGTGGGCGCCCCAGCCTTCCCAGCATTAAGCCATAATAGAGGAGATCCAGATGTCCCAACTGGGCTCCTGTGACTTGAGCATATTAGAACATGTTGTACCAGGAGCTACAGAAAATAATCCCTCCTAATATGGGAAGTCTTTTATTTTATTAAGTTACTTTGCAGCATGGGTGCCCAGAGTTGAAGAAGGAAAAAGGGAAATTGCTTGCAGGATTCAGATGGCAGGGATCCATGGCTTGCTCCAGCTGATGGGTGGGAGACACTATGTGAAAATAAATATGCAGTCTTCCTCTCAGCTCCGTTGGCAGGAACAGCAAAAGCCGGATGCACAAGAACACAGAGCTGGTTTGATCCTTCTGTTCTGCCCAGCTGGATGCCATGGGAGAAAGTCTTTGAGAGGGGGGAAACGGTGCTTGGCCTGCACCAGAACAGGCAGGAAGATACTTGGTGTCTGGAGCCCATGTTATCACCACTTCATCACACAGCTGTACCAGTCCACATCGGTTAATGGACAAATGCACCCATTTCACAAGGATGTCATCTGGTCTTCCATCCTCCTTGTAATTAATCACAGACACAACAATGCCACCTGGCAGAGGATTTTAATTTTTTTCATTAGAGAGGAAGAACCTTAAATAGTGCTCACAAACACAGTAGCAACACATGGCTGTGTTTTAATTGTCCTCTTGTTGTGCCAGCCAGCAACTAAGCACCGCACTGCCACTCACTCACCTCCACTCTCTCCTCCCCTGGTAGGATGAGGGAGAGAATTGGAACGGTAAAAGTGAGAAAACACATGGGTTGAGATAAAGACAGTTCAATAGGTAAAGCAAAAGCTGCACACAAGAAAAGCAAAACAAGGAATTCATTCCCTGCTTCCCATGGGCAGGCAGGTGTTCAGCCATCTCCACGAAAGCAGGGCTCCATCACGCATAACGGTTACTTGGGAAGACAAACACCATCACTCCGAACATCCCCCCCTTCCTTCTTCTTCCACCTGCTTTATATACTGAGCATGACATCACATGGTATGGGATATCCCTCTGGTCAGTTGGGGTCAGCTGTCCCAGCTGTGTCCCCTCCCAGCTTCGTGTGCACCCCCAGCCTGCTCGCTGGTGGGGTGGGGTGAGGAGCAGAAAAGGCCTTGAAGCTGTGTAAGCACTGCTCAGCAATAAGAAAAACATCCCTGCACTATCAACACTGTTTTCAGCACAAATCCAAAACAGCCTCATACTAGCTACTATGAAGAAAATTAACTTTACCCCAGCCAAAACCAGCACAGCTGTGCCTAGCTGTGGCACTAAAAAAAGAGTCAAAAGGAACACAGGTCTTAAAGAGTAAAAGTGAGTGACTATACCTAGAAGGAAGGTTAGAGATTGTCAACATCTCAGCACTGGAATAACCCAGCTATCCCTTGAGGGGATAGGGTTAAAGTTAAAATTCAGATTACAGTAATGTTAATGGCTGGGAACCCGACAAAGCCTAAAGCATTGGACTGCCAGAGCAATGTATCCCCGGAAACCTTTTTCCTCTGGGCTGTGGATGCAGGCTTTGGGCTGCAGATAAGCTGAGGTAAGAGTCTGGGGTAGGGTTAGGGTTGGGATAGGAAAAGGGGAAGAGTTGGGAGAGGAGCTCCGGTTGGCATGGGGCTGCCAAGGGGCTTCCAACATAAGGAGGAGGCAGCAAAAATGTTTATCCTCAATAACTTTTTCATTTACATAATGGCTGTGGGTCTTGTCCCAGGGCTCATTCCACACTTAGTGTTAGGGTTAAGGTACGTGTTACCTGAAAGATTACCTCAGACATCTTCATCGGGACCACGGCTGGCTGTCCCTAGCTACACTTAACTCAAGGTCAGGCTTTTGCTTCAGGAGGGAGAGAAGCCCTGAAGCTTCAGTTGATGTTGTGTTTCCCACAGGCTGCCAAAAGAAGCAGCAATCTCCTAAAAGATCATTCCTTTGACAACCACTTCATTTGGGCTTTGGGTTCTTGGCAAAGAGTTCATCCCATGCACAGTGTTAGAGCTGGGTTCAGTGTTGGGAAAGGGACAAAGCCTAAAGCTCCAGTTAGCACGGCACTGGTGAGGGGCTTCTGAATGAAAAGTGTGGGCCACAGAAAGATGTATCCTCTGATCGCTTTTTTATCTGGACCATTCATTGCTCTGGGTACCCGGTTGGGAGATCAGACCTTAGGGCTAGGGATGGAAGAGGGACAAAGCCTACAGCTCCAGTTGGCATGAGTCTGCAAAGGGTTTGGAAAAGGTTGGAATGAGCAGCGAAATACGTACCCCTCTGCTAAATTTTTCATCTCAGCCACAGCTGAGTGTTCTTATCCACAGAGCAGCCCACACCTTGGCTTAGGGTTACAGTGAGGACACTTACAGGTCTTATAGCTCCATCTGGCATGGGGTTGTTAATGAACTGCCAAAGGAAAGGAGAAGCTGCAAAGAGCTTTCTCCCCTCACTTTATCTTGGCCACGGCTTGGTCTCTTTGGCAAATGCTCAGCTCACACACAGGGTTTAGGGTTAGGTTCAGGAGAATGTCAAAGCCTGGAGCTCCATGTGATGTGGAGCTGCCAAGGAGCTCCCTCAGAGGGAGGGACTGGCTTCACTATGATTTTGCCTCTGAAAATTTCATCGTTGCTGTGGCTTGTGCTACTTGGTGACAGTCCAGCCAAGGCCAGTGTTTAGGGTTAGGGTTAGGAGAGGGAAAATCCGCAAACTCCAGTGAGGTTGTGGCTGAAAAGGGAGGGTGCAAAAGTATTTCTCCCCTGATAGCTTCTTGATTTCTCCCATATTCTGCTATTTCTGTGGTCCTTGGAAAAGGGCTTAGCCCATGCCCAGGGTTAGGGTTTGCATTGGGAGAGGAACGAAGCTTAGAGCTTCCATCAGCTTGGGGCTGTCAAAGGAAAGGACAGGCTGCAAAAAGACTTCTCTAGGAAGTTTTTCATCTGGGCTCATGGCTTAGTGTCCTTGGTTAAGCCTCAGTCAAGACCATTTGTCAAGGGATGTCAGTAGATGTTTTTCTCTCTGAATCATGATCAGGCCCATTTGCTTATTCTCCTCCTCAGGGTTCGAATCAAACCTCACTTAGATGTTATGTAGAAGTCCTTTGAAATAAAGCTCCCACCCAAATCTCACAAACTTGGCTGTACCCAGTGATTGCTCACAGTGCTCCAAAGGAAGAAAATCTCATTGATGTGAGGTAGACACCATAAATAACTCGATGGGACTGATGCTTCTTGGATGAGCAAACCAGAGGATATGATCTTCAGACAAATCTGTCATTTTCTTAAGGTGGATAGAAGTCTACCAGAACTTGGTGATGAGCAGATTCTGGTCATAACTTCATAGTTGCAAGCCTGTTGACATTTCCACTTAAGTAGCACCAAGTAAGTCCCTCCTGGGACATGGGCAATTCAACACTGTATTGCCACAACAATTGAGCTCTTCAGTGGGCAGTCATACATCCAAGAGGTTCAGCCAAACGGGTCAGAGTACGCATGCTTGGGCAGGTCAAGAAAATTTCTAGCCTTTAGTTTTTCTCTTTTGCTCAACAGAATCAGCGGGAGGGTTCACTAGCCCCAAAACCTGAACAATACCTACTAAATGCGTTCTTCAACCAGGGAGTGGAAGGAAGTAAAGTGATGGTATACTCTTACAACCTGGCTCTGCTAAGAAGGTAACAGAGAAGGGCAGGGCTTACTTTGAGGTGCTACAATTTGAGTACAGCAAGAAATCAAAAAAGCACTTGAAGTTAAATAAATTTTTCCTGGCAGAAAAAAAATGAATTAAGGAGAAGTGGAGGAATAATAGGAAGGGTGAAATTATAAGAAAAGGAATCAGTGGGGAAAGAGAAGGCCAAGAGCTCCTGTTAAGGGGAAAGGGTAGTGATTAGAGCAGATGTGAGATACAGGAGAAACTTCAGAGCTATTTGTCACCTACATCTGCAGCACTAAAGGGGCCAAGGAGCTAGTGGTTAATGGGTCAGGAGCATGAACAGCCTAGTGAGATGAGGAAGGACACTCATGTACTGGCACTCACGCCTGGCACTTATCTGAGGCAGGGTGGAGGTAGAAATAGACTTGACAACTCACATAGGTTTGCAGGTATCGAAGCCATCAGCTAACATCCGTGCCTAGGTAACAGGAAAACATGTGATTCATAGGAAACCCTGTGAAAAAGTGTTCACCTTCCTCTACCGTTTCACGGATGGCAATCTCCAGGATACCACCACCTGCACCTGCCACTGACAACTTGAACAACATGGATCACTGATGGTGCAAGTGTTGGGGGTGGCCTTGCGTGACCAGCCAACCTGTGCTTAGATAACTGCATAGCCAACGGAGCAACGAGACCCAGGAGCAGCCTGCTGTGCTGCCCAGCTGCCACATCAAGCACCCAGCAAAACTGCTCTCATGGATAAAGCCAAAGTGCCGCAGGTAATTCCCAGCAGCTATACCCATCTTTGGAGGTCAGAAAGAGCAATGTAGGGACTTGTACCTTAATTTGATATTTCCTGGTTTGCCACCCTAAGCTTGGTGCTCTGGAAAGATGTTTGTACTCAGCACCGACAAAGGCTGGGGCTGGCAGGGGCAGGTGGGTGCAGAGGTTGTCTTGTAGTTTGTTTTTTGTTGAAAATACAGTTTAGCACACAGTGAGATGTGCTAGTAGCTCCCATCACGTGCTTGCACCTGCACGCAGTTAAACGGCTTGTTGGATCAAGGCCCCAAGGAAAACATTTGCTGGGATGGAAGAAGAGAAGGACAAAAAATACAAGATCAAAACAATGCACTTGGCACTAGTATCAAGGACCTGTTTTGGTGCCACAAGGATCCCAGCTCTTCCCAAAAGCGTACAGGGCTCAGGGCACAACCCAGTTCAGGTCATGCTGCAATCTCGGCCACATTACAGGTCTGCAAGCGCCAGACCAAGCGTCAGTTTTTAGAAGCACGGATGCAAAGCTAACATGAACTGAAAGCAAGTTGTTTATGCCCTTGCTCAAAAACCCGACATTCAAAACCTATTCAGAATTAGCCCTGCAAAAATCAAGCAAACTTAATAGCTCATATCAAAGTTGGCCTCACTTCAGGAAAATTTCTGTTGCCTTTGTAAACACAGCTGAGACTCCATTTTTCTCCTTCCTATTGGCAACATACTTCACTTGCTAAATAAAGATATCTAAACAATCTCTCTTTGTACAACAATTTTTATGCTTTCCCCATCAGTCTATTTCAGTCAGCTACCCCTACTCTGTGCAGTACAGTGCAAAGCAGCGTTCAGAGTATGCATTAAAAATGTTTGGAGTTTTGGTCAAGATATTAACTGGAAAAGGCAACATTTTCTGGGTGTAAATGCAGGGTGAGAGAAAGCCCCTCTTTCATCATGTCTCTCTATGAGACAATGTCCTGCTACTGTTTCCGTTACAAAAATCTAAATTTTCTGGACAGAACTAATGGTACAAATTTACTCCAGTGTAAAATCTAGTATTTGGGATCTACCAAAAATCTTTTCCATGCATAAAATATTTCATTTCTCTATTTTATGTCCCAAAATCACCATTGCTCAAAACCCATCAGTTATTTCTGCAACATAAACACTTACTTTATAATGAAATTGCTTTCATTTTACCTTCCCTTGGAACTCCCTACGACTGATTTCCATTCATCCCCACCCCCAGAGGGGAGTTATCCCAGGCAGAAACATCTGCTCAAGGAGAACTGGAAACCGATAGCTTTTTCTGTCCAGTTATTTTAGACTTTATGCCAATGAGCAGAAATCCCTGTTCAGCAAACTACCACTGACTTCAACAGGCTTTTGGGTTGAGGGCAATCCCAGCAGCAGTTCCTCAAAAATAACCCACCCAGGCGGTTATCTGAAGCAACGTGCCAGCTTCTCCAGCGACCCAACAGCCAATGATGGTGTGTAATGGAGCAGAAAACCTCCCCTTGCACCCACCTCCAGCCGCAAACAGCAGCAGTGCTGTACCCAGCCTGAACTTCTGCCTCATATTAATCCTAAAAACCAAGAGCAGCATTAGCTTTGAATGCAGATGGGCTAGGCCAGACGCTCAATGCACTTCAGCCTTAGTCTAGTGATTTCCCATGTGTCAATCCTACCCCAGCTTCTTTCTAAAGATCATCCTTTGATGAGGAGAAACCCCTGTGAAACAAATTGTTATGCTGCTGGTGTAGCCTGGTCCCTATTAAAATAAAATGTGGGATGATGATGAGAGGGCACACGCATTACTAGGTCAAGAGGGAAGAAAACTGTGTCCTTACCAGTGGTGTCATCTGAAGAGCAGCATGGGCTCTGTAACTGATACGTGATATTTTAAGCACGCATGAGTCCTTCTCACATGCTGCAGGGAAAAAGCAACTCCTCTGAGACTTGGGAAGAAGGATTTACTTGCCTCCCTATGCCTCGACTTACAAGTGCGCTCCATTAATTTGGTTTTAAATGACTCTGAAGACAGTGTGCAGTTACCGTCTAATCTACTCAAATAAATGATTTGGTTGGGGGAAAAAAAAAAAGAAAAAAAGCTGTTGTCATTTCCATCCGAGAGCGAGTGCTTCTCACATCCCCAGCTGCACAGGCAGACCTTTGTTCAATAACCCCCACGCGCATTTCCAGTAGCCGGCACAAATTGTGCCTGGCAGAGAGAGGATGGGTGCAGAGAGCATCCCACCAGCGTGCCGGCCCAGTGGCTAACGGCGGTTGGGATGGGGGACAGAGAAACCATGCTGGTCTGTTCGAGCTGCCAGACTTCCCTAAAGGAGATGGTTTTCCCTACCCCCTGCCCCAGGTCTAGACCAAGTTTTGACCCTTTGTGAATGTGCTGTGTTGCCAGTCGTTACTCAGCTGCTGCGGGGCTTGTAATGCAGCTCCACGCCTTGATCATTGTGAAAGAGGTGAGACAGAAGAGCCACGTACAGAGGAACATTGATTTTTAGATGGCATTTTGTTTCGGAGTAATACTCAGAGGAGATTAAAACATCTCCCTCCCATTAGGCTTCTGGAAAAGAAACCTCCCCCAGGTTTTGACAGCAACGGGCACAGGCGAGGGCCGTTTGCCCCAGTGCTGCGTGCTGTCCCCATGTGAGGGGCAGCCCACACAAGCTCCCACCTTGGACTGGTGCGAGATGGGGATCCAGCCCATCTCACACCATAGGGCTGGGCACAGACCCTCAGGGACACGGCTCGTCCCACAGGCTGGGGCTGGGATGAGCCATTTCTCAGGGTCCTGCACAGAAGAGACGGCTGTGGTCTGTCTCCAGCCCTGCACATAGGAGTCTCAATCCATATGCTAGACACACGCCACTGTCCCCATGTTTCAACAGAGAAGATGGTGAGCATCAGGACAGGGGGAGATGAAAGGTCTGCCTGATTTTTGCATCATGCTCAGCTTCAAACAGGCATCAGAAAGACTTTTTTCTTCCACGAGAAGACAGAACGAGCCTAGAAATAAACACTGATTATTCGCTCCATCTGCACTCATATTGCTGGAAATAATTTTGAACTACAAATGTACTAAGGGCACCTTGTGCTTGTACAGAAGCAGCACCACCCATGGAGTGATTCAAAAGGAAAAAGTTTGGTTTAGCCTCCAAGTTGCACTCACCGCTTAAATAGCCTCTCTGTTAGGATTCAAACTTCCCCTCCTTTTTTTTTTTTTTTAATGCAAATGACAAGAAAATGCATAAAATGTACAAGACTTAAGAATTAGACAGCAGTAATTTTTCTCAGCAAACGTGTTACTGAAGCCCAGCAGATCCAGAAAGTAGGAAACCTGCTACAAGCAGGGGTAAAGTGGCAGGTTTTTACAACCAGCAAGTGAGGACAGGGATGGAAGAGCAGCAATACCACCAAGTTATTTCAGTCAGCTGCATAACGTCTGCATCATAAAAGTTCATGCTTGTACTGCAAACACAACTGCTGACTTTCTCTACTGGCATGAAGATTTCTCCGGATCAGATCAGAGGTGCTGAAGCGAAATTAAACAGGCAGTTTAATTCTGCTACTGTACAGTGCCTGCTTTATGAGCAGACAGCATCTACATCTGGAGCTGTCAATCCGAAACCTTTAATTTACTTCAGAACTGAGAGCATAAAATTTTATAAAGAAGGAAAAAAAAAAAAGGGGGGGTGTGTAAGAATGCCACATGGCAGTGCCTCACATTACAAACACGTATCTGCAAAATTATAATAAGAATGCCTCAATCACAATGCTGATTTTGCACAAAAGAAGAACGGCTCCAGAAATGAAACAGAAAGACACCCTTTTTTCGTCTTTCTCTGGCTCTTCTAGTTGCATTAGACATGCAAACTACATGTATTTGCTTTTTCAGATGAACACATGGGAGACAATGGAGCAATCTCGTCCATGGCAGGTGCTGGGTGCCTACTTAACACATTTTACTAAACTTTCCAAGTCAGCCTTTCAGCTGAGCCAGAAAAGAAAACACGGTATCAAGTCCAGGTTTGCAAACTTGGGCTGAATCCAGCTCGCCAAATGGTCCGTGACACCAGAACCTCGGTGCTCGCTGTTCACCTCTCCTCTCAGCCAGAGCAGGGATGACATGGAGCACTAACAACTGCCTGCTGGGGTGGAAAGCCCTGGAAGAAGTTCCTCCAGTTCTTCCCATGCCTCCGGTACAGAAACTCGGGGCACGCAGAGCGACACGAGCTTTTGCAGCACCGCAAGAAGAGGCTGTTTAGCTGCGGTGTTGGTTAAAGGTTTAAAGACTTCAGAGCAGGATGAGAGACAGGTCGAGACTGAGTTTGTAGCCTGGGGAGGAGCTGGAGTCAGGGAAGGGAGGGAGGAAGATCCCAGACTTCCCAAAGCATCTCAGATCCCAGACTAAAGAAAGACGTGAAAACCATCAAAAGGAAATTGATACAACCACATCAGCAATTTCTGCCCTTGACTGTATGTTTCGAGTGCTCACCAAGTAATACAAAAAAGAGCTGTTTTTAGAAACCTTTCCCAAGTGGCTGGTTACTAACCCAACAAACAGCACTGCATTCGTGTGGTCACCCCTGGCTGTGGCTGTGCCCAGAGTGGCTCCACGCACGGCTACCAGAAAGCCCCGCGCTTTCAGCAAATACGCTCTCAAAGGGGATGCCTTCCCTTGCCTCACCCTCCAAAAGCTTTTCCAAGGCTCTCCAGAACCATCACGTACCGGCATGCTAAGGGATATCAAACTAATTATGCACGTTTGTACTCCCAAAATGTGCTCGCGGAATGATTTAATTCCTGTTATTAGCACTTGACACGACGGACTGGTTTTCTCAACACGATTGCAGCTCCACTCGGTGCTCAGGCAATCCCCTGAAGAGCAATCGCGAGACATTGCTGCAGCTCAGCCACACCTGGGTGAGATGGGTCTCACCTCTGGAAGGATCGATACTGGTGACTGAAAGATGTATGGCGCTCTCAGCTGCGCAAGTACCATGTAGCATCCCTGACACCAGCCAGCACCCAAAATCGTTGGTGTTTAGCTGCTCACCCATCACTTGCATTAGCTTCCTCACTGCTGGGATGATCCAGTTCCAAAAAGCTCCACTGCTGCCTTGTACATCTTAAATTATACATACAGTGCTCTGCCACAGGAGAAGAGCAATCAAAGTGATTTATTTCTGGGTGAACAGAAAGCATCCCTTTTGTGTCAAAACAGTAATTACCGTGGGCCACATTCCAGTGCTAGCCTTAGTCGCAGCAGAAGTTACTAGAACAGAGATTATTTGTGACGTAAGGTATTTCTCAGCAGGTATCGGGATGTTGGTTTTCAGCCCTAAAGCATCTACATTAAATACCACATCTTTAATTATTTCAATTTATCTTTAATCAAAAGATGTGTAACTGCAGTGCCTCCCTTTCTCTTTGCTGATAGCTGCTCCCATAGATACACAGAAAAGCAATTAATTAGTGCAAATTTTAGAACAGAAATAGCTATGCAGATATCTGTGAAGATGCTAAAAATGTCAGGAGAAAAGCAAGATAAATGTCAATGTTATTAAAAATAAATGTCTACTTAATGCAACATTTACCTAAATGTTTGCCAGGAAAACAGTAAATACAGAATTTAAATCCTGATGTAGCACAATTACACACAGAGGCTCACAGGGTACACTCCACCCCTGCACCGAAAGGCAGCCCGAGATGAAAATCTCATTCCAAGCCTTGATATCATCTGCGCTAGCCCTCCGCACAAAAGTGGATTTTATCCAACATACAGCGACTTTCGTAAACAACCCACTTCCTTTTACCAATACCGAGCTTAGTTTTCTAACGTTTCCTTCCACATCCACAACGGTGCCTTATCAAACCCCACACCCTGGCAGAGTGTCGGGATTTATACTCCGTTTTCCACCCATCGGGGCCTCTCAGTCGCTGCTCTGCAGGACCAAAACCTCGGGCCCCCACAAGACCTGCTGCCCTGAGCTCTGAATACAAGCTCCTGTACCGGGCAAATAATGAATGAGCGTTTCTTCCATTCTCCCAGTTTATCAAGTAATGCAGATGGCTCTTCCAGTGAGCTGACTTATTCATCACCTCAGCAGTCACCAGTCTGCACGCATATCTGCAAACATTATCAGTAATGATTTTACGTTTTCCAGCAAGCTACTGATGCAAGTGTTAAATAGCGGAAGGCCAGCAAACGATCCCCAAGGAACCCCGCTATACACACACCAGCTCAGAGATGATTCTCTCCATTCATCTCCATTTGGAGACCTGTCAGTGTCAAAACCATTTTCTGTTGGACATTGTTCATTTTGACTCTGGATCAAGATGCGAAGGAGGCCCACTCAGAAGATTACTGCATCTTTTATCAGGCAAGCTTGTAATCCTGGCAAAGTAAAATACATCAAGCTGATTTGACAAGATCCGTTTTCCTTTGGCTCAGGTAGATAGACGCTAACAAAGTGGTCCTCCCTTAATTCGTTATTAAAGGAGTACTATTTCAGTCGCTCCATTATTTTGCTTTGGATCAATGTCAAGCCGACAGACCTACACTTACCACCAGCACTTTATTTTCATAGCATGTTAGCAATACGCTTTTTTCCACTCACTGACTAAAAAGCAACGTGCAGAGGTCAACAGAGCTCCTCTCTCCAGGTGTTTAAAAATTCTCGGACACGAATTTCTTGGATTTAATGATTCTAAAATGTTCAGAGTCAGCAGCTGCCCTGCATAACCTTCTCTGGCTGCTGTCTCAATGGAAAATACTTCAATTTCATCTTCTGTGATAGAGCTGCATCTTCTATTTGCTAGGCCATGCAAAACTGTGCATTAGCACTGGCTTGAACACCGATCTGAATAGAAACCACCAAAACTGAGCCAGTCTCCAGGTTGAACATTCAAAGCTTCCACCTGAAAAGCTCCTGGAAGCCCGTTTCAGCTCTGCACAAGCTCACCCTCTCAGCTCCGTGAGAATAACTTCTTTTCTGGAAGAGCTTTGAGCATTTCTGGCTGAGCTATAACAATTTCTTTGACGCTTGCGTGATGGACTAGGAGGGAGTACAGAGCGCTTCACACCAAAGAGAGTTAAACCTCTTCTAAACTAGAACAAAATAAAAGCTTTGTTCTACTTAATGTGGGTTAACAGCAAGGCTTTGGATCACTTCCTAATTTGACTGGACTGATTTATTCCCCCCAAAAAAGCTGTGCTGGAAGCGATCACCCTAACACCGGGGTAAGACTCCACTTCATACACATCACAAGAGCAGTGACAGAAACCAGCAAATGTCCTCAACATGCACTGGCAGCTCCTAAACCTGCAGGGATGGGACTGCCCGACAGGGAGAAAGCTGAGACCTTGACACTGTTCAGACTAATAAGCACACGCTTGACTAAGATTTGAACAGCAGTTGTAATTGCTATCTGCATTATTTGCCTCTGCTGTGTACAAACAGTGGCAGACCCACGTTTCTGGAATATTCAAGGAGGAAATTCAAGATGTTGATACGTGCCTCCCCCTCACCGGCTGAGGGTCAGGGTACACAAATTATTCTATTTTTTTCTTCAGCGCTGTCCCCCTCACTGTCGGACCAATGTAACACTGCAGCTTGACCTCCTCTGAAGTTTTGAGCGAGATGCAAAAACTCATCTTCCTCACAGAGGGCAAAAGGAGATATCTGCGGACCATAAAGACTGCATTTGCATAGCCTGATATTATCAGCTAATATAGAAACATAATACCTTTTCTTATTATCCCAGTAATATCTGACCCATCCTAATTTCCTGTTGTTTCTTTCAGAGACAGCATGTCGGAACAGCTGCGGCAGCAAATACACCCTTCAACAAGCTGGAGATGTTGCACGGAGTGCTCCCACATGGCACATCATGGGAATTTTTGTGGAATGGCCCCCATTAGGTGCCTGTTGGCAATCCGTCCCTTTCCATTGCTTCAGCTCACTCCAGCTGCTCGATGCACGGGAACAGCAACGGTCTGTAGCCAGACACACTTGGGTGAACAACGCAGTTCTGCTTAAGGAGAAGTTTGTATCATCAGAGATACACCTCTTCATTCCTCTCAGAGAAAAGCCACCCTCTCCCCAGTGACGTTTCAAAAATCCATTGCAGAATTTACTGGAACGGCTTCCAACGAGAGAAACCACGCTGCCAGTACGAAAGATGAAACTGCAACCTAACAACGAATGAATGCCCACTCTTATGCAAAAATGCAATCCTAGAAAGCTACAAAAAACATTTGGAAACAACAGCTCTTTTATTTGGCCGTAATACTGCCCCCGTGTTCAATCCAGTTCACCCAATAAGACAACCCCGTATCATTAAAGATGATCTCATCGAAAAGCAGTTCCTAGGAAGTTTTCTTGCATAGGAGGCTTTAACCGCCAGCCCTGATGCAGCCTGACGAGCCGCGGTGTTTGCTCAGCACATTCTGGTGGTTTCGGAGACAAAGCCAGCATTCCCAAGGCTCGAGATAATCAAGCAGATGAAGTCATGCACTCCGGATGCTCCAGAAAGAGAAATGGATTTGGGGGGGGAGCAGGGGGGCAGTGACAGTGGTGCACATTTAGCATTACCACATGGAAAAGGAGAGGGAAAAATGTTCCCCTTTTAATGATTCTCGATATGAATGACACACTGTCATCACCGATAAAATAGTATTTGAGGGGATGCACCATTTAACCCCTGGAGAAGTCAGGGTCACAGACTGCCCATCACAACACAGGCACTGCAACGGAGCATCTAGGTCTACGTGCTCTCCCCCAGGACAAAGATCTTCGGTGGCTTCAGAGGGAGCCTAAAGCCAGTGGCTTCCTATTTTAGGGATTTCAATTGAATGTCACCTTGTTATCATCCCCACCTCTTTCAAGGAAGGTACTGCTAATATCAGTTGACAACACATAGAAATAAAAGGGGAATCACGTGCTTACAACAAACCCTTCCATTTTGGAGCCTGCTAAGGGAGCAGGCAAGGGCAGAGGAGGAACACAGAGCAGTTCTCGGTAGCAATACTTCAAAGGCAGCCCAAGGTTGGGAAGCAGGCGAGGATTAGATATTGATAACCACAAACATTTTTGAAAGCAACTGGGGTTTTAAGAGCCCTTGGGTTTCAGAGTTCAACTCCAACTGCTTAAAGGAAATAGATTTTCAGCCCTTTCTAGAAAATCCTATACTAGTTGCTTAAAAACTGAAATCATTGTATTGACCTACCCCTGAACTCCTGTGCCTTCTTTTTATATTCATCTCTGCCTGCAAGCCCTCCAGGGAGGGATCTGGCCTCACACTGCAGCATATTTCTGGGGCTTACACTGCAATTACTATAATGGACAGCTTTCTTTTCAGATTGGGGGAGAGTTTGGTGAAAATCCTTTCTATTCGCATGTGTTTTCAATCATTTTTTCTTCCTTCTTACACACACCTCTCTTTCCAATTCAAAAATACATCGTCTCCCTGCAGATAGCACAGCTGGATGGGTACAGCTCATTACTTTCTTAGAAGCTTCTTCCAAATTCCTTATTTTAATTTTAATTCTTGCTTTGTGCTCTTCTTCCACCTGGGTACAGATTATGGGCATGGTCTCTGCTGCAGGATGGAAGTGAACTATACTCCAGTTATCTGCTGCATATTAGATATGGCCACCTCTGGATAAACTGGAAAACTCTCACGGGAGCGTTTTTGGAAGGAAAGCCCACGCCAGGTGCCATGCCAGAATTTCTCTCCATAGGAGACAGGCAGCTGCAGTCAGGCTCAATTCACTCCTATTGCTGCTGAAATGGCAGCATGAAACTTTAACAGCGAAAATAGTTTACGCTTAGGCATTCCAGCCATAGATAAAACATAGCTAGCATCTCTGTTGTCAAACATCCTGCCGTCTCTCGCTGCATCGATTTCACTTCATGCTGAGTCTAGTGGCAAAATCCCAGCGCTAACGAAGTTAATGGGAGTTTCACCATTGGATTCAAGAGGGTTGGGATTTCACGCAGACTCTTCAGTCATAAAATTCTTTCCGCTCACCTCTGAGCTTAAAGACTGTGCCCGTTACACCCAGCACGGAGGATGTGGGGCTGATCCAATATCCTTTTAAGCTAATGGAAAGGCTCCCACTAACTTTAATGAAGACTGAGATAGATGGTTAGTGCATGAGAGCATTTTATTTGAGAGAGGAAGATGCTGTTCTACAGCCACTTACATCATCTTTTTAACCCCTCATGTACTTTTTTTGGTGTTTCTCTTATCCCCCATGTTGATGGCAGTTGTTGCCAATGACGATTGTGCTAGAGTGGCGGAAAGGAGCCTCCCACCATAATCATTCAGGTTTTTACTCTCCTTCCTCCTACCATTTAATGTGAGCAGTAACTATTGAAGAAGTCTGAATATCAACAGAAACATTCAGGAGAGAAAAATACAAAGACGTAAAAATGCACTAGAAAAAATAACCTGCACAACCACAGTTGAGAATATGGCACGGCCGCAGTTACGCCTGCAGCTTACAGCAACCTCTCTGCATTAAGGTAATGTCATTTGCTGGGAGGAGACATTGGTGACCAAACAGCTGTGACAGCAGAGTTATGCTTAAGGGAAAAGTATTACTTTTGTCCTGATGCCAATCAATAGGTCTGAGTTAATGCTCTTCCCTTTCTGCGTGAGTGTCGGTGGAGACTCACTCCTCCTCCTGATCTTTCCTGTCACCCCCCTGTCCTTCTTGCTGCATCAGAAACTCACACTTGGGTACCTCAGCTTTTCTCTTGTTCTACCCCATGCTCAATTTCTCCTCAAACACCATTCTACAGGGCACCTTCCTGAAAAGGGCTTGCTTACATCTCTTACTACTACCCATTTGTTTTAAATCCCATCCCTACAACTGGGAGGCAGTTTCTTCTATCCTGGATGAAGCCAGACACGAGAAAAGAGGTTGCACTGCCAATCCAGGTAAACTAGGTCTGATCCAAGTCTCTGAGACTGTAGGGCTCTGGATGTCAGCGAGAGCTAGATGACACTGAAGCCCATATGAGCATTGTGCAAACCTGCACTGTGCTCCCCCCAACCACTGGCACGAAACGGGGCTTTTCTTAATATTTCTCACCTTTAATTTTACTGCTGTCTTTAAGCCCTATCCTCAGTATCACAGCATGCTTGAAAACTGGGCATAAAGTCACAGGGCCACGTGCAGGGCTGAAACAACAGTCACAGTTACCTGAAGCATCAGCCAAGGGGTTTCAATTCTGTGCCACTGCAGGGAAACACATTTCAGTCCTGGCCTTCCCACCCTCAAGCCCCCACATCCCCATTTTTTAATTTTTTTGGATCCCAAATATATTCTCAGAGCAATGTATTCAAATGGAAATGAATAATCACCAGCTTAACAAAAGTCATTAATCCCCTGTAAGCACGCTTCTACACGAATCTATTAATTCTCATTTCCAAGTTTTCAGAATTAAAGTAAGTGTTTGATATAGTACGTGCTACCTATTCTCTTTAATTAAACAACCTCCCACGGTTGAAGTGGGTGAAATATTTCATCAGTCAACAGCATGCACAGCCCTCATGGAGAAAGTTTCCGGGCTTGCCTGACACACAATAAAACACTGAACATCAGCTGAAGTTTCTTGGCTCACATTAAATCCCATTTGTGGCAGAAGCGGCAAGGGAATTAATTCCCTGGCATCTTTACGACACGTACCTTAAGAGAGAATTGCACAGTTCAGATTTATATTGAATATCCTGTGCACCCTTCTTCACAGACTAAAGCGTGGTTCAGATCAGCAGCAGAAATAAATGATTAATAACATTGCTAATCACCTGAATGCCAGCAAATCAGTGACCTACAGGAAACAGTTTTGCAGCACCAATACAATTTCAAGTGAATGAACATCCATTCACTAATGCGATTCGCCACTTGGCAACTCCGGCAAGGAATTTGAGTAGCAGAGGGATACACTGTCTAAACAGTGCTGGAAGAGGAAGAGACTAGCTGTGTTTATACTTCTCAGTGCTGCAAAGCATGTGGAAAAAATGGGAGCTCTAACAAGCCAGTGGCAGAAAACACGTACTACCATTTATTTTTCTAATTCCTTTTTTTTTAATTCCCTCTATTTTTGGGGGGTCTACAAAGAGCGTATACAACACACAGAAGTAATCTTGTGACATTTCGTGATTTATCGCTCTCATAAATAGAAAATGGAAACATACCACTGTCGAGAAGACAGACTTTTACAAATCTGAGACAAGCAGAAGTCCGTAGAGGCTTTTTAATGGTGTCTCACAAGCAGGCCCCAAGGTTGTGCTTTTAGTTCTACGCGTGATCGAGAGATCTCACATGCTAAGCACACAGATAGAAGAGAAGGCCACAACACTGAAAGCATCGGGGCAGTACAGACACCGGGGGTCATTTGACACGGGTGCCCCGCGCACACGCAGGATTGTGACCCTGCTTGTACAGAGGAGCTTCGGACTAGAGGAGAGGGGAGCGGGAGAGCTGAGCACAGAGCAAGCAGACTCGCCCAAAAGAGCTCGGGCACTTCAGTAACTCATGATTTGGGGCCCAGAACTGAAAACTGGTGATTGCTTTGAGACTTTTAAGCTTTTAGGTCACTTTGAACAAGCTTCCCTTAAGTGTGTGCAATGCAAGCCGTTCCCGAAAGTCCCAGAGGCCTGACACCATCCCCTTGATGGAATCAGATTACAAGGAAAACTTGGGTCATCCAAGAAACATCATCTAATAACAAAGTCATCTCTGGCAGTCCCAGTGGACCGCAGTGTAGGAGGCTCTGAATCACTGAAGACGTGGGAAAATGGCAGCAAGAGAAAGAAAAAAAAGACCAGCTTGCAGCAGATAAACAGGTGTAACCTCGCTAAATCCTTCTGCGAGCAGTTGTCAGAACTCGATCCCTGCCTGGAAGCTCGCTGCTCTTTTCTTTAAGTAGCCAAGCTCTGATACTAAACATCTTATAATGAATTCCTGAGTAATTACTGCAATACCAAGCTTGTGAATCCAGCCAGCAGAGCAGAAAGGAACATCACTAAGCAGTAAGGCCTGAGAAGCTGAAACAAAGAGAACCCAAGAGGAACAAACTGCCAAATTTCAGCTACGGTTTGTGTTACACCACTAAACCATCGCAAAGATAAACATCAAGACCCGTGAGATGAACACACTGAAAACAACCATTCATAATCTAGCCTTTGAGCTCATTTCCATATTGATGAAGTTTTCACTACAGTGGCGCAACAAGTAACTATCTCGAAAACAAGTCCCGAAACTGGGAATATGCCAGGGGACCGTCTGCTCTGTAATTCCAGAAGACTGAGGGAAAGTACGTTTCTACGCCATGAGTTTCTTTTTTAATGTTGGCTTAGTATAGATGAACAAAGCGTGCAAAATCCCTATGGGATGGGAACGTAAGGTGCAAGAGCACAGGCACAGTAATATCGTAGCATTCCGTGGAGAGCTGGAACATTATTCAAAAGGTGAAATAAACCAAACAAAACAAGAAAGCACTAGCATCCTTTTCTTCTCCAACATGAGGTTTTTAAGTCCAGAAGAAGTATAATATTTTTTAAATTCCTAATAGTGAGAAGGTTTTGTCCGTTAGAAATATATCTATCACTTAAACCGCTTTCCTCTAGCTAGGATAAAATAACATTCGGAAGGGGAGCTCTGGAGTTGGAGGGCTGAATTTTAATAACCAGAAAGTCTGGGAAAAGCCATAGCTATTTCATATCAGAAAACCTAGGAAGTCAGGTTCAGTTAAAGAACAGTGCAACAGTTAATACCAAAGTAAGCACGAAATCCTCTTTCATATGACATTTTCTTTGCAGATTTGGCACCATCTCCACTTTTTATCCTGTTTGCAAGATTGGTAAAGTAAATATGCTTCACCTATGATAGTTTAGAAAACACAGATGTATAATTCAGCCAGCTGCTCTGGAACAGAAGTTAACATTTCTGATCCCCTCTATCCTCTAAAATTAGGCCTCTTAAAATCATAAGGGTAAGTGCCTTAATACTTTCTGATATCAAACAAAAGTCAGTAAGAAATGAATTGTATTAGAGCTTGATCCAAAGCCAAATCTAGTCACTTTGATCTTTCCATTAAATTTCAGCCTGCCTTGGTTTAAAGCCCTTAGAAAACATGCAAAGTTAATGTTGATGCTCTTTGTGGTTATTGTGTAATGTTGTGAGGCTCTTTGCAAATGATTTTCTCTTGCTGCGCCTCAGTTCATAGCCACAGCCCATTAAAACCCAAAGCATTATCAAAGTAACAATCAGGGTGCCAGATAAAGGATATGAATCTGCATGCAGTATCTAGTTAGGGAAATATATACATGCAGAGGTACATGTGCGCTTACCAGTACAGGCAGCATCACTGAGGGTCAGCGATTTTGTGTCTGTGCTTGCATAATTACACAAAAATCTTGCTGAAGTATGTTAGCAAGTCTGTATATTCAACACCTGTGGCCAGTGTAAATTGTAGGCATTTACCAGAAGACAGTACCAAGACTGGCCAGTTTCCCCAGTTCTAGAGCAAGAAATTAGGAGGGGAGCAAGCACTGCCAAATTTCCCTATGGGCTGGAAGCTGTAAGCTTCCCAAGGTTTACAGAAGGGTAAACAACATTCAAAGAAGCATCTTCATTAACTCTTCCTATTTTTGCAGTGCCTGGCTATCTGCCATCTTAGATGAGCATGAAAATCTCTAGCTGTCTACATCACAATTTATCATAGCTTTATTTCAAAAGACTGTTCTTCCCAATTTCTGCTGACAGAGATCCAAGCTTTCGGGAAAATATCTCTGCTTTCTTTTTCAGGACATTAAGTGATGGATGTGGTTTTCATCACTGGGAAGCACAGCAGTCAAAAGCCCAGGGAAGGATTAGTTCAGAGCACAATGCTAAAAGTTCATAACTCATTTCTACCCGTCTCACCTGAGAGTAGATGAATCCCGTCCAGAAATCAGAAGGCCCCACAAGAACTTATGGGGAACCAGCAAAGAGATTGGGTCAGTCACCGCCACTAGTAAGAAAGGCGTATTTTAGTTCAGATTCACAGCTTTTGCAACAATTATGTTGTTCTGCTTTAGAAACAGAAGCACCACAGCGAATTTCAGTGCTTTTCAGGCCTTGCATCACCCTAAGATGCGTGTACTGGTAAGTCTACTATTACAACTGCATGGTTATAGGAGGACCAGCACAGCCATTAAGACCTCTGCATCGCAAAGGGCCAATTCAGAACTGACATGCACCATATTTTACCTCTCCTCATCAAGTTTTACACATCATCAGCTCCCGATCCAACTCGTATCCATGTGGATGTTGAACGACATAGGCTCAACATAGAGCCCCATACTTCTGTTCCACTGGTGATGGAGCAATCCTTTATTTCCTGGATGCTGATGGCAGGCAACATGTTCATCTGGTTATGGCAGTGGACAGCCAGGTTCCCTGGCTGACATGGATACGACTACACAAGTGCAGCCATTTTCCATATTCAATGGGAAAGGCTGCTGTGAGGAGAAGCAGGCTTGAGGGGTTTTTTCCAAGTATCAGACTCAAAGTTGAAATAAATTTGAATAAGTATCAGGGCTGCAAAACAGATTGCAGAAGCCAAAGGGACATGCGTCCCCAAGCAATCAGTGGGGTGGGGAAGGTGGAAGAGTAGAGGACTTTTAACACCCTCACGGGCACAACTAAAATTGTTCAAACGTTGGCTCTGCCTTCAGAGAGCACTGAGCTCATCAAGGATTAGTCACCCATGTGCAGTCTAGGGCAAGTCTGCACTCATGTTCAAATGTAATCAAACATTTCCCCAGTGATCACACTGCTACAGAAAGGTGTGCACCGATTCTAAAAGGATAAGTGAGTTAGTTCTGGAACAAATCAAGTTTAAAGAAATCTTTTAAATGGAGGGAAGGTAAACCCGTGCACACACAGACACTATCCGGGACAAAGGGGATTTCTTAGATGTCTTAATTTCCTGCCGCAGAGGCAGAGGCTGGCTGCTTATTCAAGCCCATTGCTGTATATAAGCTGTCTCCGTATCTGGAGAGAAAAAGCAAGAACTGCTTCAGAATGAAACTGAAGTTCCTCCGGCCTGAGCCTGCCAAGCCCAGTCCCTCAGCAAATGCCTTGTGCAATCATTTTGAACTTCCCTCCTGCTCACTGGTGCCAACATATGCATCATCGTATTCGCGTGGGTGAGCACGCTCCTAATAGCGTTATCTGTCACCAGTCCTTTTATGATGCTTCATTTCCATGGCTCCTCAGTGTATGCTCTTTGTCTGCTCTCCATCATCATTGTACAGTACACAGCAATTATTTTGGCTGCTCTCTTCAGTTTGAGCTGTTCCTTCCTTTTGTACGTGGGCTGGGGGGTATTTTTTCTTTTTTTAATTAAAGGGCTTTGTTTACAGTATCAGGTTTTTGAATGAAGATTTATAGCAGACCCTATAATTATAACAGTCCCAATAAACAGTAAGAACTGTCATTTATGGCTACAACAGTGTTACAGTTCTATGCCAGCATAACATCTCCACTATGTCAGCCTAACTATGCATCAATGCACTTCAAGCAAATCAGATCTCACAAAAACTGCCACTGCTGAATTGCAACTCTCCTGGAGGAATCCTTGGTATTTTCTCTTTTCAGTACTGGAAAATAACATCCAGTAGGTCAGGGAGAAGAACCTTTGGCAAGCAGGAAAGGAGGGGTGGAAAACCACCCCCAGATACCAACATAACATAAAAATTTTGCTGCCCCTGTTTTGATGAGTACGCCGTGTCACATTTGGGGTAAACATGTAGAAATACTGACCCTGTCCTTTTCCCCTCCCCATTTCATAGTTGCAGCTGCTTAGCCTGTTTGAGCACCAAGCCTTCAACAGCGAGAACACATGCACTGACGCCCTAAAGTCAAGCTGCTGATTTAGGCTGGGATCACATCGTCCAACGAACCGCTGCTGTGAATGATAAGAACAGGTTTGCTTGAGCAATGCAGTCACCCAACGGCCTGTTCCTTGCTGTGCCCACAGCACAAATACAGCTCCACCTGGGGACGTGAGCTTGCGCCTCTGCAACCTGGATGTATAAGGGAGAAGTGTGGCATACAGCAGTTTTTCCTGTTCATTAGATAGGCTCTAAATATTAAAGGCTGAAAATGGAGAGTAGAGACAACTGAAGAAAGGAAGAAGGAGCAGGAAAACTTGAGAAGCTTTACAGCACAAGAGAAAACAGAGGAAAGGAGAAAAGGCAGAGTAGGAGACTAAGTGCAAATGGGGCAAGAAGGCAGTGTAGAAGAACAAAGCACAGGACAAGCAGGATTCCTGGAAACTCAACCAGCTCGAATGGAAGCAATGCCAGACCGGATGCAACCGCACTAGAAAACGCACAAGAAAAATTCGTTCATCTGAGTTACCATAAAAGTAAAATCATTGCAGTTAACAGAAAAAGAACAAAACCGCTAGGTGACGGTGCGGTGTCCTATCCTCAAAGGTTCAGAACTGTAGTTAGCACACCCAGCTTGGTTTCAGATATGTTTCTGAAGGTAGGTGGGTTTGTTTTTCAAAAATTCTACGAGTATTACAGAATTAACTTTCTGCTAATGCTGAGGGAAGCAGCCTCCTCCTTCCATTGGTAACTAAAGTAGTTCCTGGCATTGCATCGTATAATGAGCTTCTCCATCTTTACAGTTTTAAAATGATTCGCGAGCATTTACAAAGTGATTTGATTTAAACCAGAACTGTAACCTATTCCCTTTTATTGTTTCTTTTCTAAAGAACAGCCAGAGTTCATTCCATTAGCACGATGTTCTTCCAAGAACTAGCATAAAGTGGGAAAGCACCTCAGTTCTTATTTCCACCACCACAGGTTCATGTAATTCATCAAGAACGTTATTATTTTCCATTAAGCCGACATTGGATGGAAACACCGTTGTTCCAAATGGCCCACAAAGTTTCTAACGGTCAAGGAGGCTTTCTGGGAAGTTAACAGAACTGCCACAGACAGATGCACGTGCATTTTTGAGGAAAAGGTGGAGGGGGAAAAAAAAAAGGAAATTAAAAAAAAAAGACAAATACGATGTGAATTTAGGGAGACAAGTCTCAAAGACCACTGTTAAAAATCATGAGACATTACCATCAAGGGGCCCATGACTGGTAATCTAACACTCACCACATGGCAACGGACTGAGCTGAGATTGTTAACTTTTGAAACACGCTCAGGCTTTTGCAGAAGAGGTTACACAGAAAAGCATCAGAAGGCTGACAATGTAGGTGTGCTATATACTGCATCAGAAACACCAGCTAAAAAGAAATAATTTCTCTTAAACCATCCTGAATTTCCTAGCAGAGACAAGCTGGAGACGTGGCACATCAGATCAAAGTTACCTGTTAGCACAAGAAACAACTCTGTGCCTTATTAACGCAGAACATCAAACACTGATAATGTTGGCACCCACTGCTGAATTAGTAATGGCAAAGGACAAAAATAACTGGATTCGAGAGTTCTCTGTGGCACCCAACCATTCCTGGTGAACATTCACTCCACGCTTACCTCTTCTCTTCACCTTGAGCTCTGTGCTTAGCCCAAGGCAGCTGCACAAGAGCCTTGACTACGTGATGGAAACCTCAACTCGAACACAATCACAGTAACCCTCTCTTTAGTGGAGACAAATTATGCCAGCACAAAGTCGGGCCAACACTGGTGCACAACCAAGTAACATGGAGTATCCCACTTTTCACAGGGATATAACCTGATAGGCTTTTCAGTAGGAATGCTGCCACAAGCAACACTTTTCTGAGGGCCTCCTCAACATCCACTTTCCCTCCTGCAGTGCTCATTCCTGGAATTTACTTCTGAATAAACAGACTGTACACCAAAAAAGGGTTAAGTTTCACTTTTACAAATTAGCTGTGCATATTCAGATGAAAATAAACACCCCAATTCTCCAAAGAGAAACCATCAGATACGTGCTTCATGATCCCAGGAGCCTGTTCTCTCTGCCTGTCTGCTGGTGCCCTTACCCGCCATTCTCTATGGCTGTACTATCGTCATCATCTATGGACTTAATATTCCAAACATACCAGCCACCCACAACTGAAGGGCTTCTTTGCATTACAAATTATAATTGCACTGAATGCACTACTGGTTCTGTGACATAAAAAGGAACCAAAAAAAAATAAAAATATCATCAAGCTTATTTTAACTTGACAGAGTTGAACCCAGCTGAAAAGCTAAGTCAGTAACCCACAGAACCCACTAATTAATTACCATATAGATGCATGTTTCCAATCTAATGGAGATCAAAATTAAAAAAAAAAAAAGAAAAAAAGTAACCCATTATTCACCATCACAGTGTCAATTACAGCTGGGAGGATAATTCCAGTTAACATATTCTCTGTGGCCTGGCTCACACCCAAAGAGATCCTTCTTGAAAAGAAGCTCAGAAGCAAAATTTGTCTTGAAAACTGGAGCAAGACACCTCTTTTGAAGTCTTCCCTCGAAAATCAAAACAAAAAACTCCACCAACAACAAAAAAGTCCCCAAAATCACAGTTCTCCCCTTTTGAAGATTAATACTGTTTTCTAGACTAGGACATTGAAATTAACAATTTTATCCATCCATTCCTTCGTTAAGCTGGACTAAGTCAGCATTCATTTGTTAACCTTTGTAATACTTCACGCACTAGTGCCATATGATGTCAAGCTAAATTCCAAACTAAGTTCACTTAAGAAAATAGAACATTCCTTACCTGTTACTTTTTCCTTGTAACTGTGGACTCCCACTGCTGAAGATAATCTGTCAAGTTGAAGAGTCTTCTTTTTTCTTTCTTTTTTTTTTTTCCTTTAACCTCCCACTACTAAAACATTTAGTATTACCACATATGAAAGAAAATGCAATGAAAAACTTGTCTAATCTGTCAATGGTTACATGCCACTTGTATTAGTCAGCTTCCGTATGAGCTTGGGTAGATATTTCAAACAACAGGGAAGACAATCTATTTTCTAACAAGAAAAGAAACACAGAGAATATGGCAGAAAAACTTGCATTTTAAAATACAAAAGTAGCATAGGGTTCCAGAGGCATGCAAAGGACTAGAAAATATTATAGTTTGAAGTATATGATATATAGGTTATATTTCATGTTAAGTCAACTAAGGTCAAAAAACATTCTGTGTGTTGGATTTTCCAACAAACTATAACTATATCAAACAGCTAGAGATATGAATATCCACCTAAAATAGCGAAAAAGACAATAAGCTATTGCTTTTGCAAGACACCAGCACAAGAACATACACATAGTGGGCATTGTCATCACGTACTGAAGTTGGTGCACATTTGGGTTGCAACTGCAGTGTATTTCCTAGAATAGTATTGCACAACTGATTTACTTAAAAGTCTGTTCCACCTAGGAGCAACTCGTGAATCAACAGCAGCATTTACCTGCGTCCTCCTTTTACTCTGAAACCTCTCATTCACGTGATCCAGGTGATCTATAACACTATTCAGGACTGTGCACCCTGTACTCTTGCTGGTTTACACTTTTCCACTTCTTAAAAAAGGCACTGAATTTTGGATGTACTGAAGAAAAAGGAACAGAAAGATTCACAGTTCCTAGCGCGTTTTAAGAGCTGAGAGTTACTTTAGCAATACACGTTTCACAGCTTATCAGTATAAATATGTTAACAAGTTTCCATTTAAAAATGAGTCACCCCATCCCACTGGAGTAAGAAAACAGAACTCATCAGATTCAGATTCTGGAGATTGCACAGGTTTCATTTACCTCTAAACCACTGAATTAAACTAGTTTAAGACCAAGAAGGAACAAAAGTCCTTGAAGTTATTTAGTAGCTGTTGCCAAGTAAATTGCCAGACCCAATCCAACAGAAGTGTGATCCCATTTCTAGTTTTTGATTTATAGTTTAGGCAAAATCTGACTTATTTTTATAAGTAAAATGGTAAAGTGGTATTTTAAAAGTACTTTGAGTTTGTGTTATAACAAAAATTATCATTCGAAGTGTGAAAAACCTCTATTTCCCCTTACTGAAACCATTAAACCACACAGCAAACTTTACAGTATAGAAAAGCTACAATAAAGGTTGGAGGAACAGCTGTAAACTTTAAGGATTCCATATAAATTTATGAGACAAAAATATCTGAATACAGAACACTAAACAGAATCATTCAAGAGTGGGACTTTACAGTCCATTCATATAGTCTGTATTCACGTTAATTACCCAACCACACGTCTTTATTGCCTCTTCTCTCCTCGCCCCAAGAGCAAAGACTACGCAAACCCTTTGCTCTTGTAATACAGTAAATCCATGTGAGTTTACCTGACATGTTCTTGGTTCACTCATAGATATTTAGTAATTTGTCCCCACCTAATACGCGACTACCCTCAATACCAAATCAGGTCAGCCGTGGCTACCTGGTACCCAGCTGTGCAGTATTTTGCTGACAGATGCTCCGAGCCAGCTGAACACTGCACAGCTGTATTAAGCATTTCTGCTGTACTTCTCTGCAGGACGCTCAGGCTGAGACTCGGCACCAGGCCATGGGTTCACGCTTCTTCCAATTTGGATGTGGGTAGCAGCTGCCTGGGCTTGGGACCTGTGCAGAAGTTGTGTGTGTTTATCTGCAAACCAGCGTAAACCTTGAAGCTCTCCAATGTTTTTGGCCAAATACCACCATCGGTAACAGTAGCACGGCACTGTAGGCGTTTGCGCAAAGAACGGTGGCTCCCAGTTGGCACAGGGCTACACAGCACTCCGGAGCGGCTGGCATAACACTAGTCTCCCCACCCCTTGGAAAATGTCTCATACGCACATACTTTCACAAGACTGAACAGCATAAAAGCTGGGACCAAGGAGTACGCCGTAGATGTTTATGAAGGACAGCTACCACAGCATCCTTTAAATGAAACATCCTCAGAAGAGGAGTGCTACAGGACAGATAGGCTATGTATGATGTGTAAGTTCAGAAGTGACAGGATTTTGACCGTATTACTGTGCCTACTCAAGGGAGGGCTATTCAGTGATACCACAAACGGCTGAGCGAACTGGAAGAGGGAGCTCGCCAACAAGCTCCCAGAGCTAAAAGTGAAAACACGGATCTCAAATTCCTGCCACTGCATAGAAAGTACAGCAACTCCTGTGGATTCAGACAACTCATTCACGTCCCTACGTAGACACCAGCAGGGCAAGAAAACATTAACAACTGTACAGGTATAATACTTAAAAGTACAACTTACGTACCTATACGAACCAGGTATGATGGGAAAAGTGACTGAATACTATAAATAAAAATCACCACTTCTACTCCATCAGAAATTATTTGAGCCTTTAATGAGAACCGCAGGTGAAGAAACTCAGGTCACCACAATTCTTCTCATCTTAACAAAAACCCCGTGCCCCCAACCCCAAGCTTTGACAAATAGACTTTAAGTAGTCAAAAAATGTGTGAGGTTTTGTCAAATGATTAAAAGGAACGTATAAAATAGGAAAATAAAAATAAAATCTATAAAAATGTATTGCCCCTTTATTAAGCAGTTAGTACTGAAGACTGCTCATGCTTACGCCCAATCCAGCAAATGAGGTCAAAAAGGCAGCAAAACTTATCTCAATTAGTAAAGATGGGAACAACTGAAGAACTATTAATGAGCCTGCTGAATGGAGAGCATGTTGATTAAATACAGCATGGGCAAAAACAAGATGAGGCTTGTTTCAAAAAAAACCAAAAACCAACAAACCTCGAGCTAGTCATCCACACTGCTGGCTCGTAAATTAACTAACTGCTTCCAAAACAAAATACTTTAACAATTCACACCTCAATACACAGAAGCTGTTTACAGAGGATGAGGTAACAAAAAAAACAAAACAAAAGATTTGATAAATCCATTAAAATATAAAGCATATGGTAAAAACTTCACTTATACATCGATTTGATTTAGTTCTAAGCTACTAAGACTAGAAAGGGGTTAGGAACTAACAGAGTTTCTAAAAAGAGACTGTAAGAAGAGGTCAAAAAAAGGATTGCAAGAGGCATAAGAAAGCTCCTGGAAGAGGAAACATGGGGAACATTTCAGAAAAATGAACAAGGGGCATGAAAGAGTAATTGCAGTAATCAGTTTACTGAAAAGGAAAACCATTCCCATATATCATTTTCCCAAATACTACAAAGAGTCAATGAGACTGAAAAGCAATTCACTCAAACCGGAAAATGCTCATACACCATATAGTTGACTTTCTTAACGTCATTGCCATACTCAGTACACGCTTAGATTCACCTAAATAAAGAACTAGGTATTAGAAGGCAAAAACCTACGTTCTCTGCAGAACTCACTTATGAAGTTTAAGAAGCAGCCCGCTGTGGAGTCCTTCTGCAGGTAGATTGTAAACAATTGGTACTTCTCACCAACTTCCTAAGGAAAGCTTTTATATTCTTGGAAGATAGTCATGGGTAGGTGGTCTTCAGGATAATGCATGACCATTCCAGATTGCTCTGAATCACTGCTTCCCTTCAGTCAGCTGGACCAAGCAGAAATGTCACTGCCCAATTTGTAGTTAACGCACGTACAGAAAAATACAGTTGTTAATTCAAATACAGTTGTCAATTCAGATAACCTTACAGAAATACAATTTCAAGAGTGGTGGGAAAATAGTATGTGTGCAGAACTCTGAAAAACGTACTTGCCACTCGGGCCTGAGCAAGACTGCAATTCATTCGCAGATGTACCAGTGCAGTCTCCTGGCAGTGGTATGATTTACACCAAAACAAGTCACCCAGCGCTGCTTAACCTGCACTGGGGTTACACACTGAGGTAGTTGTACTACCACTGGCTGAAATACAGAATAGGTAAGGAACACGTTTTAATAGCAAAAAGGTACCAGGAAACAGCTCCATCTTGAAGTTTTCATTAAAACTATGAACAGACTTACTTATCACAGAAGTCACACAGAGCTCAATAGACACTGCCTCATACCAAACTGTCCTCTGCAGTCGCAGAATTTTTCTTTTTCGGCCACACAAATTCCAAGACAAACAAATTCATTATTCACTCTATTTCACCTTGCTAAAGGAACACCAAGACTACCACCCAAGGATAAATCCAGTACTCCATCATGACATAATACCTTTTTTATTACAATATCCAAAAAACTGAGTATGCAAGATTTTGAGATCTCACGATCCCTTCTTCAATCTCAGGAATGTGCCATCTAAAGACTGTATATTTAAACCATAAAGGAGTTTAAATGTAAAGAAAAGAGAAAAATGCATTTTCTTCATAAACATTCTGTGTGTCTCTTCCTACCAACCACGCCATCCTCTGTAAAACCCGAAGATTTCTTTCCGTAAAGCAAATATATATATAGTGTTGGTAGCCCGCCCCACCCCAACCCAAGATCAGTTTTTATTAATCTTCTGTATTAGTGTCAACAATCAGCTACAGATACATATTACTTTGAGAATTAAATACATAATCGTTTAATTCAAACAAGCAGACGGGCAAGAGGAAAAAGCATTATGTGGATGGCACATTTGGTTGTAGATTACCAAAACATTCAGCCTTTACAATTCAATGATTCTTTCTCTAGTAATCAACTTTCAAATAAAATTTCTCTTTGTTGCAATTACAGACCAAAATACACTAGATAGTTTTCTTTTACTACAATCTTACCATAGTAGTTTAAGAAGTACTATTACAAAATGCTTTTAATTAGTGTACTCTTTACAAAGAGTCAGAGAGGCAATGTAATAGCAGAGTACAGTGTAAAGAGTGCTTCTAGGAACTAGGAGTTTTTGTAATATACTACTCGGTAAGCGATATAGCTACAGAACTCATAGCCACAACTGTTATGCCTACTCTCTCTCACTTAAGTAGCTGCAGCTTCAGTGCATTCAAACTGTGCCCGATGTCTCTGAACGGAGAGTTCTGCCTGCGTGAGCAATCTGAACAGATTAACACTGGTTTGAATTGAAAACGCCCCTCCTTGATCTGAGCTAACTATGTAAACGTACACAGGAGAGGGGAGTTTTGAACTCAGCCGGGAAGGTGAGTGCTCGCCACGGCCACCCAAGGGAAACTCTCAACCTGAAGAGAGGTGGTCGGAGATTAACAGAACTGGAACACAAAAAGAGGCAAACAAAAAAGAAAAGGACAAACAGCAACCGACAGAGCAAACACTTTAGAAAGAGCCTATTCCTTAAGCCTGCTTCAGATATTGCTCTGCTCTATAAAAGTGAATTTAGGACCTAAGGCTTGTAAGTTATAAGAGGCCCAGGTGGCCAAGTCCATCTTCAACGTCACTGAAGTGCTTTCACAAGATATAGCTTTTCCCCGTGTTCACTGGTGAAGATGGGAGCCTTTTTGTAGTGTTCCACCAACTCATCCATAGTATTAAAGCGACGCTGCCCAATACAATAGACATTGTCCACGAGCTGCACCTTGAAATGTTTGTTCTTCCCCGATGCCTTTAGAGATACCGAGAAGTCACTGGGCTGTTGAGAATTCAAAAAGAAAAAAAAAAAAGAATTACATAAAAGTGAACAAAATGAAGGCGTAATTTTGTGGTTTCAGGAACAAATTGTGTCATATAGTTGATGGTAATTTATGCTAGTCTTTGTTCCACAGCTCGCTGCTTTAGCTACTTAAGAAACCCAATAGTCTATTATTCAATAAATAATTGCCATCATTATTAACGTGCACAGTTAAGTCAGTTAAGTGAAAGCTCCCCAGATGCACAGTCTGAAGTTGCCAATTACATGACTAAATTGCAAATATTATCTTAGTTACTCAATCTAGAAGCACGAGAATATCAAGGAGAAGGGAAAAACTTTCATCATGTATAGTTTCCTTGCTGGAGAGTCCTGCAGAAAACAATTATTGCAATATTGCTTGGGTGAGATGAAGAAAATTCCCATATCACCTTTTTTAGAGCCGTGACCACTAGAGGGCCGTTCTTGCTTTGCATTGCAAAAGACAAAAACATTCTTTATCTTCATTACCACATGTATGGGGAATAATTTCTCCTATTGAGTACACCTTTTTTTTTTTTTAAAAAAAAGATAAAGCTATAGAATAAAAACACAGTACAAATGTCACCGTCAAGACACCACCTATAAAAGACAAAAATGTAAGCACTAATTAAGTTATTCAGGACAGAACAATTTCACATGATAAGTCTCTTAGTCTTCGCAAGTGGTTGCTTTAACGAAGACAGTGCTGTCATCCAAAAAGCTGTGAGAGACCATTCTGCTTTCTGCACCACATGCCGCCGTAGGAGGGTAGAAAGGACACGCAGTCCCTCACTTCTGGCTGAACTCCATGTCTAGCCATCAACCGCTGCTGGCTGGCTCTAGAGACGGGAGTACAGGCTTTTGGTCTGGGAGAGATGGTTGGAGGTGGGTATCGCCAGCCAGCAGGAAAACAAGAAAATATAAAAGTAACACCTGATGCGACTCTGGAGGTCCTCCTGCAGGGTCACTGCATACTGAAGGCATAGCTTCAGGCATCGAAGGCCCGTGCCAATTTCAGATGCAGCCTTCCTGCAGTCCCTTGGTCCTCCCCCACACCATGCTGCTGCTTCGGTCAGGCTAGCGCTGAGAACTCGAACTTGTCCAGGCTAAACAAAACCCACAAGGGACTATCTGGTTCATAGCATCGCCTTACAAACACCCCAAGCGCAGCTGCAGCACAGCAGAGGACCGAGCAGAGGGGGGGAACGTGAGCCCTCGGACGTTACTGCTGTCACCAGACTTTGATTCGGGAAACCACAGCCTCCGGAGTCCTCTACACTGCGTTTGGGGCGTCAGGTACACACTTGAGTACGTACCCAAGTAAGCTGAAGGACAGCATTTTCTCAGGCATGCTGTCTTTTTTTTTCCTGCAATGATGTGGGTCTCTGCCCCACACATCCCCCATGTTCTGCCTATCCCAAAATCTCATCCCTTGCGTCTACCTCTCACCTGTTTTAGTACCAATACCTTCTCTGCCTTCCCTTCCTACTCCACCCGTCCTGCCCAGAGCAAACAAAGCTCCTGCCATGCCTGTTGATCTGGCTCTGGCCCAACTCCCTATGCTCGCACTGTGGCGTTGAGCACCAGCTCTTCCCCTCCCGCACTGCTCAAGCCAGCAGCCAGCTACCCACACCTCTGGACTAACGCTCTTCTATCTCAAGCTACTACATTCCAGATCCACAAGCACCACTTCTTAAAAAAAAAATAAAATATTTACATAACATCTATAGGAGAATTACTTCTTTCATCTATAATCTGGTGCCACCGGGCCTTGGCCGGGTCAATGCAGGCTCCAGCAGGAAGGCAGCTTCAGGCATCGAGTTGATCCAAATCCACTGGTTTAAAATACATACAACACCCTCCCGTGACTGCCAAGAGGAGAGGACTGGGGAGGGTGTCGGAGAGGGGTGGAAAGAAATGTCTAATAGCATATCTTTGGGGTTGCCAGTGCTCCACCCGAGATATGTTTTGTGCCTTGTGATCTATCCCTAGCTCCAAGTTTGAAAGCTGCTGTGTTAAGCCAGCTAGCCGTGATGTTAAACCCCTGCCTCAGGAGCACGACAAACAAGCCAGCACAGAGCTCACACCAAGACTGACCTGTTTTCAACACCCACCCTACTGGGTTAAAGCTAACCCAGTTGTCCCAACACTGCCCTGTGTTCAAGACCCTGACTATCGTGTGGACAAACCCTCCAACAGCCATAACCACGCAGGCCTAGGACTTGTTCCAATGGACATCTCCACAGCCCTAAGCAGCAGCCATTAAACAGTAACAAAGCACAGGCCTGCACAAACCAAGCTCTGAGACCCTGGGCTCTTGGAAGAGAAATTCAGGGCACGGGCTCTGGGCAGCCGACCTCTGTGCTCTAAACACAGGCTACCAGGCAGGTCCGTAAGGTTATCTTCAAGGACTGCGCTAAGGGGAGCACTTACAGACTAGCTGCGTCCAATTTGAAAAACAAGACCAAGTCTTGCTGACAAGTTCTGGTCCTTCCACGGGCAACGCCTATGCCAAGTGCAAACCAGTAACCAAAAGGGCCCTCATTTAAAATAGAAGAGCTTACAAATGGGAATTTCATAATCTGAACCAAACATTTCTTTTTTGTTGTTGTTGTTTTAGCAACAGAAAAAGATGTTATGACAAAGGTTTAAAAATAAGGGAAATAATCACTTTGCACTCAACAACTTTTAATGTTTTCTGACAAAGCAAAGTTGTTTTCAGTATGTCAAAATTATGAGTTTTCAAAGCTCCTTATATCTGCTAAGAATCATTATCTTTAGACCAGAAAGGATGTGCTAATGACGCACAGAGAAGTGTTGGAATAGGTCTTAGACCTCTGATCTACTGTCCTATGTCCCAGGCACTGGCCAGGCTTACATCTTTGTGAGGTGGTCTACACAATACATTAAATACTCTTCCTGCCATTTTAATTGTAACTTTAATGAATGAACATTCTCCTGAACTACTGTCCATTCTTCCCAGCCTCAGAGCTGCTAATTAGATTGATGCATAAATAGAAGACATTATTATTGCTTATTTTCTCCAGGATATATGTTACAAAGTTTATTCTTTTCGTGATCTGATTTAATTAAAAAAAAAATAGCGGAAAGGCTGATCTAACTCTTTTGAGAGCCATCATCCGGTGCAAAGAGATGGAAGAGCTCGAACAGCTGTTGCAAAAATCCTGAAACCCTTTATTGGCCTCAGTGCAGTAACTTCTATGGGACACAAGAACAAACAGCAAAAGCAACTGGCCTTGCATTTGTTTTTATTTTGGTTCTTTTCCACTCTTAACAAGCATGCAAAATGGTTAAAAAGACTATTTAAAAAACCCTCTAGATAAACTACTGCTCTTAACATTACCATTGCAAAGTACGCTGGTTCGATGCAGCCTGAATTGGTTCCCTGCTGTCCCCTTTGGATTTGCTCCAAGTCTGTTTATTTTATTTACTGTTTAAGCTATTTTGTTTCAACTGCTGGCCAACTTTTCTCCCTTCTCCCTCTTAAATTAATTGCTACATTTGGATGTTTGCACACTAACTTCTCCAGGAATAAAAGCCTCATATACACCGAATAAAGGCACATCAGAAGTAAGCTTTAATCCCTGAAATCTATAGCGGAACAGATGATTCTGCAACAGAAATTACAGAGCATAGCTTCGTGGCAGGGAACCTGTGAATATTTCTGTACTGTCATAATTGGGAAGACCTAAACCTGAAGTTAAATCAATTCCTAAATCAGAAAATTGAAGATTAGCTATTATGCACCTGCAGCTCTTCAGTCCAGATATAGTATTTCTTTGAATTATTGCAGATTCCTTTATTTTAACTCCCGCTTATGACTAAGATGACCATAGGCTAGGTGATGCCTACAGCATGTGGAAGACAACAGGCAGGGAGATGTTCCTTTAATTTTACTTCTTTAGTCAGGAACTTCACTGTCTCTTCAAAAAAAGATGGAAAACTTTATCATGAAAACAAGGTATAAAGTAATATAAGGGAAAACAAGAGAAAGAGGGAAAGAAGGTTCTCTTTTTACAATCTTTGAGAATGAAACAAGACAATTTTATCATAAATGGCAATGTTGGGAAAAATTACTCCCTCTGAAAGCCTTTTATTGATCCTGTAACTATTCCCCCCCCCCCTCCCTTCAATCCAGTTCCACCTGGCAATACCCTTCCTCCACGGAAAATACTCTAATTCTTCAGACTATTCTAGACCTTTTGAGCTCCCATCTGTAAGCCTGCCCTGGAGTTCCCCAACTCCTTCCATTTTCATACCCAGGTTTTTCCTCACTTCTCCTCCTACTCAGTCACCCATCCAAAAAAACCCACAAGTCATAGCTCAAATGTTTAAGGTCAGGCCAGAAAGGTGGGTTAAAAATTTCTGGCAGGGTTAAAAATTCTTTATTCTACCCCTTCCACCCCATTTAGATATAAACATGGTTCACCATGGTATGGTTCACCATATTCCAAAACCAACATTACACAGGTCAGAAACATGAATTAGTTCCATCGATCTTCAAATATAGCTTTAATAAGATTTCTGTTTTTCCATTTAAAATGAACCACTACGATATTTCTTTAAGCCTGTTTTTAAAGATAAACTTTCTCTTCCTCTCCACTATACTCATCAATCACAGTGTGTCACAGAACATGACAAATGCTTCAGTGTTTGAACAGTTGCCACATTTCATTGCTTCTATCCAACACTTGCAGGATCAAAACCCCAGGAAAATATGGGACACCCTGAATGCTACAGAATTAGCACCTCAAAAAGCATAAAAGCTCTCAAACTGTGCCTCCTCCCTCTGCTGTCCCTATTGCTGGACAAAGGGCACAGAAAGTAAATGTGATCTCAAAGGCCTGACACAAATCCAGTTGCACCTACAATCCCCAGTATCATCTTAATACAATACCCTGCAATGCCATTTAGGATCAGTAACTATAATTTGATAGCTGTGACACTATTGGCAGAAGGTTGCCATTACCTCCTAGTGAATAATTGCTCCTGAAATGGTCCAAAAAAATTGCACAGCCCATTCCTGCTAACAAACAAAACTGGTTTGAGAAAAATAACATCTTCTCTGTTTCACGTGAAGACATCATAGGGCTATGAAGCGGTGGTGGTTGTCTAATCACCAGTTTCGCACCCACCTGCAGTGGAGTGCAAGGGCACTGCAAGTCCTGACAGAAGCTTCTGTTGAAGTCTAAGGGTGTCTGCAGTCTGCTCAGAAGCGAGAGGTGTGGTGTGGTTGCCCTCCCTCATCACCGGCTGTAGCCTATCACTCCTTCCTGTTAGCTGCAGCACTAGCAAGCACACTTGTTTCCCGAGGTGAAACTGAACAAAACACTCTCTTCCTTCCAAATTTGCTTCTCTCCCCAGTGGAATCTTAGATCTTCAAAGCATGACAATCACCTCCCCAGCCCAGGCCAATGGTGTCAGCCAAGACTTGTTTGTCTTGTGTTAGGTACTACACAGAGAGAACAAAAATCTGACTGCTAAAGAGCCTGCAACTCAAAAAGGGTAAGACGTGGCAGAAGAGACTGCATAGATTAAATCTGCATTATTTGTTCAGGAGTGCTACTTAAACAAGACAGTAAACTTCAGTTTTTATCAACTGAGCAGCCCGCAACAGAAAGAACAAATCAAGCAGTATTTCTAACTAGGTACGTTCCACTTCAGCCTCCTCCTTTACACCTCCAAAACTGAGGGGACATTACCTAGGTGTAACAGAGTTGGCAAAAATGTTATCAGTAGGTAACTGTGCCTGTTACATAAACTATGGGCTTAAATGGTTCAAACAAGTTTATGGTTCTAATAATAGTATTTCGTAATTAATGAAGATAATCAGGCTCATAGCTACCTCACAGAGTTCATCTCAGGATATTCTCCACCACAGCAGCATCCCTTAGATCTCTATGTAACAGAGGAGAATATTTTTTGCTAAACAAATCTAGATGTGAAACTAACATCTGGTAAATTAAATCTAGAGAAACATTGTAAAATCTTGCATCTACTAAAATTTGAAATGGAGCAACATGACAGTCTTATCAAGTGAATACAAAATAATACAAACCTTCATCTATCCAAGGAGAGCCTTTCATATCTCAGTAGCAAGAGCAAACTCAAAGTAATCTAAGGAAAACTTTTATAGAGATGACTTTTTGTAACTATGGTGATGGAAGGCTATAGAAAACCCTAAAAGAGGTCAAAAATCAGGCACAAGATTAGCAGGATGACTCACAGTTTTATCTATGGGGCTTTTTTAGAAAGGAATAACCCCTGCATCCACAGCTTTAATAGGTGGGTTCATAACACAATGTAATTGGAAGTGCTGGTTTGGTGGAAAGATGAGCAAACTGGAGAGCTGACAACTTCACTCTGTTCAGTCTGGTCTCTCTAATCAAGATCTTTCGCTCCGACCGCGCAGACGCTCCTGGTGACTTTTAGCCACAGCACGAACAGCCTCTGTAGTCACTCATGTGAAATACAGCAACAGTGAAGAATTTAAGAGCTATTTCTAAAATCTTTCTTTGTTCTATACATAAGCTTAAAATAGATCTTTTGTGATCTTCTTCACAATGCTATCAAGCATGCCCATTTGCTTATTATATCACTGCTGGCACTTCAGAAAAAAAAAAAATGCAGCACCCCATCTAGCAATCACCAATGCTTTTATAGCTCACATGCATAAACAAGTTATATGATGGTATGATATATAAAGACTAAGGCAGACAGAAGTCTGAGATGTAATAAAAGATTTCTTTAAACCTAATAAAAAATAAAACTCTCTAGTAGTACTAAGACAAAGGAGCCATTTACATGCATAACTACAGTCTTTCTCATTGCTCAAAAAAACCCCCAAATACAGGATCTGCAAGACCAGACCAAGATTAGAAAAAGAAAAAAAGATAAGTTCCTCAATTCAGCACATTTTTTTTTGCGTGTGTGCAAAAAAACTTGCTGTAATACAAATAGAGTAAATTTTCTGGGATTCCAGTAAGTGTTAGATGCTGGAAACAACTTTGAAGATCACATTCTGAATGAATCTTTTTGTGCTCCACAAGCAATAATTTCCCCAGCAACAATGCAGGCAGCAAATTTGAAACTGCTTTGAATGCAAGTATGTTTAGTGTTACGATGTCATATTAAATTAAAAGGTTACTGTGTCCTTTCAAGGAAATTCATTTACTCAAGTGGTAGACTGTTAAGAGCAAAGAAACGAGCTGCAGCACGGTGGTCACTGTGACATGGTGTGTGCTGAGAAACGGCTGTGCATTTTTGTGTTTTAAGTAATATATTAATTTTTTAACTGTTCTTCTGGCACTTTCCCAAAAGGCAGAAAAAAATTGATAGCTACTGTCTCAGGATAACCCAAAATGCAGCATCCAGATCTGAAAGTGAGCTTCTACCTGTTGGACGGACACACCAAGGGTACACCGCATCCAATATACCCACCTGCCCCTGTCAGACAGGATGCCACCTTGAAGAGACAGCTGAACTACTGTAATTTAATGATTGCCATAATCCTCTAGAGGCTTTCTATGTTTCAGAAGACTGTACGCCCCACCTCAGTCTTTTCTTCTGTTGACTAAACAAACTTGACTCCTCTCAGCTTCTGTAAGTCAGTCATGTTTTCTAAATTTCTATTTTTCTTCCTGTTCTCCTGGTTATTTGCATTTGCCTTCGTTTAGTGATTACAGATAACTAAGAGCAGAAATAGGAACTCAATGACACAGAGCTTCAAAGAAAGGCTAGTTTGACAGCTATCTTGTCTTCTGCAGAGCAAATTCATCAAAGAAAGATGCCTGAAATTTAATCAGACAATACTGTATCCAGAAAAAAATATATTTGGGACTGTTACAGAATTGTATTTTGTTAATAATGTTACATATGGCGTAAAAATTTCAGGGAATAGCGAAAGTCCTAACTTCAATAATAATAATAAACTACTAACGTTTTCCAAAAATTAGAGTGCAAAGTTTTATTTGGATTTAGAAAATCCTACAGAATTAACAATTGCTTTGTCTTTCAGCTGTTGTTCTGCTGTCACTAGAAGCCTCTGTTCATCTCACTCGCCAAGAGCCAACATGCCCGCCAATCCCAAATTTTACTATCATTATATTACAAATGCGGGCTCTGTTAATTCAGAAGATGGATTCTGCTCGTTCAGAAAGCTGTCTTTTAGTTTATTAAAGAGTTGTGTTAGGAAAGAAATTTTGTTTGGCTATCTCCAATTTTCACTTCGTTCTGGGACCTCTTCCGAGTAGCTGAAATTTTAACTTAGCAAAAACAGAATCAGCAAATGAAAATGTGAAACACTTCCAAAAAAATTAGGGGGAGCTAAAAGGATCTTTACTTCCAGATTTGAGCTCAAGCTTAATCCTTCCCCTCACTTAAAGCAAATTCTTTGTTTTCCAGCATGCAGTCATGCCAACACCAACTACTGACTACTTACTGAAATCATTTGCACAAGGAATAATATACGGGAACAGTTTTCCCCAAATTTATAGACAATTATGATAAAGAATATCACAAGTTCTAACCAGAATTGATATATGTGATCAATATAGCCTTCTGAAGACATTAGTTAGAGTCAAGAGATCTTTTAAAAACCATATTACGGCCCAAACTATATAAGCAGTTGACACTGCTTTAGTTTTTATTCGCAATCTACGTTGTAAACCAGGATAGCCCACAATATGGGCACAATGAAACACAAATATGGCTTAGAGATAGATGTCCATAGCTGTATAAGGTATATTTATTTTAGTAGTATCATATGCTTAAATTAGAAGACTGAGCTAATATAACTATATTAATTTTGAATTTTTATATGTGAAGTAACAAAATACTTCAATGGAGACATCTACTAAACTAAAATTCGTCATCATGGAATAGCCCCACAATTGAAACAATAAATGCAGAAAAGCCCTAATCACAAATTCAGATTTGAATTTTTTTTTGATAGCTTTTGAAAGACGTATTAGAGAATTATTAAAATCTGTCACCTTTTAAAAACCACAGTCAAGGGATAATTAAATTTTGAGTGCTTAAACTATGAATTCTCTGGCCTCAGCATGCATGAAAGGCCTTTCAGCGTAATTTTAAATTTGAACTTTTGGAATTACAATGATCCCTAATCAGCATTACTTACATCCCTCTGATGTCATCAAGGCCCAATTTACAAAGAATATGAGGTGCTGACTTGACCCTCTCTGTTGTGTATCACAATCTTAACAATTAGATACAATAATAGCTTTACCTTATTACAACCTAAATAATCTACGTAGAGCAGAAATATATTAAAATGGAATTTTAACCAATTGTTTAAAGAACCTATGCTATTATTCAATTAAAGGCAGAACAAAACTGACCAATGCAAAGATCCCATTTGAAATTAGCTTGAAAATCAAATTAATGACCAGATTTGCAATTCACAAGAATTATTTTATCTTGCAGTGCTGTAAACTTGAGGAGGACTGCATATGAGGAAGACTTCAAAAGTCAATTTGAAGCCGAAATATTTAGTTGCTTGTCCACTAATTAAGAAACCCTGGATAATACAGACCACAGCTGTTAACTTTCAGCGTAAATGTCACTGCATTTCAGTAACATACCAATTCTCACAAGCAGTAAGTGTACAGGTTGATAACGCCGAAGCGTTGCTTCTTCTTTAAGGGTGAAAAGCCCTTTACTACAGACAGGGAAGCTATTAACTGTCACGACTTGCTAACCCAAGCATCGACTTGCTAACCCAAGCATCGGGTATTACAAAGCCTGCTGGGCTGAGTACCACTTACCGAAGATTCACTATCTCTAACAAGGAAGTCTCCTTCCACTCCCCTTTCGTTCAGGGCACATTCTGCTTGGTGTCGAGTAACATTCCCGTAATACCACTCTCTTCCAGCAAACCGTCCGGTAGAAGATGGTCCCGTGTAGCTTATCTGAGGCGGATGGGAAGTGTTAATGGTAGGACCATCGCTAATGATTACTACATAGTTTTTAGGAACAAGACCAATTTGCCCTCTGGAATTTTTACATTTCCACCATTCTGGGTCATTTTCTGGCTTTTCAATGACTTCCATCGTTTCCCCTTTTTCAAAATTGAGCTCTTCTTCTGTGACGGAGCTGAATGGATACAGTGTCTGAACAACGTGGAGTACTTTGGTGCCCTGGCCGTTACTCATGGAAGCGCCTTTCCTTAAGCTGAGAAAGCTGGGTGAATCTGCAGTTGCCTCCTCAACCTCCTCTACCACATAGTTCGAAGGAAACCAGCCAATCTGTCCATTGTAGCTACCTCTCCACCAGCCGTCACTGCACTTTTCCATGACAATCACTCGGGATCCTTTAACGAGGGACAGTTCATCCTCCCTCTCTGCAACATAGGCAAATTTCACGTAGGCTGGAATGTTAAGATCGTAAATCCGGTCGGCGCTGCTGCCGTTGGATGGATATTCTGCGTCCGTGCTAGGAGTGGGTGAGGCGTCTCGCGCGCTCGTCTTTCTTTTGGTTTTTCCCAAACCTGTTAAAGAGAGAAATGCAAAGTGGTCACTCAGAATGTTTGTCCCCAGACTGCAAATGCTGGATTCGGTGACATGCTCCTCTGCCACTAACAACAGTGCTAAATGGAGATCTCTTCTGTAACACTACATAGGCAGGAAACAGTAACACCTTTAAGAGATTGTCATCCAGCTGATGCACCATTAAGTAAGGAGCAATTTGCGTTATAATGGCTGTCTTCCCTTCCCAGAAGTACCAGAGTTTTAACATGCTTAAAAACAGTGGTTTCTTCACTATGAGAACAGCTAATCACTGGAATGGTTGCATAGCTTGCTGTTATGTTTCTTAAAAATCCAGCCAAATGATCATGCCTTTTAATTTTAGTGATGACTTTAATTTGGTTCAAGCAAAACATGAAAGAAAATCTACAAAAATAAACTAGCACGGCAATAAAAGCTTAAGTTTCTCTGCAGATTACATTTTGCTCTCTTCATTCTTTCGTCCCCAGGCAGCTACAGCTGCAGCTCCTTCCAACTGCAAGCCCCCTTTTGAAATCCACTCCTCTTTCATCTACATTTCGTCACGTACAATAAAAGCGTAAACCTGATGGTGAGGAAGGCCATTTGCATATGTTCCCCTATAATCTGTAAATTCTGATGTACTGTCATAGCTTTAATTACAGCATGAAATAGAAGGTACAGAAGAAACAACATTAAATACATAACTTTTTTTTTTCTAAATTAGAGGAACCATGCTAATGTCTGTGGAAGAAAATATGGAGGAAAAACTGCACATTACACTTGGTGTACTTCTCAAACTTCTGCAGCAATGACTGCTTAAGCTTATATATAAACAGAAAGATAAAGCGAACAAGTAGCCCTCACTTGTAAAATTCACTTATAAAAGTTCTGAAGAGAAAACAAAAGATGAAGCCTCAATATAGCACAAACCAAGCAACACCCAAAATGTCAAGCAGGGGACAGAAAGCAAAAACCAACACAGAAATAGGAGCTTTTCTACTTATCTCCATGCCCTTAGAGCCTTGCTGGCAGGCAGGAGATTCACTTGAAACACAATGAGTACGTGCTGATTATAGCAGATTGAATGGAAAAAATAAATAAACAGGACTTTGCTTTTATTTCTTCAAATAAACTGATAGGAGATGCATGCTATTTCATTTTTAATAATCCAGGACTATCTAATCTGGCCACTCCCCTACTGAAAAGTGTTGTGGTTTGTTTCTTTTTAATATGTATACATATAAATTTACATGCATATACAATGAATATCTTCAAAGCTATTTTTTCAATGCAAAACTACCTGGTTTACTTCACAGGGTTAGCCATATAGCACAAACAGTGCACACGTGACCACACAGGGATTGCTAACTAGAAGGGTTAAATACATTAATTAATACAGTCTTAAGGTCTCAAAAGACTGCAGAAAATTCCAATGATCCTAAAGTGTTTCCTGACCTTCCCCAGCAGCTCCCTGCTTCCTGCTGGAGCCTGCTTACATCCTAATGTCATTTTAACTACATAATTTCAGCAGAAAGCCGGCGGCTGTACTTTCAGGCAAAATGAGGGAGAGCAGCTTATTGTAATTGGGGAGACAATTGCAGGAAAAGAGTGTCCAAGCAAGCACTAATCGGAAGCTGGCCAGGCTCTGATCTCTGCCAAGACTGGAAATTTTCATCAGTTTAGAGATAATTTTCAACCAAAAGACAAGGATGTATCAGAACTAAGGAGCATTAAATTAGGGTGATATAAACAAACACAACACAGGGTCGTTCTGTTAAGAAAGGGGGGAAATTACTTGTTACAACTTCATGGAAAACAAGCAACTGTATTTCAATAGATTCAGTCTACATAAAGCCATGCACCAAGACTGAACCTTCCAGATTAAAAGCTTAAGTTTTGATGTGCTCTGTAATGGAGATACACAGCACCGCTTCTTGGAATTACAGCAGAAGAACTAATAAAATAAAAAAAAACCAGCAGATGATGAAGTAACTGGCCAGGAGAAAACTAGCTGAAAATCAGAGCACAGAGATAACTGTGAAATATGGGGATGTAGCATGATAAGAGAATGCCATAAAGTGAAGCATCTAGAGAAAAAAATTTTGACAAACAGGTGAAAAACAAATTTCTCAAAAAAAAATTCTGAAATCTGATAAAGGTGTCTAAACATTTAGCAAAAGGTTATCACCCAAGCACTTTCTTTCACTTGGAGTTTCATAAGTTGTATCTTTTTCCACAAACCTTCCAATGCTGCGCCTGACATTTTAAATGTTCCTTTCTATCCTTCCCATTCAACACAAACCATAAAAACATAGGGGGAGGGGGACCAGAACCTTCACTTTTTTTCTTTATCAATAAAGGCAGTCAGAGCTCTTCTATTTAAGCTTAACATTTAATGTAACCAAACTTTAAGGCTGATAGCATGGTAATGATTAGCCTTTTGCAATAGCAGTGATGTGCACCAAAGACTCTGTTTCCAGCTGGTTTGACCAAAGTAACTAACTACACAGAGATCCATCTACAGCCAAGCATAGAGAAAGGCGTGCACAACATTATCTAACACTCATTTTTTTCTGTGAGGTTACTACATTCATAACTGCATCTATGACAGAAGAGGAAACAAGTTGTTCCATGAGCAGAACGAAGGAAATCTGTTCCTGTTTTTCTCCTTACACCTCCTGCTGCACTACTCCTCCATGGCCTCCCTCATCTCCTGCAGGATCTACAATAAGCCCCTTTACCATATGACTGCCTTTGCATCCCCAGGTCCTTCTCATACCTCCAGCTCCCCCACTGCAATCTCCAAATTGCCCTCAAAGTATATTCCATCTCCCCTGGTGTTGCCCTCCCTACCTTCGTTGGGCTGGCCAGCCAAGCACGGTGCCCGGCGCCCCGCTGCCTTTCAGCTCTGCCTGGACTGAGCAAAGAGCTGGGATGGCTCTGGCTTCTCCTCCAGTTGAGGGACACCAGCAATGACCCTCCCAGGCAATGAGTTGGAGACAACTAGTTAGTTTATCTCTGCCAGTCTGTCAAGTTTGCTTAAAATTGGCTGAGTTATCAAGGGTGGACAGATGGAAGGACGATGACAGCTGACTGTGACAGCATGACTAGTGTAAGCTTCATTTCCTTAGGAAACAAGTCTAAAAATATAATTTAGTAGGATGGCTAGTCATAGCTAAGCAAGAATAAAGTTAGGATGATCATAAACTTCGTATGCATCTACAACAAAAATCACAACTCCATTAAAAAAAACAGAAGTACAACTTACATGAGTCATCTCTGGAAGAGTAAACACTGCCATTACTTGCTACTAACAGAAATGTTCACTTACTACGATTTGTAAAGGTATCCCTATTCTTATGTCGAATGGAATGAAACTCATGTAAAGAATTTCACGGAAAACAAAACATTCAAGCACTTTGGGAGTCACATTTGGAAGAGTCAAATATACTTGCAATTGCAGTCATCATTTTGCCATTCTTATTGTCTTTGTTTTAACGAAAATTTATCTACTAGTGAAATACAACTGTATTTTCCCACCCTGACTCATTGGTTACAGTCCACCTGAAGCCATAATCCTTTGTAATACAATTAGCTGTCGTATGGAGAAACCCAAAGCAATGATTAGTTTTCAAGTGAGGGGAAAAGAGTGGGAACATAAGCATTGCAAAGCAGCAGAAAGCCTGTTTTTATGTTATGGTGTCTTGTAGGAAATAACACTGTTCACAGTCTACAGCTGATCCACACTAAACTAGTTCATTTTCATTCTTAGAAACAAGTTGCCAAGTGATGTGAGTGGATTTAATTTTTAGGTGGATATATTGCTGAGATTAAAAAATTGGGTGGCATCGTTTCCAGAGCAGGCATCCACTGCAAATCCTCCTTCTCTCTGCAGTGAAAGAAACCGTCTGGTCCCAAGGTTAGTCCTAGGGAGACTCAGAAACGTGCCTCCCGCGCATTACTTCGTGCCCTCTTCCTTTCCTCACTCAGTTGCAGCTCTAAAGAATAGCTTGTTTTGCGAGCAGCAAGCCAAAGGAAGACCAGTTTCCTATGAATTTGTTTCCTGTCTCTTAAGTCCCTATTGTGAAAACCCCAGCTTTGCACCCCTTCGCTACCAGCTTGTCCCCGTGATGGCCTTCCCATTGTACCTGCAGCTCCTCCAGCTTGCACCTCCAATGCCCTCTCCCTGCAGCACTTCCAGCCTTCCCACCTCATGCTGCTTAAGCTCCCTCAGGAAATAAATGTCTTTTAACTCTCCCCCAACTCCAAACCTCAACTGCTGGAATTTCCTTCTGGTCCAACACTGTGACAGTGCCAGTTCCCCTTCCCTTACCTATGTCTTCTGCCATGCTGGCCATGCTCCTGGCCCAAAACTTGGCCGCCCGTCAGACAGCACAGATGCCGCGACTGCTCAGCCTTCTCCTGCTGAAACCGAAAGAAGGATTTCTCTCTCCTCCTTCTGCCTTCAGTGAAGGCACTGAAACAAGGCTGCATAGCTACTATCTTTGTGAGAACTGGTGCTCAGGATAAACAAGTTTATCTTTAAAACTTTATCCTAATACATACTTTAACAAATACATACATAACGCCTATATAGAGAGGGATTTTTTGCCACTAGTAAAAATTCACATTCCATTTGCTAATTATGGTTTATATTACACACTACATTTACTAGAAAAAGCCCATTTACAAAACGGTTATCTTTTCCTAATTTTAGGAAGACTTATTTGACAAGTCTTTCCATGCTCCTGCAAGCTGGTGTCCTTGCCTGAAACTGATGAGTGACCACGTTTTGTATTTTAACTGCTTTTGCTCATCCCCAGAGGTGAAAGAACAGGTTCACTGATGTGGCTGTATAATGCATCTCAACAGGCTCATCTTTACTCACATTTATTTGATTAAGTTCTATTTAAGAATAACATGCATTAAACACTGAAGATATTTGCACGCAAATTGCCTAGCATCCCCCTTCCAAGACTGCTCCCTAAATTTATTATGCCTTGTATGTAGCTTAACTTTTAAATGGACTAAATACAGTTGCATTTCTTTTCTAAAGGAATTTTAAGTTTATTTGATACCTCAGATCACTGACTTCCATTCTCACATCTTCTGTATATAAAAAAAGGTCACTCAATACCCTAAGCCAATTTCTGAGAAATAGTTGGAAAGTGAAACTAGTGTCATCTGAATTCTCCCAACCTATATCTCTAAAACCTTCTCTGATTTTTAATACATAAATCATGAGCAAAAGCATTTTCTGTAGCTTACCTGTGCATCAAATCAAATTCACAGGACAAAAAAAAAAAAGCGTGTTTCAGAAAAAAGGGTGCAAATACAAGAAAACTGTATAGCTTTGAGAAATCATAAAGGCAATGCTAAACGATTCCCAGAATGGGATTCCTCAATCCAGAACTCAATGAAAGAGACCATGTGTCGTGGTTTGGGCTGGACCGGCCACTGGATGAACGACAGATAAAACTGCTTAAGAAGGCTCCAACAACTTCATATTAAAATATTGAGAACAATTAAGGAAGGATTCCCCCTACATTCCACCACTGCAAAACCAACAACAAAAATCCCTCAATACAACTGAGTTCTTGGAAACTACTTCCTCTCTAAGGGACAAGATTTCTCCTAAATGGTGTCCTTCACTTTTGGGTCAGCTAGTTTTAAGTCTAAATACACAGCTGGAAATATAATATCAAATGCTGCTGAGTAATGCTGTTACTTTCCCTCTCCCTATGGCAATTAGAAAATCAACTTTTTATATATTTTCTTTTATTGCTATATTTACATATCTTAATAGATTCCTTTTCATACAAGTCAGACATGATTTTTATATCATGGATTGAACCTTTTACCTTTGAAATTAGTCTTCCATCAGCTATTAAACAGTATTACAAAGCTGTAAATCAGCAAAAGAGTTAACTCAAGTATGATAAGGGTCATCAAATAGACATCTTGAATTAATAGTACATCAAATACTGCCAACTACTTTCTTTCATAGTCTATTTACAAATACAAGCTTTTTCTCAATCAAAAACTTAAATTATGCTGTATCACCTGGTCAAAACGCAGGAACTGATACTAGAGCTGAATTAAAAGTGCACTTACATGCACAGTCAGAAACAAAAGTGGGTAGAAAATGGTATATTTTGGATTTCTCTCTCTAAACTAAATTTTATAAATGCTTTTAGTTTTTTAAACCCTTCAGAAACAGAAATGCGATGCCCTGCCCACCTGGAAAGGCAGGCAGGGCTAGTGAAGATCCCTGCCTTCCTGCCTCCTGGTTCCCCCCAGCCCTCAAGTTGCCCAAACTGGCCATGCCTTCCCCAAAGAGACTTGCTTTGCAACCAAGTTAGTACCCAAAAATCAACCTGTGACACACGGCGCTGTCAAAAGCTGACTAACTGCCATGATTTTAGTGAGATGAATGCAACACCGGGCTGATTTTGATGGGTCAGCAGGAGCACGGCGGTGCCCCCCGGCCCCGGTGCTGGGGTTGTGGCTTGCGGGGCTGCGCGCTGCTGCCCTCCTTCCACGTGATAACACCCCTTGCCCAACTTCCCAGTTTGCACTGGATGGCAACACCTTTTAGCATGATGCTCAACTTCAGCACTTCAGTTCACAGCTATGTGGTCAGCTAACTGAACAATATATAAAAACAAAGGTGTTGGAAAGAGGAGGAAAAAGGGAGAAAATTCTGGGAGATGGTTACTTCAGCTTCTGCCTTAAATCTTATCCACGCTGCCACAACTCTCATGCACGTTGTCAAAGAATGGGTTTTAAATGTAACCTGAATGAGTGTTTGAAAATTTATTTATGGGGGAAAAAAAAATTAAAAAAGGATCTTTCATTGGTATTACAAATTACCCAGTAACTGAAATTTCTTTACATTACTGGTCATTCTGTGAATTAAAAAAAAAAAAAAGCCAAAGCAGTTACTGGTGAAATTCTTCATACAAATTTTAATGCATCTCAATTTGTGTACTCTCCTTCTAGAGTAAAATGCTTTAAACAGTACAACTTGCTTTATGGTTAAAAAAATTATCAGAGAAGCCACCACAAAGAGCGTAAGTACAGTACGCTTTTAATGAAAATATTTTCATTTTAATCAGATTTTTAAAATAATGTTTTTCTTCTTTAAAAACAAACCCATTATAATTCAAACTGAAACAAGGCACTCCAGAGCCAAAGAATGTAACATTACTATAATCTATTAAGACAACTTCCATTAAACAGCTGAAACATTCAAGCAAAACAAGATTGAGGCTGATAGTAAGGAAGTCAAACAAACGAGCTAGGAGAACTCCCAGTATAAATACCTAGAGCAAAAGCTTGTTCAAATATTGAATAATAATAGTCATCTCAAAGAGTTAGAAAAAATATTTTAAAAATAATTTCTGTTAAGTTTAGTCACTTATATAAAAAGTTAAGAAATCACTTTCAGCTGAGATGGGAATATGTTTTAGTTCCCCCAAATATAAAACCAAATTTTACAGAACAGCTCTCCTAGTTCTAAAAATCTTAAGAGATGGTAACCAGGAATTCTCATTCAATTTATTAATCAGATGTTTTGTGTTAGATGCAGCAGAAACAAGTAACTCTATCAAACCCCATTTTTATTTAGAGGTAACATTTAATACTAAGGCTCTGAATTATACTGCATACTAATGCATTCAGTTAACAAGGATGCTAAGTGTACAATGTCTTTTTTAAAACAAAAAAATGCATTAAGAAAGAAGTAATTAATTTTTCAGGAAAATTCTTAAGAAAAAAACCATAACATGATCTAAATTAAGTAATTCATTCACCCAATACAGAGATAAACACAAATTCTTGACAGCTGGAATGTCCAGATTAATTTAGCTTTATGTTATTTATTACTATTATTTTTATAATATTAATTTGTCTTTGCTTCTTTATTAAAAAGGAATTCAGCAGACTGAAGTTTCTTCTGTTACACAGAAAGAAAACCCAACTATTTCTGCACATTTTCAGTCTGCAACCTCCCACCCCTTCTTTTCCCCCTCCACCTACACGTCCAGTTTCCAAGCGAATGTTCAAAGGCCAAGATCCATATGGCACAGTCAGTATTTTAGAAGCAACATCTCCATCAACAGCACTTTTTAAAGGACACTGCTATAAATTCCAGAAATCTCCAACTGCATTTGTGATACAGAAATGAAGCCTTACAGCTCTATTAATGACGTTTTGTATCTTCTTTAAGAAGCTCAATATCAAAAAAAGCCACACTAGAACAAATCAGAAAATGGAAACTCTTCTTTAAATGTCAAAGTGAAATTCTGACATTTCAACAACCAGGCTGCTTTATCACTGTGTTTTTCAAATACAGGAAAAAGTTGTGTCAAAGTTTCCCATACATCAAACACTATCTGCTATGGAGGCCTCCATAAAGAAATCAACTCAACAACTGTATTAAAAACAACTACTTCATTAATTCTTGTAATTTTGACTGTTAAACATGCCTATCCATTATTAGGAAAGGTACATTCAAATTCCCGTACCAGATAACAAGTTTCCTGTACCCGGAGTATTTTAGAGCAAGAGGTTAAAACGTAAGATGTACTACAGGGAAGTATGTTGCCCGAGTTTTCCAAAGGCGTCAAACATACGATCTGAAGGCTTCCATCAACCACCTCATGTATGTTCTTACCCCAGTGGAAGAGCGAAGCAGATGAGGTCTTACTAGGTAAATTTAAAACGGCCTTGTGATTTTAAATCCTCTATAGAATAGGCAAACTGCTGTCTCGGTCTCAAATAGAAGCCATTTAAAATAAATGGGGTTTCTCAAGAACTATGGTTCCATTTCCTGTCTACAAATTCAAATTGAAGACATCTTGCTTTAAATACGCTGTCTCTGCTTTCAAATAGAGATCATTTAAAGATATTTCCACCTACTTTGTAATCATATTAATGATCCTCTCCTGATTTTGTGGGATGCCTCCAATAAGGAAAAATAACTAGGACTACCTTAAACCTAATGCAGCCCTATCATTCTAAGAACAGATTTATAAGGTATGGGGAGAAGACACAGTAGCCCTGTAGGGCTTCCCAGTGCTTTCTGTTCCCTTGATGTAGAGAAGGAAAACTATGCTGTTTTGCCTCTCCTTCACAAACACTAAGAGAATATTGACAAAGAAATCCCTAATATTTATGAGGTGCACCAAACTGTCTACCCCAATACATGCTCCTATCCCTCAGTAAGTATACAACAGCTTATGTTTTCCCTCCTCCTCCAGCATTTGATGGAAAGATAATTTATATTTACCTATCTCACATTTATATGAAGTCAAAGACGTGCACAGGACAGGCTGGGATACAAATCCAACTCGCTAACATGAACCCACTCAATGTTTTTTTGTTGGTTTTTTTTTTAAAATAAATAATACAGCAAGTACAAAATAGACTACCCCGAACGTAAGATGAATGTAACCCTCCAATTTAAAGACTCTTCCAGGCAACTGAGATGGAATCATTCCTTTTTGGATACAGGTGTTTATAGTACTAACTTGGTCTTCTCACTTCATGTTTGCTCAAATTTGCTCTCAATTCTGTACATGAAAATGAAAGGCTTAATAGGTGTTAGAAATACAGATTGAAGTTCAGATCATCAAGCCCAAACCTGAACAGGTAAGTTACAAAGCAGTAATTATACAGCCCCTCAACTCAAAGAAACGCATCAGAAGACAACGATGCAAATACTGACTAGAGGGCAATCTCTTGGCATCAAAAAGCTTAAGACAGTCCCTCCTGAACATAACATGGTCAGCTACTCTTTGAGGTTATAGTGTTTTATTCCAGCTGGCCCATACCAACATCAAGCATGATGCAAAGCTTTAGCAATTCTACCGTAAGGTCAGAATGACAATGCTATACTAATGTTTTCAAACATTAAATACCATCTTACAAGAAAATCCAAGGCATATATTACTTTTTACATTGGACACCTCAGAACTCCCTAAAAGCCTGTCACAAATACTGCAATCTTATTTAGAGTTCCTTTTAGGAAAGGAAAACAGAGCAAATACCACCTCTTCTTTACTAACTTCCTCTCTGAATTGCAATGCCCATAGCTTCATTAATCAAGAGCTCTCAGATTATTTGCAACTACATACACAAAACCAGACCCCCCCATCACTGAAGCTGATGGTAGGTGAAGTAACAGGAAAATCGCTTGCTTAACAAAACAGCGTTACCTCTGAGGTTTGGCCCTCACAACCAAAACACAAAACCCCACGACTCACACACAGACTAAAACAATTTCTTCTGTAGATTAAAACTCGGTAACGAATTAGTAAGTAATATAGTAATAAATTTAGCTCCTGTTCTGAAGAACAGCTTCCTGAATAAACAACTAAAAATATCTTACAGGTTTGTAAATTAGTAGCACCCATATACAAGAACAACCGCTTTTTCACTACATCAAAATACATTTTCCCTTTCTTTTTTCTTTTCTTCCCATTTTCTTTCATTTACAAGGTCTCAAAGACAGCTAAACAGGAGTGATGGCAATGATTGTGTATAGTTTAGATGGTCTACAGCCAAAGTCCTAAATCAATTTGCTGGTGCAAAACATAGCTACAAATAGCCACCCAGTAGAAACAGCACCCCTGAATGCCCACCTGGCCAACCTGACCACCCATTCACATTAAGAGAAGTGTCTGTCCAAATCTGTTTGCCGAGAACACAAAATCTACTTATCAGTAAACAATCACATTTCCTGCTGAAGTGACTCTCAAAGAAAGCCTTCTCTGCCACCAGAACCCTCTTCCTTAAAAACCAGAGATGGGCATTTTCTCTCCCATAGCAGGTTTATGCAGGGTGTCTGCATACATTGCACGCATCTCAGTTTCTGCTTTATGGACGCACTCCACAAAACATTTTTGAGACTCAGAAAAAGGAAGGAAATCTTCTCTTGTACATTATAAGACAAAGCCCATTTTTATTTGTATGAAAACACGTCACAGAATGGCCACATATCGTCCAGGTCTTCAAAAAAACCGAGAAACAGAAAGCAGTGGAACCACACAGAGAAAAAGAAACACATTAATACTCCAAAAGACCCTGGAAGACTAAATGTTAAGGCAGCCCAAGGCCTCAAAAAAAGAGAGATCCAATAATATTGAAAGAATTATTTAGGGATGCATATTGGAGAAAATACCGACATCTAAATGAGAAGAATTCCCCAATGATGCTAAGGTGGTAGAAAGAACTACTGCTGTCACTTCAATATAGAAAAATTGCTTGTTCTTTGAGACATGGGAATCCTGTGGAAAATGGCATCCCTGAGAGTACCTACACAGGCTAGTGATTTTTGCCAGCTGTCTTAGTTTGGTCCTTAGAAGAGTGACCCAGCTATACAAATCAAACAAGGTACACGCAAGACCTCAAAAATCAGCTACTGTCGACTGTTTCTTCTCTGCTACCACCTTCACACGCTAGGACGTGACGCTAAAGAAGAGGACAGCACGCAGAGCGCACAGAGACCACATTTTCTGAAGAACTGTGGTTACTGCGTCCCCCCCAATAAGCACATGCTCGTGGAAAGGGTCCAACCTAGGCAGCAGGGTGCAACGCAGTGACCCACACTACGGCCCCAGTTCTGCTGCTTCAGCAGACTTCGGTCCTTCCAGGAACCTAAGGGAAAGAACAGAAGGGAAGAAATCCCAATGCAAGAAATTCAGTACAAGACACTACTTGGAAAGAAACATACTCTATTTTCACTGCCTCAGAAGAAGAGACATAATTAGCAGATTGCTTAAAGGATGTTATTCTATGGAAAAAAAATGAAACATCAAAAGAGCTGAGGGTTCAGATCCAAACTCTTAACGCTATGAGAGCAAAAGGCTCTGTTTCCACGGCTGGAACAAGCTGTAGGAAGAGCTACCAGCAATGGGGTGACTCTCTTTAATAGGGAACAATGAAATTACCTTGGGAGCTAATTTTCGGGCTTGCTCTAAAGCGAACACATGCTGAAACGTAACTGGCTCAGAGAGGGGCAAAACCAAGGGTCCTCAAAGGTGACAGCTGAGGGACGTAATACCAGCAAAGACACCAGTACACGCAGCCACATTCAGTTAAGGCAATCCTTTTATCTTTTCAAAATATAATTATGACTAAAACAAAGGCTCGTTCTGCAATCTGTAAATGTCAAATTGTACCTGCAAGCATGCACATGCATTGCATGGGGAGGGGGGAGAGAAATACCTATTACACAAAACTTTTAATACAATACAAAGAACAATTTTATTCACTCAATGTGGACTAAAGCCAGCAAGACTTCTTTATGCCTTCAGCCTTACAACATTTTACTGCAACCATCACATTAGAAAAATCTGCTGAAAGGCAGAACGCATCATGGTTTCCATTATATGTTTGTTTCAAACACTTGAAGCAGCAAATCCTTTAAATAATCCACGCCGATAAATAATTCACATAAGACAGACTTTCAGCAGAATGTAATACACGCAATTGTTAACTGAAAAAAGAGCAAAGTTCTGCTCCCATCACCAGCTAGCACCGGCGCTCGGGGCCACTGCAACAAGCTGCAGGTTCTGCTTTCACTGTTGCTTTTGGCTTTATCGGATCAGATAAAAGGCCTGATGCGTACATCCGGCAGAGAAAGTCTTTTATCAAGCAGTAAAAGAAGCATTACTCTGTACCATGAGTTCTCCAGAATATTTAGCAGTTCTTTGCTTTCCAGTCTTTTTGCTGCAAGTAACAAAAAAGCATGAAGTTTGTGTTTTGTTTGGGGGTTTGTTTGGGTTTTTTTTGGTCTGGTGGTGTTTTGGGTTTTTTTGCATTAGCCTACTCTGCAATTTCAGATTTTTTTTTTCCTTCTGAAGCATATGTTCCTTTAGAAATTATAACACAGTATTTTTTAGAAAGTCTGATCTTAGTTCCACAAAGCAGAGACTTCAATTCCTTTAATGCTACTTTCACTGGACATACTTGAGATGCATGAAGTTACTTAAATTTTTACACGCATACAATAGGTCCATAACCACAAATTTGTGAGTTTGTTTTGCATTATAGGTAACTATTTTAACATGTGTAATAGCAACAGCAATTCAAAATGAACATATACTTCTGCCACTATGTATATATCAAATTGATAGTGAGATGGCAGACTCTACCATGACAGCAATATCTTCTTGTAGCATTTTCCATGTGCAGAGCTACTGTGATTGAATACGTCTCTAGATCTTCAAAGATCATCAATGAATTGAAAATAGCCACTTAAGCTAAGTCTAGGTTTTGATGATGATCGTGAGGCAGATGTGTTTCCAGAAAGTAGCAAAGTATTTGAATTCCTCATTATATAAATCGTCTGCTACCGCTCCAGTGGTATCGGCACCGCCAGCTCCTAACTCCACTTGCTCTAGATGGGAATGGAAGAAATCTCTCCGTTTTCAAATCACTGTGAGCATCTATCATTTCTCCTTTCTCAGCATCTAATAACAATAATCCACGCAATCAGACTGATCTATTATTACTGTCATGATGAAACACAATTGTTCCAGCTTTTTTTTTTTTTTTTTCCAAACCACCAAGGACACCACACCTAAATAGAGTTCCCATCAGCTTCTCTCACTACCACAAAACCATGTTCCTCAATTTCATCACTGGTGAAGAGTCACCACTGTTGCCACGCTGCCCCACAAACAAATGTACTTCCTTTGAGCAATGCAACTAAAAAGCAGGATGAAGCGCAGCAGCAAAAGTGTTTTTGCTGAACAAATTCAACCCTGGAATAAGCTGCTTTAACACAGATTCTAGGAAATTGAGCAAGAATTTCTGCTGTATATAAAAACTTCAACTACTTCCTCTCTGTAAGATGAACTGAAATTCCTGTATATTGACTGCTTAAAAATGCCAATACAGATGACTTACCCTCATCCAGTCCTCCAAGAGACATGACAGACGTGCCACTGCTGTCATGCCCACATTTTCTGACAAGCTAGAAAGCTTCAAAGCAACATAAAGTGACACAGGAAAAATACTTTTATTTGTGTTGAATTCCTACAAGGGGGTTTTACTGCTAATTTCAACTAGAGATGTTTGGCTAAACGAAAGAATTCATATCATTCCTTCTTATGAATCTTTATGTATGATAAATAATTTGACAAGTAGCTACAGACTATAGAAAGTTCTGAAGGTTGGTTGGTTATTTATTTTTTTAAATCAAATTTATTAAATGCCTGCTCTTGAGTGGAAAGACTAGCATTTCTTGCAGGTCTGTGGCAAGGAAGTCCAACAACATCAGGGAACTTGAAGTTCTAAAGAGACTAAAATAACTTGTTTGTCTTATACAGCAGCTCTGTTTTTATTAACATGAGCTCTACAAGGCTTAAGAGGCTGTGCTATACAAAATGTACTTATTATACAATGATACCATATTTATATATATTTCCACCATTCTTTCATTCTGTAGCAAACTTTAGACCCACATGGTGTCCAGAAAATACGGAAACTGAAAACAAGTAATTAAGAACTGAAAGAAATATTTTCAAAATAGTACTTGGTAATACTACCGATTTAATGTGTTTTCCATGATCTTTCAGCTAATATGGCTAAGGCAATTTGTTGACAAACAAACACAAATTCATCAAGCAAAGAGTACAGAAGATTCAATTTATAGCTCTGACTGTGCCAGAAATACTGTGTATGCTTCTCATGATTACACTTTTAAAAACTAGTGCTGAAGAACTGGGAAAAGTTCAGTTAAAAACCACAACAACTAGTGTCATATAAGTAACTTTCACCAGTGAAGACTTAAGTAGTAATGAAATTTCAGTACTCAAGAAAAGATTTAGAAGTGATTTCACGAATGTCATAATATCACTTTGTACAAAGAAGAGCTTTCCTTTAACAGATAGCTCTTAAACCTACTAGACATACCACATTAGAACTACTGAAATTTGGCCACTAAGATATTTTAAAAAAGAAAAAAAAAAATAATCAAACCCGAAAACAAAATTTAAAAAAAAATAAAGACCACTAGTCTACACACCAGAGTGTTAAAGGTCGATGACTTATTTGGAGAATGAGATTTCATAACCACGTTATGCAGTAATATGATAGCAATAGTTTAAATTTGAGTTGAAATATTTGTATCTAAAAAGGAAATGCACTAAACCTCTTAACCAACAGTGTTTTCCGCTGTTACAGAAAACATTGCATTAAGAAACGACTTATTCCACATTTCTGCCGTGATTGCCTAAAGAAAAGAGAGCTAACTTCCCCAGCAACTTCCAGAAAGGCAGGGTGAAGGTGGTATTAAGTAGGTGTCAAATGGGAAAATGTGAATTTATAAATGTGGAAAAAAAAAACAAACAAAAAAACTTTTCATATAAATAAATAAAAATAACCAGGGGAGAAGGGGGGAGGTGTAAAACTGTTGATTCCTGGAAGCAACAGTGTACGTAGCACTCAGGAACTGCTGCACAGATCTGCAGGTTGACCCAGGTAGACACCATGGAGGCTGACAAACACAAGAAACACTCCTGGATGCTCACACCACTTCTGAAATAACGTACTAGGAACAGCGATGCAAATAAGGACTGGTTTCTGTACTTCACAACTCACTCAGCAATTCTTACTTTCCACATGAAAATCTGGCACACTGAGTGAATTAAAACTAAAAAGTTACTGAAATGTTTTGCTGACTTACAGAAGCTTAATAAAGAAGCAATTTGAAGAGTCTCTCATGCAACTTAAACATCTCTGTGAAATGTTACCAAGATTACTGTTATTTGCCATCATTGCCAACACTCATCTCTAGTGTTTCTATTGTTCCTACGCATTTTGCAAACACATCTCCTGTATTCTTCATGTCCAATCTCTCTTTCAATACCTTTTAATAAACCTTCTTTCTTTTACTGGGCATCTGTTCAAAAACCCACACCAAGAACTCAGTGGAAATGTCTTCAAGGTTTCTTATGTGGTTGCTCACTAAAGGGAGCAAGACCAGACACCTTTAAGAAATCGCTATCATGCAGTGCTGGTTGTGAAGCAAAAGCAGTAACTTTCGGAAAATTGTGGATTCCCATGAAAATGGCACCCTGCTGCTGGATCACATGCATCAGTCACCCATGGCATGCTGCTGCCTGGGGAGCTGTGCTGTTGCCAGGAAAATGACTTGCAAAGGGATGGAAAAAATGCAGAAGTTTTATTTTGCTTACACAAACAACCAACTCCTTAATTATTTTTGCTTCCTTCAGATAAGGTTGCTGTTCAGCGTGACAGAGATGAGCCAGCAAGCGCAGAGATCATCTTTGCTGCAGAAGGGGAAACCCGTGGAGCTGTGGTCAGAGGCAGCTCTGGGGGTGGTGCTGGCAAACACCCACTCCATCCAAATGGGTATGGGAATTCCTTCCCACCCCCAGCGCATGGGAAGAATTATATTACAGAAAATTACAGTTTGGAAGATGCACGCTGGAGGTCTCTTGCTTAGCAAGGCTTAATCAAAATGTACAAAAAAATACCCTCCCCACAAAAGAAATACTGTACAAGAAACTATTTTAAACTTCATCATAATGAATGAAGATGAAATTTTAATCACAGGCCTGGAAGCTGGCTTTTGCCTTAAGAATAGTAATAATTACCAGATTTCATTCAATATGAGCAAACAGAAGAGAGTAATTTGAAATGGCTAAATTGCCATTAACTTTTTACTTGCAGTATCACTCAGTTAAGACAAAAAAGGGAATGAGAAGATGAATCATTTAAAATACTTAATAGGTGGCCTATACGCTACATTTCCATAATTAAAACCGGGCTGTTATAGCTAAGTATCCATTAGAGTTCACTCGAGAAAGAGAATTAAGAACACAGAAGTAATGTATATCAAACAGAAACATAATAAAAACAGACAGTCATCAATAGAAAAATTACAAGTCTTGAAATGTCTCCAAGTCACTTAAGGAAAGCTAAAGGTTTTGGAAAAAATTCCCTGATGACAGGACTAGAAGAAGATATTGTATAATAGACTAAGTCCTCAGAAGGGGAAAGAAAGTGTATGGTGCCGAAAAGGCTATCGTTTTGTAAAAAGATGTAAGATGATCCAAAAGTATGTCTTCAGAAATTATTAAGGGTCATTTGAGATTTGAGGTGAGCTGTTTTTCAGTCTACAAGTAACTGATTTAATGTACATATGCTAATCAAGTGTTAATCAGCCTTTTAACACGCACCAGACACATTCAAAAGAGCTGGCTCTGAACACATTTTATTTGCTTGTGTTCTTTTCAAAAAATGCTGAAATACAATGGAAATTCCAGAAGCCTTAAGAAATTGCTGAAAACAGGCTGACGTTTTACACCATCAAGATGTGTGTTCTAGGTACCCACATGCCCATTAACCTTCCACCAACCGCAAGCCAAACAATGGTAAAGCTGATGGGATTCTATTAATAAAGTATTCAAGGGCTGAGATGCAATTAATGATGGTCAACAGAGTTCCAGGAAAATTAGTTTTCAGAATCAAACAGGCATGACTGCATTCTCTGATGAGATTAAAAGTTTTCCTGATAAAGGCAACTTTGTAAAGGTAGTAAACTTTCATGGCATATTTGGCTTTTTGTGTACGAGACACTGATGTATTAACCGGTGCCATAAACTTTCATTTGAACACAGACTACATGGATTAAGAACTATTTAGATGATGCACCTTCAACAGCCAACTATGGGGACTATTAATTAAATAGTAATAGCTCTTATGGGGTCTGCCACAATTAGAACTATGGCTGGCACTTTTCATATTTATTGAATATCTAGAAGGAAGTATAAATCAACCACCGGTAATTATTGTGGATAAGCATAAGAGTGGGAGATAGCTATGGGCTATCACATAGACAACACCCTACATCATTTGTGCAATAACAATGCTTTCAGATGAAATATGTTTCAACACAAGGAAATGCAACTGATTAAGGAAGAGAAGGAAAAGCGCATCTCCATGGCAGCAACTGACTGCTGGAGCGCCGCAAGTGGGTCCAGGTATGTCAGGTCCCTCTCTTTAAAGCCCGCTAGCCTTGTCACTGGAAGCACCTAAGAGTCTGCTGTTTCTCTCCTGAGATTTCACAAGACACGATTAATTACTGACTGATTATTAAATGACTACTTTTTTTTTTTTTATTTCAGTACCTGATATTTTGGCAATATCTTCAAGATCAAAGTTGGAAACAGTTTTGAACAGTTTTGGTTTAAGGACTAATACTCATGACCACCATTCCCATCTATGCTGGGTTAGTGGGTATTTTAATGTGAATTTTCTTGTGATTTTAGGAGAGGCATGTTTGATGAGACATTAGACATATTTCTATAAAGAAAACTTAAGAACTTGTTTCACTGGGCGCAGCAAAACTTTCAAAAGCTGTTTCACTAGATCGAGCATCAGCCTTGCAATTTGCAAGCCTTTGTTTAAAAAAAAAAAAAAAAAATTCTTCATTCTTGATGGCTGCTCAGAACAAAGGATCCTCTAAGGAACGACACATGCTCTTCTTGTTCTGAATAGGAAATTACTGTACAGCAAGACAAGCAAGACTTAAAGACTATAGTTTAATTGAGGACTCCAATTCAGGAAAAGGTAAAAAGAAAATCGTACCGATACACGGTGCACAGCACAGACATAAGTTTCATTACGCTAAGCAGTTCACTTAGACTATAGAAAAAGAACACTCAAGCAGCAACTTTTTTGGGGGGTGTTAAGAATATCCCGAACCAATTTGTGGGTTAGGTAGGGCTTAGACAGTTTCTTACTGTCACAGGATGTATGAGCATAAAAGAACACGAGAGGTGCTTCGCACTCCATATGCTTAGCAGGTACATGTGGTCACTGCATAAGAAAAAGCAAGGCTCCACCACACGGTATTTTTTGCCTCAGCTGAACAAACAATGCACAGAGAAAACTATTAGAAAAAGTACAGGGGAATCAGTAGATTGTAATAACGGTCCCTCAGAACTTAAAACCCCATGTAAGTGCGTGCAAAGGGCTGAGGTTTGGAAGATGTGACACTTGCAAAGGCTCAGCCATGAAACCACCAAACTTTGTTCTTACACAGTTTCATCAGCCGCCACCATAGTGAAGCGAAGCACCCTGCAGCATGCGGCTTTGTTAAGATCAAGGAGGTAAACACACATATATGCTAGAACACATCCCTGTTCCTTCACTTAAACACATTTCTGTTGGATATAAATAAAAATGTGTTTATTTACATCAAGCAAATACTGTCCACATTTTACACAAACACTTGATATATTATCACAACAGAAACGCAACCTTCTCATAAAGTAGCTTTTAGACAAAATATATCTATTTTAAACAACATAAATCTTTATAAAAGGAGGTTAAAGTCACAACTAGCATTTTGATTTTAACTGCCACCTGTCCTGTAGTCCTCAATTACCATGTACTTTATGGCAGCTCAGCAACAGAGGACACAGTAATGAAGAAGCGACCAAGAAACCTACCCTGTTAGACACAACACAAGCACAGGACACCTGCGATAAACCTACACGAGCTATTGCCATGTTATTTTTAAGTGAATCTTTTTGCTTTCTACAAAGTCCAATCCCAAATTCTTATTTTTCTGTTGAAGAGTCAGTATTTTCTACATCAAACTGCAACACAGTAAGTTTTCCCTATGTAAGTCCTCACAAAACACAAGCAAAAAAACAAAACACAAGGAAAAAATAACCTCAAAACCCCTTCAGGTGCATATCTGTTTCTGTTTTATTCATTACATCCCAAAATACCACTAGTAGGGTTTTTTTTTGCCTCTATGTGTAAAATGATCACTTATTGCTATGTTTAACTTTTTCTAGCCATATGCAAAGCCCTTTATTTTTTAATCATTTAAACAGTCATTAAAATCATTGCAAAAATAAAGAAAAAAATTCATGTCACCTGACTTCCAAAAATATTTCTTCAAAATATACTCAAAATTTTTCAAAGGTATATTATTTTATATGCATGATACACAGCTGTGAGGAATTTATGTGCAAGTATGGAACAGAGTACGTATTAAGCACTTGGAAGCAGAAGGAACATCTTGGACCACAGAACCTTAACCCCTGACATTGCACATAGCCACATCGTATAATCCCATTCATGAAGTCATTTAGCTTTGCTATGATAGCTATGCTGAACAATCCAGATTACATTGTTCTGTTTCTGAGTGAGAGGACTTAGTATGAGAGGCAAGGAATCAGCAGTTGATATCTCAGTGAAAACACAGTTCTTCAGCCACTGAAAATACACAACCTCTGACAAACTGGAACAAAAGTAACATCTTATTCTCCTGGATGTGATGCGAGAAAACCTGCTACAGATTTTTCCACATTATTCTCCCCCCACCCCTGCTCTCCCTCCCCCTCCCTCCACCATGCACCATGTCACCTCAGACTAAGGATTAAGAAAATCCAAACAAGCATGTTAAAAAACATTTATATGCACATTACATTCCCAATCTGAAACCCATCAAGTCTACTGAATTTCTTCCAAAATACAAAAGGACTTACCCAATGTGTCTTTTAGATTTTTAACCAGAGAACCTTTCTTCAAGCTGTTTTTTCGCTCCACGTAATTTGATGGCACATATCCCGTTTTGTTGGCCGCGTTTCTTACCCTCCACCATGTCTTGGAATCATCTAATAGCCAAAGACGCTCATTTTTCTTGATGTCAAGTTCTTGGTCCTGCTGTGCAGTGTAATCCCACTTTGCAATAACAATAACTTCTTCTGTCATCTTTCATGGAGTCCTTCTGCAAGAAAATATTAAAATATACTCATTGGTAAATTATATCATGTAATTCTTAATCAATTTTTTCTCTGAGATCTTCTGAAATAAGCAAGAAAATGGTAAGGAAAAATGAGAAAGCCATACAGAGAAAAACCTCATAGACTGGAACTCCTCTTTTAAAAATAAGGGAAGTCATATTCACCTTTCTTGCATTTTCTGCCACTAAAATATAACACCTTGAGAGTAAATTCTAGTCATAATGTATTACGTTCACTTCCTCTGAACGTACATAGAATATTATTCAGCTATACATTAACAAAAGCTAATTTATAAAAGCCATTTAGCTTTTACATATAGCATTATAAAACTGTCCCACACCTGGCATTCAAAGTTCTGATCTGAGGAAAAAAAAAAAAAAATTGCAGCGTTCCAAAACTGTATTTTCCTTCTGCCCTAGTTCCTCATCCTAACATATTATTTATATGGTTTTTGCATTTAAACAAAGTTATCCATCTTTTCTTTAGTAGGAAGTTAAAAATACTTCAAGAAGTAATGCAATTCAACAAGGAAATCTGCCATCAAGAAGATGGTACTGTCTTTAGTAAGCCCTTGTTTACAATGTTTTGTGCAGGCATCACAAGACTACATTTTAGGAGAAGCCTTTGCTCCCAGGAAGATCCCAGCTCACTGCAGTCCTTGTGCCGGGCACGAGTCAACGGGATGGTGAGTACTCACTGCACTTCCCTCAACTGTGTTTCATTTCTTCCTGTCATGGTTTAGGACGAATCAGCTACTGGGGATGTGGGGGACCCCAGATGGGACCGACAGATGCTCCCCTCTATCCCTCTTCAAAGAGAGAGGCAGAGGAGGGAAAGAGAGACTTGTGAGTTTAGAAGGAACTAAACTACTTTAATTAAATATTAATAATAAAATAAAAGGAAATAATGAAATATACACAAAACCATATCAAGCTCCCAAGATGACAATCACATCAACGGCTGGCACTGGGGGAAGTTCCAGATTGGACCCAGTGATGGACGGGAACCGGATTCCAGATCTGCATCCAGGATCCGGATGGAATATCCTGTGGGTCAGTTTTGGGTCACCTGGTGTGTCCGCTCCTCCCCACAGGTGGGACTCCACTGCGCTTTTCCGCTTCCGACCCTCCAACGGGGCAAATACCAAAGTTAGCTGCCTTGGGTGTTACAGCAATCAGTGTAAGCAGGAGCCTCTCTGCATACCATGCCTGGACATCAACTATAGACATAGCTCTTATCACTCTGAGAGAGGGAACATTGACTGCACAATATGCTCTTAATTTCAGTAGTGAGAAGAGGCCCAGCTAAGAAGCTTTGCTTTTTGAAGTGTCCTTAAACCAGGACACTTCCCTACCCGAAACTTAGCCAGAGTTCCGTTAAGACTGAATGAGTTGTCTTTTTTTACCTACCTGTAACAAGAACGATCTTTTCCAAAGCTATTTGTCAGCTGCATAAAGAGAGCTGCATGCCTCCACGTTTTCCTACGCATCCCAGTGATTACCGGGAACAATATGAGAGAGCACAATAGTGTGCAAGGAAGAGAAAAGTCCCATGCCAGTACCAGTGACATTCAAACATATTATAATGCCAACCAAAACACGTTGATTTTATCCTCTAAATTCTGAAAAGTTACCTAAAATTTTCTTATCACTGCCAGGAGCTTTTGAGGGAGAGGGAAGTGGAGGAGGACGGAACAGAGTGGGAGGTGAGAATATATTTGAAAATCAATGCAACAGATTTTTAATTTTTTTAAGTAAAAGCTGTAGATTTCCTTTAAATTACAGAGTAGTGGAAAGAGGTCCCAGAGTACTTCAAACCATTAATGTCCAAGGATCTTTTTAACATGAATTGACTTTGTTGCCTAGTTCTTAGCAGTCCACAACCCTATGAACTCTGATACCTAATAGTTAGGTGGCAGAAAGGTAATTAAAAAAACCCCAAACCTCATTCAGAAATTCTGTTCAGCATGTGAGTTATACCACCTATATTCAGGAAGGGTTCCTTCTGCAGTCCGTAAACACACGTGCACACACACTTTCTCCCTTTAGCTACAGTACAAGCTGTGAAAACTACATGCTGACAGCCCAGCAGACTACTCTTTCGAAGAAAAAGAAGTGTTTTCCTTATTTAAAGTTAACCTATAATCAAAAGACACATCAGTGGACTCTATTACAAATTAACAGCCTCCTCTTATCATCATTTTTGTTTCCAGGAGTGCATCATATAGGGTTGAGCTACGGTTGTTAAACTATCTGACAGCAAAGCTCTGGAAAGCACCAGCAATGTCACCCCTCATGGCCAATGTAGGACGACATTTTTGAAAATCTGAAGCTGAAATCAACAGGCTTAAGTTCTCATTTTCCAATTAGAAAACACAAAGGAACATACAACAATTAAAACAGTATTTGAATGTGAGTTTGCATAGCTGAGAGCCCCGAGATGAATTCAAAAACAAGTTACGATGTTTTGAATAATTGAGAAGAAACACAACCCTTACAGTTCAAACAGACCGTGACTTACGCATGTGGAACTGATGAGTTTACAAGAAATAAGTCACTATATCCTCCAACAATTTTTTTTCCCCTAAAATAATCATCCTGTCTGACAATGACAGAGGAGGGCCTGAGCTTTGGGCCGCAGTCTCCAATAAACTGCCCTGGTTTCTGACTCACATAAAATGGACAGATAGGCTGCAAGTCGATAAGCTGATGTAGCCACAGGGGGACTGCAATCAAGCATGCAATCTGGAGGCCAGTGTTGTCAATATGATCTCTCTCTCTCTACTTTAGATCGGTTTATTTTATCTCAGCGATTGTGAAGTGGTCAATTCTTACTATTCCTGGGGACATGGAAAACATGAAGAAATAGGACACCATCAATGCAGTTAGCTGATGTTGCCACCACGCAGGCTCCACTTCTAAAAAAAGGTTATTTTCACAACACAGGCAAGTTAAAATTATCTATCAATACTACAGTATATTAATAATAAAAACCATATTAGGCATCATATTTGACTAGTGGCTGATGGAAAGCTATTAAACTCTTCCTATCCCTCTGAAGGAAAAAAAAAAAAATAAAAAAAAAATTTAATTGGCCCCTGTTGTAAGAGTCACCAAGTGTTTTCTCAAGGTGTTGGGCCAGGACAGAAGCACAGGAAGAAACCACACACCAGGGCTGTCAACCTCAACTATACAGTCCTCCAAAATTCACTCAGGACAGGGAGCCCCAAACTACCCAATTTCTACAATTCCAGTTATTGTTGACATGTAAAACTGCTACTCTGCATGAGAAACGATGTAATTTCACAAGCAGACCCTTTGCATGATGCAATTTTGGCAGAAATGTAGGCAAGCCAAGTTTCTCAAGGGTTATGCTCATGCAGGACACATTTCAGCAAAATACTCCAGGTTTTGCAGAACGTTTTGTGGCACAAGCATTCCTACCCAAGTGGGGACAGGATTTATAACAAATCAAAATGCATCATATAACTGCAGCTAAACATTTGTCCATTTAAAGCTGCATGCATGTATGTGGAAGAGTTTGGTTGTGCTGGTTTTTTAGGGTTTTTGTTTTGTTTTGTTTTTTTAATGTGGGGAACTAGCACTAAAGTTCTTAAAATTACTTTCTTCTGGTTACATCATCAGACTGGCTCCATCAAGGACAATAAGGTTCTTCCTCTGACATTTGCAGAGCTAAGATTTCCTTGTATGTGAATAAGGACACATTTGTTTCCCAGAAGGGGGGCTGTAGAATTAATAGTTTTGAAACGCTTCTGCAGCACAGCTGTGTGCCAAACAAAAGACTAGAAGCAAACAACATAACTAGATTTGGGGAAAAACGTAAGGAAAAGACTGTAACACAACCTTCCAAAGCATCTGAATGCCCCATAAAAACTTGACATGCACTCTAAACGTGAAATTTCTTAACTATACTGCTTATAGACTGCACAACAAAAAAATACCAGAGTCCCCATAGATTCTAACGTTAACACGAGACCTCTTCACATCAAAAAAAAAAAAATGAAAATCCACTACTGCTAAGAGTGTACAACCTTCTGGCATGTTCCTCCTCAAAAAGCTCAAAAGTCCTAGCGCTGAGATACAGAGTCTTTGCCTCACACCCGATGGGATAACACCCTCCACTTTAAAAACTGCCAGTGGAAAGCTTTGAAATTCCTATGCAAGGAACTGTAAATTTATGAAATGTAACACAGCCATTTCTCAGTAGATTTTTTCAGCTTAAAAAGTGTAGGTATGGCCTTGGTTTGTAGTTTACTGTATCAAGCAGCCATTTGCTTTACTTTTATGGCAATCCAACTTCCAACTGCAGTTTTTAAAACAAAAAACTAAAAAAACCAAAAAACCCAGAGACACCACACTAAACAAGCAACAAACAAAACTCCACAACCCAGACCTTCAAGAGGTAATTCTTGTATTAATTATGCTACCGATGCACACTTCAAACCCCTTTTAAGCCAACATTTCCTAACAGTGGAAGTAAACTAATTTATTTTACCAATATTGTATTTGCTGAAATGTTGCAACCAATTAGTTTAGATTGAGCTCAGGTACCGTCAGCCACTTTGTTTGTTCTCTCCAATTTAGGTTTTGTTGGGAGAGGAGTCCTGTCTTCAGTGGCAGCTGCCCTACTGCAGAAGCACACGTAAAATGTTCCAATGCAAAAAACATGCTTGTGAGAGAGGCAAAAACTGAAAAACCTGCCAGGCTAGGAAGGTAGTGAACAAAAACCCAGCCAAGGTAAAATCAGTCGTAAGAAGACTGTACTGAAAGCCTGCTCAGACAGATGAGGAACATTAGCTAACCCTAAGGCAGAACAAAGGCAGACATCAGTGGAATATCTAGTGCTGTAGCTCCTGCATAGACTTTATCAACAGAAAGTCCAGAAAGGAAAAGGTTGTGTCCGATAAACTATCAATGATTCAAGAATTATCAATGGCAGAAAAAAACCCACAAAGACAAACAACCAGCTATGTCATTTTGAATCAATGCTTAAAACTGAACAATGCAAACAATATTGGAGATTATGGAAACTTAAATGGAGAACTTAAGAGAATTTGCTCCCACAAACTTGTAAATATGCTAGTTGTATTTCACGTGAAATTTTATGCTATTTTAAATATCAAACTCTATATACTTGTTACACAGATCTCATTTTCTTTTACCAGGCTTGGATTATTTCTTCCCCCCTATACGCATTTCCCTCACCATGATAAATAAAAAAGGACCCATCCCAGCATACCACCTGAACTGGAATTTTCTCTTATAGGCTGACATAAGTTACTGCTCTCACTAGTTTAACACCCTGACCCAATGGACAGAAAAGCAGTATCTCATGCCTTGAGGAGGAAGGCTCAGGGTTACATCGGGGATACGGTTAGTCACGATACTGCAAACAGGAGATATGGTTGATCTTTAAAGACACAGTGTGAAGAGAAGCAGTTGCTATCCTGGTTCACAATTTATTTTGCAAAAAGAAACATGGCTGAAAAATGACTGACAGTAATGCTTGAAATTTAATCCCTCACCAAGGGAACAAGCAAAAATTCTATTAATAGGAAGTGACAATTGATGTAACAGACTGTTCTGGAATTGGATGTCCTCCTAAGACACACTGAAAGAAAGGTACTAAATTGATACAGAGGCTTTTAAGAAGTCTCTTTCTATCAAGACCTCTTTCAAAGTAAGCAGATGTGCTTACTGCATTCTGTAATTAATAAAATAACTTGTATTAGATCACTTAATCTGAAGTATGCTCTAAGTTTGAAGCTTTCTTATTTATGAAGATGCAATCTCTGGTTAGCCTGCCTACTGTTTCAGGAGGTTTGAAGCTTTATTTTCACTTACAGTTGCTTTCTTTGTGGTGTGTGCGGGTGTGTGGTTAGTTTGTTGTTTTGTTTTCTTTTTTTCAAATCAGCCTGGATGAATAGTTCTGATATATAGGAAGGATTCAAAAAAGTGCATCTCTCTACATTTCAGATTGTTTCATTCAGTTCTTGGAGATCAGTAAAGCACCAAACTCAGAACTTAAAAGGCATTAAAAAGGACAGAAATGTGAATTCAAATGAAAACTTGTAGAAAAGGAATACACCTTTTGGACATACCTTTAGCTATTTCCAGTAGAACACAGGATTTTTGACACTTAAATTATGCATGTTTGAAAAAACATGAAAGTATCATCTCCTTCATGCAAAGGCCAAAGCCAACCTCAACCAAGCAAAATACCTTATTTCTAATGATTGCTACAATAAAATCTCAAAATGCAGAGGTATAAAAAGAGTAAACAAGCTGACCCAGGTTATGGGAAATAGTGCCCCTTTGTTAAAACCAGTAAAACCCTTTCCACGCTTTGTTACATGGGCTATTTGCTGATGCTCAAGACAAATGAAGATGGATCACATAAAAGCCACCTTGTCTAACTGCTTCTGCAGTTTAACACTTTAATACTGGATATAATGTGTGTCAATACACCCCAAGGGACACATTTCTTTGAAAAGAGGTCACTGCACCAAAAATTATTGTAAGAATACTCCCCCCGTCTTTTAAAGAAATAGTTGTAGTGACCAAACATTCCTCATCTGGCTATGCAATTCTGAGGTGTCAAACCGATACCTGAGCAGAAAAAAACCCAGATACCTGGGCTGCCTAAATTGCTGACTGTTTTAACACAAGCTTGACAATTAATTTGGGGTATTTCACTATTAGGTCTCATTAGGATGCATTGACTATGGAACTAAAAGCGATAGCTGAGTAAGTGCAAGTGATTATTATCTAATTTACTTTGATGTGCAACTGAAGACACAGTCACAATCAATACAAGCCGCTGTCCTACTTTAGGAGGGTCAGTTTTCCAAAGCTGAAAGCAAGGATGAGTGAAAGCTGTAAAGAACAAAAGTAAACAATGATGTAAATAAATGGATCCACTGTGAAGAAGTAATGTTTTATTACATTTCCCAACCTACTCTCACAATTTAGCATTTATGAAAGAAGTAGTATTTCATTAAAAGAATACCCTATTTAAAAAGGTAAAAAGTTCCAGAGGTTTTCTGTGTCACCTCCCTCTCCCCGGCCCTTTCTTTGAAAAGGAAAAACTCATAGCAACAAGCTCAAGTCAGGAAATGCAAACTGAAGGTATAAAAAGAAGTGAAGTTCAGCTCAATAAGAACTATAAAAAGTCATTAAACTGCATCTGGAATAAATTAAATATTATCAATAGAATAAGTACAGAATTAGACCGAACATTAAGTTTCCTGCACGTAATGTAAGAAAAAAATGTTTAATACTTATTTCTACACTATGGGATCATTTTACAGTGACAACCATTTTCCTCTCTGTCATTAACTAGGGTATAAAAATAATAAGAAAAACGAAACACACTTGATCTTCAAATGCACCCCAAGATAGCAGAACTGTCCACAAAGCTTTTACAGTTTTAGCATCAACTCTGAGGAAAATTTGGAGCAATGAAGTTCTGGAGAGTTACAGTTGTGCCACTAATTTGAGAGCATAAATTGGATGTCCTTGATAACAACACCAAGTAGTCAGACGAACTCAAATCCTAAAGAAAAACAAAGGAAAGAAAACAAAGGACCATCCCAAAAGCCCCCACAACACACCAGCAGATTGTGGATATGCAATTAGTACTTATTGAGGGGGTTTTAAGGAAGATAGGCATGAACAAACTACTTTTTCTGTACGTTTTTCACTTCATTTGAGCTCCTGATTTAGGCCTACCCAAGCCTGTGCTGATTAAGACCCAGCTGCCAGGCAGGCCCAGCCGCAGGGGCGACTTCAAAGGCAGGCTCAGCAGACACCGTGAGCCTTTCTGGCAGGTCCCAAGGCATCTGTTCTGAGGTGCAAAAGTACTCTGTTTCCTTATGAGTCACTTAGGGAAAAAAAAAAAAACAACCCAAAACCCAACCCACAATAATTATAGATAAAACTGTGAGGGCGATACAGCCCGGTGGGACGGTTGATCACGTCAGAGGTGCTGCGGCCCCTGCGCCGCAGGCGGGACTGCCCTGCCACAGCCCACTTCGACAGGCGCCCCGAGTGCGGTTTTTTTAGATGTTACTTCTCGCTAAAATATAAGCGGGCCATATATCATCAAAAAAAGTGAAGGATGAGTCTTAATTAACCGGTAATTTAGAGCTCTACTAGCTAAGTAACTTCATCTTGAAGCTACCCGACAGCCTGCCCCTGCACACCTCAAACCCTCTTCCCCTCCCCCTGTATCGCCTGCCATCGCTTCAGGGCACAACGCCACCAGGTTTGGGGTTTTCTTTCTTCAACCGGATGCCTGGGACAGCTTCTAAGCAATGTTTGCTGCTCTCGGCCCCACAACGTATCTGATATCCCAATCTCTAATACCACTGCAGCTACGCACCGGCGCCTTGTATCTTGTGTTACAGAACAACTGCAAACAGGAAACCTCAAGACTAGCTTAGTGGTAACGAATTTCTGCATAGCTCCAAGACAGCACAAAAGTTAAGCTTGTTTTTTTGTCTTAGAAGTGGCTTAGAAGTCTTTTTATAAGACACACAAAGAAATAAAGGAGGATATAGATCAGAAACACCCAGAAATACATCCTTCCTGCTAAGGAGTCAGTACAGCACTTTACCATTCAACAAAAAAAAAGAAATCTCACTTTATATATGTTTATATAATAACATATAAAAGGATGTTTGTAAAAAAAATTCCCAGATGATGTTTTCATGAAGCCTATCACACGAATCAGCCTGCCCAGATGAAATAAGCAGGAACTGCTTCAAATGATCTTTAAAATGTAAACTCGCCATTTAAGGGAAGGGAATCACAAAGCGTGCATCTCCTCGCCAAGACCCACACACATTTTGCCTGCAACCCAGAGTCTTGGCAATGACCATCTCTGATGGCTGTAGGTGACAACAAGAACCTTTCCAGCTCTCCAAGTCCACTCCAGTAGGAACGTGTAGCACCAGTGTCTACCAGGCAAGAGCAGCGGGGAAGCTCTTGGAGATAGAGACTGCCAAGCACAACACACACAGTTAGGGCAATCCCCCCAGGTCACATCTTCACTCCTTTCTTGTATGCCAAGGTCACCTCAACTGCCCATTATTCGGACTAATACAGTTTCATAATTTGAGGCACATGGTCTCAGAAAAAAGCTGAAGTTGCGAGAAAAGGACACAATGCTGTCACAACAGTAAAAGTCTGGAAAGTGTTATTAGAGAAGAATAAAATTGCTAACTTTTATTTGAGAAAGTAGCAGATACTTTAGCCTGCTGCCTCTCTAGCGGTAGAAAGAGAAAGCCATCAGGGCTGTTACAAGGTAGGCTGCGGCAGCACTAGAAGAACACAAATCTCAGTTCTGGGTTTCTATTAATTCATGCAACACCACCCTAATTTTATACGATGTTCACTCTGTTTTATGTTGTGACCTTCACATGAGCTAGCCTTCCCAATTTCGGGGTTTTTTTTTTTTTCATTTCATTAGTAATACTGCTATGCCACAAAATTTCCTGGTCTGGGGCAGTTCAAGATACAAATGCTTAATCAATGTGACAGTCTTTAAAACACATAATACTAAGTACTGTCTTTCCTATTTATGTAATAAGCACTCTGCTGTTCGGAAATTTAAGTTTTTAAAAATCTTTTGATGTATTACTTAAAAAGAAAAGGATATTTCTATACCCCTTCTGGAACAGCATGCCTATTAGAAAGCAGCCAGTGTTCATTTTTAGCTTCTGACAGATTATTTAAATTTAAAGTTCTATTTCAAAGGACAAAACCTGGTATTCTACAGGAACAAGCTGGTATTATAGCAACGTATGTTAAAGTTTTGCAATACTAGTTAGGAACCTTATAACTTACCTATGCTTACAAGATAGATAACAATAACAATAGAAGTTACAGAGAAAACACTCTAATGGGTCTTTATCTAAGCTGAAACTGAGTATGGTCACCAACACACTAAGCAAAGGGCTTATAATAAAAACCTGACTAAAGTCCTTCCATAAACATGAGATGACTATTAAGAAATCAGCTAAGGTGAACCTTAAGGGATTAAAAAAAAAAACCCAAACACACACATTTCAGTGTGTTTGCACGGGGCTGGGGGTGTGTTTTTAAGAAATTTGTAAGAAATTTGCATTTTTATTTCATTTGGAAAGCGGGACAAAGATTAACAGACAGTACTGGCAACTTTCTAGAGACCAGGCAGAAAACAGAGAGTGAGGATGTTTGTAGTTAGAAGATTTTATTAGTACTGCATCCAACCCAGGTGCTATTTTTGGAAGACAGTATCTCCCTGTATCTTGAAGACTATACAAACTTGCATCTTTTCATGCCCTCTTATTACACACTTATCAGAAAACACAAGCAGTGTGAATTATTAAGTTATCATTGATGGTTTTAGTCTGTTGAAAGAGGGGAAAGAAAAAAAAAAAAAGAGTCTGAATATAACCCAACTCCAACTGCGGATAGCCAGCTAACATCCCTTCCTACCAACCCCTTCCTCCAGCCTTTAGCTCCCGCATACTCGTGCCATCTCCCCTCAACCTCCCTTTCCTGCATCAGTTGCTGCAAGCTCCACCAGCAGGCAGGGCTCAGGCAGGTGCCGGAAGCCGTTGCACGTTCTCCTTCTGCTTCCATCAGCAGCCTACACACATGCAACTGCTGCGGATGACCCAATTTGAGGTGACTTTTTCCACTATTAGAGCAAAAAGCTGCTTCTTGCTTTATATTGAAGGCATTGCCATCAGGAGCGATGGATGGTTTTCCACATTCTAGACAGCAATGGTAAAACCCAGACTGTGCAGAGAGGACATCTTAAGATCCTTCAGCTGCAAACAGCATGAGACAGAGAGAAGGCAGCTTTTTTTGGCCTATGTTTCTTGGCTGCAGAGTAAACACAACAGAACCCCAAACGCTGCCTCACATTTAAATAAATACAGAGAGAGGTTAAGAAAAGAGTATCGGCTCACCTTTTCCTGAATTCTTTTAAAAGCAGTTTCAGAAAAGCCACACAGCTAATAAACAGCTCAACTGTACTAAAGTAAACTTTTGGGGGAAGAGACCTCATCTTGTCTCTAAAACAGCAGCAATGATTAATGGCCACATCTCCGCATTGGTTCATGTGTGTTTCTACTAAGTCAGAGTCAGGGATAAGCTTAATGTTTGTTGATGTTGCTCTGGACTGTTATCTCTCCATTCCCCCCAGCAGACAACATTTAAGTTTACCTACACATTTGGAAACACATTAAAAACAAACAAACAAAAAAACCCAACCACCAAAAACAAAACAAAACTAAACTAAACAAAACAAACAAACAAAAAAAAACAACAAAACAAACAACCACAAGATAGAAGGAGGGGAAGGTCCAGGAAAAATACAATATACATTAGGCATCTGGAAAAGACAAAATTACAAATCATTTTACACCTACCAACCTCTCCATAGTCCCTTACAAAAAGGGGGCAGGATGGAGCCAAGCACACAAGATCATAGGAAAAAAAAACAGACCCTCCACTGAGAGGACGTTTAGGTAATATTATCTATATGACAGACTGGTGAAACATGCTCTGTGGAAAAACAAATTAAGTGTATCGCTGTTCATGCACTTTCATCCTCACTAGCAATAAACCTTACTTCTCACCTTGAAATTAAAACAGCCAGCCACTCAGGATATGGTGAACACCATGAAATTTTATAAAGGAGACATCCTTGAATTTCTTTCAAGACTCAAAAAAAAAGCGTTTGAATGATTTGCTTCCACTGCTGCTTCTTTTCCCCTAGCTCAAACATTCAATGGTCTGCAGGAATTATACTTCACTAGAAGTGTTAGTACATTTATGTATTGTATAAACAAAGAACAGACCTCAGACATAAGAAGTTTAACCTTGATCTCGCAAAGAAGGACAAAGCTCAGAATCACTGTGGATTGCTACGTTTTACTGCTAATCCCTTGAAACACTGCTACCTACTTTTCAAGAGATTTCACTTTAAACTGTCTATAAAATGCTGAAAATAAAATTGAACTGCTGACCTTCTGTTCCCCAATAGAAATATCATATATTCACTTTTTAACTAGAAAAAGGAAGAGATGTTTGTTCAGTTCAAAAACGCATTTATTCCCAACCAAAGCTGTTTAAGGAAAAAAAAAAAGAGTACATTGTCCATTTCTAGACAATGTTCACTTTATAGTCTTAAGCAATTTATCAATTGCTTTACAGAAACCCCCATTCAATCTACCTCATGACAGTAGGAAAATGTGAAAAATATGTATATTAAAACAATTTTTAACTTTCTAGCTCACAGAGCACTAAGTATTTTATGGGCCCTGTTCAGACTCTGCTCCTGTTTACTGTCATTGCAAATACCGACTAAATTCTTAGACTTCTGGATTTTCTTACCAGGTCACCCAGATCAGAATTTTTATCCAATATGAAAAGGCGCATGTGGCAGTGAAAAAAAAAAAATTAAGATATTTCTCAGTTTAACTCTCAAGGCAAAGTTTCACAGATTTTTACCTGAATTTGCGGTTATTGAACACCTATTTCTCATATCTAGGAGAGTTGCTCAGACAAAAAGCTACTTTCTAGAAGCAGCGTCTTTGAATAGTACAGGTAAAAATAATCACTGGATGCAAGATATCATTCTTGATTCCGTGCCTACGTACATAACCAAAGAGGCAGCTTGAAAGATTCAGTGTTAGATTTCATTAAGAAACCACTAATACCATTAAATTTATTCCTGTATAAATCTGTACATCTTCCTGAAGAAGACTGGACCACGAGACAGTTACTCGGAAAGTTATCCTTTTAATTTCCTGATCGGACATGTACCAAGAGAAAGCACAATTTAAATTAAGAGACACTCTTGGATCTTGTATGAGACGTGAGTGAATGCCGCAGCTTCACAAGTCCCTCATCGGTCGGGCTGACTGCTGTCATAAAGCTACACAAGCAGGAAAGCATCGGCCCAGCAAGACAGGGCCATCCCAGTCTCCCCCTAAAGTTATCAGTTCTCCTTCCATCTAACAGTTCTTCAGAGTCAAGACAGGAATCCTCTCTTACCACTCCCAAAACACAAGTGTAGAAGAAACTCTACCCCTCACACTTTTCAAAATAAAGCAGGTTTCAAATTGACCTGCCCTATATGCTTTAAATTTGAAGTCAAGACTGCATTTTTGGTCTGGAATGTTGACAGCATTCCTTTATTTTAATCAAATTATTTCTTACGTACTCCAGTTCAAATGAGGTTGTCTTCCAAAAAGTAGTACTTGTGAGTGCTCTGCCACACAATTACAGCAGCAAGCCATTGTTAATTCTTCGGTCGAAGGGGAGGGACACGAAACCAAGAAACACCATTCACTGCGGGGGCAAAAGGATGAAAGGGGATTTACTGAAAGCCTTCTGCCAGGCGTGCTCCAGAGAACGCAGGCTGCTGTAAGCACGTTAGGAAGATGCTCCTTACTCTGAACTCTTACCTTGCAGTTCAGCTGTCACCTGCTTTAAGATGGCTTATGCAGCCAACCAAAAAAGTTGTTCCACTACTACTACCCCAACACGATTTTCCACTGCACCAAAACTGCTGTTCAAAAAGCTAAGCTTCTGAAAGCAAACTTTTACCAGATAAAGACTAGGAATATCTGACTTTTTTTTTTTTTTCATAGAAACAGTTACCCAAACCCAAGAATAAGCAATTAGAAGAATCTACATTTCTATGAGCAAAATATACATTTAATAGAGACCAACATTGCCTGGCGACGCCAGACTTTCGTCCTCCTTTATTCCCACTCTCAGCTCTAGTGCTTGAACCAAACCGAATCTTTCCAAACTCCTCTAAATCTCCTTCTACTCTTTTATCTTCTGCCAGAAATTTCTCACTTTTCTGAGTAAAATCTCCCTGCAATAAACAAATCAGTTCAAAATTAAACATTTGGCTTTGGCTAATACATCACATTCCCTTTCATCCAGAAATGTTACGTACACTTACACTGATGAGATGTTCTATCCTCATGTGCTCACGGACACATTTTATTTCACACTCCCACCAGATAACAATAAAATTCATCAGCAAATGTGAAAGGGAAATAATAGTAGCCAAATAATTTCCAAAGATAGAGAGAGACCACGGGGATTATATGTATTATCTGTATTATCACAGATATTATCTGTACTAGAAGCAAGATTAAATAAAGGAAAAACAGGTTCAAAACCACAGGTCTGAAATTTGGAAGTTCCGCCACAGAGTTCTTGTTACTTCTAGATCAATACAAATTTTAAAGCTTATATTGCTACTGAGTTTCAATAAAAGTGACTATGCCATCACTGTTTCATATACTAGTGTAGTTGAGAGCCACACAAAACATTTAGTACTTGACAGCTTCTTGTAGCACCTTAGTATTTATTACTCGTAGTCAAAATTCAAGAGAGACATGCCACAACTCTGTTATAAGTAATATTACAACAGAAGTAGACAACTTCTTTATTACCTAAATTAGACCTTACTAACAGAAGCCAATAGTGTTACCAAATCTGCATCAGGCCTCCATGAAAAAGGCTTTTTAAAGAAAATTCATACACAAATATTGGCAGCTGTGGAGCAGTGTATGAAAGGAGCAGCAAGTTACAACACCTTGGCTCACTGAAGGTAGGAGCAAGTATATAAAAATTCACAAATTACTTTAAGATGGGGAAGAGAATAGGGAGAAGGGAGAAGACACATGCATCCCTTCTCCCCCTGGACCTACGGAAGAGATATCCCTTTTCCTTTCCCGCATCACAGAACCTCTGAATGCTTCAAGGGACCAATACCAAGCATTTTTATTTTATTTGTTCTTGTTCTTAAGCTCCTTGTTGAAAATTAAGCTCTGAGGAACATGTCTTGGACTGAAGTGTTATTTGATCCCTTGTTCCTGCTCCTCTAGTGTGTAATATATTTAGGTTCAAAACTTCAAACCTGAGACAAAGCTTTAGTTCCAAAAAGGTAAGCAGTACTGTGTCATTGCATCAAATGCTGCCCTCAGTTTTTCTTACTCCTATTTTTAACGATTCTACAGAATTAGTCAGGGTGCTGACTCAGGATGCAGAGGTGTCCGGCCACCGCTTACAGGCCAGAATCCTTAGTGTGACCAGTGGCCTGCTTTATACCATCCTCTGCTTCTCCTGAACCCCAGCCAGGGAGCAGATCACAACAACCTACTGACTGAAGTAAACCCAAGGATGTTACACCCTTTTCTTTTGAGGTAAATGCTCTCATTTACCAAACACCCTGATCTTCTTCATCATAAACCGGCACTCTCTCTAGCAACAACAGAACACACCTTTCCAGATCCTATACAAATCCAGCACTGGTAGAAAAAAATGCCATTCAGTAATCTTCAGGGAGAACTAAGGAAAACTAATACTCTGTTTAATCTTGAAAGACAAACTCAGAGATCAAATATAAAGAGAGGTCTAACCCTCATTCAACAGCATTTTTTGGGCTGGTATGCGATAACTTGAGAACTAATGGTATCAGACACCCCAGCTTATCAGGGAATGTGCTAAGCACAGAAAGACAAAAAGCTACTGATTTTGGTGCAAGATAGAGAATTCAAAATCAACCTCTTGGGAAAAATCCGTGTCCCCCAAACTACCTGCTGCTTCAGGCAAAGGATCTCTCTGACATCACCTGCGATAGCTTGCTTGCATCAGAGCAGATAAGTAACTTGCATACAGGAACATGTCTGTTAAGATGTTAGTATTTCACATTAAAAAAAAAAAAAAAATCAGGCTGCAGGTAAATTTTATAGGATAGCAGGAAGAGGTGGAACAAGTCACCACAGGGAAAAGAAGTGCTAAAAAGAAATGCAAGGACTCAGACTAGCGAGGAAAAAAACAGCATGAGTAGCAATGACAGTAGCAAGGGATTTGCTGGAAAGATTGCACATACAGCTGCTGAATCAAAAAGCTGGAGTAGGTTCATTTAAAAGAAACGAGGAGGGGAGAGGGGAAGAGGGTGACAGATCAGGTAGAAAATAAGCTGCACAGAGGTGGTATTGTGGGGAACAACTAGGAGCAGCTGACACAGACAACAGCCTACAAAATAAGAAGGGATAAGATGAGAAGCTGCAGGGGATCCCTGAAACAAAAGGGTGTGAAGAGAGAGCACAAAGGAAAGGGGGTTAAACCCAGGAGACTGCAAGGAGCCTGTGATGCCTTAAAATGAGACTCTCAAATTTCAAATCAGGGAAAGAAAAATAGACTGTAAAAGGTTTGTATCTGTATGCACGGTATTCCATGCTTCGTGTTACTACTGGCTTAAAAAAATAAACAACATAACAAGCTCATTTTCTCAGTCCTCTCTGCTTAGTACAATTTGAGCTTTGTTACTACAGTGCAAACAGTAATTGTAATCCAAGATTAATTAACCAAGTTATGAGAAACAGAATTCCACAGCAAATATACCACACTAACCTTTAAATATTTTCTGTTCTATAAAATCCACCAATTTCAGCAGTTATCCACAGCACCTCTGGGTAACACACACAAAACCATTTGCCAGATACAAAATGAGATGAACTGTGTGTACAGTCTCTTCCCATTCATTAAAAGGCAGTATTTCAGCAAGCCGAGCTGTTTTTTAATATCATAACACATACCATTTGAATACGATGTTATATGGAACGCATTAAAGAGCACTACTGAAAATACACGCGTTTACAGTTTTAGCTGTATTTCCACTGCACACCAATTCTAACATGAACAATGAATCATTTAAAGTTGCCTCAAAGCCCCCACACCAGAAGAACTGCCTTCCAGCCATTATCAAACGGAGGAACAAGCCTTCAACTGATTTTATAAGTGACCTACGCCAACACTGGCTGCATGCCTGCTTCTGCAAAGCACCAGCTCAAGCAGTCAGCCCTACAGAGCTATGAAACAGGCACGGCACCCCTCGGAAACCTGAGGGGAGGGCATCTCCAGGAGGCGTTTGCAAGCAGGAGATGACAACAGCTCCTTTATGGGGCAGCGAGATCTTGGAATAACTCGGTGACGTCGGCCTCAACTGCTAATCTGCTTCCTCCTTCAGGAGGGTTTGGGATTACTGACCCGTCCCCGCGCTGATACAGCCCTATCGCACTACACAGCGCTGGCACAAGGACTGCTCCCATGCCCTGCATCCCGAAAGCCTCAAGATGACTTTCCCTGACCTATGTCTCTACGTACAACACTCGCCTAAGTCACAAACACTTTCAGCATCTCAGGATACCTTCCCTGTGATGCAGCTTAACTGCATAAGGTATCTTGAAGAGCTTCTCAAGATCATATTCTAAACCACATGAGTTGTCCCTCAAAAGCGCTGTACATATTCAAATCTTCTAACTGAAACTGGTGTTATGCAGGGATATGTTTATGTAGAAACCACAGAAATAGGGGGTCAGTAACCAGTTCTACCAGTGGCATTCCTCCGAATGCTGGTCAAGATGAAGGTTGGTCACTGCGTGTTTTGTGCTCAGTTCACGAATATACTCACGCACAAGCTTAACCCTAGCTTACTTGTATATATCTATTTCATATATACACCTTAACTCATAGCTATATTCATGAGCAACACACTATATTCTTTTCAGCAGGCAAAGCTTTTTTTGGCTCAGACAAACTGACACACTGGATGAGAAGACAGCCGAAGTCCACACTGGCTATCAAACCACAAAACTACTTCCACCAGGAAAAACATGGTCATTGTTTTATTTTTACTGAACTGAATATTCATGTGTTGATGAAAGCTGTACAGTGTTCTCTGATGAGGAATCCATATGGATTGCAGTTAAAGTCTACTGCAAAGGCCATTTGTGGGCTCTAACAGGTACCCATTGATATCCACAAACCTGAGTTGTACCTGAAGCTATCAAAGCTGGGAAAAAAATTATAGACAAGGAACTCTCAATAATCTATTTTAATATTAGTAGTAAACAAACATATGCTGTATTTTAATGCCAAGAATGACAAAGAAAAACAGAATAAATGTAGTAAACATTTACAAGAGAAAGTACTAAAATTACATAATTCAGGGAGGATCAATTTATTTGGGGGGGTATACCTGTGGTTATGGGGGCGTAAGAGTGGGATGAAAGTGTTCTTCCCTACTGTCCACAATTACAGGTTAGAAAGTATTATGCCACTAGCATTACATAATGGACAGTATTCTATAAATTCATTTATTATACTAAATGTCTGTAAATACATTTAAGTCATGCTAAACTTGCATTCAAAGGCTTGAAGTCAACACTTTAGGCACCTGGGATAATTGACATAATTACAGGAAACTTTTTTTTTTAAGGGAAAGGAATGCAGACATACACTCAGTACATACCCTTCGTACTGTCAGAATCAAAATTTCCCATTAGTTGCTCATACAAAACACTAATAATAGGCATTGCTTTCCTTGGATTTAAAATCCTGAAAAAAATCAACTACAAACATGCTGATCCACAGAAAAATACCAAGAAATGTTTTGATACAGCATCACAGACGGTTCCACCAATTTGAAATATCTGTGGTGCTTTTTCCTCTTTAAACAAGGAGGAGGATCAGTCTTTCAGAAGCTGTGAGCAGGTCCCCAGTCTCACAATGTGATGAGCACATTTGTGTCGCAGTTGTTCTGAGTACCTTTACAGACTAGGGTTTCCACCAAATGTTGTGGTACTGTAGCCATTGACATCTGATCGCAGTCTAGTAAGTCTGTTGAGTACTAAGACGCTGAAAACTTTGCTTGTACCTGTTTGCTTCTGATCTCATCAAACAATCTCCCTCCTGTGTACAGAGGTATCCCTGAAGAATCGAACAGTACATTCCAGAAAGGTCTCAAAAAATTATACTATCAAAGAACATTTCCCAGAAGATTTTATCAAAACATTATTGCTAAAATAAAAAAAAAAAAAAAAAAAAAAAACCTGCTCAAGGCACATACTAACACTGCAATCACTTTTCAAAATACTCTATCGTGAAAGTACAAAATACAATTTATTTTTTGATTCAAAGACTGTAAGTGAATGAGGAACAAGTTCAAAATACGGGATACCACTACATGCAGTATGATGTTCCAAAATAGTTTAAATGCTTTTAGTATAGTTTCAGATTTGCAACAACTGAATGATTGCAATAAATTGCCAGAACATTAGACTTCATCTGTAACTTCATACTAATCTAATTGCAGAAATGACAGAATTTTTGTTTAAATAAAGGATGCCTTTCCATACAATTCTCTTCCTTAAAAAAAAAAAAAAAAGAAAAAAAAAGGAAAGAGAAACAACTAAAAAAAGCCAGCTTGCCCAGCTAGATAAAAGATGAACTGGCAGATCTTGACAACCACATACTAATTACACTATAGTTCTGACTCATCAAGATCCTATAACGACACAGTTCGGTGAAGTTTAAGAACATTGTGAGTGTGGATATTTACTCTGTTGCCAACTGCATTTCCTTTTCAAAGGGCAAAAGATTTAGTATGTTCTGGTTCAACAAAGCATTTTAAGTGTAGGCATTACTGAACCTACATCTATGCATTCATTTCCTTTCAGGAAAGGCATTAAAATGCTCCATGTTTTGCAGAATCGCATCTTCACCTAGTTGAATACAGTCCATCAGAAACATGCACACAAAGGATGGAAAAAGACATAAACTATTAATATAGAAGTTAGATTTAATTTTGTTACTAAAATTAAGTGTTGTCTAATGGGACATAGCACGTATTCTGGGTACCCATACGTTAAAAAAATAAAAATACACATACACCCTACACCCCCTGCCAACTGAGATATCCAAATAGTTCTTCCTCTCCTCCTTCCAGTGAGCCAGTATCTTTTAATTGCCTTTTTAGGAAGTATTTAAAACCTTCACCTGCTGTAAACACCTTCACTCTGGGCATGCTTGATTCCCCCCCCCACTTCTTGTTTTAAAGGGTAGAAGAAAAAAATTACTCAATAAGCCAAATATCACAGAAATAAGTTCAACAAATAAAGATGACTCTAAATCCATAACCCAGATTCCAAACATCTATTTCCTTGAACAAAGCAGTGGAAATTTTTTTAAAATTATTCTCACAGAAAGCTATTATAAAACAGGACAAGAAAGAGATTCCAAAGATAAACTCTGTGGAGTTTTATATTGCACATTCGAAATAAATACAAAATTTGGGCCATAGAAAAATACAACCTTAATTTTGGGTAGAAATTTTAGTAGAAAAATCAGAATCATTTTAGTACAATTAAGTCTATAGTTAATAGATTAATCATTGGCTTTAGGATGGTGTATTTGTTTTGTTTTTACATTAACAGCCATTTCAAGAACATTTTAATTTTGCTACCTACACTATACACAAAAAATATAAAGAAAACTTACTGGAGTTTCTACTCCAGAAAATTATTACAAAAGGCTTCTCACTATTGGTCTTTAAACACAAATAAAAAATGGTTAAGGCTGTATTCTGATCTGTTGGAAAGGCCACGGTTATAAATTTGTCTATTGCATTTAAAGACATATATCAGATAATTTGAAAATGTAATGAAAAAGCCAATCATAGCATCTCAGACTTTCCTTTTCAGTTTGAAGGAAACTGGATCATTTGCAAAAACATATGTAGATGTTAAACTTAAGACTGGATTGCATTTTTAATTCTAACTGGTTCACCTGCACTTTATTAAACAAATTAAGTCTAATTTCAACATCTGATAACACTTCATTCAACAAGCATTTAACAGAACTCACAGCAAAAATCAAAGCACCCGAGGACTTCATACGTTGCTTTTCATTTGAAGGCTCCAAAATGTCAATAATTAGCCTTCACAACTTCCTTCTGAAGAAGGTAACATTATTTTTATTTTATAAACAGAGAATTTGAGTAAGAAATAATAAATCCACCTGGTAAAGTAATGAATGAAACTAAGACTCCTAGTCTGCTTGGTGCTTCAGCCACTACAATGCTGAAAGTTCATTCAGCGTTCTGCCTTTTTGCTTTTATTTTCCGGTACAGTTGTAATAAGGTTTCATTTTATTAAAAGTTTCTGTTAATAAATCTCTGCTAAGCCACAGAGATCAACTACAGTTACTAGAAACAGACAACAGGGTACACGAATTAACAGAAAGATTGTCAGACCCTACCACAAAATGAATCCTATGGAAAACATCAGCTTCATTAGGTTACCTCAGGTCTTCTGAGCCAGCCCAGGAAGATACTCTCTATATACTGAGTGCAATTCTGTTCTGCTCTCACAGAAAACCCACAAACCTTCTTTCCTCTCAATACTTTATAAGCTATTACTTAGTTTTTAGAATTCAAACAAAGAATAATATTAAGCCTGCTCCACCACAGGCAATGGATGGCCACTACTCCTCCATACCTCCCACGCCACCACATCCTGCCTGCAGCGCCTTCAGGCGAAAAAGTCCCAAGTCAAAGCAGTAGGCAAGAGGAGGTGGGAGCCAAAAAACAGTGGTAGCAATATCTCATGCTTAATTAATATCTGAGCCTATCCTTTTTTCTTGTCTTTTTTTGAAAATAAGAACTCATTTGTCTCGGATCACTGAAGGAAAAAGACTTGTTATTTAATCATCCATCCAGCAGTTTAGAAAAAAAAAAACCAAACAACTACAAGTACCATGCTACACTAAAGCAAAACATGCAATACATCCAGTTCACTCATTGTCTTTAGTTAAGAAAATAACCACTGAACTTGAACCACTCACCTTTGGCACACTGTTAAAAGGATCCAGGCAGTGAAAGGCAGGACTCTCCAACAAAGTTACGTACACCACTGTCTGAAACAACAAACAACAAATATTTTAGTTTCAGCACTAAACTTAGAAGAACTTTAGCTAGGTAACTTAGTTTTCATTCTATCAAAATCTCCTAAGAGAGGCTGAAGAGGAGGCAGAATGGCTCTAACTTGATCCACCTATTTAGCATAAATAGAATCCATCTTCATATTCAACTTTTCTCAATGAATACAAGGTCAATTTAACTGCAGACCATCCAAACCATCTAGGAAAGAAAGCAACTACAAATTCAGCCATCACAATACCGAGAAAAATTAGTCAATAAGTAGAATTAAAAATTCATCCCTGATTTAGAAAGATTACATTTGAAAAGGCACTATTATTTACTGTTTCCTTCAGTTTTACATTAGTCAGTTTAACTTGCCCATACTTCCTAAGAAAAGGGAAAAGCTGTTACACGTGGAAAGCAGAGGTACATCAGCAAAAGCATAGCCAGCAGTTTTGTGGGACATGACTATTTCCACCCAGGAGGCACTCACACACATCTGGGATGTGTAATCCAGCTGGATTACTATTGCGTGTGGTTTGGGTCCCTCTGGTACAAGAGATACTGACCCAGGGAGGCAGTGAAGTTGGTCAGAGGGCTGGAAACCTCTGTTAATGGAAATTCTGGCTGGATGTAAAGAAGAAAGGCTTCACCACAAGGGTAGCTAAGCATGGCCACATGCCCCCTGAGAAGTGATGGACCTTCTCCTGGGGGAGTCTCAAATTGTCCTGGACGTGGCCCCATCTGGGGCCTTAGCCCTGCTGGGAACTGGACAACACACGCCTCCAGAGGTCCCTCTCGGCCTCCGCTGGTCTGTTAAGTATTTCTAGCCACAACAGCAACCTTTCAGAACAGGCTTCAAAAATATTTAAACTTTTGTTTCTGTTTATTAACAATGCTTCTAACTCCATACAATGTCTGACACATTCAGGCAGTGTAAACCCATTAAGATGCAATCCGAAGAGAAGGAAGAAATTCTGAACATCTTTCTGTGCTGCAGCTCATAGCTCATAAGGACGACAGATTACAACTCCTACTCAACCTGAGGCCACTCATGCACAAATGTTTCTGTTCAAAGTCCTCTCTGAACAGATTCCAATCCAGTGCCACTCTACAAAAGCATCCTACAAAGAAATTCTATTAAAAAGAGCAATTCATTCAATGGTCCCATACATCATAATGACGGGGGAAAAAAGTATTGACAAATTTATTAAAAATACCTTACACAGATGTTTCAAAGCAAGATTTAGACCCTTACCCATTAATAAGTGGAGTAACAGAACTACTAAACCCACAGTTTGGTAAAGATTTAAGCATAAACGTATTGTTAGGGGGTAAAGCACAAGAGAGAGTCCCTGCCCCTCAGCTCCCCAGCAGCTCACCGTGGGCAGCCCAGCAGCTGCAAGAGGAGCCAGAGCATTGCTAGCCCTCCCGAAAAACACACAACAAAAAAAACCCCAAACAAACAAAAAAACCCAAACAAAACAGAGGAGGGCAAATTGTGAGGAAGCCTTATTCAAACAGAAGAGTCTCCCGATCCAGTTCAGCACCTGAATGAAGACACGCCTGTGACAACAGAGAGCGGATGGGACTGGAGGGTGACCTACCCAATTCTCCTCTGCCAGGGTGCCGGCTGGAACCCCCGCTGCCCCACTGCCCAGCCTGGGGCTTCAGCTTTCCACAGACACAGATCGTGGGCAATCACACTTTGCTCCATCAATTTTCCTACCCAGCTACAGACCTTAACTGTCTTCTCACTGAAAACTGCTCTAGATTTGAAATTACAAGATGGATCCCAAGTAAATGGGAAAGATATTTTAACAAATGAAGCAACACTAGAACCCTGAAGCAGGACAGATCTGTTTTCCTACCAGCTGAATATTTTATAGCACATGTTTTTCCCCTGTCAATAATGCAAGAACATGTTTAATATTAAGGGAAAAAAGTGAGAAAATAAAAGTAATTTCAGTTTTTATTACAAGACCTTCTGAAGAGTGCCATCTTTCCCCTTCCTACCTCACAAATCGTCTCCTGCCCATTACCATCCACCACTGAAGTACTGTACCAGGCTTCTGACTTCGTTTGGGGTATTTTTTTGGTTTTGTTCCTTAAATACATACCCAACACCTCTCTCAATTATTGCTCCCACCTTCACAAATGCACATTCACGTGCAGAACTTGCATTTGAAAGTGAGCTGAAAAACACTACTGTTAATCATCAATACCTGAAAAACTAACCTTGTATTTATTACTCAACTGGAGAGAATGTACAGTTGGGGAAAATAAGAGTCCAAATTCCATCTAAACACATAAGAAAAGAATGAGTCATGTGTTTATTTCAATATAACAATGCTAACTTCCTTCTGTACAGCAAAAATGGTTTTATTTTTGCAGCGCAATTAACATACATTAAAAGTAGCTCGGAATGTTAATGGTAATAGCACAAAGAGTCAAAGGAAGAAGATGCACAAGAAACACTCATTCCTACCAACACTTTGATTGAAATAAAACTCTGTTAATCTAACAGACACACGAGTGTAAGATGCAGACTGGCATCTGTCCTCTCTGCGCTCAATTCCGTTGCTCCGTTTCTATTTTTCCTCCTGGTAAAAATCTTCACTTTGCTATGGAAGAGCCAGAGGAAGTCTTCTGCTACAAGTCACACTAAGAGTCACTTCCCCAGAAGAGTAACCAATTTCCATCACACACCCCCGCAGCCCAAAGCTTTGCCTGCAATGTTGTGACTTGCAGAGTGACTCAAACTCAGGATGGAAACCTGGACCACAAATAATTCGCTTATACTTTAAATATGTTCCTTGAAACAATCTTTCAGTTACAGAAGTTCAAGATCTTTCTTCTCAAAGGGCAGTAAATGGAAACAGTGGCTAGGGTTTGGTACCATCTGCCCCCAGGCAGAGGGTTTGCACCGTAGGTGGGGTTTTCTGCTTCTGCTGCTGCATCCTATCAGCCACTATTCTAGACAGCTGTATTTGATAGTAAAGCCAGGACAGGGAACGAACAGTTAAACTCAGAGTACAAAATAATCTCCATCAATCTTCAAAAGCCTTGGAGCACACATGGCAAACGCTTGCTGTCCTACCAAAAGACAAACTGGCCCAACATTAGAAAACTTGGGAAATCAAGTCAACAACTTTTTTGAAAGGCAGCAAAATAGAGGCACCGAGCTGGGTAGTCATGTCCCATGGTATCACCAGTGCCCATCACTTCTGTACCATCTAGCGTGACGTCCATTTGTCATATCGCAATCCTAATACCAATACTACTGCAGTAATGTCAGCCCCGCTGCATGTAAAATGCCACACCTCCTTACCACTCAGGAGCGCCTTCATAGCCTACGCTTACCGCGAGGCTCAGAGCGCAGGAACAGGAGATGACAACAAGGAACAGAAATGGCAGAGTATAGGAACTGGATGAACACATGATTACAAACATGCAAGGCAGAAAGACAAACTTGTCTATGTTTGAACAGCAACCTCAGTCACTCTCGTTTGTTTTCTAGACCAAGGTCCTGCAAACACAGGGACTATACAAGTCCCACAGTAAAATGCACTGTTGAATAGTCAGAAAAAAAAAGTTTGAACTTGATTCTTGCAAACAAGCACCAGAAGATAAGTATCAGTAACATTGAATATAATAAGTACCTTCTATTTACCTGTGTAATCTTTGAAGATTGCCACTTTAAAAATAAATTAGTGGTCCTGTAATGAATATATTACAAGTAACAACCACCTTTCCGTTCACTAATAGCTCTAATGTGCCCCATTTTCTTTGTCCCCATGGCTAAAATCCAGATTCAGCCTTACAATGACTATTTCAATGACAATTCTCTCAGGCTCTCTTCCCAATACCCAACCACCTCCTATTTAAATTCTGACATGAAATAGCTAAAATAATCTCTTTGATACTTAATATGCTAATACACAAGAATGACCTGACCATAAACCTGTACTGTACACAGTGGGAATTTTAAGTCCAATGGTAAGGCATTCAAGTGACTCCGATAACTATGATAAAATTCAACAATTGACGTATTACTGGTGACCTTCTGGAGAACAAATGAAAAGCATCACATTAATACAAATTCTCCTGTGGAGAAGATCAAGCTGGCAATCTGCCAGTTCATTACACCATCTAGCTCCACTCCAACATTAAATATTGCCTTCCTTTGTAATTGACTGAAATACGCTGGAGCAATTGCAGGTAACCACTTTGGGCTATTAAAGTATCCCATTAAGACTTCTCCATTAGGCAGATATTTCAAATGAAGTTACATCAAAATAGGCTACGTTCAAAATATTTTAACTATGCAGACAATTGGGCAAGCACAATCCAGTTTCACGGAGCAGCAGACAGATCAGCCTAAGCACTCAAAAGCTCAGTGCCTGAATTTGCTTAAAGGAAAAAAAAACCCACCAATTTTATTCAAGACTCTAGTATATGCTTAGTATTTTAACCTCCTAGTCACATATATCCCCACAAAATTCAACTAATATTACCTTCTTCTAAAGCTAAGAAAATGGTAATATTAAAATATGCAACTATTCTTTAACTTGGATAAGCCAAGGTATTCATTGAATACTACGTTTTAAAACTAAGTACGGAACACGGGGAGAAAACAGAAAGCAAGATTGGATTCACATCATATTTAGGGTTTCAAAAAGGCAGCAAATTGCAACATTTCATTACAATGTGTATAACATTCTGGAAACAAACAAAAAATTAAAATCCTTTCATGCTATATACTCTACACAACTAAGCTTTTCTTCTCTTAAGATTGCAGTTCCTTAATGGCAAGGAAGCGAGTGAAATGGGGCACAAGAACAGGTTCACTGCCTTGCATGCAGAAAAGACTGCCAGATACTTAAAACGCTGGAAAAGATTTAAGCCTGTATGCCAGCTGTGAAAATGAGACTAGCCCTTGAAGCGAAGACAAACATCTGTGTTTAAATGAGCTTTTTTAAGCAGTCCAGGTTTGGAGCCATCACCAGAGGCTGTAAGGGTTAGCCTAAGAAATTCGGGTCTCTTCTGAACAGTGCACGGGCAGGAGTTGTGCATCTTCTCTGTGCTTCTGTCTGGCATGCAATAGCTGTAGTACACCTCCCGGCCATGCTGTTTGTAAAGGAAGCGATTAGACATGTATCATTGGTTGCTCAAAGAACTTTTTTTTTAAATAAACATATACTTGGGTGCAGGGAGAGGAACACAGCTAGAGAAAGCGTGCAACGGTTCACACTTGAACCACATGCAATCAAAGAGGCGATGCTGACCTATATTCTCATTTAACTCCTGCAATCAAATGCATATCCTCTGCACGCTCCTGTGTATACATGATATGTTTTCAAAAAACAAGAACGTTATTTATATCTACTTGCACACAACCACGACTTCTCAATCTACCCATGAAGCACGAGTAGTTCATTTTCTAAACAGCATCAACAATTAAAATAAATACTGTATTTCAAAAGCAACTTCCAGTGCCAGCTTCCTCTGTAGTTCCAATCCAAATAAATGCATGACTAGCATATTTTTAATTGGGAAAGAAATGAGGATTATATCTGTTAGTGACTGCATCTACTAGGAATTCTACAATATATATTGTACAGATTCACATTATTTTATTAAGAGGAATCACGCACTTCTTACTTTCTCTCAGATGGAAGTTTTCCCCCAAAAGTCTGAGCTATTTGAAAACCTAATACTGATACCAAATTACTACCTAAACTCACTGCAATATGCAAATTTTTTATATCCTGGCTTAAGCAGGATTTTCCATGATATTGACCTAATTCAAATTTGATTATGCTGAGCTGCAAACTTCCAGGGCAGGCCCTGCATGAGAAAAAGAAAAAAAAAAAAAAAACAAACCACAAAGCAGAGCAGAGCAATCATGAATGGGAGGCCAGGAAGCCTCCCCCCAGCAAGGCTACAAACTCTTTAAGAGGACCTTAATATTGCAGCCTCAAAAACAAACAAAAAAAACACGACCAACAAAAACCCACACACACACCTGTCTTTCACACTGATAGTGGAGCCTCAAAATAAACGCAAGCCATGTCCAGTCACTTTTTGCCAGCTGAAGGAGGCTCACTCAAAGGTACCATGCCACGAAAATAGCCCCATTTTTTTTAAGCATTCCTATTCAAGAGCCATCTCTGAAAAGTGAAGTATTCAAAACTTCATTTTATCTCAATTCCCCTATTTTTTCTTTTCTATTTACAATAAGGAATAGGAACTCACAATATTTCTAATTTTCCTTATTTAAGGGTTTACAAGCTGGCTATCTAAGCGCATGTATAAATATCCCTAAAGCCCACATAGGAGAAGCAACAAAGGTCTTGAATTATGCTTAGGACAGCTCTGAGCACCTCAAGATCCCGTACAAATGTATGCTGAAAAACCTGAAGTGACAATCATAACGGCAGACAGACAAGCAGAAACGGAGCTGTAACTACCAAGGCTGTTCTTAAACTTTGTCTCACAGTATCTTTAAGGAAAGGAAAGGAAAGGATTAGACCTCAACCTTAGGTAGTGCTTAACTAAGCAAGCTTCTCAGGCCACGGTTTGAACACCAGATAATTATTTTGGTTTCCGTAATAGGATACCTTATTATTCAAATTACAGATTTGATTTTCAGAAACACCTTAGCATTTATAGTTAGATAACTTTATTCAGCACTTTAGAAATTAGCATTTTGTACATACAGTTTAATACTTTGTCCCAGTGGAACTTCAACCTTTTTCTGATTAATACTTTAATTTTTTGTTTGTAAAATCTGCACAATGACAGTCTTTTCCATTAAGTAAAATCAGCTCAGAATCTTTGAGGACCTGAGTGGTTAACAACTGATCAGCCCAAGCAGCTCCTTCACAAACCTATTTTTCCCTATTGCATCTTTGCCTTTAAAATAGGGGGTTGGAAGTAGATGATCTTTAAGGTCCCGTCCAACCTGAACCATTCTGTGATTTTACATCTGACCCACTGAATAATACCAGTTCTTCCAAACCTCTCTACTAGAGTCAGAGCTTTTAATTAAATACTTGCGGGTTTCAGGGCTGTGAAAGATGACTAGAAACAGCATATTAATATACTCTTTACAGTAATCTAGTAATACGCACATGTAAATTACTGAAAACACACACCTCCACTGGAAAAAGGCCTTCACAGACGCCTTTTGGAGAAGTGAAAACCACAGATTCCGATGAATTAGCTACCACAGAAGGATGCAACCCGAATTCACTATCAGAGAAACACAGGCAGAGATGCGTGGTTACCACTCTTGGCTAGGGAGACAAATCTTTAGAATAAGCAAATAAATCTCACATCTACACAGTTAGAGAAGATTTGTTTTGGGGTGAGATGTAACAGAAAATGGACTGTAATAGGGGCTACAGAGATACTACAGATTGAGTCAAGTAAGGCAGACTTAGCCCATTGGCAATTGAAACTTAAAGGTTGACTGCAACCCTTATTAGAGCTCCTGTTCTGGTAAGTTATTCATTCTTTCTTAGTCCAAAGAAAATCTTTTCTATGTGTACATTCAACAACGTAGCCTGTCTGTGCCAGACTAGCACTGTCTCAATTCAAAGTAATAGTGCCACTCCTTCTCCATGCTAAAATATATGGATAAGGTGATGTTAAGAGGGATAGGTCAAGGTCACTGGTTGTCTTTGGAACCACCAGGCAGATACAGGAATTGGAGGAAATCCACAGAGCAGATCCTGACTGATGCCCTCAAGGAAAATATTGTCAGAAATTACTTGAAAACCCTCAAACAGCAAAGTGTCAACGTGGTGCATTATACTGAAGGAAGGAGATCTAGTGTGAGCACTCCCCATCTGCTGTAAAAGCAGTCATTGCCAACAGGCTGGGTTTTACCCTTCCTCCAGGTGCACAGCCACCAGGTATATAAGGATGCTGTGGGGGTTACTGTCCAAGTAGAGTATCTTATTCTGAAGAGTATGCAAGCTCTGCCCTAATCTGTTCAGGCAAACTGCATCTGAAGCACTGTCAGCATAAAGGAGAGCCGTTTCATTTTGAAGGAATGGCAGAGAGAGGTCCAGGCACCTTGGCTCTCAGGTGAAAAAATCTATAGTGACTTCAGCTGAGGGAGCAAGTTGAAGAAATCTCTCTCAACCACCAACAGCAGAAAGAGTAGAAATATTTATTGTTTGCTCAAACTTAGTATTTCATTTACAATGTTGAAAAGCACAGGGCTGCAGAACTCACATAACCAGACATTAAACTGGAACCCGCTAGGAAAATCGAGGGGAACAAAGACCACAGCACAAAACCCCTTACTGAAACTGGAATATGCTCAGATAGTACCTGGTATTAGCGTTTAGTAATGCACTGGTGAAAATGATCTTCCTTGAGAGGAGATAAGACATTTTTGTTCCAATATATTTGTTTCCAGTATATCAAAGGCTGGAAAAACTGGCATTCCAGATTTAAAGTTTTTTTTGGGTCTCCTCGGATGGCGCAACTGAAGAAAAACAACAAACTTCATGCAGTTCAAGTACAAAACTATCATAAGTAGCAATTCACAACAAAGAGCCAAAGGTAAGTGGAAGACAAACACTTGGAACTTCGAAGTGGCTCTGGTTCCTACATGATTTGGTAGGTGGTACATGCTAGTCAGTGACGTGCGGTACCATGACTGTCCTCTTTGGACATGGCAGAATGGCAGCCCCCAAAGTCAGACTTTCAATGGGCAGATCACAACAAAACCGCTCGGTTCCTCAGATCCACAAAAAGGAACAAATGCCTGAGTTGCGAGAATCACTACTTCCCAAGAACACAGAGTACTCCAAAACACCTGCTTTTTCTTCCGAGTTAATCATCAGAAACCAGTGAAGCAGTTTTTGTCTGAACTGCCCCAGAAATTTTGCTTTAGGTTGACAACAAGAAGAGAAACATTAACACAGCTTTGGTTCCACCATAGTGTATAGCAGCCCTAGCCGCAGGCACTGCTATTATTGCTATTTGAAAGATAACTAGATATTCCAAAATCTCGTAATACCCAAATAAAATTTGGCAACAGCCTACCTTCTGAGGTTTTCAGCACTGATTTTCTCCTTTTCATGTCTTGTACACATTTGATGGTGTCTTATTGTACTCATTTTAATCACGCCAATTCAGTGACAGACTACAAATGAAAATGCAATAGAAACATTGCAGGCCCTGTAACAATAGTCAAAACAAAGATTTCCTATGGCAGCTGTCAAATTAATGACATCTCCAAAGCTATCTAAATACAGTATCTGGGCAGAAATCCAATTATGTCAATTCCGTCTGAATACCCCAAAAGAGAGTCCTACTGGGGTTCAAAATGGAAAATAATTTTAAGCGCAGATTAGCTACATAAGCAGTTCCACACTTGAAACCAGAACAAGGGAACAAAAACCTAAAGGCATGACATTTATCTGGACACAAGGGAGAGAGGAAAAAGAACTGTTAGACATCTGGCAAAAGGTCAAAGCCAATTACCTTGTCCAAATTTGCCCCCAAGATAATAGCTTCCAGGTTCATGTCTTCGAAATAAGATGTATTGACTCCAGTAATTAAGAAGATTTCTGCTTACCTCTACACCCTCCACTACCGCTTTGGTTTTTCCAAAACTTCTTTTTCCCAACAAAATACTAACAGAAGTAGTAGAACATGCCAATTTCCCAGAAGGACAAATTAAATTTATCTAAAACATACATGAAAGAAAATAATAATCTCCCTCACTTAAATATTAGGCAGCAGTGACAAACGGTATTCAGGGCTTTTCATTCAAGAGTATGATTTCTTGCTGCCTTTGCTGCTTTCCTTAAACCATTGTAACCACTGATTTCCCTTTTGCCTTGGAAGTGTCTATGTTACCACTTAATTATGTGGCAATTTCAGTTTGCTGAACCTTACCACAGGATTCTGTTTATTTGTGGTTTTAAAACAGACGATGATTAAGGTGGGGGGACAAATAGCCTTTAAATTCAACAAAGAAAAAATACACGGATCTTTGTTTTCTTTCTTTGCAGGCATATTAGAATAACTGCTTTTGAAACTACAGATAAATACAAGTTTATCTGGTTTTTAAATGAAACTATTCAAGAGACTGCTATTAAACTAAAGAAAAAAACTGCACATGCCAAATAACTAAAGCAACACATATTGGTTAGCAACTATGTTCCAATGAGAAACCTTTATCTCTACTATGAGTCAATAAATAAACCTTTAAATAAATATAAGTGAATGATGATGAAAAATAGCAGACACTTATTTAGACAAAGTTTTTAACGCTGATCCATACATACACTGGAGAGAACGCTTGCAAAGGTAAGCATAGAACTCACTGTACATATCTTGCGAGTGCTTCTGCCATCAACACGATATCAAATTCAGGAGATAGTAAAGCATTCATTATGAATGGGCCTATATTTAGGATTGCACATTCCAGGCTGTGCTCCTTACACCAAGGCTCACAGAGTTAGAGGCAGGGGCGGGAGGGGTGTTGCTGCTGGGTTGGGTGTTTTTTCCTGAGCACAGTCATAGAATGGTTTGGGTTGGAAGGGACCTTGAAGATCATCGAGTTCCAACCCCCCTGCCATGGGCAGGGACACCTTCCACCAGCCCAGGTTGCTCAAAAGCCCATCCAACCTTGTGGCCTTGAACACTTCCAGCGATGGGGCATCCACAGCTTCTCTGGGCAACCTGTGCCAGTGCCTTACCACCCTCACAGTAAAGAATTTCTTCCTAATATCTAATCTAAACCTATCCTCTTTCAGTTTAAAACCATTACTCCTCATCCTATAAAGAGTCCCTCATCTTTCCTGTAAGGCCCCCTTTAGGTACTGGAATGTCACTATTGGGGATAGTCAGAAAAGTCTGAAAATAAAAATCTTTTTTGGTCAAAATCTGGTGTGTTCTAAAGTATACAGCCAATTCAAGAAGTATTATTAGTTCAAGAACAAAGAAATGGGTAATGCACAAATGCAGGGTTGCACTCCAGAACTCAAGATAGCCTTAATTCAGAGTAGTGCCAATGAAGATCAGCTACCATCTTCGCCCGCTCTGTGCATTTAATCTCAAAATCATTTTTAGAGGCATGCACAGAGATCCCTTTACAAGCCAGCAATTTTGGATATTACTCGTCTGGATCAAATTCAAATCAGTAACCTACCACATCTTCTGATGTTAAAGCATAACTTCGAATATCAGATAATAATTTTAACTAAACTTGTTAATAATATACTTTACTGTGAGTATTTTCTTACAATGAAAAAATACACAGTTTATTTAAAATAGCTTCCAACTGAATAATGCAGTCAATGATGCTGTCAGAAACATTTTGGCAAAGCCCAGAACAAATTTCTTCAGCTTCAATTTTTTTTTTTACTTTTAAGAATATATACAAGGAATCCATTTGTTGCCAGTTCTTTATAACAAGAGATTTCATTTTTGCATTTGCTCTGTAGAACACACCGAGCACAGTACCATGAATCCTCCTTTATGTCACACAGGCACTGCAAATCCAATTACTACTCTATTAGGTCTCATTTAAATCCCATACGGTATGACAATAAACTGCACGAAATGAGCATCAGCACGTTTTTCAACCATCTTTACAGTATGACATAGGTGGCAATCACGGCTTAATAAAATTTCATTTACAAGGAAGGTAGCTCTGAATTTTCTCTTTCTCTCCAAGACGTTCCAGGGAGACTTGGGAAACGCCGCTTCTTCCCACCCTCCCTGGAAGAAGCCAGTTGGCCATCGCTATTTCACACTTCTCAAACGCCTGAGACTTCTGCTTGTGGCACAGAAGTTTGTCTTGGTGCTCAATGCTCAAAACACATGCAAGCCCTACCAACCACCACTTAATGAATTCAACATTTACTCCAAAGTTTTCATGGTTTGTGTTTTGGGTTTTTTTTTTTGGGGGGGGGGGGGGCTTTGTTTTTGGGGGCGGGATTGTGTGTTTTTGTTTTAGTTTTGGGTTTGGTTTGTTTTTGTTGTTTTTTTTTTTCCTAAGACTTCCTGCGTAAGGAACCCTTTGATATACAGTAACATCAGGTTGTGAAAGCAGAGAGGGGAGTGCAAAACAAAACGCCACCAGTCTGAAGGGTACTGAAAGACAATGGCATTTTTAAGTAAGTTCTTATCCTATCTGGATGGAAAAGTTACCATCACTAAATATTGCAACGTAAATTTGCACAACTTGCAGAAGCTCTGAATACTCCCCACTCCTGTGCAGTTACTTAATTTATGGATATATTATAAACATGTGCCCCTCATTACAGTATTACCCAAGCCTGTCTCACTACCTAGCGACTACTGTTTATAGATGTCCAGGTCTGCCCCTTCTTTTGGGAATGCAAAAAAACCAAAGAAAACAAACTAAAAAAATCCCTCATTTGTAGTAAGTAGTCACCACAGTCAGAGCTCTCTCTGAAGGATGCAGAAGAGCCTTGTTGAATAGCTGTTTCTTAATAGCTGACCTGACTAAATCATCTTCCTCGTGCAGGCTAGAAATCAAAATGTCATGCTGACATTTAAACACATGATCTGTGTTAAAAAACAAAAGCCAGGAAAACATATGCTGTCCACTTTCAAACATATTCCCCAGACACTTTGTTGCTAGGACAGAAAGATTCAAAGTTTCAAGAGCAGACTTTTAAATATTTCAGTCATGCCATGAAACAGTTTTAGTTATAATTTCATTAAACTGTGTCCTTCACATGCCTAACACCAATAGTCAGTAAAACCGTGAGAAACAGGTAAGTTCCAGGTCGAAGGAGAGAACATGCTGATGGGGCACAGGGAGGGTAATTAAGTCATTTCAAGGTTTATGCTCCAATTCCGCAATTAGAATAAGAAGATTTGGGCCAGAGCTTTCTCTGTGCAGAGGAGATTATAAAGACAGTAACATTATTGATTTTTTTCCCCCCTCTTTTTGCTAGACAAGGAAACAAAAAGCGGAGGCATTTTTCCATGCATGTTACTCAGTCACACGGTGTTTTCTACTGTATGTCCATAGGGTTTTTTCTGCATTATTTTTAAAATGCTCCCCCCCCGCCCCGGCTTTGCCTATCTCTTGCTCCAATTTAAAGCCCTCCTATTTATTTTCATCTTGTATCTAAAATTATGGGCAGGCCACATTTGGGAACACCAAAAGCCAAAGACCACAGACCCTGAATTAACTGTCTGCAACTTTGAGCAATGTAACAAACCTTAAGCAACATAAGATTCACTTAGAAAAAAATGAAGATGCCAGCTTCATGACTCAAATGTCTTTGCCTGAAAATGAAGCCAAGAGTATCATTTCTTAGTTTTTAAATCTAATAAAGAACTGAAAACACTAAATTGTACTTGTATACTTAAAAAATTTTGAAAACTCTGGCTTACTTGCAAGGCAGCAGAATGATTTCCCCTCCTTTCTACACGATTTTAATTATATTTGCTTTCATTGTATTTTACCATTCCTTTCAGCAGGCTATGATGGCAAATATAGATCCTGTAACAAAACTTATTCTCTTGAGAAGTTACACCTCTTGAGCTGCAAAAGAGCACAAACATCCCACGTGCTTCATAACACAAAGCCTATTGCCATGAATCCTAAGAGTAACAGTCTCAGAAACCTACTGTTGATTATTAAAGCATAGACACAATTTTTCTTTGAAAAATCAGTTATAACAGCCTTCCATTTAAATCAGCAATATCACAGATGCCACGAGTGTTTTCTTCTTGACAAATATAAAGTAACAGTTCCCAGTAAAAACCAAGAATTTTCAAAGCTAGAGCCTAAATACAGACTATGAACATACCAAGTGCTTAAATTATAGCTACTGTATTTTTAGAAGCACTAGGTACCTTAAGAAAGCAGTGCAACAAGCTTCAAGTTCTTAGCACATTTGACATATGGCAGCAAAAAAATTATAAAAAAAAAATATATCAGTCCAGGAACAGACATCCTGTGCAAACAGGATTCAAAATTCTGGTGATGGTCCAACAGTCAGAAATAAACATACCACCGTGAAGCAATACCAAGGACAAAAAGCATGACGCATCATCTAGTACTAATTCTGCCCCCTTATGGGGCACACCATTAATTCATTCCTTTGCCAAAAAACGATTCCCACCTTACATTTTACTAATTTGTAGTAAATTCGCATGTACGAACTTGTTTTTTCAACTAAAATCATCTTGCCCTTCCTGCTGATGACATGCATTAATGATCTCAAGAAGGGTCAATCGATATTCAGCATTTCAAAATATACGTGGAACAAAGCAACTCAGACCTACTTTATTACAGATTACTGTCTCACTTGGTGAGACGCAAAGGAAACAGAGGACAGGAAGAAAAGCAACCTTTCATAGTGCATACTCACCAAAATTGCCTAGCACGGGTTTCTATGCCTATTACTGATCAGTCATGAAGTTTTAAAGAAGACAGTGCTACATTTATAAACTGTAAAGCTAAATGTTACATGCTTTGCATAACTTATGTTTCTGAAGCCAATTTTAGCTTTGCCACCTAAAAAAGCCGGCCAGCTTCACCACAGAAACATGACTCCTCTTTTCTGCAGAGTGCAGCCTGATGGGAGCTTCAAAGGAGCACACTGGGTCTCAGAACAAAATTCAAAGTTGTCACAGAGAAAAAACACCTCCATTTGAATAAAGCTCCAGATTCTTGAAGGAAGGATCACCTCAAAGGAGGGTGGTATTGTTTCTTCTTCCATCCCTTTAATATACCCACAGGCAAAAAACTTCTCTTTCCAATCAATGCTCTCCCCAGAGCTGAGAGGCAGGAGGAGTGCCCGGACCCGCTCCCTGAAGAAGAGTTACGCTGGCAAGCAGAAGAGTAAGTAATCCCACATAAACACCAGCTTTAAAAAGTTCTTGGCACATGTTACTCAGTCAAATTTATGATGTCAATTAAAGAATGAGCCATCAGACTAATACATACGCATCCGCAAACTCCAAAGGCATCTTATGTACCTACACAAACACTTTACTGAAAAAGGGAATGAGACTGTGGGGTCCTCAAAAATCAACCACAGGACTTCTGTAATTCTCAGCAGGGCAGGATTTCCCCCACAACTCGAAAGATTGACTCAGGCTAACTACCACCAAACGTTATGAAACAGTTCTTCACTAAAAAAACCCCAACCCAAAACAAAACAAAAAAAAAAAACCCCACACATCCATGGTTTCAAAGAAAACTTGCAGAACCAAAAGTATTTGTAAATCGATGGCCTGAGGGCAGCATGAGTTCAGCTTCAGGTCTACAGAGCTTCTCCAAACAGAACCAACATGTAAACGACAGTACAAATCTACCAGGGATATATCCTGGTTGCTAGACCATGCTATCACATCTTCATTACTGCCATTGCCTGCAATACCTAGATTAAAGTTTGGATCGGCATGCAATCACATCTTAATTTCATTGCAGAGAGATCTGCCAAACTGCCTCTCACTGGTGCCTTCAAAAAGAGAGCTTGGATAGCAGATGTAGTCTTTTAGTAAGTGGCTGGTAAAGCCTCCACACCTTGCATACAATACGGAGTGGGAGGCTGGCGCGATAACTCACTCATATGAGAAGGTCGAGCGGTGCAAAAGCGGAGGAAGAAACAGGACAAGAGCAGCCACAACATAAGAGGAACAACGCTGAAAAAAATGCAGAAAGATTTTACGCAGTTAGCAATTCCCTGCACAGGCTGGGAAGGAAAAATACACAGAGAAGAGCTATGCAGAGTTTAGTTTTCTTAATTAAACTGATGACAAACAACCATTAATTATAACTATTTTTTTTAAAGCATTCAGAACAGTTTGACAGAAAATAAAGGTTGGCTGATAACAGCCTAGGTGCAGACAACCTTATTGATATACTGAAATTTCAGAGATAATAAAGTTAAGGAAATTTATAAACAATAAAGGAAACGCAGACCATCTACACTGACTATTACACCAAAAGATCTCAGGTTTTAGTTAAGGTTTTGTATTTGACAGCTTAAACTCTAATCCTGAAAGATAAAATAAAAAACTAATGAATTCAAGCCAGCCTTTCAGAAGGGGAAGAATTGCTGAGATTTTTGCTGTTAATTCTGATCCAAGTCAAAGACACAAGATGAAAAGGTTCAGCATACAGGGACTCTTAAAATGTCTGACTACGTGTTCATTTTGTGATTTTTCAAAGTTTCTTTAAAAACGTGAATACAGACAGCATTTCTAGAAAAAGCAGAAGAGTTTTCAAATAAAGATAGGAAGAAAGAGGCCTAACTAACAAATCCACTATGTACTAATGCTCCTCTTAAACCATTTCAAAAATCAGTTTCTATACGGATGGAAATTTGAGAAGTGTATTGCCAATCTGACATAGAATACTATGCTTAAAAACTGTTTCGTGTGTCAAACAGGTAAAGCTAAAAACTCTGAAATGTGCTTTAATGTATTCCTACCAAAAAACCCAGAAGTTACATGTCAGAAATGTCAAATTCTTGATTACAAACAAACATTACATTGAGTACACGCTTAATGTATGTTAACAAGAACAATGTCTTTTTATGGTTGGGTTTTTTCATTTATACTCCAGAAGACTTTAAGTGGAGTATAGATATGAATTGAGATTCTGCATAACAAAGTTTTCTTGAATTATAAAAAAAAAAACCACCTTCATCCCAGAAAGAGGGAGATCATTTGAAGTTGGATTTCACACACACACACAAAAAAAAAAAGCCCATTCAAAGAAAAACAAAGGACATAGTCTTCCTCCTAGAAATCTCCCTGAATTTTCAGACAGTTACCCCTTGCCCCGTACAAAAGAAGACGCTCTCAGCATCAGGAATCCCCCACCCACTGTCAGTTCACGCTCCTGACCATGACCTCAAACCAGGGAGAGCTGCCCCGTGGCCCGGAGTAGGGACACATGCACCCAGATCCCAGGAGCAGCTCCTGGCCCTCCTGCCCACCACTGGCAAGAATCCCAGCTTCTTGACTCTGACCAGGAGATCCATCCTTGTCAAACTGATTTATTAATTAATGTAGGCTTAATGAATCATTTTTTTTTCCAGAAGGATGGAAAACATTTTTCCACCAGAAGGCTGTGTGACTAAGAACATCAGAATTGCTGGTAATTTTAAACACATGTAAAACTGCAGCTTTACATCACTGAATACCATCCCTTCGCCATCACATTTTTATTGCAACTGGAGTGCACAACACCCGCTTTCATTCAAGGTCAGAAACAGCAATTAACTGGCACACGGCAAGTTCAACTGAACCATGGAGACGATCTAACATGGAGAAAACTCACAATCTTATCAAAAGCCTTGGGGTTTCATACAAATCAAAGAGCATAAAGGCTGTGGGTTGGAAGCAGTTACGAACAATTACTGTATCAAGGTACAACATTTAAAAAAAAAAAAAATTAAGGAAAGGATTTAGTGGAGTAACATGATTTCCCCTGTGAACTCTCCCTTATTGCTACAGGAAGACAGAATTAATTTTAACAAATTCTACCAGCTAAGCAACTACTGTGGCAAAATATTAATCAAATTATGTATGTCACAAGTAAGCTTTTTCCCCACACCTCTTTTGATATAAAGAAAACTTCAAAATTCATGGTCTTTAATTCTGAAGAAAATTCACAGAATTTGTGTAAGTTTACATTAACACAACTAATCTTAATAAGGAACTACCTTATAGTTTGTCCTTCACAAGGAGGAGATGTTTTTTCCTAACCAAAACCTGACTCAAATTCCCCAAACATCTTTTCGGCATTTAAAAAGTTTTCATAGAGTCTCCAGGATTAAAAATAACCTTGGTACAAATATCTCCAGTAATGCTTCCTCAGCTTTTACTAACCAACAAAAGCTTAAGAAATCTACTCATGAAGTACAATCAATACAGAACCTTTTAAGGAGATATAGAATATATAAAAATAACAGTTCAACAATAAGTAAGAACTAAGTTCAGGCATTAAAGCCTGAAAGAGGGGTTTAGGCACAAGAAGGGTTGGAAATGAAGGACTGAAAACAGTAACAGAGTCGCCAGTAGCAAAAGGATGCTCAGTGTTTCTTAGCATCTCCCAGAATAAACACAGCATCATGTAAACTAGCAGTCCTGCTGAAATTAGTGCGTATTTTGAAACATAAATTACGTCTACACCTTGCTGCATTAGGATGGCGGCTCAGAAATAAGCATGCAATCCCTCCAGCAGAATTTACTTCAAAGCCTCCCCCCTCCTCTGCCTACAGAGCTCGGCAACAGATAAAATTGAGAATGTGGTTTTCATTCATTTCTTTCAGGCACTCTAAAATTCACACATGCACCTCAGAGTGGCTTGAAATCTGGCGTGCCATATGGCAGTGCATTTGTCATTTCCAGAAATATGTTGAATATGGGTTCCAGAGATAGAAAGCCCCAATAATAAAAAAAAAAAAAAGACTCCTGAAGCCAACAGATTCTGCTCAAACACCACCAACTTTATACTATGTGCAACTGCAGAGCTTGGGCTTTGATCAGGCTTCAAAGAATCTCTTCATTTGCCCCAGAAAATAAATCTGATGCCTTAGCTTGTGGAGGCTCATTTCCCTACTGTTTCGCAATTCTGTAAAGTTATTTACACTTGCCTTAAGTGAGACTGAAGTAGAAATAATACACCAACATCAATACTAGAATTATACAAACACGTTGCACTTGGAGCACAAAGTAAATGATTTACAAGCTGCAAAGTAGTGGAGAATTGGGATCAAGAGTTTTATGGCTATTTCAGTGTGAACCAACTGAAGAAGAAATAATTACATCTTCCCACTCCTGCATACAAAGTTTAATGGTGCACATTATGAAGTAACATTCAAAAAAATAACAGAACAATTAGCGAACAGATTTTATTTTTAAACCTGAAAAAGAAATAAGGCTCTCCTGCTGACTGAAATAATCACACAGTCTCCAAACTCAGGAAATTAGAGGGAGATCTCAAAAAAAATTGGCGGAGCTGAACTAAACATCTTGCTGTTGCCAAAACGAGCAAGTCCTGTGCTGTAGGTAGAAAGCAACTAATTCATCCTTCTACTACAATTTCTACTCTCCAGGGATATCTGCTTTCCACTATTTGCAATCTGTGACGAAACGATCCTTTTTCTAAAAAAGAAAACGCAGATTAGCAAGCAGCAATCAAATGATGAGAACAACTTTCCTCCTCACTTTCTTCCTTCATGGCTGGAATCAGAGATCACGGTATTTTCTGACATAGATACAGAGAAATGGAGAACCATTCAACTTTTTGCTGGCCCACTCAGTTTCACCTTCCTCTCTTTTCTCCTCATGTTGCCTCTCGGAACTAGTTATCTTGGTTTTTTATCTTTTTACCCCAAGGATGCAAATTAATGGCAATAACTCTGTTGACAAGAACTGCTTTGGAGTTGGCACCTGGTATTGAAACACACACAAAGTAATCAAGAAAAATCTTACTCCAGAGTGGTAGATCCTAGAGTCTCTGAAGAACTTCCCGTGTGCATATTCCACAGCAAAATTTGTTTTGGAGACAGTGCATATATACACTTTATCCAGAACGGGGAGGTGACTGGAAAGGCTGCATGAAAGTGCAGGTGATTCTGTAATCCAGACCCACAGCAAGGTTTCTATGCACAAGGAAGAAAATCAAAAGCATTTCCACCCTAACTGGGAGAGAATACTTGCAAGCACCTAAAACAATTTATGGCAGCAGCAACTGGGATATTTAACCTAGCACAGACATTGTTCCACTATACTAATCAATCATGTTCATCCAAGACCAGGATCCATTCAGCTGCTCCAGCTGATGAGTGTTTCAGCCATCCAGACACAAGAGTACCGCATATCTGCCACTCACATCTCCTAATGATGACAACGTATCTGCCCGCTGCTGCTAGAGGCAGAGGGCTTTGAGAAAGCCAGGGCTTTTTCCCCAGGCGTAACAAGCACAGAGCTGCCAGCCGCTGACGTTGCCATCCAGGGAAGCTATTCCTAGAAAAGCAAGAAAAACGTGTGGGCTGAGCTGCAAAGACAATGTAGAAGCTAAAGCAAGTAGAAGAGTCCTCTGTAATAAAAGAGGTGAAGAAAATCCCCATGTCTGCTAAGATTCAGGCTGATGATCAGATGTCTCCCCCCCCCGACAATATCTTTTTAGGTATACTGAGCTTGTGGGTCAGCTGAAAAGCTGCTTTCACATGCTACAGCAAAATTTTACTGTGCCCAGCAGACAAAGTATGCTAAATTTCCTAAATTTTAAGATTCATTGCAAGGCAGTACAAAAACAAACAAAAACCCTAGAAAATCTGCACTTTACAGAACTTTCTATATGCTTTACAGGTTGCATGGAAAACACCTGCTGATGCTGCCAGAACAATTCAAGAACCACCCAAGTCTGTGTTCAACAGGTCCAGACCAGCTGCGAAGAAAAGAAAATCCCACACGGGAAGCCCAAACGAGAGAATGACTTCAGCATGATATATATAGAGGTCTTCCTGGATAATGCAGAAAAATTTCTTCTTTAATTATTCTTACAATAAAATCAGTTTGAAATTGAACTTTTTACCATATTCTTAATGGTAGGTCGAGAAAACAGAAAAATTGTCAGCTATTGAAGTTGCACACATTCTGCCGTCCTCCCACAGCTATTCCTACACTGGCAACAAACTATCCTAGACAGACAAGAGTATCTAGAACAGTAGTTCGAGACAGAACTGATTCTCAACTATGCAAACACTTCTTTACGTATGTGTTTTTCTTGCCCAAGTCCCAAACCTAAGCCCTAGAAAAGTTAACTAAACATACTCATACCTGGCTTGAGTATCATAACGCAGTTGATGAAATATGTGGAAGAGCTCACCCGGTGGCTTTGAACCAGAGCAGAGGACCAAACCAGAGCTCTGCAGGTAGTAATATATTCCATGAGGATCTATCAGTAAAATGGTAACAATCCTTCAGCTGAAGCAAAGCCAAAAGATTCAAGATGGGAAATGAAGCTATAAACAGTAAGAACATGCAAGTTTGCTTCCTGTACCCAAGGTTAGCAAAGTATTACAACTTTAAGGTAGGTGCCAGTAAAGCTATTTTCATTTCTTACTTTCAGATTTAGCCTTTAAGGTGTTCCATGCACTTTTTCAAGCTCTCCCTGAGTATTTTAATTTTGTACTTAAAGATCTTCCTGCATTCCAAGACAATTCTTATTATTTTGCTTTGATGCTTTTTTTCCTTGGATGTTTTCCAGATGAAGCTCTAAATTGAAGTTCAGCAGAAAAACGATCAGAGCACTACATTTCAATAACAGAAGCATTGAAAATGTGGCCTTTAGTGTATTAAACTCATTGCTGGAAGCTACATATGAAAATATATTACCCACCTCAGAAAACTCTCCATTGTTATAATTTGGTCATTTCACACACCAGTGATCAATCTCAGCTGAGCACATTCTGTAAGTCCACACATAATGATAAAAAATTAGATGTACCAGAGAAAAATTAAAGCCCTTCCTTCGTGAACAAGTTTATTCACCTAGTGATTTTATATAAAAATCACTTTTCTACTGCCTCTTGGTATGAAGCTAAACAAGCTGAAGATATATAAATTGTTGATTACAAGGGTCAATGACTCAACAACCTGCATTATGCCCACTTTGCAGTGAAAGCTGGTAGGCACAAAGAAACAACTTTAAAAAACAATCTTAGAAGTATGCCCAAGTTTTAAAAAAAACCAAAACAAACACCACCCAACCAAAACAACATGCTATTTACACATTTAAAACTACTAGCTGTAAATCATGAATCCCTTATCTAACTCTCCTTAAACTCAGGATTTCTATTCTCTGACTCACTTTCCTTTACTTACCCTCAGAAATTCCAAAGTTTCAGTTTGGTGTTGCATGTAAAAGCCTCAGAATCAATGACTGCCACTAAGTATATTACAGCACAACTAGAAGCTGAAAATCCCAGGCTACATTTCAGCACAGAAGAACAGAGCTTTTTCATAACAGCAACATTCTGGAGAAATATTACTAGAAGGAGAATATCCAGCTACTGGAAAACAGAAAAACCCAAGTACGACTGCTTCTGCTGTTCCCCCAACTGTCTGTTGCACTGAGATCCAGCACTGGACCTCATCACACGTTTCTCACTACAGCAACTCTCCCTCTCCCATGACAAAGAGTGGACAAGCAGGAGGAGGCTGCGGCATAGGGAAGGAAAGTACAGTGTTATTTTTATACAATTCAGATTAGTCCAAATCTAGTTCACACTGGTAAAATCCTACCCCAATTTGGACCACAGTGATATTAATAAATTTAGTTCAGATTTAACGACTCATTCGCAAATACCAGGTTGCGGGGAAATACATGTGTAGGTAGAAAATGAAAACACAATATTCAACAGAATAACCTGTAAGGCACCCTATACTTACTCCCAGCCTGAGCAGATACAGTAAGCAGACAACCTCGTTTCTGTGACTGGTGTGCGACAACATGCTTAGAATAGAGAGGCAACAAAAGAAGAACAAAAATATCTTCATCCAAATCCTATTCACAGCTGTTAATTTAATGGAAAGACTCCTTCGACATGAAGAATACATAAGTAATAACCTCCACGGCAACTTTAACAGTAGACCGTTAGACAAGGAGCTTCCTAACACAGCAGCTGGATGCCATTCAGCTACCTGACAGCCTCTAAGTCGCTTGGAAAAAGGGAATTAATCAGAAGACATGTATTTCTAAGGTAATGACCACTGCCCCCCCAGCACTGTGAAAGGAGGAGAAGGGACATGGAGGGGGGAGAAGGCAGATGCAGATGCTTTGAAAGAGGGATTAGAGCAAGGGGCCGCGTGATTCAAGACAATGTACGACCATCACCCTCGCACAGCAGCGGCAGGAACATACAGACGTCTCCACAGGAGAGTTACACACCACAGCACTCATTTTATCCTTCTATAAATTTACAATATTTTAAGACAATTGCACTGAAAATGATACAAAAGCACCATAAAACATTCACAACTTTTCTCAATGTGAAAATGCTTCTTTTTATTTAGTGAAAGACATTTATTGACTGAAACACCTGGAAGCCCCCCCAATACCTTACTGCAATGCCAGAACATACTCATGGAAGAAGAAAGTTTAAAAAAATTATACAGAAATGTTGTATGCGAGGGTTCAAAAGTGTGGAAAATATGTCCTCATTTCAGAAACCTCACCAACTGTATTTTTTGAACATCACTTTTAACTGCAGTGTTTCAGTCAAAACTTGCTCATTTCATTCCCAAATGAGTGTAATCATGCTAGACAGGATATGGGTGTGTGTGTGTATTTTTAGTTGCATTCAATTATTTTTTTTAATTGATTAAATATTTCTGCCATATGAATGGACTACAGACAACCAAAAAACATATCCAGTCACAATAAAGGCTATTCCCAATCCTAACTACGTACAAAACACTGCAAAATGGAAAAGAAGGAGGGAAAAGACTAACAAAGCCACAAAGCAGAGGTAATCACGGTCTGTTTAGATAACATAACAATCAAGGTATGCGCCAACTAAATTAGAGTTTTTCTAAAATGAAGACCAAACATTTACAAACTTTGTAAAATAAAATGGGATTTCCTTTAGAAAAATCTACATCTGCATCTACACAACCACCGACACCACAAATAATATTGATACCGGGTGCAAGTATTCTTACTAGGTTCTGGGGTTTTGATTGTTGTTGGGTTTTGTGGGGCTGGGTTTGTTGGGCTTTTCTTACATCTAGTAGGCACCACAATTTTAGAAGGACGATGCCAGCAATTTAAACAACCCATTGAAATCCCGTTGCTTTAACACCAGGCGCGGCGTCTTGCCAGCTGGGCACATCCCATACGTTCCAGAAGCCAGTCCCAGGAACACCGGACAGAAGCAAGAACCGGGGGCTGCTGCCAGCCAGCCAGACCAGCAGCAAGCAGGCAGGGGCAGAGGGTGGCAGAGGGAAGTCACCAGTCCCGGCTGTCAGCACTGCCCAGGCAGACACAGCACAGGCTCACCTGCAGGCAGGATGGCTCTGCCTCAGGGTTGGGGCCTGAAAGGCAGCACCTGATTTTCCACACCACACCCCTCAATCTGGCTGGGATGAGAGCCGACCAGTGGACATGATTGATTCTGGTTTAAATTCTAGGTTTTCATATTTTAAAATTAAACACCAAACAAAACCATTCCTTGGTCTCCCCATGAGGAACTAACTTCCTTTTCCCATCAACTTAAGCAGGCATTCTATCAAGCACTGCCTGATCCATCCCTGTTCTTTAACATCTCAGCATTATCATTCATTAAACAACGCTAAACTACTAGCAGTCCCGCTGACTTTATGGGACTGCTGATAGAGTAACACACAATGTATAGGTGTAAAGTCTGTCTCTAAAAATAAGCTGGCTATGTGACACTGCAGGCAGAGGTTCAACATGTAATTTAACATACATGTCATGACAAGTTAAAGAATGTATAACTAAAAAAGAGTTGACCTGCAGTGTAATTGTGGTTCTTGTCTTGAAAAGACAAACTTATGGCTCAGCTTCGTGTTTTGTAAATAAGAGACGTTCATTCCAACCGAATCACTAACCATACTCAGCATATGCTTGCCTTTTCACAGGGACGCAGCAACAGTGGGAAAAGATGGGTACAAAATAAAGCATGAACATTTTGGCAAAGCCACAACGTTGCATCGTCCTGACGTGTCAGAGAGGCGAAAGGAATATCTGAACAAAATAAACATCCAGGATCTCCTGTCAGCAAAACCGGAAACAGATCCTAAAGGAATACAACCGTCAGTATTACGAGACAGGACTAACGGCAGAAGACACACATTGCCACAATAACAACATTGCACTGACTTTAATAGTTTTCTGTCACAGGAGGTATATAACATTTCAGTTCATTACGATTCCCCATGCATCCCTTAAGAGCCTCAGAGCACATAAAAATGATGTGTCATATTTTGATACTTGTGCTAAACACAAGCTTTATTATTACCAGTGTTTAAACCTAATACAATCCACAGAGTCCTTACTGATATATCTGATTAAATTTCTAATATTAATGAACTAGAATTTTAATATTGAATGCTCAAAATGATTTAAGTCTTCTGATGTAATGGAACATAAGTCATTCAGTGTCAAGTGGAAGGCAGATCCTTTATTATAGCATTAATTATTTGGAATATTAGCATTAATTTCTTTCTTCTATTTGAATTAAATGGAATTCAAAACAGTGTGAATTTATGAATAGTCCACAATATAATTATTTCTATACTATCCCTGCAGCGCTAGCAGAAAGACTGCCTACAGACCTGAAAATGCAAAGGAAGGAGATTGATCATCAATTTTTCTTTTAATCTTTTTTCTGAAAGACAGGAAAGGTGAAGCTCAATATGTTTATACTCTAAATGGCTTACACTCTTTTTTGATGTAAAATATATGTCTTTATATCTATAAACACCATCTACATATTTTTGTATTCAACACGCAATGATTAAAGGAAAACACATTTAAGCAAGATATACCATAGCCAATTTCTTTTACGACTGGAACAAAAACATTCTTAATTAAAACCACAAAGCTGCAAAAATAGCAGGGACTTTTATAAAATTTCAATACTCACTGGGAAAAACACTACGTCTTAACTTACATTTCCAAAGTTGCTACGTCCACAGGATTTCAAGTAGTTCTGGTAGGAAGGATTAACTAAAGATACAAAAATGGTACCTTTCTTCCAGCAGCTAAACAGTAGCAATTTTTAATTCACTTATGTTACAGATATAGCCAGACCCTATTGCTAACAAAAATAATTCACGACTCAAAATATATAAATAAATAAATACACCACTCATGTAAAACTGATGTTTGCAGATCATCTGAGTCAGTTACCAGGGTGCTGGATACTGACGGACCATAACACAGCATAACATTCCCTTACAAAACACGCAAAAATTAGTATTTACAGGTTTTTATCCAACTTTACAAGACTTCTGAAGTTCGGTTAAACCAGAAACAGCCATCCAGCTGAAATTGCAACTTTACGAATAAACAACAGCCAAGGCTAAAAATAAGCCAAACAAACCATCTGTGCCACTGCCCCTGTTCACAGCCCATCTATGCGGGCATCAGCTCCCGTCCCTGCACTCCCCAGAATTAGCATGGGGCATTTGTATCATCACTGACTGATAGCACCAACACAAAATGAAAAATCAGTGAATAAAGTGCCCACTTCTGACTTAAAAAATACTCAACATTTGTCCTTCTGGTTTTGCTGAAGCTTTTACTAAAAACACTGAAAACATCTAAAACATACACATCTTTAAAGTGACTGGATGAAGTCCAACCACCATTTTTTTTTCTTCTACTAATCTAGCAAACAAAATTTCAACCTAAAATTACCAATTAAATTTTCAACAAACACTAAATCTATTTAAAACAAAACAAACAAAACCCCAAAGGGCACTTGTTTTCCACCTGAACCCAAAACCAAGGAAAAGCCTATAGTAAGTTTTGCTAAGCCAGCTGGCAGCGTGCATTTGCAACAGCCCAAATCTCCTGTGGTGGAAGCCGAAATCCTTGACATGTCATTATTCAAGATCTGTCGAATTTGATAACGCTCTGTGTGTGTCTGGCGGGACACCATCCATTCAGGGAAATGAACACGTGATTTTTTTTGTCATGACAGCTACCAAAATTCAGCCTGAGAACATATCACACAGCCACGTATCTCTCCTTCTGCATTAAAAAGTTGAATAATACTTTCCTTGTCATCATCTGAAACATCACTAGGATGTCAACTAAGAAGTCAACTCCCTTGGAACAGTGGCAGCCCAGGATGGCACTGGGAGCCAAGTCCGACACACAACGGATGTGGGAGAAAACAAGTGTAATGAATACCCTGCTATTGTAAGAACAGGAAGGAAAAAACCTTGCAGCCACACTATGCTGAGGGTGTTCCTATTGCATTAAAACCAAGAGGTCAGTCCGATCGATGCTCGGGACTCCTCTCCTCCAGTATCAGTGCCAGGGTTTGCTAAACAGGAGGCTTAATTTATTGCTGTTCCTTGAAATGTTTTATTAGTCCAGAATGGTCTAAAGAAATTCAAAGCAATACGCCAATTTAACTCTCCATATGTACAGTCAGTTTTAAGAGGATTTAGTGTTCCTCTTCTCTCCTAAACTTGTGAAGAGACTACTCGTAAACAGCTTTATTTTACTATATAGTTGACTAAAAACTTAGTTGGTATACAAAAAGGATTATTTCGGCCAACTTGAATTTGACAAGAAGGACGGAGTTAGAAAATCCCAGTATATTTAATTTACATTTTGTATGCTTAATGAACACCACCGTTCCTTTCTAAAACTTCCCACCCTGCACGGATCTATTCTCATTTCGAAGGAAAGGTTCCAAAACAGTGTTTAATGACTTTAAAAAAAAAAAATCATATAAATAGGGACTACATAGTTAAATCAGAAGAGAAATGCACTAATTCTTTTTAAACAGCTTACTTTTATTTTCTTAAAAATAAAAAGCATTATTTTTTTCTAAATGCTGCACTGCTAGCAGAACCCAGAATCTCACCCCAGCATAAGCAGAAAGCACCTGCTTTAGCTAACCCTCCTCCCGTTCTCCTGCAGTGTCTGATGGCTCCACGGAGCTGATCCAGTGTAACCTGTAGGGAAAGACAGCCGAGAGACAGCACTCAGCTCAAAGCAGCTTCTCACACTGTAAGAGGACATGACCCAGTTCACCTGCGTCAGGAAGAGCGTCGCAGCCTCCAGCCTCTCACTAAACTTCGGTATCCGCTTTCACACCCTGGTCACTTCTCCTTATGAAGGCTCTCACAAATACTCTGCTCATTTCTCGAACTCAGGAACTCTAAATGGCTCAGAAGGCTAAAATCTGCCTTTCTACCAAAGAAGTAATAATCTGAAGGCCTTTTCATTTTATTTTTTTTTTTTGGTTGCTGATCCATTTCAGCTAAACAGTCCAGCCCTGGCACAGCAAACACTATCCACACCACTTCCAAGGACCACGCGTTAGACACCTGCTGAAGCGACAGAGGAAGAGAAGCAAGCACCTTACCTATCAAAACAGCACAACCTGCTGAAACACAGTGGTAATGAGTTACAATCTAACTATATATTTATTTTTTAATTAAAAGTCTTCTTGGAAACAATGTTTATCTTTCATTTGATTTTTAAAAAAAATTGATTCTGTAAACATACTAAATATATCAGGTTTTGTCTAATAAAGGTTCAGCTATACTCCATTTGTGCTATATCTCACTACCTGTTTTCACGTCTATTTCCACAGTTCTGTGTACTCTGCAGCCAGTAACTTAGATGAGCTGAGGAAAACTGGATGGAGTTTCTTCAGCCTAGGTTAAAAACACACCTGCATTGCATTTTATTTTGCATCTGTATTCTGTCATGCTTGTAAGACGGAAGCAACATTTTTGAGACTTCAGGTATCTACCAAGAGTCCCAGCATGTTCACCCCACTGTCTGCGTCACAGAATAATCAGTATTAGTTACATGTCACCATATTAATACTTGTTAATGAGACCAGGACCAAAACCAGCACAACAAACCTACAGAGGGGAAAAAGCCTCTAAGCCACAGTTTGTTTCTATGACTTTGAACAAATACTGGCTACACCTGCATGCTTGAGCTTCCACTCTAACAGATGTTTTTCTTAGCACAAGTATTCCTAAAGCTTTACTGACACCAGGTTATTGTGCATAGCTGCAGTAATTTAAAATGCAACGGGTGCTATTCTCTATATCAAGATTTATTCCTCTGCACCTGAATTCTTAAAATTTACAATACTCTGCTAAAGCTTAAAAACATACACTGCCAGGCCACCTCACTGCACACAAAGTTATTTATGCTGGGTTTAAAATATGAACTCACTTCATTAATGGTGAGAAACAAATTAATTTGTTGTGTCACATATATTTAATGGAATATAAAAATATATATTTCATATTTCAATGCACTTCCAATTTACTCATTTCATTAGCATTTATGAAACTATTAAGAATCCTTATGATGGGGAAAAAAGATTACTCCAAGAAAAAAAAACAACGTTAACACTTGAAAGAATTACTTTACCCACCACTGAACAGAGCAACAGTTTAATTGGGCAGAACACCGACGACTACATTATTATGAGGAAACTAATAGGCCTAATTGAATCTGCAAGAAAAATTTAAATGCAACTACCTAAAACAGAAATGAGCTTAGGATTCCTGGGCTGACATTCATAAATTTCAAAGCAAAACAAACAGAAAAGTAATTTTTCAAAAGGTCTAAGCCACCAGGATCTCATGTAGTAACTTTTCCAGAAGACTGGACAATGGTGTACAGGCCTCACTTACATGCTTTAGGAAGAAGAAACAATGCTATTTCCCACATTACAAACACCATCCCAGTTCTCTCTGAAGGTCTTCTACTCCAGGAACTAATAAGGATTCTCGACTCTGACTCTGTGGAAACTATTGTTCTGCAACATTTCTGTACACCTAGCAAACACAAGGACAAAGTGTATGGCCTTTAAGTCTATTATTTCAGTAGAAAGCACCTTTCCTGCAGAGCACCTCAACTCTCCACCCCTTCAACGTGCCAGGTGACCTACTTCAGGGGAGCAGGGCGTCCAGCGACGAGCGCCCAGCACCCTACCCCGCATCTGACTAAAGTAACCAAAACACAATAGCATCTGGTTTCATCAACAGTTTTCAGCTATCTAAAAACTCCTTCAAACATCTCTAATAAATCCCCACCAGCAATCCTCCTTCTTCAAAACACAGGGGGGTGGGGGTGGGGAGGAATACCCATGGCTTAGAAACCACCAGTCCCTCCACGCAAACAGAAAATATTTTCTAGAACATACGCTTTGGATTCAAAGATGCCTTGGTTTTGATTTCAAACCTGTGGCAAGTAAATTGATACAGCACCTGTCTCCATGAGTCTGGAAGCAGCTTTTATGCTCAAGGAGCATGAAAAGCACAGATACTCCAGGTAGTTTTGCTGCTGCTCAGGACCATGACCAGCAAACAAAGCTATCTGGGCATCACTTTTTGAGTTGCTACTGTTCTAGTTTCTACCCAGGAAAGCCATGAGTGCCACAAAGCAATAACGTACAAATGGCAACACAAGGTACAAAAAACAAAGGCTGGAAAACAAGCAGATGCCGGTGACCTTGTCCCTCTTCTTCAGCAGACAGAAGATGCGAGGTGACACATAAGACAGAAAATACCTTTCATTACGCTCCCACACAGCTAGTCAGGAAGCAATAGCAGAAGAGAGAGGAAGGGGAGATAAGTTCCCTTTCCACTGCAGTAACAAGCCAAAGGCTGAAGTTTTTAATTTATCATATATTCAGTAGCAAGGATGTAATAAAAAGCATCATCCAGAGAATCAAGTACTAACTCTGCTGTTGGTTTTGGAAAAATATAGCAAAAAAAAATTTTGTGCATCATTATATCACAACAGCAATCGGAAATGCCATCTGGTAGAAGGCCAATACAACAGCTAATGTTGCAATGACAGAACAACGGCAATGACAGCTAACGTCTTAAGGAGTCTGTATCTGTTTCATGGCCTATATAAAAATATTTGCTAATTACAGTCTTGATCTTCCTGGTGCAGGTGCCTTCTATCTCTACATGTATTCACTGTTCCCAAAAGTGACATCTTCTGTCAGTCTCAAGAAGTCAGTTACGAAGACAAAGGATTTGCTTAACTGACTTGAGTCAGACAGACGATTTTGATTTCCAGAGTTGTGAAATCAGTACTTCTAAGAAGCAGCAACGCTATTTTACTTCAGAAGTTATAAACCTAAAAATGAAAACACAGTACCATTAACATCATCTATGTGGTGCTGGCTGCTTCAGATTCCTAAAAAGCAGTGGCAAAACAAGTACTTTCAAACAGATTCTTCGCGAGTTCCTACCCAGTGAGCCCTTTCAAATTCCTCCATATTAAGTTACCAGTTCAAACTCTTGATGATACAAACCACGCGTGGTTAGGCCATGAAAATGTGTTTTTACAAAGGCTGCTACCCCATTCCATGAAAGAGAAGTCTAATTCTCCGACGCTGAGCCACTACAACACTAGCGCTATGTCCCTCAGAGCCAAATACTGCTTCACAGCAAGGGGAAGAAACGCAGTTTCAGCTGAAGAACGCCTTAAAATCTCACCGAGGTTCGCTCAGCATTCAAGTTTTCAAGTAACAAAAGAACAAGACAGTTCTGAGTTAAATGGTACGTGTAATTCGCGCAACAACCCTGCTGCACGCAGAGGGCCACGCGCACGGTGGGAAAACCAACCCTGGGAGATGCTAACATCGGAACTAGAGTGCAGAGGCGCTCCGGATCAGCCAGCCGCGGGTCAGACCCCGATTACAAACCTGATTCCCCATCCGACAACTTTATCTGAGGCGGCCCACGGCACCCCGCCTGCCAGCAAGGGGGATCTGGTAAGCGTGGGCACATTTTTTTAAATTAAAAACAGGATGAAAATACTTAGAAACTTAAGCAATTTTCCTCCCAAAACACCCAGGGATGCGTTTTACTAAGCGGTCAGTACACGAGGTACAATTTTACCTTTCATTTTTTCAAAAAGAGCTGTACGTCCTTTACCTACATCGGCATCGACCGGGCAGGGAAGGGGACACACACACACACACCGCACGGCGCTCCTCAAGAAAACCCCCGGCTTCATCTCTCATGGAGCCGAGAGCCGGGAACGGAGAGCAAGACGGAGCAAAGCGGGGGGGGAGGGTGGGTCCGGCAGGCCGTACCCCTCGGCCGCAGCCCGCCGTGACCGCCCGCCGGTCCCCGCGCGGGGCGGCGCCGCCGCTCCGCTCCGCTCCACTCCGCTCCGCTCCCCACCGCGGCCGCTCCCGCCCGGGGAAACTTTCCGGTTGCGCCGCGCTCCGGCCGGGAGGCGCTGCCCGCCCGCCCTCCCCCGCCGCCGGGACCGCCGGACACGCCGCCTCCGGGCCGGGCCGGGCCGGGCCGGGCGCGGAGCCCCGCGGGGCGGGTGGGGACGGGGGTGTCCCGACCCGCCGCTGCCCCCCAGCAGGCCGGCGGGCGGCACAAAGCAGCGGGTGTCTCCCACACACTCACAAGCAGCAACTCGGGAGGATGAGGAGGAGCCGACCCCGGCACCCCCCCCCGCCGCTGGACGTGGCACACAAACACCTTCCTTCCTCCCCCCCCGCCCGGCAGGTACCGGCCCCCCCCCCCACCCCCCCTCCCGGGGCGGCGACGGGGCCTCCCCCGCCCAGGTGACACCCGCCCCTCCCCCCCGCTCCCGGCGGCCCTTCCCTCCCCCCCCCCCCCGCACCCCCCCTTACCGCCCCCCGCCGCCGCCACAAGTTTACGGCGGGCCCCGGCCCCCGCCCCGGCCCCATCCCCGTCCCGCCCGCGGCCGCGCTTACCTCCGGCCGGCCGGCCGGCGGGGAACGGGGCGGGCGGCGGCGGGGAGGCTCCCAGCCCAGGCGGGCTCCGCTTCTTTGTCTCCTCGGCGGCGGTGGCGGCGGCGCCCGCTCGCTCGCTCCCCCCTCCGCTTCCCTCTGCCCTTCCCCGGGCGGATGCGGGCCGCGTCCTCCCAGAGGGGCCGACTGGCTCCCCCCCTTCCCCTTCCTCCTCCTCCGCTCCGCGCCTGGACGCCTTCAAGGCCCCGGCCCTCGGCGGCGGCGGCGGCTCTACTCCCTGCCTCCCCTCAGCCTGCTGCGCCCGGCGGCGGCGGCGGCGGCCCCTCCCCCGCCAACCCCCCGCCCCCCCCCCCCCCCCCGGCACAGGCACAGCCCCCGCCCCCGCCCTGCCCTTCCTGCCGCTGCCGCTGCCGGGATCGCGCGGGAGGAGCTCCCCGGACTCCCCCTCGCCCGCCGGGATGGCCGCCTCTCCCCCCGCGCAGGAAGGCCGGGCCGGGCCGGGCCGGGCCGGGCGGGTCCCTCCCCTCTGCGCCGCCGGGGCGGCGGGCCGGGACCGGGGGGGGGGGCGGGGCGAGGCGGGGGGGGGCCTACCCGGCGGGAGCGCCCTGACACCCACCCGTCCCCCTCGAGCCCCGGCACTCCCGATAAAGGTTCCCCCGCCGGGAGCGGAAGCGCCTGGGGAAAGTACTGGCGAGCGCTTAAGGGGGGGGGGGGGGGGAAGCACACTTCAGGGCCGGGCTGGGGGAAGAGCACCGGAGCGGGGAAGAGCCGCGCCGCAGTTCTTCTCCCCTCAGCGGCGCGACGGGCCGGGCCGGGCCGGGGGTGCGGAGCCGCCGCCGCCGGGTAACTTCCAGCCATGGCATCGGGGCGCCTCCGCCGCCCATTGGCCGGGAGGGGGGGGGGGGCGTGACGTCACGGCGGGGCGCGCGGGGCGGCCGCGGCCCCCGCCCCGGCAGCGGCGGTCGGGCCGGGCTGTTCCCGGCCCCGGCCCCGGCCTTTCCCCGGCCCTCCTCTCCCCTCCCGCCCCCGGGGCAAAGTTCCAGCCGCGGCCCGCCGCGGATTGAGCGGGTCGGGCGGTAGTTTTTGTCACCGGCGCTCGGTGCGTACCTGCCCAGGTGTCGTTCCCTCAGGGGAGGGCGCGGAAAGCCGCCCCGTTTCTTACTGAAGCGGAGCCCCGTTGCCCGGGGTGCGTGGCTGGGCCGCCCCCTGCACCCCCCTCCGCTCGGGGGGAAAGGTGGGCGACCCCACAGGGTTGGTTAAGGAGGGCGGGCAGGAGGCCCCCGCGGAGGCCGGGGTCTCTGGTGGGAAGGGCCGACCCGCCGGCCTCCGGTAGTCACGGCGCCGCCGGCCCCGGTGCCCTCCACGGGGGGCAGTGAGGGTCCCCGGGCTGTGGGGAAAGGGGAAGCTCGTCCCGCTGGAGTAACCCGGAGAGTTCAGAGTGAAAACCGGGGGTGAAGGCCCTCTGAAACGTTATAAAACCATTAACCCTTCCCAACATGGCCGCTGCCGAGGAAGAGGAGGCTGGCGCGGTACCCGGGCTGGTTCAGCCTCTCCTCGGGACGCGTGTCCCGGCTCGGGAGGCAAAGCTGGGCCACACCGCCTTTCCCGCCTCTGAAACAAAGTCAGCAGCCCCGCTGTCTTCTCTTCCCTGACCGAGGGAAAACTAGCAGGGCGAACGTTGTGTAAAGATTTTTCGGCTCTTCAAATATCCCCATTAAAAAGTGCATACTTGGAGATCTTTCCCTGCTCCTACTTAAAAACAGTTTAGAAATCCTCGAGCGGCTCCGCCTTCCCCTTGGTAGCTTTTGCTAATTCTCACAGCATTCAACTGATGGTTCGGGAAACCCCATGCGCCTGTCGCGTGCCTGTGAGATAAACCTGAGAGGAAAATGCGGCCTCTTCTTCCTTCCACGCACCTCGGGGAGGAGCAGACAGCCCCTTTCCAGGCTTTTCGTGCACGCGTTTGACTCCCGTTCGGGGAGGTGTTAATCTTCCTTTTGAAACAACAGTCCGACGATGCTTTTTCAGAGCTGGAAAATATTTGGGGTCCCTGCTGCCTCCGCCTCGCCGCGCGGTCAGGCCTCGCTCCAGCCTGCCAGAGGCTTGCGCTGAATTTAAATGGGACCGGTCGTCCAAGGACTTTCAGATATGTCTGTTGTTCCTGGAACAAAACGCGCCATGGGAACGATAATGGAGAGGTGAATTATCCCTCCTCTCCTTTGCGTTTCTAATACACAGTTAGGTTTCAGTCTCGGTTTTGTCCCTTCTCACCGCACCCTTGCTAATGCCGCCCTACAGAAACCGTCCGCTTCGCTGTTTTCTCCACAGCGCCGTTGAGTTGAGGATGTCCAGGGGAAGGTGACACCACCCCGCAGGGTTTCCAGGCTAAATTAGACCTCCGAAAGCGTGCGGCACCGTGAGATGCCAAGTGGACGGTAGATCTCAGAGCGTTCCAGGTGCCTGGAAAAAATGATAAAGCACACCTAGCCTTAGCAGATTAATGCTAATAGGATTTACAGAAGAAGAATGTTTTAAGGAGGGATTTGGATGAATACATTGTCTTCAGGCAAAGGACTAATTTAAGGACTCTGAAGCACACTGTTGTTAAATATATTTAATTACATTAAGAAACGATCCATTAAAGCTGTTTTTTCCAAACTGGGGCTTATGACAAACAGAAGACGCTATAGAAAGGGTTTGCAAGGGTATGTTGAAGGGTGTTTTAACTGTCTGTCTGCTGAATAAATCCTTGAGTTTCACCGGCGAAAAAGACCGAGGTGTTGCCCTGAGTAGTATTTCAAAACGTTGAGCCCACTGAAATATTAATGTACGCTTTTTTTGAAAAGTCATAATTAGCTGTTATCTCTGGAATAACTGTTATTAAGAAGAGCTGGCTGCTTGTGATTTGAGTGAGAATTGCGTTCTAAATATGAGAAGATTATAAATTTGGGGGAATCTGCACAGAAGTGAAAGCGGTACATGATGTGGCGGGCACACTATTTTGTATAAAGAAAGTAAATATGCAAAGCATGCACTTTTGCATATGCATAAGAGTGGTGCAGCCCTTAGAAAATATATACACAGGAGAGAAGAGCATGAATATTTCTCCCCGCCTAAGGCTGTAACTGTATAGTAAAAATAAAAGAAAAAAAATGGTAAAGCAATAGAAAGATGCCTCTTCGTCTTTGGTAAAGAAACAGCCTGCCTCATACTGCTGCTTCAAACAGTGTTGCGCGCAAACAACAAACCCAGGGGCTGCATGATGGACTTATTTTGCAGTTACCTAATGGCAGTCAATTCATGTCTTGCACAAGACGCTAAAAAATCATATTATGTCTTTTGGCTTGTATGTCTTTATTTTTCTTCACCTGTCTTTTCTTTATGACAACCCGTTTTCTGTGTCCCTATGCCACGCTGCTTCGGCTTTACCCCCGGCCCAGCCAAGCGGTGGCTTCCTCAGGACGGGCGCGCGGCCGTGATCTCCGCCACAGATCCCAGCCATGCGGGTCCAAACCACGCTGATGTATTCACACCCCGTTGCGGCGAGGACATGACTGCCGCCTCCCAGATGGGCTCCTTCCAACCTTCTGTGCAAATACCTTTATCTTTTCCCGGGTGCATCAGGTTTTCTCACCGGCTGCTCTGTCTAGAGTGTGAGTTAATACCTGCTCGCGTAGGCCAGTGGGAGATATTTTAGCAGGGGTGTGAGAAGGAGGGGCTGGAAAGTTGTTTGAAAATCTGGAAAACGGTGGTGTCCAGTTCAGAAGTGGACAGCAGAGGCATTTGGTCCCTCTGTGCTAGTTCACTGAACAGAAAATATACCTAAATCTAAATTAACCTGTTCTAAAAATCACTACTCCTGCTTTTTAAAACTGTTTTTAAAGGCATCGATATTGTAATAAAATTCATTTATACGTGTGGGGTTGTAATACTGTGTTACTAACAGATGGAGAAGTAAAGAACCACTGCGTACTCTGGGAAAATCAAGGTGGTTTTCAATTCTCTCTAATCTGAAAAAATGTTCATTTTAATAACACCTTTCAGAAAACTTCCCATCTTATGATTCAGTTAATTTGAAAATGTTGAAAGCAATGTCAGTGTCTTTTCTCTCTCTCTTTAAAAAAAAAAAATCTCCTTCTTAAAGGGTTTACATCGCTACACATCATCTAGTTTCTACTTAAAGCATATGCTCGATTCCCATGTAGGTGAAGGGGAATTACATGACCGCTACCAGGGGAGAATAGATCCCAAATACTCAATTAGTTACTGCTGAGTCACTTAAGTGTATTTGCACAATGATTCTAATTCAGCCTGACGGTAACGCAGCTGCTTTTCTCACTTGCTGCATGGCTGCTGCATCTTCAATGACATTTACAAAAAACGTTGAGGGGGAAGAACATGTCCTTAGAGCTCAAAATACATCCAAATTCTTCTCTTCAATGGACCAAAGCTACCCAAAGGTGCTGTAAAACTGCAGGCTGAATCTATCAGCAGATCACATTTTATTATGACAAATACTATCGTTATCTTTTGTAGACAGTTGCTAAGATTCAAAGTATTTATGTAAGGAAAACAAACCGGTGTTTTGGGCTTTAGAAATGTCAGGGCCCTTGATGCTTCTGTTTATTTAAAAGTGAAAGTGTGCTGGGGGACGTCTTTTGAACTCTATTCAAAGGTTAAAACTGATCTTTCATACAGTTTTGAAATTCAAAATATTACTGCTAAATGGCTTGACTCTGCACTGTAATCCCCATTTTGCATTTAAATACCAAATTCTGTCCAGAGCTGGCTGTTCTGCACACCACAGAGACCCGGGCATTGCATCTTCCAGCCATGAGGTGCAGCCGTCTCGAGGGAGGAGCACAACCCCCTGACACGTGGCAGAGCTGTGCAAGAGTTCAGAGGGAGCGGCGCAGGATATAGCGTCCCACTGCCAAGGCAGGGCATGTTGGCAAAATGTCATTACACACACTGGACTTTTGCTCAGAGCCGATACACCCTTCTCATGAGGAAAAACATGAAGGGAGAGGCAACCGAAGAGCAACAGTGGAGGTTATCTCTTAATTGGAGATGCAGTACGCTGCATCATCAATTTATGGATTGCACAAGCCCAGGGACCAGGGCTTTCTTTGCTTGGAGGGAGCATTTTTCAAGTGTATGTGGTTGTTTATCCCTACTGGTGGAGGAAAGCCCAACCTGGTGGGCCCTCAACTTGGTCAAGCCCCATGGCACCTTCCTTGGGGACCCACCACATGCAACCTTGCAGCATCTGTGTGCATGGGCAGGACTTCTTCTCTGGCCCATCCCAGCTTGGCATGACAGCCACAGTCTGGGGAGGTGGACAAGGGGAGGTGGACAAAGGGAGGTGGACAGTTAACATTGGTGGATCCTGTCAACCCAAGACCTTGGGAAAATGGAGCAGAGGGACGGTGGCGGTGATTTGGGCCAATAGGTTGGAAAAACATCTGCAGGTTGTGAGTGAAGGCAATGCAACAATCCTGTAACGTGAGACTGGCTTGGGTTTAAGTTCCTACTTGGCTCCGTACTGTGTCTACAGCCCTAATTACCAACTATATACATGAGAGGTGACTTCATCCTTAAGAGCTCTAGCTGGTGTCACAGTTTCACAAGCTAACAATACTGTAGTTGACTGCAGAGAAGGAAACAAATACTCCTTATTAGCCTTCCCATGTCTTTTATAATAGCTGATGACTAGTCATAGGCCTTGCCTTTGTAAACTGAATTGCCAATTATTATACTATTGTCATTGTTATACAAAGTATTTGGTATCTTTCAGAGCACCGATTCCAAGAAGCATAAGGCTATGCAAGAAGCTCAACCCTCCAACAATGTTTTCATCCTTCATGACTATCAGGGAAAGTCTAGAAGCCTGATCTCTGTGAACTTAGAAACCTGTAGAAAAATCAATGTGCTTTTAAATCAGGATTTTACATTAGTGTCATGATTGGTGTCTTGATTCAATTTTTGAATGTTTGAGGTTGGCAATTCTGAATTAGGTCAGATACTCTAAGTAGTTTTCTGCTATTATATGCTGGTAGAAGTTTACCTTCATGCACCATTTCCTATTTGAATAGGTAATGCAGACTGTTACCTTTCAGTGCACACGGTTTTAGCCTACAGTCTACACAGGGGTACAGTCCATCAGGTCAAACATCGCCTACAATCTACAGAGGTCATAGCGATACCTGCTTTGTCTGGTTCAGGAAATACGAAGGCGTAGTCTGCATTTTACCTTTCAATCTGGAGTTGGAAGACTAAAAGGACCATAACAGTAGAGTGATCACTAGATGATCTTCCCTGCATCTACGTGATCTACAATAACACGGGGTAGAACACAATGGATGTACAATAACAAACCAAGACTCCATCTGCTCCTGATGAAAAACTTAACTTCAAGATGTTTTGTATGGTCGGTTTGTAAAATTCCTTCTTGATGTTACAGAGCTTGTGATCTTTACACTTAACAAATTAAGTCATCTTTGTTTTCTAATGAGAAATATGTTTAAAAAATCTAACTAGGTGTGACTTTAAAATCAGCATTTGGATATACAAGATGATGGACCACTGTTTCCAGCAGAACTGGTACGTAATTATTGTAAAATACGGTGTACTCTGGTATTTTGCTGTCACTCAGCAAATAACCTCAGTCACCGCTGTGGAATTAATTGAATAGTACATCAGTACAATCAATTGCTGCTCTAACTAATTAAAATTAGAATTAGCTGAAAGAAAAATAGTATAAAGAACTAACATGATTGAAAGAGAAATTGTCCTGTGACTCCATCAGTTATAACTGAAATTGCTGAATGATTATACATAATAGAAAAGCTGAATACAAGACAGCAATATAAAAATCACTGGTCAAATACAAATATTACATAAACGAATCTGGAAAAACTGAATTGTTAAATCAGATGGAGAAATTTTTAACTATACAAAATTATAAATGTGGGTTGTTAACTGAAATCAAGACAAAGTAAGATTTATTTTAAATATTGGGTGTATTTTAGACAGAACACATGCTGGTGTACAGTTAATTATTTCAAGGAACAAACTTACTTTTTAGTTGTGACAAAAGAGCTGGAAAAAAAAATAATCAGGTTGCAAAACACAGTTATGGGTTCCTTGGGCTCGGGTGGGATTTTTCAGCTTTAAAGCAATCCATTTTTAAGCAGCTATTGCACAGACAGCAACCTGGCAATAGCAAATGGCTGAGCATATCTAACGTCAGGTCTGCTCCACTACCACTCTTTTAGCTGATCTCTATTACATACAGGTATTGTCTAGAGACAAGAAAAATAATTCAGAAATCAGTGTTCCCAGCCTTTGTTTTCTATCTGTCACTGTCACCCAAGTTCTGTATAGCTTTAGCTTAGTCGGTAAAGCTTTGGCAGTTTAGCATTCCTGTCTTTCATATGATTATACTAATAGTTCATTGGGATGATGGAGGGCTAATTTGTAGATGTAAAGCATGGAGGGCATCGTATACCGGTGGTGTATTTTAGTGTTATGACTTGCAGCAGCAAAGTCATTTCTGATTTAGCTCAAAAATCCAGCACTCGGCTAAAACGTACCAGGTGCTATTTTTTCTTCAACAACTTTTGGGTGTACCATCTCTTGTATTTATAGTATTGACACTCATTAGCCAAATATCTTTGTCATATTAATGTAAGTCAAGACACATTTATCTGTGGTCTGTGAACAGAGAGGGGCATATGAAGCAGAGGAGTCTGGACGGGCGTCTGAGCCAGTGCCATCTGCCGAAAGTAGGAGCAATTCCTACTCCTGGCAAGAAATAGGCGATTCTGGACAAAGGGTACGCATAGTTCCCCAAATTCCTGATTTGAAATATCACAGCTCTCTCAATACCAAACCTCCCTCGAGCGGGGAGTGCCCGCCGCAGCCGTGAACACATGCTCTGCCGTGAGGCAGGAGGCATGGGGAGTGGGTGGCCACACGCTGCTCAGCTGCCGTCTGAAAATGCAGTGCTCCAATGCGTTAAGGAGCTATTTGACCTGACAACCAGTTCTATTCTTGGTTTTAAATTACCTACACACTGATGTTTAAATTTATGTGAAACGAGTTAATTCTTACAAACGTTTACACGCTGTTTTCCTCCTTGGCTCCTGGAGGGTGTTCTGCAGAGCTCACCGCCGCAGTATCCTGCTGCTCTCCGGGGATTTTAAATTTGGTTGGTGAAGTCCCTAGCTGACAGGGCAAATTGTGTAAGCAACCTTAATTGCAGCTCATTTACCTTGTGTTGATACTGGTAGGCGCTGACGGTCCTTTCGCAGATCAGTCAGGAGGACAACCGTTTCCTCTTGCCTGTACCCCACAAACCAGGTTCATCTACCATGGGAGTTTCCCAGCAGACCCCAAGGAACCCTGCGGAGGGTCAAGGCTCGCGGTCCAGTGCCTCTGCAGCCCCCCTCAAAGCCCCCGCCGGCACGGCCATAGCTGGCTCGCCTCCCCTTGCCAGCTGCCGGCTTCAGAGCTCCTGCGAAAGCATCGGGGAGGGAGAAGAGCTCCGCACCCGTGGGAGGGCGGGTGGGAAAAATGATAATGGGGAGTGGTTGCATTCTCCCCATTCCTGTCCCAAACCCTCTAGTCACTGGGCCCTCTCCACCGAAATACCCCCGGGAGGGGAATTCCTGGGAAGTATCCAAGCTCGAGGGAATGAACTGCGCCTTTAGGACGAGATGTTATTGTTCAGGTAGGTCTAAAGCCATTGTGGACCGGGCTTCGTGCTGGTCCCCACACTGTTCTTTGCCCGGTGCAGCGTATCGCATCACAGCGCGGTGTGTTTTAATGGTATCCTCCCCTAACGGGTGCCTAACACTGCGCTGCCGTGTGCTTTGGTGCCTGTAACTTTGAAATTGTTTACGGAAAAGCTCACGGCTGTCACTGATTTCATCTGCTCTTGCAATTTCACCGTGAGTCATCCAATATGGTCTGTACTTTGTTTTGCTTACAGACCAAACTGCCCCAATCGCATCTTTACTTAGATAGTCTACTCTCAGCTTTCTTTAGGCAAAAAAAAAAGCAAGCAAATAAAAAGTTTCTTGCTGTCAAAGCTGTGGAGGCACACTTGAAAATGTGTACTCCTAAGCTCTTTTTTACTAAGAGGTAAATAAAAACAAGCCTGCCGTTGCACTTTTTATAGTGCTTATTTGGGGTCACGAGTTATGCATACCAGTGGCTGGCAGTTTTGGGTGTTTGGTTTCTCTGAAACTTCCACGTATCTCTATGTGGGCGCCCAGAAATCCCATTACCCGCTCTTGGGAAAGCAGCAATGTTATAACACATCACAGGGTGGTGGTGAGGCTCGGTGGATGTTCATAAAGCGCTTTGAGATCCACAAAGTCAAAGCACTGAAAAAATAATAGTCCTGTGTTTTTTAAGTGCTTCTAAATAACCTAGGTCTACTTTCAACTGCATTCAGAGTTTTTTTCTTAGCTGGGCTTGCACTGTGCTGCTTTGCCTGGGAATCTTTATAATGGGGATGGCACGATCGCTACAGCAGTGCAGCATCTACCCATTTATTTCAGCCTTAGACATGACTTGATCTTTCAAGGGCGGTTGGTAAGAAGCAGCAGCCCACAGCAGAGCCTGAAAGGACTGCAGAGGGAATCTGCTGTGATAGGTACAACCGCCCGGTCCCCTTCTAGCCCAGAGCTTCGCTTGCTGCCTCTGACCTGTGGGATAGAAGTGAAGTCGATCTCACACTCTTCAGCCAAAGCTGGGCTTATTGAGAGCACCAATTACAGAGAAAATCCTTAAACTACACTTGCAGGGAGAGCCGTTTTACTTTTATGATTTGCTGAAGCCAGGAAGTCACTCAGTGAGCTCAGCCCTCTCCGAGCAGGGATGCTGCTAACAAGCAATATCAGTGTTGGTTTTAAGAATAACACATTCAGGTGCACCGGCCAGACTAACGGAACGGAAAGTTATTTTTCCCACAATTTGTCTAAAAGTGGCATAATTATGTTCATTACTTTATCAAAGTTGTTACCTTTGCAGTTGTAAACAAGAAAGCCTTGCCAATTTTCCACTCAATGGAAAAATTCTGTATGCTTTGATAGCAATACACCAGAGACGGCACATAATGGAAATGTTGTCATGGAGTGCCAGCTCAGAAAGAGAGGAAAATGGCTGAAGAATTAACTCTCAAAAGACTTCTTTCTTTCCTTCCCCTTCCCCTTCCCCTTCCCCTTCCCCTTCCCCTTCCCCTTCCCCTTCCCCTTCCCCTTCCCCTTCCCCTTCCCCTTCCCCTTCCCCTTCCCCTTCCCCTTCCCCTTCCCCTTCCCCTTCCCCTTCCCCTTCCCCTTCCCCTTCTTTTTCTCCTTTTCTTTTTCCTTTTTTCTTTTTTCTTTTTTTGTTCTCCTTCTCCTTTTTCTCTTTCTCTCTCTTTCTTTTTTTTTATTCTCTTTCTCTTTTTCTTTTTCTTTCTCCTTAATATCAAAACAGAGAGAAAAGGATTTCTATTTCAAATAGGCCTATATGTCCTTTTTGCTCTAATTTAAGATTTAGACCTATAGCAAATCCACTTGACTTTTCAGTTGTAATTTCCCAGGCGCTTCCTGCTTGTGTCTTTTATCAGTGCTGGTTAAATATGGGAAAAATAGACTTGCAGGCATGCAGATACCATGGAGTTAAAGGTGACATAACATATTCTGCATGAACAGAATAAAGCAGTTTGGGGAATATATCCGCTTTTTCTGAAATTACTTAGTTTCTCTCAGTTAGATCAATGCTGTACTGTTTTTGTATATCTCTGGGTCAAATTGTGATCTGCTTATGTGCCCTCACCTGGCAGCTGCTTGCCTTCTGAAGGGCAGGATGGGCAGAAAGGTCTTGGTAAGCTACAAATCTGCTTGGTCTCTGCTCTCTACATAGGTCAGCTGAGCTAACACGAAGGAGGAAGCTACCTGTCCTATTTGGAGCTATACTTTGGTCCCAGTTCTCTTCCTGCAGCAGTGCAGAAATGTGTGTGTTTGACCTGTATTGCCCGAGTCCTCTTTAATTCAGATTAATTATTTGCTGACCAACAACAATTGATTATCTGAAACAAAAGTAAATATTCCTCTAGACATTTGTGGTTTCCCTAAGGCTAATCCCTAGATTAAATCATAAATGTTTACACTCTGGGAGAAAACATTTATTCAAAGCTAGGAGAGCGTGTATCTAGTACGAACATACCCCCAGCAGCCACTGTTTAGGCTGTATGTGACTATACGGACAGCTACCTATGTTCATATTGATTAATCTTTTTCTAATGAACTTATACTGATCTTCATTCCTCAGATCTTTGCTAATATTTTCACCAGCAGAGGTGTTCATTACGTGCAAGCAGGACCCAAGCCCGGAGGTAGGCATGATGCTCCCTGGAGAGCACGCACGGAGCCTGTGGGTGCAGCCACCAAAATGCTCGGCTCAGGACGAAGAGGAGAGGCCACGCGTGTTTCTCCTCCTTTCCCAATCCTGTGTCCTGCTTACACCAGCTCTGGCCCTGGCTGGACCCTCCCCATTGACTCACTGGTGTGGCACAAAGCTATGTATGTTTTGCTGTTGTTTGTTTTGTTTTCTCCCGTGTTGTTGAGCTGAGGTGGTTCAAGTACAAAGTCAATGCATGGGTGCTGGTGTTACTGTGAGATAGAGAGTGGGACTGTGCGGTGGCAAGGGCATGAGAGATGTCTGGGACCTCCAGCTTTGGGGTCACAAAGTGGTTATTTGGCTCCCCAGGACTTGTGAAACCAAACCCTTGGGGCAAAGGCGTCAGAAGAACAACACCCTCAGCCAGCACCTTCTGCAGGGAGCTCCTGCAGCCTGGCACCAGGAGACACAGGGCATGAGGACCACCTAGAGATCCCACCCCTGCTCCTCTGGCCAGGATGAAGGGACCCCAAACTTGCTTTCCTGGGGATCCAGTGTCTGTTCTCATACACATTTTGGTGACTCCTTCCTTTCCATGTGTGTGCCTTACACATTAAGCAGTGACAGCACACACCCTTTCTCTAGCCCCATAAATCTCACCTTTACCTTCACCAGCAGAAGCGGAGGGCATTCGTAGTCAAAGCTGCTGCGTAACCGTTGTGGATCCATCCTCCGGTTGTGTGCCTGCTCTAAGGAAGCCCGCTGTGGCGGGCCCTCAAGGCAAATGAGCGCTGTATTTTTGGGTTGCGATCAAGCCCAGACATGACAAGAGCATTACGGACGGTCCCGGGCACGTGCAGGCGCAGAGCTGGCAGTGTTTAGAGACTTGTGAAGTCAAACAGGAAGGTATGGATTTGCGATGTTGAGTGCAGGCATCTTAATAATACATAAGTCTTTTGTTAGTCACTTAAATCTTTCATTGGGTCAAACCCTAAGCAGCTCATTAAGTTCCAGTCATACAATCAGGAAGTCGAAGCAATGTCACATAGAGCCACTGCCCCCACATTGTCCCTGCTGAACAACTGCTGGAGTGCAGTGAGCCATCCTTAGCCACCTAAAAATGATGCCTGCAAAGTGAAAACTAAGGTATATGTTCGTGATTTATGAGTGATTGGAGAATCAGCCTTCCAATTCTCCCTAATTTTCTTGAACATTTGGTTTACTGTTTGAGCAGGTGTCTAATTTCTTCAGATTAAATTGATAGTTGTATTTAGACAAGAAAAAATCTACTACAAGTGACTTGTTTTACAGATTCTTATGTATTAGGAACAAATCTTTTATGTACTTTAGGTGGAAGTCGTTTTGATGAAGAAACAAAAGTCTCTGAGCATCAGCCTTAGGCAATAGAATTTTGTTATTAAAAATAACAAATAACAAACAGCTGCAGAGAGGGAGGTAGAGCCTATATTGGGAAATTATTGGAAGATTGCAGCCAGGGGAGAGGAAGGCTGGGTGTAGGATTAGCAAATGAATTTCCCAAACTCCTCTCCCGCAAATAAATCAGTGGAACGTGGATGATCCTAATTCTGGCAGGGAGAGGCAGCACGCAGTAACCCTACCCCCTGCGCCCGGCTCCCTTCTCTCCCAGTAACGCCCCTGTCCCTGGCGAGCAGAAGCCCCTTCTCGTCTCGTCCTGCCCTGGGGCCACTGCTGGCCCAGGCAGCGCCAGGCGCAGGAGCATCACCTCCGCCCTCTGCTCCCGGACTGAACTGCTCCTCCTAAGCTTATGGGCTTGCTGTTACTCCTACGTGCTCTTTCCAGCCTTCGTTTCTTGGAGAAGTGGATGTAGTCCGATCCAAATGCTTTTGCGTATTTTAATAACACTTCCATTCATTTACTGCTTGCTAAACGAACAGTGTAATCGGTATGTCCAATGCAGGAGGGAGTTCAAGGGGGATGTTCACGCTAGGACAGACTTAAAAGAAATTGTATGTATGAAGAAGCAATTTACTTTGGCACATTTTTAGTTATCTTACCTCCTATTATAAATGATGCAGTGATGCCATTTAGACTAATCAAATATGATTCCTGATTTCTTCATTTTCATTAAGTCTGAGGCAATAAAATATACCTTCTATAAAACAGAACCGTGAACTGCAAATGCATCTCTTACTGTGCAGGCAGGTAAAGAGAGAAGGCATGTCTACATTGAGTATATACCTACTGGAAGCCTGCACCTCTGTTCATACACAGGGACATTTTGCTTCCGGTTTAAGCGCTCACTAATTCCTATATTAGGATAATGAACCAGGTCTAAAATGTTAAAGCTATCCATTAGAATAAACACGTATGTGTTGAAAACTTAGACCAGAACATCAGCTGGACTAGACTGGTGCTGTAGCACTGCAGCATTATACAGGCAAGGGTATGAGTATGGGTCGTGTTGCCTGGATAACTTTAAATTACAGTCCCACTCAAAGAAATAGTCTTTTCTTCAAGATTTCCTGTAAAATATCATCTCTATCCATAGCAGCATGGGAGCAATAATAATACGATTATGAGCGCGGCACAAATTAATTTCTGAACGACTGTCTCCTCTGATGAAAGTCCTCTTGGAGGGGAAAAAAATAGATCAATAGGCAAAATCCACTGCATTTGCACAAGGCCGGGACGCTCGGGCTGCCTGTGCGGCTGGAGACTTGTAATCCAAATCCTCCCTGCACGTGACCGGAGCGAGCTCGGGGCTGCTTTGCCGTGCTTTTAAGCGTTAGCCTTTCCCGGAGCATGAAAACGAGCAAGCAAAAGGCAGCCGGACTCGTTGTAGCCGGACTGCGAACAGGTTTCATGGGGCACCGAGCCCTGCTTGCCCGACCTGCTCCCAGCTCTCTGAGGGCGAGCAGGCATGCCGGCACGGCGGCCACCGGAGACGGGGTGCCGGGGTGCACGTCCTGGAGGTGGGGGCCGAGCCGCCGGGCAAGCTGTGAGGGCTCAGGGGTCCAACCTGTCCCTCTGAAAAAGCATTTCGTCGAAGTGGCAGGACGCTGGCGACACGTGGTTGGTTCCCCGCCTTCGGCAGCACAGCGGCACAGCCGGGCGTGGGGTCCTCGGGGGACGGCAGTGCCCCCCGCAGCTGAGCTGGCGGGGCGGTGAGGGGACTCGCGCAGGTTCCTCTGCACCACGGGTGAGGCCAGGGTGACTGCAAGGACAACCCCGGTTGACCTTGCCAGCAGTCTGTCCTCTGGCTCGGTCTGCACGGCGCAATTAATGCGAAATCACAGTGCGGTCAACCCTGCCTTGCCTGCAGCTGAACTGCAGCGCGCTTGCGAGGGACGCGGCGGTAAGTCCCCACGAAATCTGCCTTTCCCCAACACGCCGAGCCCTCTGCGCAGGGGTCCCTGGCCGTGCTCCCATCTCCAAATTTCCCTCTACAACAGGCTTTGCGGGAGCGGTTGGGGAAACACTTCTGTGTATGCAGAGGACCGGGCGGGCGATGAGGGCTCCTGCGCATCCTCCCGCCCCGGCACGGTTCCCACGCGCAGCCCGGTGCTCATGGTACAGATGGGGTTTGAAAACACACAGGTAAAAAAAAAAAGAAACCCAACAAAATAAACCATCCTCTCCAGTACTGATATAACTCTTCAGTTTAGTCTAAACCACTCAGCCAAACCACAATATTTTGAGAAAGAGAGTAAATGGAAGTACTCATGTCCTTACAGCCAGTAAAACAAAATAAAATAGATGCAGCAGGCAGCCAGTTATAATGGACAAACAGTCCTTTGGGGAAGGCTTTCCCAAGCCAACCATTAAATTCAATACATTTTTCCCTGCGCGCTCTGGGCTCCTAAAGAAAGGGTAGAACTCGGGGGATGGCAGGGGAACTGAGGAAATGAGATAAAAAAGCTACAGAAATTGAATTTCCTCACAGAGTAATTCTTCCATATGCTGCGTAAACTTTCCTTACCTAAATAAACACTCTGAGGCACACAAGTTTTTACATTTCCAGTGTGACTCTGATGGTACCTTTGCCTACGTCGCAACTGCCCAAGAATCTCAGAAAATAGCTGGTACATTTGCATCTTACATACCATCTTGAGCTGGACAACAGTTGGGAACTACAAAACCCTTCAAAGCGTTTGCAAGTACTGAAGTCTTAAAAAAAAAAAAAAAAAAAACAAAGCAAAAAATGCCCCAAGCCTCCCCCCTCATCCCTCCTTCCAACTCTGGCTGCAAACGATTTTAAATATATAAAGAAAAGGTTCTTTGGTCTTTTTGGCGACTTGACAATAAATACCTCTGCCTCTTTCCTTGTCACTGCTTCGGTGATTTTGCCTGGACAGGCCACATATAAGTGGAAAAGAAAATAATGAGGTAATGAGAAAAGTGTTTCAGACACCTAGGCTGTAAAATATCGACCTAAATATCAGCTATAGTTGCACTATGTGGTACTTTCAATATATACGGTTCTATTCATTGCTGGAGTATCCCATGAGGCGGATATACTTTATATACAGCTACATTTAGGACAAAGAAATTACAGCGTGCAGCAGTTAGGAGACTTGCCTTTGATCAAAAAGCAACTCATTATCAGAGATGAAATTCAACATAAAGCTCCTGATTCCACTCCCACCCACTGTCTCAACAGGAAAATAAATACATTCATAAAATAAGAATTAAAATTATTTTGCTTCAAGTGCTTTTGACACTTCAAAAGTATTTTAAAAATAACAACAACCCAGCCCCCAATCTCTTACCTTACCTATGATCTAAATGAATCAAAAAATCCATCCCTTAACCACTAACCCCACATATGTGTTATGCAGTAGCGTAGGGACTAACAGCATCAGCTCCTGACAGGTGGAGATGGGTAAAGTCTTACCTTCTTGCTCTACCAGAGCTGGCCTTTGGAGAGTTTGTTTTTAATCTCACTTTTCCCTCTATTAAATGAACAGCTCAAACCAGATGGATTGCCTGGAAAGGAATTCATGTTTTTTTTCTCTCTGAGACTCTCTTATAAAGATCTACTTTCCATCCTTGAAAGAAGAAAAAACACCTAAATAGAAGCAAAAACCAAATAGCAGAGCACGAGCTGTGATTTATCCAGTCCAGCATCAGAGAATCAGTTCTTCACTCAGAACTGAAGATGGAGGATTTAACCAAATTGGCTCCTTTCGTTCGAAGACCATGAATCAGTATTTGTTTACGTACAGTCTGTCTTACTATACTTTGTGTAGAGGAAGTTCTTTCACCCACACATCGCTCCGCCTGACCTGTTCTTGTTCAGATTTCGTGTAGAAATGTCCTTGTCATCAACAATAACAGGAAGTAAATATAGTTTTGTAGTATTTAAATTATTTCATCAAGAATGTCGATTAAAAAAAGGTACCTTAAAGTTAACCTGCTAGAAAGAAAGAGGATAAAATCCATCACCCGTATAGATTTTTTTTTTTCTTCACTCTTCAGAGTGGCCTTCAGTCCTGCATCCCTGCAGTTAATTACCTTTAAGAGAATTTTGCTATCCCCTCACTTTTATTGTTAAAAAGAAAGTATTTCATCATAAATTAAGACCACCATAAACTGAATCACAGACCTCAGCTTATGATTATTGCTACCACCAATAATGAAAAAGTTCTCTGCCGTACTGGAACAAATCCCACAGCCTTTTAAGTTGCCTGCATGAATAATCTGTGAAGTGGCCTATTTTAAATCTTTACTAACACTGTCTCCGAGTTTTGCGAGCCTTGAGAATTTGACAAGGCAGTTTTGATTTATTGCAGCCTAAAGATCTTTGCAAGACCAGGAATAAGAAGAGTTCGTGTCTCAATGGCAGGCAAGAGACGGCTCCAGGCCCGCTTGCAAACCCTGCAGCAGCTGATGGTAAGTATGGGGGCTAAAGCCCCTTCCACGCTGCTTTTCTCCCTCTCCTCCCCTCACGCATCATCTCTGCTGGGTGACTAAAAACAATATTCTCAATAAAATGTTGTCACTGAAGATATGGGAAATCCAGTACAACAAAAGGTCAAAGTACATTTTTCGTCCGCTGACCTGAAAATTCAAACCAAACCAACCAAACAGGTTCATTTATAGTCTAAAGAGATTTATATTGCTGATGCTGGCTGCATGCGCCCTTCTGCAGTCCTCCTGACCAAGAAAATGCCATCACCTTCACAGACTGAAATAGCATAAGTGAATTTTACAATTAGAACAGATACACGCAACAGCATCACTCAGACATAAAACCAGTTGTAGTCAGGGGAAAATGCTTTTTGTTATTATTTTATAAGAAGTCATTTCCTTTATTGCAAGCATTGAAGAGTGTATCAGAAAAGGTGCTTGTGCCATCTACCTAATTTCCTTCCATCTCACATAATAAGGGACAAAACCAATGGGAAAAGAGCTTTGGGGAAATGTATGAATAAAGGTAATATTTAAATAATTCAGTTCTCTGGAATGCTCTCTGAAGTCTTTTTCCCATCTTAGTGAAAAACGTAACATCCACTTGTGGCAGCCTGTAGATGAGGAACATATTAAGAGACGTTTAAAGCAAGATGTGATTCCAACAATTTCCCACTTCCCCTACTTTGAAGAGCACTCTTTTTGGCATGGACTGAGGTGATAGGAGTTGTAATAAATATACAATTTTAAAACACCTTATATAATTTCTGGACTATTTACTATGCATTAGCAGAACATCACCTTTGAAAGAACAGAGCTTAAACCAAGGCGAGACACGCTACTCTCCTGCAAGATTTCCATCTCTGCAGGACCTGGGGAAAACCAAAACATTTTGCATCGACTGCTCTAAGATGCAGATGTAACGGAAAGGATTGGAACAGAGGCATATTTTTAAATAGAGAGATCCCCAGAGAGACATGATTCTTTGGACCACAGTATTCTGGCATCGGTGCTTGGGGACAGGGGTCAACAAACCTCCAAAGCTCTTCTTATGGATGGCATCTGTAAAACAGATAAAGCGTAATGCACCCACCTTTGAGGCAGGGGGCTGAGCAACAGATGTCCATACGGTAAAAGCTCCTTTCCCAGGTTGAGTGACAAATGCCACATGCAAGACCTGCAGCACCGTCAGGACAGAGGGGATTACAGCTCTGTTCCCTCCCCGTATAGCTCCATCCCTGGACATAAATGTAAAAAAATTAGGACGGCCTCTTCAAATCCAGTTTAACACAAAAAGTGCATTTTGTAAAAATATATTTCCAAGTGAAACCTATTAGAATTTTTTTCCGCCAAAGTACAAGGGCAATAACATTAACAAAAATAAAGGAAGAAAGATGAATTGGAATAAAACATTTGGGTGGAAACACTGAGTTGTTGCCATGACTAAAGGGAACTAATTTATTTACTTATACATTCTTTGTAATCTCATTTTCTCCCATGCGACAGCCAATGACTCATTGTTTGTTTACTGATGAAGAAAACATAATTTCTGAGATCTGTACGTGGAGGGATCTTCTCCGGACAGTCCGCATTCCTCCCACGCCCAAAAGCGGGTTGAGCCTCCTCCGCAGCGCTCATCCCGTATTGTCCCCACAGCCCCACGGACACCAACCCTCAGCATCGCCAGGCCAGCAGGACAGGGAGAGGTGGAGGAGATGCAATCACACAGGTGCTGCCCGTAGGGACCACTTAGGGCAGAGAAGGTAGCTTAGGCTTGCTTGGCTTTCCCCACAGGGTTTCCCAGCCTTGGTGGTTTGGGGACTTTCTGGGCAGAGAAATGTAACGCTGGCAACGGTGCTGGAAGAGCTGTAAGGCTGATAGGTCAGAGCCAGCTCTGCTGTGCTCTGTCTGCTCTGTTTCTGAGCTTGATATGTACCAGCTCAGGCAGCGCTACCAGGAAATACACATGGGGAGATGTTTGCTTTACCTTTTCCTTCCTCACCCCTCTCTTGCATCCCCATCCTGATAAAAATGAGCAAAAACTGAAATCGAAAGATATTTCTGAGCTGCTTCTTCAACTCAGCAGACAAAAGAAAAAGATATCCATTGAAGAAAAGAAAAGAAATTCATAATTTTTTGATGAAGAAAGCCAGCTGCAAGAATCACTGTGGTAATCTGCCAGCATCTTAGGAATGAGGACTACTCACTCATAGGTGCGTCATGTAGAAGGCTGCTACTTTATTGTTGTTGGTTTGCTTTTTCCTCCTCCATTGCCTGTCCTTGGAAGAGACTTGCTGGACCTCTCAGAGCGGTTGTTAGCTGGCAGTGTACACCATCCACCGCGTGGAAGAACGCAGCCCCAAACAGTGGGGCTTTCCCCAAACCACAGACCTCTCCACCCTTTGAGGTGACGGACAGCCGCCGTTGTTTGATGCGGTGGGTTTGCGTCACCCCAGACCTTTCGTTATTAAAAAGTAACAAAACTGCTAACAGATAAACATATGAGATCATCAACCCTCCCATTAATTAAAAGGGAGTGTCCCAATAGGAGCAATAATTATCTTCAGCGGATACGGGATACGAGCCTCGTAGTAGGACTGAGTACAGCAGGGAAGCCTTTAATGCCAGGAGGTAACGTTAGTCATCTGGGAGATCCTGAGAGCGCTCTCCAGCAGCGAGACCAAGCTACGTGTCCGCAACTGGAAAACAAACGATGCCCTTCGGCCTAAGCCAGTGCCTGTTCCCAAGTCCACAAATTCCGCTCGTGGCTTAGCCGTAGCCTTGCCTCTGACAGTCCCCTTCACAGGCCTGTAGCTCAGTTTCTGTAATTACAACATCAAACATTAAAAGAAAGCCCCGAACACAGGAAAAAAAAAAATGGTTCGGGGAGGAAGCTTCGGCAGGGGAGGGCAGCGGCTCGTCACCCCTCTTGCTGGAGCCGTGCATGGAGGAGGCAAAGCCGTGGAGGGGGGACGAAGCCTGGCCATGCTGAAATGCGGATGGCTGCACGGAGGAGACGTTGCTGCCCGCTCCCAGGCGGCCGATGCGTTTTCGGTGTGAGATATCAAGTCCAGGCTCCAGACGGCCCCTCCGCAGGGAGCCCCACATCGCTGGGCTCTGGGCATCGCGCAGGGACACGTGGGCTGCGCTGAAGTGGTGCTGTGGAGGGACAGAGAAACTCCCTGAACCCTCTGAGCCTGAGGTTGAACCTTCCCCACCACCGCTCACCCCCATCCCAGTCAATCCACTGAGTTATCTGGTTGAGTGCTTGTATCACTGGTAGCATTTGCTGCACTGCAATAATCTAATAAACTAATAATAGGTTATTAGAAATATTTTTAAGTAAGCTGGTAGTAACCTTGTTGCTGCTTTTGTGTCACAGCACCGAACTGCGGAAGCACAGAGCTCTGCCTGGCACAGCCCTGCGGGAAGGACACCCAGAACGCCCACAAACCTGACGATAATGGGAAGATTTTATGCGCATTCGTCTCTGAATCTTTGCTTACATGAAAATTCGGGTGGACGTATAATTTATCTATCTATCTCTAACCTAAAATACTCCAGGGTGATTGTTCAGCTTGTAAAATATTTAGATGCACACACCCACGCATGGCCCAATTTTTTAAACTAGGTTTGTGTAGCTGTATGCCTAATTTGTTTGTGCAATTTCTGCGATTTAATGTTCAGCTAGTAAATGGACATGCAAATGCTTAGATATATAGATCCCAAACTTACTGTTTCCTTATTTTTATGAGTAAATAAGAGAAATGTTAAATGCAGCCTTGTGTCAGACCCCAAGCAGACAGCAGTCCATGCTGCTCTTTAAAAGGAAAGTGGGCCCAGGAAGAAAAAATTTGAGTTACCCCACCACTAAATGCATTAAGCCTAAAATAAGTAGTTCTATAAATATATGCACTGAAGCTATAAGTGGGAACTATTCATAGTGGATGGTCACATTCTTAACCCTCGTCTGTGTCGCTTGTCAGATAACTACTGGAATTCCCACGTTGTATTTACAAGTGCTGCATTGTATTCCAAAACCACTTGAAAATAAAGTTATGCATACTGTAAAGAGGTACTCCTGCATTTTATTTACTCACTAACGCAAAAAAAAAAAAATTAATTAGCACATTCCTCAAGCCCTGGTTAAGTTAAACTTCATAAGGGTTTTACCAGGTACCGTACATAACATGCAGGGACTAGCTCAGAGAAGTTTTAAACTTGCATTAAAGGGACGGATGAAAATAATGTCACAAACAAAGTGTTTGTGTAGCCTATATAAAAACATATGGTATTTATGCATCAGTCAGTGCTGTGACTCATGTTAAACAACAGCGTGAACACTACGTCACTGTAATACAGCTATTACCTGTGAGAGATCCCATGCCTCACAATGCACTGTTGTTCCCCTCAGCGCTTAAGAAGCACGGTTTTCCAGATTCCTCTCTGTAATTTCCTAGACGTCATCTGTATGGAATTTCTGCTCTAATGTTCACCTTAATCTCCGCAAATTGAATCTCTTCCAGTTGCACAAGGTATATCTCTTGAAGGAATCCCCTCCCTCTCCTTGGCATTTTATTTGCCCTCCGCGGCAGTGGGAGTGGTAGAGATGCAATGCCGTATGTCATCAGGGCGCAGGAAGTATTCTGCGCTCCCCCTCCGAAAAAATCACCCCGTGTTTTCCCAGCTCACCGGCCAATCTGACTGTGCCGGTGTGGGCACGCTTCCCGCATCCCTCACCCAGGAGGAGCTGGGATTTGTTTCGCCCCAATAAGACAGCCAATAGAGGAAGCCACCCACCAGGGCTGTTCTGACGCGGTTTTAAGTGATGATGCATTTACAGACCAACGCGGGGTTTGTTTTTAAATAAAGCTACCTCTACGTAACAAGCCCTGTGCAGGCCATGGAGGATGAAGGCAAGCGATTGACTCATTTCCTGAGCCATGTCCCCGTCGCTGTGACTCAGGGTGGCAAGTCTCGCCCTGGGAGTCGCATCCCCGCCGGGGAACCACGCTGCACCCCGTGGGCCGTGGGTGCCTCTCCCCACGGGACCCCGAGCCTCAGGGACCCGGGGCAGGCACCGGAGGAGAGGCAGCTCCGCAGGGAGGGGAGCCGAGCTCTCTGCTCACCGCACGGTGCGGTCACCAACGCGCCGGGGAAGAGCCTGGAGCGCATTAACAGTTCTTTCATTTTGCCATATATAATCAGCCCTGCTGATTACAGCTGCTTTTCTTTCTCATCCACCAGCAGAAAGCTGGCTTCGTCGCTCCAAATGCTGAGAAAAATCCCTCTCTGCAGGAACGACAAGCATTTGAGAAAGGGAATCTCTCCTATTTTAGAGGTCTGCTTTAGAGCGAGGGGGATTGCATCCCCGTGCCCGTCTCTCTTCATCAGCTGTGGAGGGGGTAGTTTGCGCCGGCATAAACCCCTCTGAAGGACACATCTGAAGTTAGACTGGGATAATGCAGATAACTGGGAGGAGGTGTCCCTGTGTCTCATGCAGCCGGGCCACTGGGCTTGAGTTGTCTGCTGCACCTTCTGCTCTAAGTGCTGCGGGTGCCCATACCTCAGATTAGCTGATGTGACCTTTGGACGTGATTTTTAGATGCCAGTAACTATACTGAACTATTTGTCCTCTGAGGGAACATAGTAGGAACTTTAACATCTTGCTTGTGTGCAGAGATGGGCATTTGGAGCCTTAATTTGGAGCTACCGCCTGCTCCCATCTTCTGATCTGGCTGGTTAACCACAGGTGCCCGGTGTATTTTGAGATGCCCAAAGCCTGTCTCGTCCTGCCTGCCCTCCAGCTCTGTGCTTCAGAGGGACACGGGTTTCCTGTGGTTCCTGCGATATATCTGTCAGTCCCCAGTGCATGTCTGCTGTCCCCCGGGGGCATCAGGCCATGCCTATGTGTGAGCAACTGAATGAAGCCCTAAATTGCCTCCGATTATAATGGGACATTTGATACCTCCATCATGTGTGGACACCTCCCTGTTTATGGGTCTTCCCCTACATTCTTTCCCCTGTCTTAATGTATTATCCTGTTTCTCTGAGACATAAGAAATAAGATGCAATTCAATAATAACCCCTTCAATATTATAGATGAATTTAGTCAGGGCAGTTAATTTACCAAATATTTTCATGCATGCTTTTTTATCAACAACTAACGTGTTGTCGATACTTCTTAATTGCCAGCACTCCGTCTTCATTTTTCTTTCTAGAAAACAAAGTTTGAAAATAGTTCTGCATCATTCCCATTTTGTAACAATTTATGTCACTTCCTTCTTTAAAAGGGGGTCCGTTTCCTCTTTAGCACAGCACTCCTCCTGCCTGGTGCCCCGCTGGCTGCTCTTCACTTCTGTTTTCTACCCTTCTGTTTTCCTGCTGGTTTTATCTTTTCCCAGGGACTTGCGCAGAGCCTGACAAGCGGGATTTCTAAAGGCACGCTGCCTGCTTCTTCCTCCATTTCATTTTCTCTTTCAGGGGGAATGGTAGGCAGACATGCTGCAACTGTGGTTGCTTTTAGAGTTCTCCAGCTCTCTTAGAAACTCATGTTGTTTGGTTGGTTCATTGAGGTACAGAATTGCATCATCGTGACTGTTTTTCTTAACACCTTCCAAATGTTCTTCCACAACTCTTACCTCCTGCACTAAACATCTAATCCAAAACTTCTGGTTGGCAGCAGCAGTCTCCTGTTCAACGCCTTTTTGGGGTTTGCTTCCTTGAACTTGAATCGTTGTGAATACCAGAATCAAACTTTCCTATTACTCTCGCATGCCTAACTCCTCTCCATTGCTGGACAGAAATAACTCCAGGCTAACGTTTTCCTTGACAGAATTCCAGCTGCGCCAAACCCCAAAAAATCAGAAATTGCAGATCAACCTTCCCACCTACAACCATTTGATACTGTTAAAAAAAAAAAAAGAAAAAAGAAAAAAAGGAGCATGGGAGTTCATGAAAACATGGAAGGAAGTTAGTTTTTGTTTGAGTATCAGTCCTTTCAGCGTGTGGGGCATTCTCCTACACTTTTCACTACATCAGAGAAAGAAAGAGAGAGAGAAAGGAGAGGAAGGAGAGACAGGGAGAGAGAAAGAGAAAAAGGAAGAGAGGAAGGAAGGAAGGAAGGAAGGAAGGAAGGAAGGAAGGAAGGAAGGAAGGAAGGGAGGAAGGAAGGAAGGAAGGAAGGAAGGAAGGAAGGAAGGAAGGAAGGAAGGAAGGAAGGAAGGAAGGGAGGGAGGGAGGAAGGAAGGGAGGAAGGGAGGAAGGAATTTTTGCATGGCAGGATAACTCCAAAAGGGAGAGTTTAAGACAACTATTAGGAAGTTCCCATGAGAGTTAAAATGGCTGGCAACACCGAGGCACTCTATTATCTGAATCATGATGCAGCTGTGTCTGCAACTTAGAAATGCCTTGATATTTGCAGTAGCTGTAATTGTCATACCATGGATGTCAGGGTGGGGTGGGGTGGGGTGGCCCCTGGTGCCTGTATTCCCAAGCTGTGGGGCTGTCAGTCTTGGGATTGCTCAGATTTCCTCTCTGCCAGATTCCCATCCCCTGCACCCACAGAATCACAGAATCACAGAAGGGTCAGGGTCGGAAGGGACCTCTGGAGTTCATCTAGTCCAACCCCCCTGCCACAGCAGGGACACCTACAGCAGTTGCACAGGACGGCATCCAGGCGGGTTTTGAATGTCTCCAGTGTAGGAGACTCCACCACTTCTCTGGGCAGCCTGCTCCAGTGCTCTGCCTCCCTCAGAGTAAAGAAGTTCCTCCTCATGTTAAGATGGAACTTCCTATGTTCAAGTTTGTGCCCGTTACCTCTTGTCCTATCACTGGGCATCACTGAAAAAAGACTGTCCCCATCCTCCTGGCACCCTCCCTTTAAGTATTTATAAGTATTGATAAGATCCCCCCTCAGTCTTCTTTTCTCTAGATTAAAAAGACCCAAGTCCCTGAGCCTTTCCTCATAAGAAAGATGCACCCATTCTTCATTTTCCCTAATACAAATCATCTAAATCCCCATACTTTGCTGCCCCCTTTCCTCATCTGATCGCACCCAGCTACATTAATGTCCTCTGTCCCACCTCCGTCTCCTGCAGCCGAGCCTGGACCCGCGCAGCCATCTGCCACCCTCTACACCTACGGTGACAGCTGTAGAGGCTCTGTCCTGTGCTGGCACCCTCCGACACCACCTGGGGGCTGCAAGGAGAGGGGTTGGGGTGCTGCAGTGGGGAGGGTGCCCTCTAGCCAGGCCCCCACCGCCGGGAGCCATGCAGGAAAGCACACGCCTCCGGCACAGACGGGGACCGTGCTTCGGGCGGCTTGATACGAGTGCCTCTCATGCTGGAAAAGAAGAAAATTAGGAGGTGGGGAGCTATCAAAACTAATAGCGGGTTTGTTCTGGAAGCGCTGGACAGAAGCAGTATGGAGACAAAAAGATAGGAAAACAAGATCTTCCCACAGCAGATCAATATCGTTAATATAACTAAGATATTTGCAAAAGGCAAGGGCGCACATTTCCTACATGAGCCGTTGTCGTAGCAAGTGGTCCCCTCTGTTCACATTTAAAAATTGACCTTTTCATGTTTCATTACTGCCACAGAGATCAATAATCTCATGCATGAGGAGAGACGTTGGTATCTGTAGGATGTCCGGAGGATGAAAAAATAAGGTTGCGGTACTCATTCTACTGTCACCTCTTTGTAAGTGTCCTAAAACAGCCTGCTTAAATTTCTTCTACAGCACAGAAATGGAAGATAAGGCGAGAACTCATCATCATTCATTCTACATAATTAATCAGCTATGATAAGGGCTTGATGAAGCAACATTTGCAGTAGTGTAGACTTTAAAAATAGATTGTATAATTCCCTCCATGTTTTCAGTTTCAGTCTACTGTCTACTCTATGCAGGATGTTATGCAAATCCATAATCATATCCTTTCCTCCCACACACGTGTGCTCATAGGAAGGCTGTCTGATACATACAGAAATAAAACACACGTACCCATGCAAAAACACGCTTGTGTTGAGGTGTATGCATTAATTTTAAATAGGCCAACAAATATTTACATTTTTTTCAGCATTCTTTTCAACTGCATGTTTCTATGTGTGCTTAAATACCATGCCGCCATAACATGTCATGTAAGCACAGTGGCATCCATACATTAAGCTGCAGAAATATGGGATGAACACTGCTGGTGAGAGACACAGACTACACGTCCAGATGCATCTCCATTACATACGAACGTTCAAAAGATTTGTGTCGTCCCTAAGTATATCTCACAAAACAATTGCTGCCAAGGCATTTTTAGTCTCTATTTATTTTCCAATACATTTGAGCAGGGAAGGGAAAAAATAAGAGAGGAAAAGAAGGAAGAAAACACAAAGATAAAACCAAAGAAAAGTTAAAGCTGGGGGGGGGTGGTGTCAAATGTACTTTCAGTCAGTCTCTGCATAATAAAAATTATAATGTGTACAATCATTTTTATCAAAGTAGTCTATGATAATTATAGGTACACTGTCCTACATCTGAAACCTCTGTTTCATATATATATACATACATACATATATGTATATACCCATATTTTCATATGTGCTTGTATCTATACACATATGTATGTGGATGTACGTGGTATATAAATACCACCGCAACCCCAAAACTTTTACAAGGGGAGAAGACCAGCGGAGCAGATTCCTGACTGTCTGACAGAGCTGGGGAGCCAGTTTATGTCATTTCTGCCTCCAGTTCGCTCGAAATACAAAGGACAAATTTCTGCTTTACATGCCGCTTCTGCAAGCAGCGCCTTACGGGCAGATTTACAGCACCACCAACATCAACAACGGCAGAGTGGGGATAAAGTCGCTGAAATCGCTGACACAACTCCTCAGCTAGAAGAAGCCCCGCGGTGGCCCCCAAAACAAAACCAAACAACCCCGGCCAATTTCTTTCCTCATCATGTCCTAATATACACCACTGTCATATCTTGGAAGAAATTCAGGGCTTTCTAGTGCAAGAAATAGCAAAAAGGAGGATAAATTGCTTTATCTTTGGCAGAAGTGGAGCAGGCCTTCTGTCATATCCCCGAAGCTGCTCCAGGGAGAGGATTTCCTCACGTGGATTCAGGCAATTATTTCACATTGAATGAGGAGCAGAAACATTTCTGCTTCTGTGACTGAGCCTCCCTGGGGGTCCTTTGCTGCCAACATCCAGGATCTGCAGCTCCTGGGAGACGGGTCCGAGGGCTGATGTGGTTTCAGCAGCCGGTGTCTCGCTGGGGTGCTGCCTCCCCCAGGTTCACTCCAGGGACGTCTCCCTTCCCACGGGTGGAAAGGCATCAAGCAACCCTTCATCCACATCCCAGCCCCAGGACGGCACGAACTGGGGCACCAGCAGCTGTATTTTGGACGCTGAGCCCAGCCTGGACACCTCCTCCCTCCTTCATGTTCCAGTGGCTGGGCTTCTGGGCCGGCCACCCCCAAAACCCGGGCAGGGGCTGCGATCACATCCTGCAGAGTTTCTGCCCATGGGTTGCTGCGCCACTGAGCTTTCCTTCTCTATTAAAAAAAAACTTATCTTTAAAAATAAATATATATATATATTAAAAAAAAGAAATATAGATATATATGTATAGATCCTCCCCTCAGGAAAGCTGAGAAGCCTAAACCCAAAGGTTTTCCAAAAAAGCACAGTCCTTGGCAGAGGCAGAGCAAAACTTTCCATCCTGGGCAGAGGTTGCCCGGCCCCGGGGGGGGGTGTGGGAAGGAGCCCCCCGGCAGCACCCCAGGTGTGGGGGTGTGGGAGGGAAGGCAGCCACGCTCTCCCTTGCGATGCAGCCACCTGGCAGCCGCTTGCTCCCTTCCAGGTAATGCCAAGGGACCCCCGGCTTCTGGAGAACAGCCACCCCGTGATGGGCAACAGGAAAAAAAAAAAACGCATCAAAAGACGCCACCCTGGCTGAAAGGTGATTTGTTGTGATTTCTGTTACGATAAATTAAAGGGGTGATTGCAGTAAAGTGGTTTGCATTTCTGCTTAGTTTATTGGTGTGGGTTTCTACAAATGCACTGGGACAAGCAACAGTGATTCCATCCACAGGGTGGCCATTGCACTTAGCTCCACGCAGACTCCTTGTAAACTCGATGTTATAATTAGTGGCCCAGCACATCCCTTGGTATCGGCGATGACATCATTAAGTGAGAGACAACTGAACTTTCGTCACCAATCTAGTTTTAATTTAGGACATAGAAAATTTGTTTTCCAAACTATCCGCTTACGTTTACAGGCATCAGAATTTCAAATTTACTGGAGCACACCCGCTGTGAATACTATTTTCTGCAACTTTTATTATTCTGGAGAACAAACTGGTGCAGAATGTGAGAAAAATCAAACTGGACATGTGTACATTATGGCCTGAATGCACCCATCTGTAATTGAAATAAATACTGGGGTGATTCAGTTCTACTTAACTGAAATCATGAGGGTGATCATGAGGTGATCATGTTCATGAGGGTTACAAATATGATTTATCAGTCTTTAACTACTCTAAATAGGCATGATCTTCATCTGAGTTTTCACATTAATTTGTAGCTTTGAAAAAGTGGGAACATTTTAATTTTCACTATGTTCCCATGCAGTGGATGAATCTCAACCATGATTTTTATCTGAAGTACAGCATCTGACTGCCACCTTACTTTTAAGTCTAATAATTAGTCTCGTGGTGTATTGAGAGCACTTGGGGCATAGCTCAGAGGTGGAGGGGGAGAGAGTTACTCTACATTCATGGAGTAGAAACAAAACAGATTTGTCAAGCCCTGCGAAGTGACAGGGTTGGCAATATTACCACGAGTAATCTGTGTGTGAAAGGGTCCTGCTCAGTCCTTGGCTTTTCTGAGCATGTTCTGCACAAGCTAATCCCACGAAGAAACCAAGGTTTTGGTATGTAGCAGTGAAGAGACAGAGAAACTTTTAGAGGTTGGGGTTTTTTTTTACATAAAATGGATGAAAGATATTTGCTGCTTTCTCAAGACATGAAGCTTTGCCGAGGAGGAGTTGTGAGCAGCCCTGCTAGCAGCAACTATTAGAAAAGACTAGGAGAAACCATTTCTGAAGCTGAAGGAGATGGAAAGAGCTTCCCAAGGAGCAGGGTGCTTCAGCAGCAGGGATGTGTCTGACAGCCACACCAAACTTGTCCGACACAGCGGTGTCCTGGGACATCTGTAACACCTAGGGCTCTGGAAAAAAACAGAATACACTGAAGGCTCATAACTCATACCAGGAGTGGGAATGGCAGAGGCATTGGCTGGATGAGATGCCCCTGTGTGACACAGCTGTAGGGAAGCAGGCGTTCCCCTCGCACAGTGTGCATGGGCGTTTTTGTTCGTTCATCCCTAAGAAGAGTCATTTCAACTCAGTGAGCTGTCAGCCCCCGACCCCAGCTCAGCGCAACCCCCTCACCCCACCTGCTGCTGCTTGTTCAAGGCACGGCACCTGGGGAGCAGCAAGAGCTACCAGGGCTTGAACTGAACAGCACAAGTCACGAAATGCGTGACAATAAAAAAAAACAACAGAAAGAGAAAAGACTGACGCATCAGAAACAATTAAGGCACTTAAAAGCCTTGTGAGACTCTAGCGGGGAGGGGGAAGTTAAAAAAAGGTCTTACAGTCCTCAGCAGGGGAGCGGAGAGAGGTCTGTGCTGCTCCTTCTCACGGTGCTGCTCCACTGACACGTTGCAGACGTGAGCTCACCTTCATTTAAGGTCAACTTTCCGGTGCTTGAAGTTGCTAATCCGAATGAGCCGCGTCCCAAAGGGAGCTGTCAAGCAATACTTGCCCACTTAACTGATTAAGACCTGTTCCTAGTTTTTCGCTGGCAATTGATGGATCTGCTAGTTGTCTTCCCCCTACGAGATAGATCAATTGACAAGAAAACTATTTAATGACAAAGCTTCTAAATGCTTGTCTAAGTTCTTTCTGCATTTTAATAGTGGAGACAAGTTATTCAATCAAGCATGGCACTTAGAGCCACAGCGTCTAGTTGAAATGTATCAGCCTCTCCAAAGAAAATGCTTCAGGTCATACTGTGGACAGAACATCCAGAGACACATTTAATGTGACAGGCTTCAGCATGCAGTATCTATGAGTTTGGGTTGGAAGTAAGCTTGCAGAGGTACTCTAAAATACCAGCTGAGCTCACAAGCACATAGCCATATTTGTTGGTTTAGCCCCCAAGGGCTCTGCTGTGATTCAAGAAGTGATGTGAAGGTGCAGATGGGCAGTTGGTGCCTTATAATAGCCCCAATCCAGTTTCTATCTCCAGGCTCTCAGCTTTTTTTCACATCTACACAAACATTTCTCTCGTCATATTTTTGTTAGGCAGTGCTTTCTCACAAGGTTTTCCCTACCTTTACTAATTGGAAGCACAGTAGATTGCACTCTTGTTGAATAGACTAATTTATTTCTAAGTCACCGCTCTTACACATTTATGAATTTGGCAAGGAGGAGATATTACATTAGTCTGGAAAGTTTTCAACTATAATCTGCTAAATTAATAACCCCTTTCATAATGATATTTGACTGATTTTATACTTCTTGTACCTTTTGGGAGTGTACCAAACATTCCAGCACTCAGAGAGGCAGTGTAAACTCTGCACGTTTTTCTGAGACAGAGTAGTACCTCCGTTAGACGAGCCCATCTGACCCCTTGCAGTGATGGCTCACTGAGAGAGGTGGCAGAACCTGCTCTACTTTTAGGTGTTCAGAAACAAAGTGAGAAGGTAAGAAACTATTTCCTCTGCATTAGATCCCGCTTCTCTCATTCAAGCCGTGTTCTCATTTCAAAACTGAACTTTTCAAGCAAAGGAGGCTGCATAGTGTTCTGTGCACCGAGTTACGGGTCCGGGTGTTGTGTTATGGGCACTGTGTTATGGCTTCACTAACAGCAGAATTGCACTGCAGCACTCTGCCCTGGTTTCAAAGAAAAGGCAGAGTAAAAACAACCCTGGAGAAAAGTCATGCCTTGCCCACTTCTCCTTGCACCTTCTGTATAAAGCAGGTCATGCTTTTTCGTCTTCCATATGTATGGGTAGTCTGAACCAAAGACCCCAAAGTACAGCCTCCTCCAAAGCTGCAAGCTGTAAGAAAGCACAATCTATTGCACTGGTCTGAAACACGACACTCTTTTGCCTTTATCCACCTTTTCCTCTTTTTCTTCTCCGGCACTGGGGTTTGTTAATAGAGGCTGTCTCGCCTTTTAAGCATTAACGTGAAGTTTCTTTGCCTGAAAGATAGGGTAAGTCTGGTTAGTGTATGATGCTGCGCTCCTCATACCTATCTAATTGAAAATGACCGTAATTTCCCTGCAAGTTTATCTGACCAAGGAAACCAAATAGTCCCTTTCACAATCCCCCAGCTATGTTACTCCTGTGATACAAGACAGTTACCGGTCCAGAAAGGGCTGCTGTATCACCACTGGTGGGAGGCTCCGGCTCCAGCTGAGCCTGCTGCTGTGCTTCAGCCACCGTCAAGACTAGAAGTACTGAGAGTATCACTTAATCAGCCTTCTTGCACCGAAGTTTTGTCGGCCGCAGATTCCCCACAGCGCACCAGCTGTCTCAGTATTTACTCTGTTTTACAACAAGAAAGTTAAGGCTGCCAAAAAATCACCAGACAACTTCCCGTTTTTGCACATGTAACAAACACCTGCAGCTATATTCCCTTTAAGGCATGAAAATTCATCCAAAAATGAATTTTAGTTTTGGGAAGGCTTTAGGAAAAACTATAAACCCAATTCTTTTGCTATTTTTTAGGTAAAAGAGGGTGAAAGAGTAAATAAACTGAGCAAACAGCTTCCCTAGCATTGACTGTGTGGTTTGCTCAGCCTTCTTTGGAGGGAAAAGGAGAAAGGCAATGGTTTGAACACATCTAAGAATACGTAGCCCAGCTGGGTGCAGGCAGGTGTGCTCCTCTTCCACCTGCATTTGAGAATATGCAAAGCAAATGCATTCATCCGCACCTGTTTGTGTAGACACATCCTGACTTTTGAAGCTTGAAATTTGGTATCAAAATAATCCCTTCTGTGCGGAGCAGGTGTTTGCGAAGTTGCGTACAGCTCGCTTGTAAAGGAGCAATTCTGAAAGCCGGGCAGCCTGCGCCAGCCCCGTAGAACAGGCTGCAGAGTTACAGCCGCTGGTCAACTCTGAGCACACACAGAAACCGCGTGTGTGTGGCACACGGGCCTCGTTACTCATCCCACAGCCATGATCTAGCACGTCAGCTTCCTATGTTTCAGGGGAAGTCAAAATGATAGTAATACTGACAGTAATGCATTCATTAACCACTGTCTGTCTACTGGGGCTCCCTCTGAACTTCTGAAGTGTGAGATTTCGTTAGAATTACTGTTTGTGTGCAGAGCTGCGGATGCTCGGCCAATGCACCAAGTGGGGGCAAACAACCTTGTTCAATTCGTGGTCATGTTCCCTTCCTCCCCTTGTTGACCATCATTTTATGCAAGGACTTCTTTTGATGGCTTGAGGTTCCAGTGATTTCAGCTTTGTATCAAGAGTGTTGTGGACAAAGTGGGATCCAAGCCGTTGTGTTTACTAAACCAAGAGATCTTTATAATGACACATCTACACTATGATGAGGCAAAGGAATGTCTACATTCCTAAGAAATTACGTTCTTCATTCAGGCTGACTTTGTTCAACCTCACTGTTCCAAATCTTTTATTGGCAATACTGAATGCCTCCCCCATGATGTACCTTTTCCATCCGTAAGTACTTACGCAGGCTGGTCAAGATGTCACTGAATCCCCTCAATGATTGGCTGGCAGAAGATGAAATCCAAAAGTTGTTGGAGGCAAGCACTCTGGTCTCTCTCCTGGTCCTCATTTCCACTGGTTTTCAACCTTGGATCAATTGGTGGCCTTGCTTTGACATCCTTCAGCATCTCCACTGCAAATATCAATAACAAACCTGCACACAACACTCCTCACAGAGGTTTGCTACTGTGGCATTCAGAAGTAAACTCCTTTTCCTGCATGCCTCCTCAACATGGCTTTAGGTTGTTAATTCATGTAAACATATTTTTTTCTGCTCTCGTATATTATCTAGCCCTATTCAGAATGCCTTTTTCCCCCCCCACTTGGGAACACCTTACTTTTCTAGTTGAGCTGATCCTCCACAACCCCTAGCATTTAGAATACATGAGTAACACGAATCCTAAAGGCTTTCTCTGCAGTCACTTGCAAGCTGTCGAAACGTTGGGTGCCTTTAATTATCCCAAAAGCGAATGTTGCAACATCACCGCACCACCTGCATGGCTTGGGATCCAGAGCTGCGTTGGCTGCCGGTATGGTGCTTGCAAGGCTTTGCTCCATAGCAGCATCTATTATACATGCATACATATGCATTTCTGCAAGACAGGGATTGCTCTACATCCAATGTATGCCGTGCCATGCTGGAGCTCTCCGGGCTACCAGCTGGTACGTCTCAGTGGTGCAACGCAGCTTTGATCCCGGGATCACTGTAATTACGTTACCGCATTGCTCCCCCCGAACTGCTTAGCTAAGCCGAGAAGCCATCTGCAAGATGGCTTGGCTTGGCTTGGCTTGGGTGACATCTTGCTCCGATATCGCTGCCGCGCATCAGGTGGTAGCATGGGCTTGCTCCCAGCCAGCCCGAGACCCGTCAAGCTTCACTCAGCTGGCCCCAGTTTCCCCAGCTGCGGCTGCTGCGCCTCCTTCACTTGCGCCACGACACAGGCGCCACTCGGCTTGTCAACCAGAACCGAACACCTTCGCTCTGCTACTGGCTGCTCATCTGCGCCGGGGCTGCGGCTCGCAGAGCAGGGCGAGACGGCAGGGATGAGGGGAGCTGGAAATATTCCTCCCATGCTGGACGATGTGTTCCCCCCAACCATCCAAAGTACCTGCTGCTTTTCCTAGCCGCCTGTCCCACTGGTGGACATTGAAATTGGATTTTAGAAATCGTGAAGGCCGCAAAAGGCATGACTGTCCCTGGTGGGAACTTGCGTGCTACCTAACGGGAGACTACCCAGTTCCTACTCACATCTGCAATGATAATATTTGTTTACTAGCTCGGGCAGAGAAACTGAGCCAAGTCAATTGTCACTGTGTCATCCCTGGTTTGACAAGCTCACTGTGATGATTATCATCAGGACAGTGCCTGGAAATAAACCTGTCGAACACAGGCAGACTACGTGAGGGTGAGCCCAGATAAAGAGGGGATTGTTTGGCTTCAAAATCCCAGAATGGGAAACAACAGAAGGAATTTGGGGAACTGCAGATGTTCAGCCGAAACGTTTTCTGCCTTAAAAAGAGAGGAAGAGAAAGAGAGAGGAGATGCAGAGAGTGGGAAGGATTGCCTGGTGGTTGAGGGTCTCGGGAGCTCTGGCCTCATTTCCCAGCTCTGCTCAGGCTTCTCGTATAACCTTGGCCAAAGTCATTTTATCTCTCTGTGCCACCGCTCCTCCGCTATTACATGGATTCCCCCTCTCTAGCACTACCGCCTCTCCCTCTTTCTCTCTCTCCTGTGTCTGCCTCACCTGCCGAGAGTGTAAACTCTGCGAGGTACAGACTGCCTCTGATTTCTGATTGCTCTCTCTTTGGATTTGATTGTCTCCGATTTGATTCATTTCTGTTTGTACTGTATCCAGCAACCTCAAGCAGAGCCTGTGGGTGATACCATAACGCAAACAAAATACACAACTGAGTTTTGTAAAGCTTCTGTGCTAAAAAAAAAAAGAAAAAAAATCAATTCTGAAATGTTTTCCTTCTTATGAGCCAGTAGTAAATTTTAAGAAAGATTGGCTTATTGTAACACTGTAATGGGTTTGCTGTGATGCAAACACTAACTGGCAGGTTCCTATGGTGTTACTATATGGATTTTTACATAAAGTTTTTAAAGTTGTAAGCTCTGTCTGCTGCATTTAAATATTTGAACAAAGTCCTACGCTCAGGGACTGTAAACTTGATTTTGCTAACAGTCGGCAGAGCCGTCCACAGGTGAAATTCTGGTGTAAGCAGTAATTCCTGACATATGGCTGTTATCTTCACGAACTGGGTGCCAATTACCTCACCAGTGATAGCCTTCTTCCTGGCAAGATGCAAATTGCCATAAAGTCACAACGTATCAGTCAGAAGATTCATACATTCTCTGTATTAGCAATGTAATTTTGGGTAGCTGGCATTCACCTAGGGAACGAATAAAAATTAATTCAGAACCTAACGTGCATTGGTAAACAAGGTAGACAAAGATTAGAAAAACTTACTCTCTTCATTTTCATCCAGAGTGTTTGTTTTCCATTATCAACAAGCTCACTAGCAATAAAACTTGATGGTGTTTCATTAGGGAAAGAGAAGATGTAAATCAGAGTGTATGGGTACATATGGTTGCTGTTGAAATTTCACACACTATTGTTGTGACACACCAGCAACATTTTCCAGGCAGTAGCAGCTTTATTTAAGGTGCATTTTATAACGATCTTTGCAACTCGGTAGAGCTGTCACATTGCCCAGAGATGTACAGAGGGCTCTCACTGTAGCCTGTGTCCCCTCAGCCAGACCCCTCTGGTGCCCATGGTACCTCTGGGCTTCCCTAGGAAGGTGCCAGGACCCACCTCTGCGCCCATCACCCCTCGCTCCCACGCAGCCAAGGGATCCCACCGGACGAATGGGGCAGACCTGGCCCCCAACCTCACGTTTCAAGCTGTTTCCCCGCTGACAGGCAGCAGGCACTTTCAGGCTTACCACCAACAGGATTAGAAACAGTCTCTCCAGATTTTGATCTCCAAGGGATTTACCCAGAGTCTTATTTCTCTTACTCTTTATTTAGCCCTGTTTAGGTCTCTTTCTACTTCGCTTAGGTCAACAGGCAGGTAGAGAGCTGAGTATCATGCCTCACGTTTACGTTCGCTCTCCATTTTCAGCTGGGAAAATAGTTTCTCAGTGGAAGAACGACCGGACCCGCGGCGCAGCCAGAGAGGGTGGGCTTGAAACCCCAGGCAGAAATCCCAGGAGCACGACCCGAGGGAAACTCTGAAGACTCTGCTATTCAGTTTTTCTCCGACTGATAAGAGGAGAGGGCTGGCTCTACGGTCTACAGTGTTTTATTACTTCTATCAGGTGGGAAAGGGATCCAGGGGCTGCTGTGGCTTTCCAGTTTTGGAGAGATAACAATACTATTCACAGGCCTCCTGAGCCAACGGCAAGGGCATCTTCACCGAAGCCACTTTACAGTACTTGTTCAAACACAAACCTTGCATGACCGACTTAAAATGAAGTGAGATAAACCAGTCCCTTTTATGTGCTTTATTTATTTATCTATAGATCCAAGATAAGTGCTTGGCCAAAACAAGATCTCACATGGCCCAAATTCAGCATCTCAAAGCAGGAACGGGTGAGAATCCGCCAATCACCGGCGCTGGAGTCTCCTTGCCAGGTTCATAATTAAATATAGATACATGGTAGATGAAAGCATGCTACAGCGCTGAGGCAGTTTGCTATCACAGCACTGAGAGATGAGAAGCAGCTAGTGCAAAGCCAGCCTTAAGGAGTCAGTGAAGCTCATTTGCAAGGGAAATGCAAATACCGAGCTGATTGCATTCCCTTAAATGGGAAAGTGTGTTAAATCTGATAAGCGTGCTCTGAGTGTCTCCTAAGCGTGGGCTTGTCTCAGCGCTTAGTTTCTGTTCTTCAGCTGGTGAGGGAATGAATGCTGTTCTGAAACCCTGCACAGGTGAGAGACAGCAATTATTTCCCTCTACTTCTTCCACTATCTGCATAAATTAACATCTAGATCGCCTTTATATCTCCAAAGCACTCCACATATATTAACTAATTAATGCTCGCCGTATCCCTCTATATTAAAGAAAGAATTATCCTCATTTTGCTAATGTTGAAATTCAAGTAGGAAGATTAAGTGCCTAGGAGTGAATCCAGCTAAGCAGTTTAGTCACTGAAGTCAAAGGGACTAAAAATTAATCATATGTTTAAGAGCTTCGGTGGACTGGGACCTGGGCCTTGCACAATGCTGAGCACCTTGTAGGACCAGGCGCACCCAAAGCCACAGAGGCATCAAGTATGAGAACCTGACATGAAATTGCTCTCCGGGAGCTCAGATGTCAGTCCAGCGCATTAAGCCATCATACGCTTTCTAAAAAAAGAACTAAAAATGAGCTGTCTTCGGAAATATGTGGTCATATAAGGTAGGTATCAGAAAACATACTTAGAACAAAAACATGTTGCTCACATGTAAATGGTGCATGTTTTCTTCGCCACCACATTGCCAATAGCGTAATGCATGAGTCTAGCACTTCCCAAAACCACACTTATCATCTCCATCATTATCTGCAGTGCCTATGGCAGAAAACATGAACTGCTACCTGCCTGCTACATAGAGCTCTTGACAAAAAATCACCACGTCTCCCCACACTTATAAAAACAAAGCGTCTGTTCTCCTGGAATTTTGAAATCAGTTTTCCTGGCTTCACAGCTGCAACATTACCAGCCAACAGATTTGACAGTCCTCTCAGGAAGAAATTCATTGTTAAAAGGCTTTAGAGGAGCCACGCAGACAGTGGGGTTTGATTACCTTCATTTGCATACATGCAGAAGAACTTTTTTAGAGGCAAAGAGGGGAGAGCCATATCTGAATCTTTTGCAAGTGCCAGTTTTGTCAAGTCCAAGTTCAAGACTAAGCTCAGATCAGATGATACCCAACAAAATTTGCATACAACATTCCCAGGGCTGCTTGAATATGCCTTTCCCTTACAGATTTGCTGCGCTTTACTGATATTGCACAAGATTGCAAGGTACTTTGGTAAGCAGCCCTCAAATGTTCATATTAAACATTATTTTGATAAGGAGGGGCCTTATTTGGGGATAATTGTTCATCAGCACTGGAATATGTTGAGTGGGGCATTGGGGCATTTTCCTTTTCTAAAGAAACGGCTCTTTTGTTGACATGGAAAATAAACGGCGAGCTCCAGAACAGGCCAGTCTATTGTAGAGTTCCCCAAATTAGGCTAAACGGCTGGTGACTCATTGTTGGGATATTAATCAGAGCAAGACAAATGTGTGTGCAAAGCAAGGGACGTGGCTTATCTGATTGAGTTATTGATTGATTTTGGATTAATTTATGAAAGAGACAGGTGGTGATGGGGGTGAGAGCGCAGTCATAGAAAAAGAGTGAGGGCTCGGCTCAGCCGGCCCCTCCTGGTGCTGATAAGCTGAAAGGAAAAAAATGCCTGCAAAGGCAGAGGAGGGATAAAGGAGAACAGCAGGGCAGGGCAGCTTGTGCAAGGCTGGCGCTCGCGGCCTTTGTGCGAGCAGACAATAAACCGGCGTGTGTGTGAGGGGTGCAAGGGTCGGCCATAGCGAAACCGGGGACCAGACAAGCCTTGTGTAAGGAGAAGACCTTTTTTTTTCCCTGTGCCAGCTGTGCTGCCGTGGCGGCTGGCAAAAGCAGCAGGTATTACTATTAAACAACCGAATCCCAGAGAATTGGATACGGTGGGTCAGACTTCACCCGCCTCCCCTTTTCGTGTGCTGCGAAACTGTCAAGCTCAACAGTTAGGAGTAAAACGGAGCGCAGGCAGGGCAAGCAGCGAGGTGTGGAGAAGAGGAAGCCACTGCTGGTCACAGGGGAAGGAAGCAAGCAACGGAGGGAAGGGCTGGTCCCTGTGGAGACACAGCAGCGCTGCTCTCCTCGGGCTTATCGAGGCCACCCACTACTGCGATGAGGGCTGTAGAAAACACCAAGGCGGAGGGAGAGCACTGAGAGAGTAACTTTTAGCAGCTCCCGATAAAGGTTGGAAGAAAATCAACAGAAAGCATAAATGTCCTTCGTTCAAAAAAGACTGCTTAACTCGAGTATTTGGGCGACTGTAGAATTTCTCTTGACAATACAGATGCACTAGATAGGCATGGCATGAAGGCGGTCTTTGTTATTTAGCACACGTCTCCACGGTACAGCTATTGATGTGTTCTCCCCCTCTGAACTATGTAGCACTTATTTTTCACATGAGTAAACTAGCTTTAATATTGGCTTAGAATGTAGATAAATACACTGAGCGTATAGATTTCTTTCCGTCCCCATAATACTGCATGCATCTCTGGCCTGGATCTCTGGCTTTTCACACTGGTAGCCCATCTCTAATATTGATTTGGAATGTAGATAGATAGTACACAAATTATGGATTTATTTCAGTCTTTGTTGAACCTCTGTTGGTTTGGAAAGTAGATAATCTGCCAGAAAGAATTTCTCCCATAGCATAGCTTTCTGTGCATAGAGTGAGAAAATAATATAGCACATACCTTCTAGCGCACTAAGTAACTCCCCTTTTGCTGACTGTAACTCCTCCTCCTCCTCAGCATCTGATGTCTGTGGCTGTCTCGGTGAAAAGGCTGTGCGCTGTCATAGCAGGGCAGTTTCACAGTGAGACATCCCATCTGTCTTCCTTTCCCACAGCATTGCAAGTGTCCCTTTGCTTTAATACCAGTTGCTGAGCCTGCCTTTCGTCTACTGCTGCGCGCTCTTAAGGGGGGATGTCGTAAAAATGTCAAGCTGCTGGGGTTTGGGTTTGCTTGGTTTTTTTCTGATGACTTGGGGGTGGCATTTGGTTTTCACTCAGTGGTGGGACACAGTTTGTGACAGATGGCGCCTGTAAAGCTTGTGAGAGCATGGTACTATGGAGAAAACCAGCCCATCCACACTGCACCATGCAGCCCTGGGTGGTGGCACAAGTTCAGGTCATCAGCACAGGACAGCCAGCACTGCATGACTGCACCCCAGGGAGGATGCTCTCCCTCCCAGCAACATGAAATATGATGGTCATGGTACCACAACAGACCACAGCTGTGTGCTCGCGGCCTGAGCTTGTTGGATCAATGCAGGCTCAGTGAACACTTCAGCAGATCTGCTTACCTAGCACAGGCAGTTCTTAAGAGCCAGGAGCCCAAAAGACGCAGGCAATAACCTCGACCTTTTGTGAGATCTCCCTTTTTAGCATAAAGGTTGATTCCTCCAGCTGCATTTTCACAGTCCTGTTGGATTTGGTGTTTGCCAGTGCAACAGGGCACCAAGTTGTGCAGCACACAGATAGCTCCCGGTGGGACCACTCTGCCCACGTCAGCGGGCCACCCACTATAGCTGCTGGAGGGGAACAGGCACACGTAGGGTCTCTTTCTTCCCACCCTGAGGGGAATATCTAAAACAATTGAGGGAACTTGTGTCCTTGACTTGTCAGTTTATAATATAGGGTGACCAGATCACACACAGATGTCTGCACTACGGATGTTTGATGAATCTTACCCTTGGTGACTAATGGTCAGGCTCCTGTCATTGCAAGGCAAATAAGGCATATACAAGGACTAGTTGCTTTGTCTGCCATGTCATTTCTCCAGTATGTTCATGTGCAGTACCAGCCACCACAATAACTGAACTGAACGGTTAATAAGCCTTAACACGCATCCTGTGTTAAGACTTGTTCTGTGATCGCTTGTTTTTGACCTACAGAATATTTTCCACATCCCCATTTCATTATCAGCCATGCTGTTTGTAATCCACCTGCTTACTTTAATAGGATTTAGTTGTCAAATAGGATTCTCTTTAATTTATAATCAGTATTAGCTTCCTTAACATCTTGCTGTTCTTTGTTAGCTTCATCAAAATCACTTAAAAGTTGGTGTAGGTTTGGACTCTTGGTGAGGACCCCTACATTTTGGGGTGTCCATGTAGGTGTCAGCCTAGGCCTCTCTAGAAGCCTATTACTAAATGCAAGTGTCTAATACTGCTGGAAGCATGTGGATGGATAGAAAATGTGGGGCTGGGAGATATCACACAGGGCTGCTGAAGAGCTGTGCTCTTTTGGAAGAGCAGCTGGAGATGCTGGGGCAACCCAGGGCGTCTCAGATGGCAAGAGTCCCTGACATGTACGCCAGGACATCAATTCCCTAATAGCCAGTTGTACATGCCCTGGATGTGGCCTCAGCCACCCAGCCAGCAGAAAATACCACCTTCATCAGTGACAGGCCTCCAGGTAGCACCATGTCTTCCTCATCCAGGCCACCTTCTTCTGTATTTTTTTTGCTATTTTCTTACTGCATTTAGGGAATGCTATCCAAAGCCTTTACTTGTCAGTAAGATCAAAAGCATAATCACATCACTTCTTTCTGTTAAAAAAAAAACACTTATGCAAATAGTTGTCAGTGAGGGTTTTTTTTTTGGCTTCATATGTATGTGTGTTCATTTTATGAATGCGTATAAGCCTCACTTTTCATCCCAGGTCCCCACACCTCACAAGGCTGGTCATAACTTTCGCCAAATGTCATCAAACCTTCATTTCCTGCCTATAGCTGCTCTTATACTGAAGGTTAATAGGGGCTTTTATGAAATTTTTGAGCACAATGGAGATAAAAATAGGCAAAGCACAGGATGTTCATCAGGACTTCTTTGTAGAAGAGCCTGAAGCTGCTACCTCTCTCTGGATCCCCATTGTTTCCTAACTTCACCCCGTCAGAGGGAGATGTATCCTTAGCCAATGGAGGAGAAGGAAAGCATGCTGCTAGAGGAAGTATCTTACTGTGATTTCCCTGCATGAAAAATATGTTTTGTTCACTGTAATCCTTAGCTTTCATGGAGTAGAGTAAGGATAGGGTTATAAAATCCACCTGCCTTCAACTGTCTTTTGCTAGAGGGATGACATGCAGGAAACCTGTCTGCTATCTATATATGAATGCCAAAAATATCTAGGTCATAATAAGCTCCTGATTATATCTCTATCCATTCCTTGAGAGTTAAAATTTACCTTACTCTACCTCACATCCAAAGTTTTTGTCTGGGGTAGTTTTTGATAAATTTAAGCAAAATTCCCTTAAATAAAACTGGAGTTGAACTCATTTTGCTTAATTAGCACTTTTTTTTTTTAACATCGGGGAATAAGAGCAGAATGCAAAGAGAGTGCTTTAACAGATTGGAAATTATGAGCATTTTACACTGTGTAATAGGACTTTGTGCAACTACAACTATCAGGCTTAACATTTCAAACTCTTCTGGCTTTGAACACTGAAAATGCTGTTAAATTATTAAGCTTAGTCTCCACTGGCAAGGACATTCAGTGTCTGAAACCTTACCAAACCTCAAGGCAGTTGACAGCAGATAGTATAATGAACAGAACAAAGAGAAATTAGGATTTTTTAAAAAAATTCATTCTTCACTTCGTCTCTCAAACTGAAAAATTTAAAAACAGCAACTATGAAACTTGAGCCAAATTTAAAACTTTTAAAAATTTCTCTTGTAGAAGCAAATGACAACAATTATCACTTCAGGCTGAAGGAAAACATATCAAATGTATTTCAAGCATTTTAATCCCTCATGAAATGAAGTGCAAAGTACAGACAGCATTCAAAATGCAGGGAAGGAAGTAAAGAATGTAGTGCTTGTTTTATACAAAAGCTCAGTGGTTAAATATAAATTGAGCCAGAGGCAGACAAGGAGAGAAAGATGGATGGAGCGGAGGTCAGGGCATTCATCTGGGACTTGTAATACCAGGGCACCAGTTCCTGCCCCAATAACCTTTTAGGTATGAAGAGGAGTGGTATTGACAGGAGCATCCTTATATTACACAGCCTGGTGTTTAGGCACTCTGGGGAAGTAAGAAATGTAGGTTCATATCCATTCTGGTTGTGATAGGAATAAGAACTGGATTTCACATATTCTAGGATTGCTTTATTCTCTGGGCTTTGGGCAAAACATGGGAACATGATGAGCAGTGACACTTCCTTCTCTGTCATGGTTTCATGCATGCAAACCACCCTTTTTTCAGTATAACCTGTTCTGCTGGTTCAAAAGCCTAGATATTAAAATTTACTAAAATGTTAACTTTATGTATGGACTTTCCAAAATGGAAAGTATTTATGGGTGTTGTAGATAGAAGCAGTGAAACATTCCGACTGTAATAATGAAGAAACCTTGATGGTATGTACACCAGTTTCTGAGAGTCTGCTACAAAGAAAAAAACAAAACAAAATAGGTGCAGGTGGAGGAAGATTATGCCAGCTGAATTTGGGCCTACTTTTAAAATTGGATTTCTGCACAATCAAGTGAGAAAATGTTTCATTCACACAGAAGAAAAATATGGTTTACCTGGTTTCCTGTGTGAGTGATGGAGACTTTACATCGTATTACATCATATCTCCGACCCTATCGAGAGCTTCCCCCCAGCCGGCACCCTGTTCCTTCCGTGGGACCTCAGCGTGGTCTCCGTGAGCTGCCGTCGTTCCTCTTGGCTCTTTGCACTCATGTCTGGGAATAAGTGGAGTAGCAGCTTAAAACAGTGCCACCCAACTGCCAAGAAGCAGCCTGTGAACCTCAGTCATGTTGCATTTTCTACACTTACAGCTAGTCAAGGTCAAGATGTCCTAAATGTTTACAGGAGATCACTGATGAATGGAGAGCTGTTCAGACATGCTGAATTGCAGATAGCTACTTTAACTGACTTAATTAGAACATGCTCAGTATAAATGCTGCGTGAAGATGAATTTTGCTTCTGCTAGCAGCTAAGTGGTCTTTATCTAGAGGCTAAATAGGTTGGAAAAAAAATTGAGGTATGGAGAAACTTCAAATAAATCATAAAAGGCCGGTGAATAAATGGAGGACTGAGTACAAGACTGAAATACACATGGTGTTTCGACAGTATACATATATACTGTGCACTGCTATGGTAGTGTCAATTTTCCAGGTCAAGCGGAAAGACTTATGAGAGAGTTTGACCCAGTTATTGCTGAGACCCTCTGAGGCAATTCAACATTGGATTGCTGCTAGTAAAGGGCATGCAGAACAAAATACAATCTTTCTGCTAATTGCTGTGAGCCTGCAAAAGCAATTTTTTTACCATAATAAAGAAAGCCAAGTGTTATTCAGGACTTTTGGATTCTGCTCAAGAGCCGTCACCAATAGCAGATGCCAGTAATAAATACAGACACATTTGCAGAAATGCAATAAATATGGAGGTATGCTCTGCTTTTCCCATCAGATCTATTTTAGAATAGGATATATACTATAAACAAAAGGAAATAGAGTATTTTAGTATTCTTCAAAGACACACCTGGAATTTATTAATCAGTTTTAAATGTCTTGTTGTTGTTTCTTTTCCTCCCACTCACTCAGATAACACAAATCCCTGACAACTGCCCCCCAAATAAGCAGAGTGCTGAGAGGGGTATGGAGGATCTTTGTTCTGAATGGTGCTGCAATGATTTCCTTTTGTTTCTTCCTGGAATACAGAAAGATGGATCTTTTGTTAGAGCAGCAGCGTGCAATTTCACTGCATCCCTAAATTTTTATGGAGACCACTTCTGTCTTTTATGTTTTGTCACTGCAGGAGAAGCTGCCCTATTTCAGTTCTTCCTTCCAGAAAGAAAGGCACTGTGCCCTGTAGCAACCTATTACATGGGAAGATCCTGTTTTGAATGCAGACTTCCTCTTTTATGACAAATTATTCCTGTCTACTCTACCAAGGACACAGAAATGCTGGAGAGACACTTGATAGCATTCATCTCACCTAACCTGAGGCATCTGCCAGGTAGATGGCTCCACCTGAGCTAGACTAGAGTTCCCTTCCTAGACTAATGGATAGAAACATGTATTTCTAGTTCATGAGTCATCATCTGATCTGGTCTGGATGATTACCTTAGGAAAAGACGAATCACAAGGGAGAAGGGCTCATTTCTCTCTGCTGATAAGAAAAAAACTGGGTAGGAGAATAGCTCTGATGGACACATCTCCTTTGTAGGTGTCTACGTTTAGGTGAGGTGAATTGCATCCTCTGAATCAGAAAGATCAGGAATCAGTGTCTGGCACTAATTCCATAAAATATCAAGGACAACATACTTTGCTGAGACTATTTAGACAGTTTGGCAATGGATGCTGAGGTTCTGTCAAAAATTTTCTGGCAGGGTAAGGCTCTGCTTTCTCTGTGTGTATTATTCCAAACAGGAGAAGAGTTAACCTACCAAACAGGAAAGGGTTATTTCTTTAGTGCTGAGGTTAATCTATTGTTTTGTGATTTTAAGGAAATCTTGAAGCTTAAATGCTATAATGAAAACCTACAAGAAGATTACAACAATAAAAACCATACAAAAATTAATTTATGTAGCCTTATTCCTGAAAGTCTAGCTATACCTCTCGAATCATTAGGGCAGAAGAATAGCATTACAATTTTTCCTTGCTCTGTCTAAAAGGCTGTCATTTTTATGTAATTTTATTACTGGGTTCTACAAATTGCTGCTACTTACTTTAAATACCAACTTAATTAGAAGGCCTTGTAGCTTTCGTGAAAAACGCAGGATTAAAATTTTGCAGGAGGTCCTGGCTCAGCTGCAAGGTACCTGGGAATTTTGAATGAAACATGGTAATTCCTCCCATTTCACTATTTATATGAGCTAAGCCCCTGGGAAATAACCACTTGACCAACCGGGGGCAGGTACCAGCAGTGTTACTCAAGTAGTAGCTGCGTATTAACCATCCATTAACAAAAAGGATAAACCAGAACTGCGTGACCAGCCAGCACTCAGAGAGATCAAGAGGGTGTGAACCAAACATCATGATTTGAAAAGCTCTTTTCTACTCTTCGAACATATGCATAGAGAGCAATATCACTCCTTGGTTCCCATACCTCACTGGGGAAGGACTGTGAGAGCACACGTGAAACTGGTGGCCCTGGAAACTCTATCGTCCAGGGCAAGATCCCTAATTCAGCTTACTATAATGTAACATAATTTACTGAAGCAGTCACCATTCGGAGCACAGCATTTAGATTTGTGGCTTTTGGTAAATTCTGCAATGGGCGCAAAACTGAGCCGGGAGTTGGAAATGCAGAGATCTGTGAGAGCATATTAATGCAGAGGGGAAGTCAGTACGAGGGAAAACATGTTATTTCTAAATACACGGCTTTCATGTACATTCAAGGACATCAAAGACTTATCTCTGATTCTGAAAACATATTGGGATTAAAATAACATTGAGCTAAATTAATACTATTGGTATTAATAATCGCAATAATACAAAAAAGGAGACAAATCCCTCTGTTCTAAATTTATTCAGTTGTCTTTGAAAAGATGTGTGCGTGCTTAATAAATCAAATGTATTCAATTTTCTCATCAATTTTGCTTCTGGTTTTTGCCCACTTGTTTTCTTTAAGAAAAATGCTGGCATTCCTATTTAAAATCATGTCACTAACTGTATCGTGTATCCAGCTGATACAAACGCTTTTGATTTGCCTGTGATAAATTCACTGAGGATGTAGGACACCCAGATATTAGATGAGAAAACTATTTTCATTCTTTGTATAAAGAAGTTACCATACGAAGTATTTGTAATGAGGCATTGTCCACCTGTAAACAGATCCTTAGATGAAGCTTCGCTAAAAGACACTGTAACAATTAAGACCCTGCTACACTGAGAAGAACTTTGTAGAATTGTGAAGCTAGTACTGGAAGACAGTGAAATTGAAGTTTCAGTCCCATACATAGCCCAACTGTTATTCTTAACACCAGGGAGCCTGTTCCCCAAAATCTCCTCCTGGTGAACTGTCCTTGGCCAACCAAATGCAGCACCTCTTCCAAGTGACAAGTGCCTACCACAAGACGCCATCTCCCGCAACTTAAATGAAGAGGTACAGGCTGCTTTGTATCATACAGATATGGGATACTAGCTGAGCACAAGGTTGTCTCCTTTTCTACGTGGTGCACAGCACTTCTCCTGTTCAGGCTGTTGCATGTATGTTCTGAGCCCCCCTTCCAACACACACGCATTCAGCTCATGCGTGTTTAATCCTTCCACGTATCCCCTTCCCCCTCCCTTATCCACTTCCCGAAACACCTTAAATATATACTCAGAGCCTGTGAACTCTGATACTGCGCCTCAGTCACTCACTCATACAAGTTAAATGAAGTATGAATAGAAGGTAAGTGGGAGGTAATAGGATGGAATTAATGTTGTTTCGGTGGATTTTGATTTCCAGGCATCAGGCCTGTGTTTCAGTCCCTAATGCCCTGAAAAGAAAAGGTCCTGGGTGGACATAAACGTTATGTTACTGCTTAAGATAAATACAGCGGGAGGACACATTACTATTAAATCCTTTATCAATTCATTTAATAGATAAAACAATTCAACTGTTTCTCAACTCTGAAAAAGCCATACAACACATCCCATCTGATCCTGATTTATTGGTATTCATCCTTCCCAATATGTGTGGAGTCCTTTTGGCAGGAGCTGACGTTCTCTCATCTGTTGTATCCTGATACACATCTGCTCAGAAGTGTCACATGTAGGTCAGGCACAGCCAGAGCCACAGACAAATGGTACGAAGGCAGATGGTTACCAACTGCATTCTGGGCAAGATTTTGGCTGAACAAGGTAATCACTCGCTCTGCTCTCAAACATGTTCCTCATTTCTCTAAAGTTTTTTCCAACATTTTTTTTTTAAATGGTGGTAAAATCTGGACAAGGAAGATTTCTCTACTGCGTGCTGCAACTTATCATTGCCAACAACCTTTGTTATTTGCCAGAGCTTTAGCAGCTTCATATAATTTAGCTATAAATTGTTCACATATCGCTCTTCAGAGAGGTCATAAAGGGGGCCATTTTTTGATAAAGAAGAATTGGATAGAACCCTTCCACCCTGATCTCTAGTGTAAATGTTAAACCCATCACTCACACCTAATCCAAAATTAATAACATAGTCTAGCAATACCACTGCTGGAGTTTGCCTCTTTGTTGCTTCCCTTATTTTATTATCTTGACAACTTTTCTTCACAGCAACATAATAGTTTACCCCAAAACATCGGATCATGCTTCTATTTTAAATGCAGAACAAGAGTTGTGGCTAAATGTACTAATTTTAAATTACTCAATAACCTGAATATGAAGGTTGTTTTATTTCAATTAGGCTTCTGCTTGAGGTTTTGGTATTTTGGGATTTATTTCCAGTGTCTACGTGATATGTTTAACAATACTAACGATGAACTGATAATTATATCTTGGGCTATTGTGTGATGTCTAAAATGTGATGGGTGTTTACCCTGTAAATCTTGAGTACAATTCTGCATCAACTAGCGACTATTTAGCTTCATGAAAGGCTACTACAATTAAATGATCAATCACATGTGAAGATTAATGCTAGTTTCATGGTCATTGTCCCTTTCTCCAGAGTCATCTATGCTAAGTGAATAAACTGGTAGAAAATAATTTCCCCTCACCCCTTATAAAAATCGCTTCAATTTTGTTGGTATGTGATGTGCTATTGAAATAATATTTCAGATGAATATTTATAGGCATTTCCATTCTGTACACATACATTGATTGGATTCATCTGCACTGTGCAGACATGCTCATTTCTTGTTGGCTAATGATAATAGTAGTTATAATAGCAATACTACTATGCTCTTCTCTGTAAGGCACGTTGATATCTGGACGAAAAGTGCCATAGAAGAAGTAGGTAATATGTAGTTACATCACATATATATTACATCATACAGGTTACTATGTTGTTATATGATGCAATAACATCATATAACAACAATGTTGTAAACACTTGTTATATGATGTTATTACAACAATAGCAATACTTTATTTCAATAATTTTTCAAAATTTGGATGTCTTAGATACAGTAATATTCTGAATATTTTTGCACTTACTTTTGTTTAAATGCACGGAACCCGAAGTGTGCAGAGAAATCAGGTTTATATGAGAAGATGATGTTATTTACACGCCCATCTCTTTTTCCCATTCAGACCATGAGTGAGAATGACTGGACTCAAGCCTTAGACTTTCAGATTTCAAAGCCGTGTGATGTCAGGAGGCAGAGTTCAGCCAAAATTCCTATTTACTTTGTTGCCATTTTGCCTATGTAACATGTGCAGGATCTGTGCCCCACACTAGTTCCAGGTACTTTGACGTGATGAATATTCTCTGCGACTTTTGCACCACTACTAGGTGCCAGGAGATGTGCTATTTAATTGCCATGATTAGGACTACATCTGATTGTATTACTCAAGAAAAGCCATCCTCCTACTTAACATCAGCCCACAGCTACCCACCCCTTTAAAAATATTTCTTCGCCAGTTAAATACCCCAAATTGGTAAACACTGTTTGAAAAGATGCCCATCTGCTCTATGAATGCCCCTGTTAACTGTCAGTACTTGTAAATACTGCAAATGGTATTTTTAATATGTTGCAGTTACGTTGTGAAATCAGTTATTTTGTGAAATGGCTGTTTTCTAATATGACTGCAACACATACATAATTGGGCGCTCTCAGAGGAGACAAACTGACAGGACCCATACTGAGAAAACTGAAAGGTCTGTGTACGACTCCAGATTTCCTCGTGAACTAAAATGATTGAAAAAGTGTTCTTTTTTCTTTCTTTTGGCAGTTTATTCAGAATGATGAGACACTCGGTACCCAAAGCTAAATGGCTTCTGCTTAACAATGGCAGAGACACAGGAAAAAAGTATTGGCCTCATTGAAGCCTACAGGATTTTTTTCAATGGGTGAGAAATCAGTTAGCAATTCCTAAGGGGCGTAGAGGATCACAGGCTACAGAGGAGTGGAACCTACGCTCAGAATGATCAAACATTGCATAGGCACTTATGGAACAGAGCGTGAAGAACTTCAGTGACGCACAGAAACTTCGCAAGGTTTAAGAGCAAGGAGGCGGGAATATTTAACTGAGAAAAAAAGCACAGAAATTATCCATTTTCCACCTAGCTGATAGGAAATAATTTTATTCTTTTTTTCACTGTGTTTCTGTGTGAATGCCTGTATGTTCCGCACGCAGCAGATGCACGAAGGCAATTACATGCCAGGTGTATGCGTATGACTCCCAGGTCCTGACTCACCAGCTCTCCAGACCTGGCTGGAAGGTGCCATCAGGCCCATTTAGGTGTTAGGTGCCGGCGTCTCATCCTGACACAGCCCCAAGGTGTTGTCAAAGTCACTCCTCTGTCCCTCCATCTGGATGCAGACAGATTTCACTCTTTCATCAATTTGTGGGGAGTGCTGCTGTTTAAGCAAGTTGCCAATTAACTGGTGTTTCCCTAAGACAGGTTTCCATCCTGCCCATTTGCTTGGGACTCAGAAGGATTCTCCTGGAAGAAGAGATCCCACTTACAATTTTCTCCAATGTCAGAAGCTGGGGAGTGGACTTTCTGTGTCTGAGGTCTGACGATATGCTGACCAGGGACAGCAGGACTCTGCATCAGACCTGCTGTGGACTCATGGGAAAAGTTGGGGCAAAGTAACAGTTCTCTAAATTGTCAGCGCTTCCACTTCCAAAGATGAGCTAACAGATTAACAACTGTGTTTGTGAAGTGCTTTGAAATCCATAGATTAAATTTATGTGCCTAAAGTCATGTGCAGCACTAAAGACTATTATTGTCTTCTGAAATTAGAAACACCTTCCAAACAATTTCAAACCCTTCTCCCACATAGTCAAATAAAGGAAATTAATCTTGGGCACAATTAACTTTCTATTCTCATTTCTCAAACTGCTCCGTCTGCTACTTCATCTGACCTGTTCCTACACTTCACTGATCAAATGCAGCTGCGAGCTTATCCATCATCTTACAGCATAATGAAGTGTAAACATTTTCTGCATCAATCTATCATGTGAGCCATAATTTGGAGTTCAAAAGATTGCATCCAAGACCATTTTAAGCTTTAATCACAACCATGCTGAATGACGGGCTACTTGCCATTAGCAAATGTGTTTGCCCCTTGCTGCTGGACGCTCTCAATGAGTCCAGAAATTCTATCATTTGAATACACATTTGGAACTGACCAGAATTTAAAAAAAAAAAAAAAAAAACAAAAACACAAAAAAACAAAACAACAAAATCATTTTTCCAAATGACCGTGTTTAATAGCTATCCCTAATGTCTAGATTGCTATTTGAGGTGAGTACAAGGGAAAACATGATAGCAAAATGATCTCATTGACCTGAAAGCAGATGCTGAAAGCAAAGATGCAAGACTAAAGATGATTATACCAGGGGTATTGCCTGTATCCTTCAATTTTGCCTCATATAATCCATTGTTACATCAAGACTATTTCAAAACATCCTGAAAAAAAGCAATCATACGCCATTTCATGTAGACTGCTGAAGTAATCAAGCAGCAGTATAGCACTGGTACACTAAAGCCAAAACCCGATATCATTGGTTTTCAATACTGTTGTCAGGTAATATTAATAGTAACTGACTCTAGCATCTGGTCCTCAGGAAGGAAAACCAATCTTTCTCCAATTGTCCTCACGTCTATAGTATGTAATGTTAAATTCAGAATGGCCAAATTGTAAAATGTGTTACAAACAGCAAGGGGCAGGGTGGACATTGAGGAATACAGGGAAAGCAAGAGGAGGACAAAGGAAAGCACAGGTCCAGCAGCTCGCAAGGGAGAAGGGCAACAATGGCCAAAGTATTCAGCAGCTTCACAAAGCGAGGTTAATTAGGACTAGATATTTATCACAATTTTAATAAGAAATAGAGATGCAGGGTGAACTTGCAAAAGAAGAGGCTAAACAACATTTAGATAAGTAGAATTATTCAAATTGGTAACACCCAGTGAAACATACAGGAGAACTTGCAGAGCTTGCTGAAGCAATTTCTGCTTCTCTAACAATTATCTTCAAGAGCTTATGGGACATCTCAGAGAAGTGTAGAATGGCAAATATGGCACATGTTTATAAAAGATGGGGAACAGTCCAAGGAGCTAGAGCTCAGGGAATGTAACTTCAGCGCTTAGAGCAAATTATTAAGCAAACACCACCAAAGCACCTAAAGGGTAATACAATGATTGAAAACCAGCAATTGTGGAGTTATCAAGAAGAATCATGTCAAACCAATCTAATTTCAGTCTTTGACTAAATAATTGGCCTAGGGGATAACAACAAACATGATTTGCTTTGACTTTCATATGGCTTTTCACACTGCTTTACAAGGCATTCCCCTAAGCAAAAATGAAGATAGGTAGGACAAGATTCAGCCTCAGATTTGTGCACAGAAATGTCTCTTGTTTACTATGTAGGTGTCTACGTGTAACCTAGCCATCTAAGCTTCCTTTGTAGGGAGGAGATCTAGGGCTCAATGCAGTTCCCCACATAAAGGCATCTAGTACCATCTGAGGTGCCTCCTGGCCAACCTTCAGCTACCACTTCAAAGGGTGGTGGACCTCCCATAGGTCTTGTGTCAGATCTGCCAGCTCCATATGGCTGCCCTGAGGGCATCACTGTACACCTACTTCTGCACAGAGCCATTAGCCAATACAACCGAGGGAGCCTGGAGACAAATTCACCTTACCGCACACTGCCCACCTGAGGATGAGCAGAATAGCTCTCCAGCCTCCACCCATGGTCACAGCAGCTTAGACACCTAACTCATAGGTGGGTGCATACACTGAGGGAAAAACATGCTTAGACTTTGGGGTTTTTTGTCGAACTGGGATGTATGTCAAATAATGTTCAGTGGGGATTTACCTTAGGTTTGGTGATGTTAAGCAACTTGTAGGATAGAAGAGAAAACATTTTTTCCACCATTCATAGATGACAACAAGCTGGGAAGGGATGCAAGTACGTTGGAGGACAGGGATAACTTTTAAAATGATTTAGACAAGCTGGAGGAGTGATCTGAGGTCTGCAGGGTGTTCAGTATAAGAAAATGCAAATAGCTTCCTGCAAAGTCTTAAGATGTGAATACAGAAATGCATAATGGAGAGCTAACAGTAAGTCACCAGTAGAGTAGAAAATAATTCGTCAATTACGGTGATTCACAAGCTAAAAATGTGTGTGTGATAGTTCCGCAGAAAAGACAACTCCCATTCTTGGATTTACTGGCAGGAATGTCATGTGCAAGACACCAGAAGTATTCGACATGCTCTGATCCATAATGATAAGGTCCCCGCTAGAGCATTACTCTATCCAGGGCCGATAACCACACTTTAAAGAAAGATATGACAAGCTGTAGAGACACTAGAGGAGAAAAATAAGTATGACAGGAGAGTTACAAAATATTATTTCTGCATGATAATCCATTATCATGGATTTTGCTGTGCTTACTGTGGGGAAGACTGGGGGGATAGGGGTGTGGGGAGAGCAGGAACCCATGCCAGTTCCCCAGCTCGTCAGAGGTTATAATGAGAAGGAGGGAGATCAAACTTCCTCTGTCTGCTAAAGGCAGGACAAAAGACAATTGGCCTGATTTGTATCAGTGAGATGTATTTAAATCCTGGAGCCCCTTTTACCAGAGATTTTAGGAACAGGTTCGATAAAAAGGGAAGGCTAATGCTGCTCCAGAGCGACAGAAGGTGAAACCACGGCTTTTCTGTGGGGAGCTGCTAGAAATATCAAAACTGTCTCAGAAACCGATGTCCACCCCAGCAGCCCCCTACTATGGGGAGGCAGGAAGAAACCCTCATTGATGGAGGCGGCCAAGAAGGGCTTGAAGGAGATGGCTGAGGGACAGGCGAGGAGGAACCCTGGTCTGGTGGCCTTTCTCTGCAGGAGGCAGGCATTTCCCTGTGCCCACCACAACCCCACCGTGGCACCGACTTGAGACTTGGGGAGGGGTTGTGTTTCTGTGGCTGTTGATCGAATGCAATATGTAAACGGTCTGTTCATTTTATCTTTTCTTTTGCTGCGAAGGCGGAGTGATGGGAGTTTTATTATAGCACAACCGTTCTTTAGTAAGGTAGTTAATGAGCTGTCAGGATTTCTGTAATAAACTTCTCTTTCAGAGTGGTAAGTAATAACTCACTGCAAAATGAAGCGTTTTTTTAGTCATTGCTCAGAAATGTGTTTTACCAATTTTGAGAAATAAACCTCATCTTTTTCAAGAGCCTTATCTCTCAGTGAAAACAGACTGTGGGGCTTTCTCAGAGCAACTGGGTGTTTTTTTTGAAATATGAATATAATTACTCCTTTTTACTGATAGTGAAAGTGTGTGTACTATAGAGTTGTAAAACTGTGGAGGTAATTGGGAAATTCTGGCTCATCAGTGCCATTCTTTATGCCTTATGCCATTTCTCTCTCCTCGTGTGTTCTCCTCACAGGAAGACAACTAATCCCGGCCACCAGTAACTGGGAATGCACAGACCTCTGGCCAGGACATGATGGTGCTTTACAGCAGAGCACAGTTGCTTGGCTTGACATTTCTGAATTAAAAAATGACAATTTTGATTTCCCACCCTCAGTCCTTTCCTTTCCAACATACATTGCCCACAGCTGTGTTTAAAGGGGGCAGGGAGAGAAGATCAAGTTATTTGTCATAAATAATTTGTCTGAAAGCACATTTCCTATTGCAAATGATGTGCACACAGTTTACAGTCCATGACTTTAATAACTGTTTAAAGTTTTACAGTGTGGATATACTTGAGCCGATTTTCATCCTAAGCTTTCTGCTGCCTTTCCAATTTTCATGTCTTATGGCTGGTCAGAGAAATCACGTGCTCCTGTTTCTTGCCCATGAGCTGATCCAGGCTTTATGGCCAGGAAAATTCCCTCTCTTGGTTGCTGATTATACTCAGATGCTTTTTTAGTATCCCTGAAATGTGTCTGCAAGTAGTAGACGCACATTTTGAGGAAAGCTGTAAGTGCCTTTTTTGAATATTCACACAGGTTTCAACAGGGCTTTCAGATTCTGCACACCTCTTGCAGAACACAGAAAGTTTCCTGCATCAGTGTTCATGAATAAGCAAACACAAAAGGGCAACAAATGTCAACAAATCTGCATCGCATCCAGAAGCGTACAAGCAGCGCCTCTTCCCGCAGCCCATCTCCAGCTCCCGCGCCGGCAGACTGATGGCTGCATTGCTAACCTTGCCACCTTCCCTCTCAATTGCTGAGCATCCTTTCAGTTATTGCCTGCATTTTACTTACCGTGAATGAAGCGATATTTCTGCTGTCTCTTCCACTTCCCTCCCTCCAGGAGAGCGACCGAGGAGCTGAGATGTTTTGCTTATGACCTCTGGTGGTAAAAGGGAGGCTCTGCAAACCCATTATTTCCACCAGAAATGACCATGAAGGAAGCAGGCAGCCTTGTTTCCTATCAAGAATCAGGCTGTAGCTTAGCTGGGGATGGGTTTTTACCAAGCACCGAATTTCCCTTAAGTACATCCTTACATGATATTGAGTTGATTGAATGAATGCAGTCATGCAAACAACATCATAAGACATGCTGGCGGTCACAAGGAGCTGTACTTACTCACTTCTCAAGTGGTTTCTTTCCAGGAGTCTCCTTGCTCCATGATGTTTTATTTTACTACGTTTCCTGCTCTAAAATAATCTACTAAAAAATTGTACGCTTTTTTAACATTGAAGACTTTGTTTATAAAATTCAATTTATTTCTCATTCCCGAGCACTTTGCACCAGATAAGTCATAATCCTGTTTACATCTATACAAATCCGTAGGCAGGGCAGAATCCGGCCAGATTTTGGTTAACTAATCTGCAGAACCGCAGTGAAGTGTGTACATATAAACTGTGCACTAAGTAAGTATATATAAATATTAACTGCGTGTTACTTAGGAGGAAGTTGTGGAAAATGGAAATCAAGTAACATATACAAATTTGCATAACAAAGGCAGTGTCGGATACAGGACAAGATATCTGCAACCTACTCTTGACTTCAGACAGCTGTCAGCTCAAAGCAACAACCAAAGCATTACCCTCGTTTACACCAGCCCTAGCTGCTGCCCCCATCTCCTGCCCAGGCTCTGGAGGTGAGTCGTTGTGTCTCTGTTATTCAGTGGATTAAGTCTCAAGGTTTACTTGAGGGCAAAAAAGGGAAGGTTTTACCCGTGCCCAAGTCGTGGGGCAGTTATCCCAGATCCCATGGTGCTAAGGTTGGTCCCTGACGGAGGAGGGGACGAGGCAAGGCTCCATCTCCCTTCCAGTCCTCAAGCTGCATGGAAAATCGCAGGGCAGTTCTTTTTGCTAGAATCAAACACCCCTCTCCTAAACTGCACAGCAAAAATGAGGTGTCATTTCACAGACCCTCAGCAGTACAGCAAAATCCTCCCTCTGTGAAGTTCGATGTGGGAGAAACAGAACTAATGACACTGGAGGAAGGGGTTGAACTGCAGGAGTGTGCATTTCTCCTGCAGCATCCTGCAAAGAAATTGGGTCACTGCGGTGAGTCTGACGGCAGGGCTTCACCCTGCCAAAGCATGTCAGCCTACTTTTAGTCCTGCGTACATGCAGATCCCGCTGGTCTGTCCTTAGTTTTGAGCTCACTGACTTCACTGGCATCTTTCTTTTGCTTAAATCTTGGTGTTTTTCTGAGCTGGGTCGTCAAAGATGGTTTTTGAAGCTCTCGGTTTGTATTAATAAGGCTAGATGTTTTTGAAGTAGCCTTTTCAAAAGTTACTTCACAAATCTTTATCTTTTATTATCTGTGCCCTGAGAAAGGCAACATCGTTTGGAGTGTGATGTGGTATCACCACAGGGATGTCTGTGCAGTGGCAGCCATAGGAAGAGACACGCTTTCTTCTCTGAGAAGTCAGGGAATGTACAATTTATTACCAAGCTAAGCAATTAAATTGCGTTTGGAAGAGTTTCATTAGAGAGAGCAGACAAAGTCCTCTCAGCAGGTGGATATAAAGTCTCTACCATATTTGGTTGAAGACAGTCCAATTCTGAAGTCACTTTGGCAACTTGTTGTATCATATGTGCCCAGTTTCAGCTCCTTTACACTGGGTTCCACAGACTTGGAGAAGGGGAGTTGCAGCCCAGATCCATGCCAGACCAGTACATCCCACCTTGTATCCCTTCCCATGTGGAAGTGCCTGTCTCTGGCCTTCCAGTGACCACAAACAGAGACGATGATGCAGACAAGCTGTTTACCAGGTACTTCAGTTACATGCATGAGTTTAAGTAGGACGAACCCAGACTGAAGAGTCTACAGCTGTTGCAGAGGAGAAGAGCTAAGAGATGATCTCCATTAAATGTGGGGTGGTGGAGAGGGGTGCTGGAGGATTTGAGGACTTGTCCGAGTGTGCACAGGCAGTCTGGGTCAGAGCCAGGGATGAACGCATGGCTCCGGTGCCCTTGTCCTAGCTGTCTCAGAGAGGTGTGAAATGGGCAGCTGTGGTCTGGCAGCTCTTCCTGGGACTGGCTGTGAGAAAGGAAGATGAAAAAAGCCATCAGAAGAGCAGAGACATCTAGCCAATTGCACACCTTTCCACTGACTAGCACTTCCAAAGCCAAGATGTTCATGGTAGAGGAAGTTTACCACATTTGTATCAGACATCTGAGATCTCCTACAGTGTCATCACCCTGCCAGAGTTTTGTCCCAGGGGCTTCATAGGCTTTGTATGTTTAAAGTATCAACCATGGCTCTGCAACGAGGTGGAAGGCAGGTCCTCCTTCCTCCTGGGCACAGGCCACAGCATCCCGCAAAGCACAAGAGCAGGGTTTGTCACCTTGGCTCCATGGCCACATTGCCCAGTAGCCCAAGTTTGTTGCAACACCAACGGGAGCCCTATATGATGTCACCTACAGGACCACAGCCCACATGGTGGATGTTGTCACAGACCTGGTGACTCAGCGATCCATGAACCAAAGTCTGTCCATAACAAGAGATTTACAAAGGCTGAAACTAGGTCCAAGGTCTGAAGAGGGGAAGCCTGGGAGACCAGAGGCCAGCGTCTGGTCAAAGAAAACTCACTCACTCTTGCCCTATCCCAGTGCTGACAGTGTGAAGGCTCTTCCATGCAATGCCACAGGGTACGACTGCCACTGCTGTGCTGCTGCTCCTTCAGCGGCTGCCCTTGCACGGACAGCAAGGAGGAGCAGGCAGGGTGGCAGGGCCACTGCAATGGCATCTGCCAGGCTCTTCCATCCATGCCATGAGGACACTGTGCCACGGGGAGGATTTGGTCTCATTTTTTGGTTTATGACTAACTGGCAGTAGCAGAGACAAGAAACCCTGTGGTTGCTCAGACACTTCCAAACAACTTTCCAGCTGGACAGAAGGGCCAGAGAAAGAATTTGGATTTGATAATATGAAATACTAATTTTGTCCTGAAAAAAAAAGCATTCAGCTCCTTCTTGAACTCCAGGCCTTCAAGATGTTTTGAAGAGGAGAGTTTCAAAAACTCCACCCAAAGATGAACAATATATTGAAATAAAAGTGCAGGAAACCCTTTGGTGTTGGTGAGTTCATATTTGACACCTGAAAAGAGTTTTAGATGTGAGGAAAGGAGAGGAGGAGGGGAAAAAAAGCCTGCTTTCTATCTTTACATGCAATATGGGAGGCACATGAAAATGCTCAAACCCAAAGACCGTGAGCAGGTGTTAGGTATTCACCAGACAGCGAGAGGAATGGAGCCAGTTTTAGCAAGGAGCAGCTAACGTCCCTGTGCCGGGCTGAAGGCCAAGAGGAGAGACAGAGACGGGCAGCAAACTAAATTAGAAAATAAACTAACCAACCAATATTTGTGCACAGGCCACGCTACAGCCCTCGCAATGCCTCCCCTAAGTCCACCACTGTCTCAGCATAGGAAACACAAAAAAGGGCGCAAGAGAGACGAGGGTGAAAAGACAAGGACAAAGAAAAGAAGGGGCAGAGCAGTGTGCCTCTCCCAGCAGAAACCGGCTTCCCTCTTCTCTGTATGCTTTTCCTATCCTAATGTACAAAGCTTGTGGCCAGTCGATTAGATCGCTCTCTCCCCCTTGCCATTTGTATGTCACTTCTCTGCTTATCTCGGATCTTCCCCAGGGCAGGGAGTATATCTTCATGTACACAGTCGAGATGCACTGCAACGCAGAGGTTAAGAAAAATAGGAAAGCGCTCACAGAGAGAAAACAGCACAAACATAGAGGGTTTGGGTGGTTGGGGTTTTTTTGTGAACAATAGGAAAAAATAAACGATAGTGTCTGAACTTGTTACATTTAACTGCATAAACATATTGAAAGTCGACTGCCCTCTGTGCTCTCATTATTCCTGTGCACCTATTTCCCTAACCCCACTTACCCTGCGCAGCTCAGTATGGTGCCCTTTTACTGGAAATAAGCCCTGCCCCTGTCAGTGTTGAGAAAGATCACTGCAATGCTTGCTGTAGGGGAAAGATAGAGGAAAATCAGTGCCTGATGTGCTAGCAGACAGTAAAACTCGAGGGTCATAGGAAGCCACAAATCTGCCAGAGATGATTAATTCAGTGGAGAAGGTGGAAGCCTAAAAGTTTTTTTCTGTTTCCTTTGTACTGCCAAATTTATTTTCACTTGATGCAAGGGACAAGACAGGATCAGGAGAGATGTCTGAAATGAGAGGTCCCTGGGCACGGGAGACACTGGGATACTGGGCTGTTGCAGGGCAGAATGCCACCGATCAGGACCTATTTGAGCATGGGTGACATGTGCCTGCCTGACGCATCACGCCTCTGTCCCATCCTGTGACATGGCATGTTTGGTGATGATGGACGCAGCCTTTTGACTGATCAGACAGGAGCCATCTCCAATAGGAGCCAGGCTGTGGTGCTGCTTTCCTCCCCATCTCCAAATTCATGGTTTTACCTCTGTCTTTGGAGCAGCACAGAGACGAGTTGCGTGAGACTTGACTGGGCAATCAAAGATGGAGAATTATTGCAAATACTAAGTGAGGCTGCAAGAAGCAAATCTTAAGAATCCCACAGTCTGTGGGATTTCTCAGTAGCAGTATTTGTTAAGAAGCAAGGAACCTACACATTTGGACCAGAATGATGTCTTAGTTGCTGATGGCTTTCTAGAAAAGGAATAGCCTCCTTCACACTGAACATACCACCTCGCTGCCCCCTCGTCTTCCCACCCTGTCTCCCCTCCATTACACAGCTTAAAAAATACAGACATTTCCCTTTCACTATCAAGACCCTATGTAGCCCTGCCCCTATGTAGCCCTGCCCCTGCAAATACACTTCTGATCTTCCCTTCCCATCCCATCCCCTTACCCTGATAAAGCTCCATTTCCCACTCTTGTTCTGCTGCCCTCTCTTTTGCAGCTCTCAATGCATGAAATAAGCTCCGGAGAAAGCTTTTTGCATTCTCATCCTTTCCCATCAACAAGCTCACTTCTGTCATGAACCTGACAAGTAGTGCAGTAGTACGGTAGTAATAATACACTAGATTTTCAAGATGTCCCTGATGGACATATGTATATATATAAATGCAGGAAAGCTGTCAAGAGGATGTAACCAAAAGGATGCAGGACATTTTTCTTGCTCCTCCTCTCTCTTCATCCATTTCCCCCTGGTTTCTGCATTGCCTCTTCATTTTGTCAGTGAACTTTTTTAAACAGGGACTCTATTTCTGTCACTGGAGAGTACTTAAAATAAAAATAATAACAGACCAAAAACCAAACGAGGAAGTAACTGGTGAGAAACTGGGATGTGGAGTGAAGGCAATGCTTCTCTACAGCCGTGGTGTCTCTGGTGGCAGGGAGGGAGCAGGGAAATACAGCAGCTGGATCTTAAACCCCCTTTCTTGCAGCTTTGGGCCCTCCCCAGAAAAGATCTTCACTACCACCTCTTCCAATTCTCGTCTGTCACAGTGGGCTGCTAGTGAAGCCCACACAAAACTGTTACTTTTATTACCCAGGAAGACAAAATGCTGTATGTACAGTGTTCACACTAGATTTTCTTTTAACATCTCTAAGACCTGAAGAGCAAACTAACTTTTTGTGTATTTTTCTTATAATTTTCAGTACATTTACAAAAACACAATTCTCCTGGAGCACTGATCTAATAGAAGACAACTTTCTGCAAACAAGGATCTCAATTAGTGCAAACCCAACAGTGATCCAGATGTCACAAAACAAATCTCTTGAAGGGCTGTGAATACAAATCTCACAATTTTTAGGCCCATGTCCTGGTTTGAGGTAAAACAGGACCAATTTTGTTCAGTAACTTTGCTTCTTAGCTGGGCCTCTTCTAACTACTGACATTAACAGCATATTGTGCAGACACTGTTCGCTCTCTCAGAGTGATAACAGCTATGTCTATAGTTGATGCCCAGGCATGGTATGCAGAGAGGCTCCTGCTTGTACTGATCGCTGTAACACCCGAGGCAGCTAACTTTGGTATTTGCCCCGTTGGAGGGTCAGAAGTGAAAAAGTGCAGCGGGGTCGCACCTGCGGGGAGGAGTGGACAGGACAGATGACCCAAAACTGACCAACAGGGTATTCCATCCCATCTGCCTCATGCTCAGGATAAAAGCTGAGGGATCAAAGGGTCAGCTCTCGTTCTCTCTTGCTTTCTTGCTTCAATGGCCGACGTCTGAGGAGGACTCTGTCTGTTCGTCTGCCTTTGGTCCCGATCCGGAATCCAGTTCCCATCCATCACCGAGTCCAGCCTGGGACTCCTCCAGTGCCAGCCGGTGTCGTGATTGTCATCCTGGGAGCTTGATACGGTTTTGTGTATATTTCATTATTTCTTTTTATTTTATTATTAATATTTCATTAAAGTAGTTTAGTTCCTTCTAAACTCATAAGTCTCCTTTTCCCTCCTCTGCCTCTTTGAAGAGGGGTAGAGAGGAGCATCTGTCAGTCCCATTTGGGGTCCCCCATGTTCCCAGTGGCTGATTTGGCCTAAACCACAACAGCCCATAAGCTTTATCTATACTTAATACAAACTGCAAAAGGGACTGACCACAGCTTGGAAGCCAAGGGACAGGCCATGGCTCATATCCACGCAGCTAAACTCCATGGCCTCTCCTTCTCCCTTTCAAAAATCCCGAGCGTGGCCATCTCCAGACTCATGCTGTGGTGGTCGCTTCACATCCTAACCTCTGAGCTGCACCCAGGCACTGTGTGGGGGATTGCTGGTTGACCTGACCAAACCTGTTTAGGGAAAATGCTACTAATAAGCTGCACGGACGTATGGAGGAATAGTCCTCAAACTCATGGCCTGACCCTGTTTAAATTGCCAGTGCAAACACGCCCAGGCATCTGTTCCCTGGCAAATGCTTTGTCTTGTCCTTACTTTTCCTTGACAAGCTCACACAGCATTTAGCTGTGCAACAAAAGTGAGGGGCTCACGTCCCGCTCTGTCCAGCGCAGCCTGGAGAAAGTGCTATTTTGAGAAGCAGATCTGTGCAACACGAAATCCTGCAGGACACTACGCGCATGCCAGCTTTCTCTTTGCTTCTCCAGACTGACTGAGAAGACGTTCTCATGCACATGAGGCTGAGCTCCCCAAGAGGCCCAAGAGCAGCACCCTTGGAACACAAACTCTGTCTGAGGCTCACCATTTGCGAAACCACGACTTGTATGCATAGAGGCACAAACAGAAGCAGAGGCACATTATGAAAATGTTGTTCCTAACAGAAGTGGCTGAAGAGACGATGCCCGTTCTTCTGCCGCTTCTTCCCCACATGCATTCCTAAGCCAGGGTGCTGGTCTGCAAGTCTGCCTTGGGTGAAAGAACTGTCAGATGTGAGGCACACAGAGCTGTCCTATGCTTTTACTTTTGAGTGACTGTAAACATGGTAACAACAGTACTTTATAATGGACAATCAGGTTGCAAATAATTTTGACACCCTGAACTACAAATGGTGAGAACAAGCTTCCGGAATCTGGGCATGCACTGGGGTAGGAAAACGAATAGCTGGGAAGGCACCTCTGATGAAGTGTATCAAAACCTTGGATCCAAACCTCTCTGAATCTTTAACTGTGAACTGTCGCGCATGGGCTGGCTTCTGGTGCCTCTTTTCTCCTGACTCTACAAACTGACAAGTTCATTGATCTTCAAAGCAGAAGAAACTGCTATGACTGACAACTTTGACCTCTTCCACTCCACTGGCCACAGAGTTTCACCCTATAAAATATGCCCAGGAGGTAATTCTGTGTTGCTATTTGTAGGTATCCATGCAGGGAAGATCTGGTGTGTCGTTTCTTGCACAAAGTTTCAGCTGAGATGGGAAGAATTTGTCACTTTGTGCCTCTGTAACTCTGAGGTTAAATACCTTTCCTGAGTGCTAACAACAAGTACACATGCATTTAGCTTTGGATTCACGAAGACTGTGTGTAAACCTTCCTTCTGGGAAGGAAAGAGGTATACCTGTGATATCAGGTGCCTGACATGTCCATAGCAGGGATCAGCTGAAGCTCACCACAGTCTTGTACGCACACATTTCCTTTTGTGGAAAATACTGGTGGGGGAGGTAGGGTTAGTGGATTCCTGGGCACAAATGAGGGCACATAGGTTTAAGACCCTCTACAAGATTTCCTAATCAAGACAAACCTAAAGTAAGTACCTAGGACTAGAGGTAACGGGCACAAACTGGAGCACAGGAAGTTCCATCTTAACATGAGGAGGAACTTCTTTACTCTGAGGGTGGCAGAGCACTGGCACAGGCTGCCCAGAGAGGTGGTGGAGTCTCCTACACTGGAGACGTTCAAAACCCGCCTGGATGCCATTCTGTGCCATGTGCTGTAGGTGTCCCTGCTGTGGCAGGGGGGTTGGACTTAGATGATCTCCAGAGGTCCCTTCCAACCCTGACGATACTGTGATACTGTAACTTGGGCTTATGCAATATGTTGCAGTGTAATCAAGGAGCCTGAAGTAGTGAGGATTTTGGTGGGTTACTCTGTACGAGTTAGGCACCTCCCCCTGCTTTCTGGTTTCTAGCAAAGGAAGCTCAGGAGTCTGAACTCAAAGGGTTCCTCAGAGTGCTGCATGTCCGCGTGACTGGGGAACAGAAAGTAGGATAAGGTCATACGCTGCATCTGTTCTGCAGTTTGGATGCAGCTTTTCCTATCATTTCCAGTTCATTCATTTATTACTTACCATGATTGATTTCTGTGGTTATTTGTTCAGTCATGTGACAATAACTGACTATAAGCTGGTTATTTGTCTGTTCTATGTGCTATATAATATGTAAGAAATGCCTTTACCTTTATGAAATCTTAACAGGTACAGAGCATCGTTTACTAAAGCAGGGAGGAAAATAATGTTAGATTGGATGTGGAATGTGTCTGGGAAAAAAAGACAGAGTTCTCCATTTATGAAAACTGAAGTCCTAGAATTGATATTATTCATTTCATCTGAATAATTAAGCAGTAATGACCATGGCATAGGCTATTCCAGGCAATTAATGATCAGCTCTAGGGGTTGATGGCGTGTGAGGAAGCTAAGGGACATTAACCTCTGCTGGCTATTAGTCATTCAGATATTGCCATGTGCTGACTCTATTGCAGATTCCTCCCATTTTTAAAATATAGACATTAAAAGCTACGCTAAAAGCATCCACAGTGTAATGACTGGAATTGAGCCAGACATCTCTGCAAAAATAACAAGCAGCAGGGTCACTACTGTGATGGCCCAAAGACCTCTTGAGGATGTCTTGACTTTTGTTTAAGTTCTGATGGCCAATGGCAGAAGGGTGACGAGGCACCTCCATGTGCTTCCAGTTCTCCTGGATTCAAGGGGGTCCCCTCTCTGGGCACTGTTTTATGCACACCCACAAGCGGGAAGTGTCCTGAGAAGAAACTAGAAGGGGAACACTGTGTGTTTTCCTCTACCTGTGCATGAGTTTTAGCCCCTTAGGAAAGAAAGAAAGAAATTGGAAGAGGATGGAAGATACTTGGGAGGTCTGTATATGTGTGTATATATATGTATACAAATGTGAAATAATGTATCCGACACCAAAAAAAGTAAAGTGTTTGGACATTTTTTGGTAAAGAGTACTTGTAAGGGTTATTTATTTAGGCCTTTCTGTTAATGAGAACTGGTTAACAGAAGACGCCTGACCTGCCTTTCTCCCAGTCTGCCCAGCCTCTTCTTTTTATAGCCTGCTAAACTGCCCCGAGGCTGGGCACACAGCACAGAGATTGTGGCCAGAATAAAGATGAAACAGAGCTTCAAGTTGCGTTTGAATATTTTTGTCCCCACCGCCGTTTCAAACTGCAAGCTCAGATGTTAGACAGAGACTAACTACGCAGTGTTATAGCATGAACAAGCGTAAAAAGCCACAGACCTCTGCAACAATCAGTCTGAAGTGGGTAAAGGGTAGTAGAGAAGAAGGAACCAGAATAATAGTTGGTTTTATTTCAATGGCAGAAAATTTACTTTCTTTCACTTTTTTATTCTTGTTTTTCCTGGGGTAAGGAGGGGAATCCGGGTTTTTTTTTAACAAATCTGTACTAGATATGGTCTACTGAATCACATTTGTTGCTACTGTAATTTTGGTTCAGATGAAAGCAGTCTAATTCATGTGAGATAGCTCTATTGTTTGCCTGACTGGGACACTTACAAAAACACTCTGGAGAAAATTGGGAAATTGTAGGAGAATGCACCTAAAGAGCATCTACCATTTCTGTGGAAGTTGGAATTCTTATATTCTGCAGAGTTTATTCATTTTGCTACATATTACAGGCCCAAAGTATAATTGCTTTTTCATTGTAAAGAAGAGAAAACCTGATGCCATCAGATCTAGTATTGTTGGAGCAGTGGAGACAAATTGTAAATACACCTTTTGCTGTGGCCTGTGTTCTACAGCTGCATCCAGATTTCACACCAGATTGGCCTATACAGCTGTAAATCCATGGTCTACTGACAGGTTCCTCTGTAGTATTTCCCTGGCTTTCTTTTTTTTTTTTCTTTTTAACCATTGTCAGGAAAAAAAAAAAGAATAAAAGAAGAAAAGAAGAAAAGAGAAAAAAAAAAGAAAAAAAAAGTGTTCCTAGAAGGACAATCCAGAACAAGCCCTACTTTAGGGCTCTCTCCACCCCTGAACAGACGTTACTAAGTTGTTTGCAAGCAGAAAATGAGCAGCAGGTTATAAACTGGCTGCTTGGCCTGCCAGTGCCATGGTGGAACACGACTAAGCTTTGCTTTGGAAACACCCCATGCTGCATTTGCCATTTGCCGAGGCCCTGATCTTTTGATCTTGGTGTCCAGAGAAGCTGTCCAGGTCATAATTTCTTAAAAGTGTCACATCTAATACATGAGATTTGGGAAGATGAGGGACCAAAGGAACTGGCAGTGAAGTTTCTGAAGAAAGCAGCTAGAAGGAGGAGGACATGGAAGCTCAGTCGGACCTTACCAACCCTGTGAAGTCAGCTGCCCTGTGTCCCTCTCTGGTTTAATTAAGGCTGGCAAAATGTGCTTGCCTCAGCACAAATTTTCTCTCTCGGTCCTTACTGCTGTGACGAGTGCAATGAAAACACTCAAGCTATTTTGTTCCCTCATAAAAAAGAAAAAAGTGCTTACTTTTAATGGATAATAATTTTGCAGCTGATTGAGTTTCTCTGGCAATTAGATTTATCCTCCTTAGGGTTTTTTGTATTACTCATATTTTCATAGTCTCTAGTTTGATAGCCTAAGTGTTGAGAGCAGCTTTTCCTGGCCAAGGCACTCACATTGGTCTGTTACCTTTGGGTCTACAGACTAATTCCTGAGAAGAAATCACCTCAGCCTTCACCCTTTCTTTTGTTCTTTTTATGGTAAGGTTAAAACACTCAAAGCATTCATATATTTTCCTCATTTATTATTACAAGGAGTAAATTAGTTTCAGATTCATTTAGAAAAAGATGTAGTAGATGCCTTGTACACAAGAGGGCAGATCTGCTTCTCCTTTCATCATCATCAGTCCCCTACGCTACGCTATGTTACACCGATCATTTCTGCCTTCAGCCAGACGTCTGGGGCTGGATGTCACAGAAGCAGCACGGCTGTAAGGCAGGGTTTTAGTCTGAACAAACACCACCTAGGGATGGGCTGAAGGCCTTTTATGCTGGTAAAGCAATACCCATGGGAGTATAAATACACAGTTATATATGCTCCTTTATATTATTATCACTGTTGTTACTGAACTTAAACTTTTGGTTTGCAAGCCTAAAAAAGACCCAGACTTTCAAACCTAAAAAGAGGCAGGGTTCACACCTGTTTTTTCCATCCTCTCCCCCACGCTCTTTCCTCCCTTTCCCCCAATACAATGTTGGACGCACAGACACCAGGTACCAGTTTCCACCCCTCTCTGCTGGCTGAGCATGAGGATTTCATTCCAAAGCCTTTCGAAGGGGATGAAATATTCCCGACCTCAAGGTGGGCTGGGGGCTCTGTGGCTCCAGCGTGTTGTGTGATGTGGAACCGAAACCTCGGTGTGGGCTGCTTCCTGCTCCCTCAGTCCTGCTTCCCCAGGGCATGCTCGCTCGGTGCTGGCAAGCCTGGCTATGGTTTGAACCTGAATTTGAATTTAACCTTCCTGAGAGGAAAGGACACCTTATCTGAACTCAGACCATTTGCTAGCGCCATCCTGGGCTTGCTCTGGGTACCGAAATGGAGAGCAGCCACCCCTGGAGACCCAGGGTGTGGGTCTCATAGACAGAGAAGCTTTCTGCCCCGGGTAGGAAGCAGAGCATCCCCAAATTCCCCGAGATAATTCATCACCCACGCTGTGTTTCCCAGGAGAGCTGGCCACTGCCTCTTACTTTCCTGTGGAAAACACTGCCGGCTTTTCTGTTCACAGCACTGCCAGAGGAGCCAAGGCAATTTCTGTAAAAGTCTCCCAAGGGATGTAAGCAACTCAGCAGAGGTAAAGGAATTATGGTGCTTCTCCCATAAAGTCTTCATTTAACTCAAAGAAGCAAAAAAATCAAGGTTTTATACAATGATATAAAGTCACACGACTACACTCTCTCCACCAAGCAGTCCAAAAAAAAAAAGTTACCAATTTTGAAGACCACCAAAAGGCTTGTTTTTTAAAAGAGAAAAGACACTCACTGTCAAACATTTTTCTTGTAGAACCTCAAGACTTTTGGGGAGGGCAGAAATGAACACTGTGTTTGCCTTCCAGATGCCCTTGGATAAAGGCTGAAGTGAGCGAACGGCCGAGCAAACCCAGGATTTTTAAGAGAAGAGCAAAGGTCAGAAAAGCTCATCTTGAAAAAAAGGAAACCAGGAAAAAAAAAAGAGAACTGGCCACAGTTTATCTGGATGCTTTTCCCTCGTACTTTATGGTGTCTTCTGACTCTGTCACATCCCTTGTATTTTAAGTGGAGGAGCAGAATATCGCTGTCACTAGTGTCATTTGGTAACCGTCCAGCTAAAGGCCACCTGTTGGAGGACATCTCAGAGCTGAATGCCAGCTCTGAAAAACACAGGGGTATGGTTAAAGCCATTCATGTCAGATGTAATTAGAGATTTACTGGGACATTGCTGGAAAAGCCTCTGGAACTTTCCAGAACGCTGGGTCACTGACTATCAAATTTATTTGCTTTTCCATTTTAGCAATCAATGAATCTGCGCTTGTGGAAAGGCTGCTGAACTATTTCTCACGTCAATCACAATTAGAGAAGTGCTAATCATGTTAAGGAGTTGTTAATCGTACATGAAATTAAATGAATGACACATGCTCTCGTACGGTGCGTTCACCAAATGGTAAGCCCATCTTAGACACTCTCCCTTGCTCTCTACGGTATGCCTGTTTGCCCTACAAGTGTATAATAATTTATGCTTTTAATTAGATTATTGCAGTATATAAAGTAAGTAGCTTTCTTATTATCTACTAGTCATCTTTTTCCTTTTAGAGAGACCTTTACACAGTCAGGACATTAATAGAACTACCTTATCAATATATTCCACAGTGCTGCTGAAAAATTCTTCTAAGGACTCGCACCCATTCAATGGGAAGGAAAAAAGGAGGATTGTGTGGATGCATCCCCTGAATGAGCCAGCAATGGGAGACAGCTAATTAGTTGCGTTAAACTGGGGTTTGCACTGCCCCTTAGCTGGGTCAGTATGGGGAATAGGCATCAACAGGCACAGAAGTGTCATATCCAAAGGTTTCCTGGCTAAAAAGTGCCTTTTCTGCAATTGAGAGAGCTTTGGCTAAAGTAAATGCTTGTTAATAGTGAAAGTGGGAGCATATGTGCGTGAGAGTGTATACACCTATCTGTGTGTGTATATATATGAAGGGGAATGTAGGGAATATAAACGCGATTAATACAAATTAGAAAATACACTGTGTAGCAAACCAAGAGAAAATACGAGTACACTGGCTGGCTGCTGGAAGAGCACCTGGGGCTATTTACCTGTCCTTATCAACTCTCCTCAGCATTTGCTTTTGCGCACTGCTGGTGTGCTCTGTGATAGCTGCCTCCTTGCTCAGGAGCAGTACAGCCTGTCTTCCACCAGGGTCACAGACTGTTAGAGGAATTTTAATTCCATCGGGAGCAAAATACTTGCTGTGATATCAGCTGATTGCTAGAGGGAGACGGCAAACTATTTAAGAAGATAATTCAGTAGGAATTTGTTTTAGTGTTAGCAAAAAAGCAAGATGGCCTATTCTGATACTAATTTTGTAGAGGTCTTGGAGCACCATGCAAATCCCAGAAATGTGGGAACACACTGATACTGTGTCAGCAGCAGACTGGCTCTGGCTATTGAGCCTGATACCAGGCACTAGCAAATAGGAAATAACAAAAGGCCTTGAAAATGAAAGAAGGAGAATAGGCAGAGAATTTAATTCATGTTGATCCACATGGCCTTATGGAAAATTGATCTGTTTATAAAGAAAATCTGATTTTCTTTTTTGATGAGATTACAAGTTTGTGTGATAAAGGATCTTGCAGCAGAAGAAGTATTCTTAGATTCTCCTTAAAGAAATCCTGCATGACACATGGGCTATTGCTATCAATATAACACATTAAATGCCCTCAACTGTTGGTATGACAGATACCAAAAATTGCTGTCCATGGATATTCATAAATGGTCATTTCTAGTCATGTTCTGCAGGGATCTGTATTAGAGTTGAACTCTGCTCATCACTTCAAATTGAGAAGCATGCATGAAATTATTTCTAGTGACAGGTATAGATGATGAAGAAAGGCACAGTGGGGAGGAAAGACAGTGATCCATGGTGAGTCTTTGCCTCAGTGTTTAGTAATAGGACAAGTTACACTCTGAGGATCCAACCCCCTGAGCTAGAAGATAGAGACTGGGAGCAGGATGATTCCCCCGCAATCCAGGAAGAAATGGTCGGTGACCTGCTGCAGCACATAGACATACACAAGTTTATGGGACCAGATTGAATCCACCCAAGAGTTCTGAGAGAGCTGGCGGAGGTGCTGACCAAGCCACTTTCCATCATTCTCTGACAGTCCTGGCTGACTGGTGAGGTCCCAGCAGATTGGAAACTAGCCAATGTGACACCCATCTACAAGAAGGACCAGAAGGAGGATCTGGGAAACTACCAGCCTGTCAGTTTTACTTCGATGCCAGGGAAACTGATGGAGCAGATCATCCTGAGTACCATCACACAGAATGCTCAGGACAACCGGATGATTGGGCCCAGTCAGCATGGGTTTATGAAAGGCAGGTTCTGCTTGACTAACGTGATCTCCTTCTACAACATGGTCACCTGCTTAGTGGATGAGGGAAAAGCTGCTGATGTTGTCTATCTGGACTTTAGTAAAGCCTTTGACACCGTTTCCCACAGCATTCTCCTGGAGAAACTGGCTGCTCATGGCTTGGGTGGGCAAACACTTTGCTGGGTAAAAAACTGGCTGGAAGGCCGGGCCCAGAGAGTGGTGAATGGAGTTAATTCCAGTTGGTGGCCAGTCACAAGTGATGTCCCCCAGGGCCAGTCCTGTTTAATATCTTTATCAGTGATCTGGATGAGGGGATCGAGTGTGCCCTCAGTAAGTTTGCAGACCACACCAAGCTGGCTGGAAGTGTTGATCTGCCAGAGGGTAGGGAGGCCCTGCAGAGGGATTTAGACAGACTGGATCAATGGGCCAAGGCAAACTGTATGTGTTTCAATAAGGCCAAATCCTGGGTCTTACACTTTGGCCACAACAACCCCCGCCAATGCTACAGGCTTCGGGAGGAGTGGCTGGAAAGCTGCTCAGCAGAGAGGGACCTGGGGGTGTTGATTGAGAGGCAGCTGAACATGAGCCAGCAGTGTGCCCAGGTGGCCAAGAAGGCCAACAGCATCCTGGCCTGTGTCAGGAATAGTGTAGCCAGTAGGACCAAGGAGGTGATTTTACCCCTGTACTCGGCACTGGTGAGGCCACATCTTGTGTACTGTGTTCAGTTGTGGGCCCCTCACCACAAGAAGGACATTGAGGCACTGGAGTGTGTCCAAAGAAGGGCAATGAAACTGGTGAGGGGTCTGTAGCACAAGTCTTATGAGGAGCGGCTGAGGGAACTGGGGTTGTTTAGCCTGGAGAAAAGGAGGCTCAGGGGAGACCTTATCACTTTCTACAACTACCTGAAAGGAGGCTGCAGAGAGGTGGGAGTTGACCTGTTCTGTCAAGTGAGAGAACAAGACGAAATGGCTTCAAGTTGCGCCAAGGGAAGTTTAGATTGGATATTAGGAAGATTTTTTTTCACTGAAAGGGTCATCAGGCATTAGAAGGCATTACCCAGGGCAATGGTGGAGTCCCTACCCCTGGAGGTATTTAGGGGTCATGTAGATATAGTGCTGTGGGACATGGTTTAGTGGTGGGCTTGTCAGTGTTAGGTTAATGATTGGACTAGATGATCTTACAGGTCTTTTCCAATCTAGGAGATTCTGTGATTCTGTGATCCAGAATGACCTTAATCTCTTGGGGAAGCTGGGCTTCAACATCTACCTGCAGCCTAGGGCATCCATGAGCACTTCTGGCTGTACCCTGCGTCAGGTGTGGTGTCGCAGCCAAAACGTGCTTTGGTACCGCTGCCAAGTGGGGATCACATCTCAAAGGACCATAGCTGGAAAAGAGCTGGGCCATGCCAGCAGGGTAGGGAGCCGCATCCTCAGAAATACCAGCTCCCTACAGCAGCTTGAGAGGTGATGGTGTACAAGGACCAGGACAGTCGGTGGGGGCAGTGCCAGCAGCCGAGATCCTGGGTATATAATCAGAGGAGCAGTGAGGTAAATTTAGCTCTGTTGTCAACAGAGATACTAGCACGTAATTCTGGTGTCCCCATTTTCAAAGGGACTTGAAAGGCTACAGAGACTGCAGCGAAGAGCCGCCAAAATGAATTGAAGGCTGGAAAAACTGCCGTGTACTTGGAGACAGGAAGAATCTGTCAATTCTTCAAAAACAGTCTGAAGGGAGATAGAGTTTCTGTGTGTAATTTCCTGTGTGAGGGGGAAAAAAAGAGTCTTAATATCTGGAAGTTAAATCGAAGTGCATGCAAACCAGGAACAGTGACAGACGTTTTCAGCTGTGAGGCTGTTAGTTGCTGGAACAAGTTACAAAGGAAAATGATGCATTTGCCATCATTAGGTGTTTCTGAGTAAGGGCAAATCTTTCTGGGGAAACTACTTTTCATTTCTTTTTCTTTTTCTTTTTTTTTTTTTTCCAGAAACATACAGCACTATGGCCTTTGTTGTGAAGCAGATGAGAGGTGGTCAGATTTCAAACTCTGTGCATTATTAAGAAGTTACCTCTACACGTTAGGATGGAATAGAGGATACGCTCCTATGCAGGTCACAGCCATGTAGTCAAGTCCGTTAAATGTCACTGCAGTGTCTACTGCTGAGCCTCTGGGACTCATAGTTAATTTTAAAAATGGACTTTGTTTCTTCCCGCACGGTGGCTGTGTTCTAGCAGCAGAATAAGGTTGCTTATATGACAGAATTAGACCTAGGCGCGGATGTGGGAGACAGGTGTTGGCTGGAAGACCATGTGCCGGGAATGTGTTTAGATATTCCGGATAGCACTTTCCAGTGCGAAACAGATACAGATCCCCATCCAGCCTCGCGCTCTTACCTGTTTACTTTAGTGCTGCTGGAAGCTAAACACACTCCTGCTTCTCTCCAGTTGCCACGTAACAGCCCTGTCTGTTGTCACAACCCAACTCTTGCACTTAACCAAGACATCTTGGCTGTTTTGGACTGCTCTTAGCTGTTTTTCTCTATCCTCAACCAAATGTTAAGTTTCAAGCGACTTAGTAGGCTCTTTCTGGAAAAGGTAGACTTGCTGAAATAGAATAATTTCTCAAAGTGTTTTTTCCTCTAAGTTGCAAATGTCATTCAACCCAAAGTGACTATTTTGTGTTTGCATAGCAGATTTCATGCACACTAGGGAGCATTTCAGACTCACTATGTTTCGCTGCTAATAGGATTTGCAGCTATGTTTGTGAATTCCAGATACCCCATTTACTTCACTGATCTTCAAGTTTATACACTGTAAAGAACCAGAATGAAATATTAACAGCATACAGCTAAACAGAGAGTTTGTACAATATCCTGCACTACATTTTTCTCCATTGTCCATTGGAAAAAGGACAAAGGCGTGAAGCTAAAATAAATCTATAGCAATGTATGGGCTTTAGAAAACATTTTCTTTACTTCCAAAATACCCTGACTTGCATATAATTTATGTGGAGCATGCAGTTGATTTAGAGAAGACCTTAAAATGACCCATTAATCCAAATTCAGTTGGAAACTGGAATAGCTGTAACTGATCTGTTGTCACAACAGCAGTACACAGAAGTCATAGGAACAGACTGAGAAGATAACACTGCTAAATTGTAGATGTTTTCCCACAGGATCTTCAGCCAGCTACAAACACTTTCATAGCTTTCAAAGAGATACAGCAAAGATAAAAATTGTATTTCAAGTCTTTTCCTTCCCTACTTTATGTGAAGCAAACTATTGCTTTTTTTTTTGTCATTTAAATGATCATTTCATCCTATATTTCCCCTTTTTTTATATTCGCCTCAGTGTATTTATATTTCTAGCCCATCCCTTCCTTCCCATACATCAGGACATTACCTACACGTTAGGATTTACAGCATAGGATACAGTTGAAACCAGAAAAGGACTGAAACCTAATTGGACTGGTTCTAAAGCAGAAAACAGGGATAAAGCTCTTATTAACTTGAAGTTTGTAGGCCTTGACCTAAGCTAATAAAGAAATATTTGGTTTTATACCAGAGTTGTTTTCTTAATCCCCTAAATGTTTGTTCATACCAGACATCAGTTCCAGAAGCATCTGCAGCCTGGAGACTGCTGGAGCTGCTCGGTCTGCAGCTGCCAGGCTGGGTACAAAACCAGAGGAGGGAAGCCGGGAAACTCTCCCTCAAGGTGGCCGTGACATATATGGAGCCATCTCTTTGTCTCTGTCCCTTCCCGGAGGACATTCACAGCCTGCATACAATATTTTGTGGGTGCACCTGCCATAGAGGGAGGAAACATGGTCTACAGCTCCCAAGAGGAACACCGCCCTGTGTAGCCCCCCTCCAGCTGACTGATGGGGGGGGCAGCCGGACCAAGACAGTCCAGCTGACAGCCCTGAAATGATGGCAAGCCACAAATTATCCAGATGTGCCGATAGGCGAAAGTAAGTCTGTCTCGTGCCATGGGACACCCTGTGCCCACGCAACTGCCAGAGTCCCTGTTGCTGATTCTCTTCCAGAAGAAGTTTGTCCTTAGCCCTGGGTCTCCATCTTCATCTCACCCCTCCAGTAGTGAAATATGACTGTGGTGGCCCAAATGCCCTATTACACTTCATGGGTGCCCTCCTTTTCCGTGTGGGTGGCTCCAATGCTTCACCCATGCTGAAGGCCTCACCTGTCTTCCTTGTCTGAACTTGTATGACCTTCCTACTGCAGGCAGGGTTTTCTCTGCTGCCTAAGAAAGCCCGCCATGAAAAGTGTAAGGAAGCACACAAATCATCAGTGTGATAAGCATGCAAACTCTGTGGCTGTCACCAGGATTTTTAATTGTCATGTGCAATGTGAGCAGATCCACTTCCCACCACATGATTTGCTTGGATACAAAAGGCTAGTCTTCTCTGGGCTGGTCACATGGATGCTTCCGTATTTGTTTGCTGTATTTTTTTGTTATTCATAATTTATTTAGAACCAACCCTGTTCAAAGTCAAAACAAAGACAGTATGTTCAGTCACTCAAATTATAGGCCATTCCCCAGGGCAATAACCCAAGACTACAAAAATGCATACAATGCCTTCAAAAAAGAAGGAAAAACAGCAGCCTCATTATTTGGCAAGCAAGAGCTATGTTTTTGTTGAGACTTGCTTAAAAGAAACATTATCAGATTTGGTTTTGTCCTCTCACCAAGGAATCTGTGCATGAGCAAAAATTATTCAAACATTCAGGATTTAGGATATGCCAGAGTAAAAATGTCCATCACTGTGCCCTTGCTTTGCCCTGTGTTCCTCAAAACAATCCTCCTGTGCTGGGCTGCCTAATGATCCACAAAATGTTGGCCTGCTGATTGCATGAAGTGACTTTCTATCCCATGAAAAGATGGTTCATGTCAGAGTTATGAACCGCAGAAGCGCAGGCTAGGAAGACTGTTCAGAAAGCTCTCTTGGTTGAGACGAGAGACGTCTGGATGTTTACAGCTGTTGAAAGACTCAGCAACAAGCTTCAAAAATGAGGCCACAGGACAGTGGTTGCACTAATAAAAATAAAGATGTTTTTCCTGGAGATGTACTTGATGACTTGAAAGTGGCCTCTCTGCAGGCACAGGGGGATGATGCTCACTGTTCACCGTCCAGCAGGCGCTCGGGTATGGCCTTCTGGTTGTTGAAATGAGCTATAGGATGAGGGGGAGGCAGGGGAGATGTGCCTATGGAAATGTTATAAATGCCTAACCCTAAGCAGGCTCCCTCAAACAGACTATTTTATTCTTTTTTTTTGCTTCTCATGATTTCTAGACAGAAGTACACAGAGTTGTAGATCAAAGCAGTACTTCCTGCTAAGTTGTCATTCTTGCTGCTACTCCTACAGCGCAGCACATCTAAACTTAGCTCACTGTAGCCTCTTACTTTTTTTTAATTTATTGCTTAGACATACCATACCTTTCTTTCTTAAGATCAATGTGATAGTAATTTTTGGATACTGGGAGTATACTGTGGGGGAGGATTCCTGTTCTTGTACTCATCTCTACATATCTCTTTTCAGACAGTTTTGGAGGCAGGTTACTGAGATGATTGCACTTTTGGTCATATGTCGTTATAGTTTCCTCCCCTGAAAAGGAAGCTGTTTTCTAAATAACAGCAAACAGGGACAGACCCTGATTATTAGTAGTTTTGTATCACTCTTCTGCAAAGCAGCTGTAGTTTGGGTTATTTACACCAGTAGTACAGAAGCCTTATTCCCTGGGTAGCTTTCCCAGGTGGATAACCTGAGCTAGTGTTGTGGCTGGATCAAACTCTTTTTATTTCACAATGGCTAATGAGCAGCCGTGGTATCGCAGAAATTTTTGTGACCTCCACTTAGCTTAATCTGCAATCAGCTACTGTTTCTTAAATGAAATATCTGACTAAACTTCAGTCGTATGGACCATTTGAAAACCTTAAATGTGTTGTTCACTGGTCACTTTACTTCTGGCCTGTATGTTGACCCTTGTGTGTATTCCCTCTAATTCATTAGTGAAGATATAAAAATGAGCATCAGAAATAGCTAAGCAGAAAGTTTATACTTTTTATCCCTCATCAAAAGTCTTAAGGCATTGTCATACAGTTAGCTGAGGTGGTGCAGATGACTGACTGTTATGCAAACTTTGTGGAAGAAACAAGGAGGAAGAAAAGATAAATCAGTAGAACTGCAAGAAATAAAAACGCTCAGTTACCATGCCTCGTAACCTGAAAGAAAACCCAGTAAGAACGGGAAAAAACAAATCATATGATCCAGTAGTTCAGTAAAACCATCTTTATATAGAATGTTTTTTTCCCAATGTAGTAATTGAAATCACTTCTGCAGATGACGAAAAAAACCTATATATCCCCTCTAATGAATTTAAAGAGAAAAGATCAAGAGCAGTTTCCTCATTCTCTCCCATGACACAGAAAAGATCTGCACAATAATCAAAGTTTTACCATAAATCGCAGTCTGTGTGACCTTTTAATTTATTTATTTTTAGTAGCTATCAAAACCAGAGGAGGCCTTTACACTATTATCTGAAAGGGCAATGAGTAAGGGTCAAGCCCTTCTTTTTCTGAAGTCAAACAGGCTGGGAACTAGTGTCTTCTGCACTGATAGAAGAGAACTGAATTTCAGGGTAGGTGTGCCTTTCACCCTGGCCACAGTCTGGTCAGGGAAGAGATTTGGGGTCTCTTGATGGCTGAAGAGTTTTTGATTGACACCGCCCACACTGCTCCCTAACCCATCTGCATCTGCTCCAGGAACTATTGACTCTTCCTTACTCAAGGACCAGAAACAACTATATCAAATTAATTATATTTCTCTTTCCCCTCTCTGTCTCTCTTAACACTTGAGTGAGAGATAGGATTCCTGTCTGGACTTGCCTTAACATTTGCCAGTGAAGGACATTAATCCCAGAGACAGGCAAATCTCCCACCTCATTTTCTTTTCTGCCTGAAGACTCCCCACTCCCCTCCTTTTTCACCTCACCTCTCTCCCCAACACTGTCAGAGAGATCACAGCCTCTCCTCTGGGGTGGCTGGGACTGGCTGGGACACCCAGCGGAGAGACACCCCCAGCCAACTCAGCAGGTCAGCCATGGCACAGGTACCAACTCAGCAGAGGTATGATGTGATCTACCCACCCTGCCTTTTCTCCCCCCGACATCAGTGCACTTCTTTTGCCTGCAGCATCTGAGTGACAATACTAGCAAGGCTGTGGAGTTAAAACAGAAAATTACTGAGCCGATAAGGGCTGAGAAAATCCATGGATGAGATGGAAAAGCAGGCAAGAAAAGCTAGAGCTGAGCAGCCAGCAGACAACTGGAAATAAAAGTCCATAGCTCTCCTTGGATTTGTACAAATTTTCTGCTTTTACACCCATGAAAAGTGACTCACGACTCCCTCAGAACTGAATTTCAGGATGACGAAGCAAAACCTGGCAGGCAGCCTTCCTGTGCTGTTCCTGCTCTTGCTCAGCACTATTTCTCCCCTCCCACATGGCACTTTCTTTAAAACACTACAGCTGGTTCTGGGGAAGGTTTTGAAATGCCAACACGAAGGCAAAAATTGGAACTTACCTTCCAAATACTTTTCCTATTTAAATAGATAGAGAGGAGCCTGACGGGTAAGGTTTTCAGGCTGATGGACTCTGCAAAACTCTGAAAAACTTTAAGGGAGAGCAACTTGTTAGGTACATTGCTGCAGATGTCTTTCTGTCCAGTCATACTGTGTGTGTGCATCACCCAACAACCATTGAAGCCCCTTAATAATTTCCATATACGTTGTTAGAGGGGTAGTGCTCTCAAATATGATATTTATTTTTTTTTCTACAAGAGTCAAGAAAATATGTAGCTAGCTAGAGAAAAAAAATCCTAGAAGTATGCACGGTTGAGGTAGTCTCTTCATTAGATATCAAAGAATCCACATCGAATGCCTCAAACAAAGGAGAGGTTTCAGTTTGAGCTTATGCATTATTTGATAATGATGAATCTAACACAAAGTCATAAAAAACTGCTTTTCAATTTGATATTTGTATAGAGCAGTAGGACCTTGCTTTTGTTTTTAATTGTTAAAAAGTCTCTGTTTCTAGTTGTATCTGGTCTATGTGTTGCACATATACTGGCGTTTTTTCATATTTATTATCTTATAGACAAGAAACCTCAACACATACCTATTTTAGTTTGTCTGTATTTTAAATTCTCACCATGGTCTGAAAGGTACTAAGGGTTTTGTCAAACAAATGTAAGGATTTGCTATTTGTCAGCTAAAAATCTGTTACCTCAGCTTCACGGAAGAAATGTTGTCCTGGTTTGTATGAGTTTCTGGTCTCTGTCAGAGTTCCTAGGCACTATGGCAATACAGATAAATAATAACTGTGTCTAGTGCCAAATGGCACAGGTGCAAAAATAGTTTGTACCAGCAGAGTAGAAAATGGATGCTTCCCCCTCGCTTTGCAAGAAAATTTGATTTTCTGAAAAAAGAACAGAAACCTCCAGGTTATCATTTTTCATTACAAAAAAAATAATACCACCAGCAACAAATGTATTTTAGAAATGCCTCTGCAGTGACTGTTGAGAGCTGTTTATTAGCTCTCTCACATCCCTGTCCTTTCCACACACAGCAGGCTTGCTGGGCAAGTGGCGCCTGTAGCAGACCATGCAACTCCGCTGCTGAGGAGTTGCGTTCCCCAGGGAAGTGGTGAGGCAGGGCAGGAGTCAAGCTGAGGGAGGAGAACCACTGAACCACAGCTTTCATAAGGTCCTAGGGCCAACATTTCAATTAATTAAATTATTTTCTCAATAAATTAAGCATTAATTTCATAAAGCAAATATTTAATTGGGAAAAAAAAATTACTTTGGTTTTTACCAAAAATTATTTTGAAGGAAAATTTTGGACTAACCTAATCAATAAGTAAAGTATATCAACCCTGTAGGGATGGTCTGTGATTCCCACTATCTGGCCAAAGGAAGCAAGAGTCTACACAGCCACAAAATCTAAAACTGAGACATTTACTGCTGCAAAACTGCATGCTTCTCTTGGATCTTAGTTGTGGTAGAGGATCATTGTGTGGTGTTTTCATCAGAAACTGAATCTTTAAGAGAAAAAGGCCAGCACATGTTGCACTTTGATGGTGATGCCCATTTATCATTGCGTTCAATGATTAAATAGTATTTGATCTTTTAATTCAAGCTCCAGATCCTGAAGACATGAGACTGAGTAAGAAGCTCAGATTTAATTTTTTAAAGCACCGCCTTCAGGCCTTGTGATAGATAAGAAAGCCTGTAAAGGTAACATCTAATCCTTCTCTTCCCACGCATATCCAACCTTTCCTTACACCATAAGCTCAAGTATCAGAAGGCCATTAACACAAGCCAGAGACACTGTTTTTAATCTCTAGTTTGTTGAAATCTGCCTCATTGTTTGTCTTTTTCGTAACACTTGGCATTGGCAATGATTAATGCTGCCAACATTTTCCTTGCCAGGAAAGATGTTTCTTTCCTCCCTGGAGTGCAAGTGAAGCCTGGAGACACCTCCTGCTCTGGGGCTGCCCTTCCTCCCGCACCTATGGGGAGCGTCGCTAAGGAGAAGGATGGAAATCTCGTGCCCTTTTCAGGAGCAGAAGGGCATTTCCAAGTGGGAAGGAAGGAAAAGCAGCAGTTTATGACTTTCTGGTGGGTCAAGAGCAATGGGAAAAGAGTCAAGGACCTCCAAACAGCTTTTCCCTTTCTTTTCCACTCCTGCTGAAATGTAGCTCAGAAGGTGCTAATAACCTCTCTGCTCCCCTCCTCAGACACAGCACTATGCCTCCACAAATTGCCCCAAGAAACGCTGCTTGGCAGAAAGCTGTAATCAGAGTAATTTGATTGATTTACAGCCTGCTCTAGGTTGACCCAGAAAATGAGGGCTACCAAGATGAGGCCAGCTTGGTTATAGTCCATGCCCAGGCTGTGGGTTAAAACACCTCACACTGACGCAGTGACCTGGGTTAAGCTTAGCCCTATGTGGGGCAGATCTCCACCTGCTTCTTCTCAATTTTTGCTCTCCATGTGAGGTGGGGTGACCGGGAGAGGCATTTTTGGCTGGCCATTTGCAGCTGGATGCTTGCCAGCTTCTTTTCACCTCCTGAACACCACAGAAGTGCCAGATCAGATTTGAGAATCTGGCCTATTATTTTTTGATTATTGTCCCAAGGATAGAAGAGTACCCTCTTCACTTGTCAGCAACTAATAGGTCACAAGTTGGCCAGTTTACCAAACATGAAAACAATTTGCCAGCAGCAGGGACTTACACCCTAAAAGGAGAGAACACGCTTTTAGCTGGCAGCCTCCTCGCCACCCTGAACAAAGGAGAGATATAGGGTATCGGTGGCTGCTTTTAAGTTGTCCCAAGTGTTAACTTGTTTCTGATTTTCAGGCTGTCTGTCTTTTGAGTCTTGCTTGTCTATTGCTAACAACTGCTCAGTGAGCTAATACTTCTTAAGAGCTGCTATCAGTGACCCACACTGCCCGGTCTGGAAAACAGACGTGAAGTTTTTGGTAGCTCAATCCTTATCCCACTGCATCAGTGGGATCCTGCCACCGATGACCAAGGGCGGAGGATTAAAGACAAGTTATTCTGCTGTCCATTGTCAGGCTTCAGCAGTCTTAAATGTGCTGAAAGGGCCTAGATCTATCTCATTTCAAGTGATTGTAGTGCCAGCTGCATCCTATGTGAATATAGAGAAAAAAAATCCTACTTATCCCTAATGGTATCTTAGAATATTCTAATTGCATATTCTTCCTTCCCTTGTATACAGCAGCTACAGAACTCGGCAAGAAATGCCAGCAGAGACGAAGGGCGTTTGGAAATTATACAGAGATCTGGGCGAGGAGAGAGAAGACTTAGGATGGATGGGAGGGAATTGCAGCCCCTTCCTCCCACTGCTCACTGCTGACACTCCCCAGCCTCACGTGTCTGCAGCCCTTCCCTTGGATCCCCTGCCACTTTGCAACACTCTTCCACTAAAGAGATGCTTAAGATGGGAAGGGAACTTGTAAGGCACTGAATCATAGAATCATAGAATTGCTGAGGTTGGAAGGGACCTTTAAGATCGTCAAGTCCAACCATTAACCTAACCTGACAAAACCCACTTCTAAACCATGTCCCTAAGTACCATATCTACCCTGTTTTTAAACACTTTCAGAGATGGTGAATCCACCACCTCCCTGGGCAGCCTATTCCAATGTTCGATAACCCTTTCAGTGAAAAAATGTTTCCTAATATCCAATCTAAACCTCCCCTGACATAACTTAAACCCATTTCCTCTTGTCCTATCACTTGTCACCCGGGAGAAGAGGTCAGCCCCCAGCTCTCTACAACCTCCTTTCAAGTAGAGGGTGATAAGGTCTCCCCTCAGCCTCCTCTTCTCCAGGCTAAACAACCCCAGTTCCCTCAGTCGTTCCTCATAAGATTTGTCCTCCAGACCCCTCACCGACTTTGTAGCCCTTCTCTGGACACGCTCCAACACCTCAATGTTCTTCTTGTAGTGAGGGGCCCAAAACTGAACACAGTACTCGAGGTGGGGCCTCACCAGTGCCGAGTACAGGGAGACGATCACTTCCCTAGTCCGGCTCACCACACTATTCCTGATGCAGGCCAGGATGCTGTTGGCCTTCTTGAAATGTTGCCCTCAGCTGTGATTCACGCTGGGAACAGTCCTCGGCCCTCGCATTGGGCCCTATAGTGCCTTTTGGCAGAGGAGCAGGGGTTGGGCTTGGCCGCCTAAAGTTCGTGGAGTTATGACAGGAACACTTTTTATTCTTATTAAGGCAATGAGCTGAATGTGGTTATTTAGGGTATTTGTGGGAAGATTCACCAGCCCTGATATAAGGGCCTGTAAGTTAGGGAGTTCATTCAGCTGCCCACGCAGAAGTGGCTTGCGTGCCGTATCCCAGGCAGCCACAACAGCATGGGTCACCTCCAGCTCCTGTCTCCTCTCTCCCACCCCATACAGATGTCTCAGAGACCCCAAGGTATACCCAGTGGCATTAGACAGCTCCCTGTGAGCAACTGCCTGGAGCCCTCAAGGGCTGAGACTAATATAGTCTCTTTTTCTAGGAATGAATAGGCTGCTCCAGAGGACAATTAAGCATCTAAGGGAGGTCAGACAAATTTCCCTCTGGAGGTTCACGTTTCACTTCTCTGGTCATGCCCACAGACTTTCGACTTACAACTATCTTGTATAAAGTGAGACAAATCCCCCTTACGCTGCAGCAAAATGTGGTGTGGGCAAAGTAGATTGAAGTCATTCTTTAGAACTTTCTCTTAGAATCAAGTCACAGATCAGAACTATTTACAAACCAGCCTCCATTTATCCTCTTTTTCCATTCACACATTACCTTTCTATTTTTGTGCTTATCTCTCAAGTTCCCTTTTCAACGACCGCCAAAAGGACAGCTACTGATACCATGCGCTCTGCCACGGCTGCTTCCCGGCGCACCACGTTTAGCCCCCAGGTGTGATTTCCAGGAGGTGAAGAGAGAGCAAGTGTTGGCGTACGTGTGAGCGGGTGAGCATACGCTTTATAACAACGCCGAGATGCTGAAAAGCAGTAGCGGCAATGCTGATCATATCAAGGCAGAGTTACCAGGAGACACCTCACAGCACGGCAGACGCATGCTGTTTCAGTCTCTTCGCCCTCTGGAAGGTAGTGGGTGTAACGTTTTACATCTCTCTCTCGCTCAGACATGAAGGACGAGCAGCCTAACAAGGTCATGTTTGTTAGAGGCACGCATATTTCCATCTGCTCAGGCGGATGGCAAACAAAGTGCCTGGCACAAAGCAAGACACTCTAAAAAGGAATTGTTTAAGAGGGAGTGTCTAGGCAAAGCTAGGAAGACAAATGGTGGTTAGATACCATACATTGAGACAAGCACAGATACATTGAACCAAAGCGTCTTGTATTTATCAAGCAAAACAGCATAAGCTACTTTTGATTTTCAAAATCCTTCCATCTGTATTGCTTTTCCAGGGCACTATTAGCAAAGTGGCAGAGGAGGTGTGTGAGCCTTAGCAGTGATGTACCCCCAAAGCTGAAAGTTCGCTCTATCACTTCTAATGCAGAACCTGCGCTGCAAAACGGTTCGTGGTTACTGCTGAGCGTTTGCTAGACTTGAGCGAGCACTGTCTCATCTGGTGAGACTGATGGGAGATCCACAAAGACACAATGCTAGTTTTGGTTGCAGCTTGAATTTCTTTCATGGTGGATGAAGATAGAAAAGACCTCTCCGTCTTTGAGGTGAGAAGGTACAGTCTGAGAAAACTCAACTCTGAACATTATTTATGTTAAATCCCTTTGAGAAGAAAGCTATAGCTCCACTTGTTTCATATTCTGGGCTCAAGGATCTTCAGAGCATGAAAGTTTCAAAACCTAGTCTCTTACAAAATCTGGTATCTTCAATCTACCACGATAGTAGAAATGAAGATGTCTATCAGGTTCAATGTTAAAAACATTTTCTTTGCTTAAATATTATTTTGGCTAAACATATTAAACAACTGACTGTTTGCACATGCTTAGATAAGGCATGAGGGTTGCAAAGGAATGGAGAAGAGCAGTGTGTCTAAAGAATAAAATTATTGTTTGATATTTTTCTTTTCAGGCTTCCAGGAACATTTAGTAATTAGTACGGAAAGATGACATTTTCCTTTGAGGCATCACTGGGACGTGTTTTGTGATGGTATGCAGTTAAAGGGAGATCTTAGTGCATCCTCTTTCAGTTTTACCCAGGTTTAAGGCAATGGCATTATCCTCTGCTGGCTCCTGAGAAATGCAGCTCTTATTTGAATACACACCATCATTTTGAATCAGCAGCGATTTCCTGTCCATAGAATGCTTTCTGCAAATTTTGCAGATTTGGAATTTTCCAAGAATGGCTATATCAAAAATAAACACTAAACTCAACTAACACCTGCTGAGACCGCTGTCTGAACGGCAGGCAACAGGAGATGTTCCTGCTTCTGGGGCCAAGACCCCTCTCCTCCCTGCCTGCCGTTGATGTTAATGTCTCGGTGAAGAGGAACAGCATGGCCTGAAAAGAGATGCTTGACTTTTAGACATGAGTGATGGCCAGTGGTGCCAGAAGGGACCCCACTGACACAGCAGCAGAAAGCCAAGCCCTCTGCTAGGGACTGACTAGGGATACATCTCCATGGCTGGACACAAGCAGGTGGATCAGGTGGTGACGGCTCACCTGCAAAAATGACTCAGCCGCCCTCTGACTCCTGGGATGGATGGGCAGAGGCATTGGCACATTAGCAGAGGTCTGAGTGAGACCCAGGCTGGTAAGCAAGTGCATGCAGTGCTAGCACTGCCACCCACATGTCCTGACTCAGTCTCTGCTGCCATGGGCACCTCTGCACTTGGGGACTGGAGACAACGGGTGAGGATCAGAGTGACAGGCAGCTGGGCTGGAAGGTGCTCATGTGGGCACGTGCATGTGTCCAGCCTGTTCCCAAAGGGTTTCTGCAGTGTAGGGACCACTGGGAGCCATCACAGGCACTGCAGGAGGGTTGAGGAGCAACGGCTGTGGGGAAAGCCCCATGCCAGCCAAAATATACATTTGGCTTCAGAGCCAAGAAGATCGGCCAGCACCGATTCAAATAATGCACTGTATCATCCTATCAAGGGTTTTCCTGGAAATCCTTTTCAGACTCCCAGACAGCTTTAGTTGCCGTCATGGGTGTAGACTGACAGTAGGCACGTTACTAAATATTGGGCATGGCATAAAATTTTAGCATGCCAGAAGCAAGATGACATTCTCTAAAATTAAGAGCAAATACTGTTTGACACATATAGCCAGAGAAATTAAGAGCTACTTAACTTGCTTTCTGCAGATGCTAGGGTATGGATATACATTAAGAGCAAACTCTTAATGCCTGGGGATGGCTCCTTAAGCCAATGTTTATCTTTTACTTAGATTAATTAATAGCTAATGACAGACACGTGAGGGTGGATAACCACGGCATGCCTTAATCAATGTCAAAGCCTTACACAGCTCCTCCTGGTTTGTTTGGCTCACTTGAAGAGATCTATCAGCAGCAACTCATCACCTCTGAAGAGGAGCTGATAGGCAGCAGAGAGCGTTCTCAGAAACTCAGCTCCTGGGGAGGGACAGCAAAGTTTGGCTCTGCCTGAGCAGCCCCGAGGTCAGCAGCAGGAGTCAGGAAGGCATTTCAGGGGCCAATGCTGTCATGCTGGGGGAGCCACTGTAAGATATGGGGGAATAGCACAGCAGAGCCTGTCTCCAGGATGAAATCAGTGCAAAGGGACCACTTTACTCTCCTGCTCTTTTGCAGGGGATTGCAGGCACTTCAGGAGGAGGTTCACCATTCTGGACTTGTCTTTTATTTGTTTCACGTTTAGCAACCAGACGTCTTGACTTCTAGACCCTTTGAGGACTTCAGGACTCAGCCATGAGAATAAGTAATAGCCAGCTGCTCACAGACCGTGATGGTAACCAGAAAAGGCTGGGCCCAAAGTGGTGCACTTCCCTGGGCTGAACTGGTCAGGACGTGAAAGGGTAGCAATCCCCTTATGCCAGATGTCCTAAATGGCAGACCCTGCTCTGCACAAAGCCATTTCACAATGTAATGGTAGCCCTCTACATTTGCCAGTGTATGAAAGCATGAGGTATTGAAGGTGTAAATAAGGAGCATTAACATCCCTTAGCTGGTTAACAGGGAAATTTTTAAGCAAGGATTCATGTTTGCTAATAAGTCTTATAATTATTCTTCAGCATAAAAAAAAAATTATTTCAGGACTTTTCCACGGTACATGAGACTGCTGAAATAATCCATGCTAACTGGAATCCTCTTAAAAGCAATAGTCACAATTTTTTTAAACAAGTATTTTTAATTACTGCAGCATTCAGGAGCTGGCCAGGTCAATGGCTGGGTGCTGCGCTGGGTGCTGTGCTGTGCAAAAACAAAGCAAAAAAGGAGCACTCAAAATTTCACCACACAGTTAAATGCCAGCCTGCTCCACATTTTAAGCTGGGGATAACCATCCCTTTGTAGTAATCCTGTGGTTTGCGTTTGTTTAAAAAAATGTCTCCTGTTATGTCCCTTAGTTAAAATTATGAGGGAAAGACTTTAGAGGAAAGATTCCTGTATTCTTTTCCAGGGTTTTTCCTTCCATATACACCTCCTGATTCTCTTCTGAAGAACAAATCAGAGCTTCATCTGGAAGCTCGTCCACCAACTGACTTATGTGTTAACTCTCCCAAACTGTGCTCAAAATAGTATTGCTCCCCACGCAGATTATTCCCAATACTTTGTTCCCCTTAACCATGAGACTGAACTCTTCTTGTTACTTGAGTATCTCAGGCAGATTGCATGCCCTCTTATCAAGAGAAAAAAGGTGAAGTAAGGATCATGTTACAACCCAGATGTAGCAGGAGACTTCTGTTGAGCTCTCCTGTTTATTTCAGTCATTTGGCCACCTTCCCACACGAGATAATGCTGATCTGAGGTGTAAGCTGTGGGTTTTGTGCGATGTTAGAGATACGCTAGACAAGAAACTCTTTTTGGGGAAAAGCCCACAGATACGAGTCATGCTCAAAATTCTCTGGCCACCTCCATTAACTTGTTGAACCGTTTTTCCTTCTGATCTCTTGGGAGTGGATGGTTGCAAACACAGAGACTTAGCCTGAAACCTTCTGACCACGGCAGCTTCCCACGGTGCAGGCAGGTTTTTGTGACACTACAGGTTTTCTTTCTGCGGCCATCCCAGCTAGAAGATCCTCTGCCAAGAGCCCCACCTTCACCAGTAGTTTCCAATGTCATGTTCCCATGTTATTTGCACTGCTTGTGGGGAGCACTTGCTGAACCAAGCAGGGGAACTGGTTGGTTTGTTGTTGTTTTTTTTTTAAAAGAGTATTTTTAGGTGGCTCAGTTCTCTCAGCACAAACTCAGGTGGAGCCAGCTGAGCCAGCTGTGCTTTGTGTTGTGGTAGTGGGGGTGAGAGTTTTGCAGGCTCGAGCAGGGGGAGAGACGGAGTGGCTTTTGCTGACAGTGGCGTGGCCACGGGGAGAGTTATCTGTGGAAATATGCACCAGGCTGAAGAGATCGGCTAGATTTGCCATCTGTGAATGTTGCTTTGTGAAGGGAAATGAACCTGTGAATGGATTTAGGAGACTGGAAAAAGGCACCTCAGGATAACCTCCGCAAATCTTTCCTTTTTGGGAAGTTGGGATATACTAAACAGGGGTTTCTAGGCTTGCACAGAAGCCTTTGAGGCAGCAAGCCCTAGCAGTATGTCTTCACACAAGGGGAAGGTGTGATGCTTACATGAGCCTGCATACCTGTACTTGCTTAATCCAGCCAGCTTCTTACACAGAGTCACAGGGGAGACTGTGATGCAGAGTACAGCTTCATCTAGAGCACATCCCTGGAGAAACTAAGCATTGGCAGTCTGTCTAACCTTCAGGCTACCTTGTACCTACACAGCATATCTCCATGTGAGACAGACTGAGGTGACAAATGCCACAATCACACCTTCACCACATTTTTTAATGACAGTTTAACCCATCCTTTTTTCTTTTTTTGATAGTCATGGAAAGTGCTTGTTCCCTCAGGCACATGGTCATTGGGAGTGCTCAAGGCTGTGTTTCTGGATGCAGAAGGCAGGGCAACTGAGGCAGATAGAGAGTATGGCAGATTACTGTAGACAGACCAGGTTACAGCTGCCACCTTAAAAGGCAGCACCTGTTGGCCTCAAGTAAGACAGATATAGCCTGGCAGGTTAGACCAGGGTCACAGGTAGCTCCCACAAGGTCTTTCGTTTGTCTGTGGGGGTGAAGTTGCTCTATCATAATTTACAAATGCCATACATGACCTGCTATACATCTCAAGTCTCCTCACACTCTTGCTCCTTGTCACATGCCTGCAGCTATAACTTCAGTTTTAAAGTGCTGAAGAGCTGTAACAGGCATTTCTGTGACACATACATGTGTCTGAAAGCCTGGGCCCCAAAGTTGTTTATTTATAGGCTACCAGATGTGCTCGGCTCCTATTTCTGAAATAGGCACTTCCCCCCCATCACCTTTGTGAACATCGTGACCCATGCTCAGCTCACACAGCTTAGGTTTTCTGCTCTTTTGTGCCACCCCTTAATAGAAGACCTAAGGTGGTAGAACCAAAATGAGCTTCTCCAGCAGGGGAGAACCTCGAGCAGGGGGTTAGCTTTCAGAGAGATTTGTAAGGGACTCAGCCATCAGCAGTAGGTGGCTGACCCTAATGTCCAGACTTAAGCTCTGGGAAAGGAAGGGCCTTTGCAGGCAGGAGCAGAGCTATACAGTGCACAGCAAATTAGTAGATCAAGGAGAGGTATGTAAGGCAGTCCCTGAGCAGAGGCTTTGGGTTTTTTCTGGATCGCTGTTTTGGACTGATGATATTGACACCATGTCTCTGGATCAAAAGGGACTGAAAAACCAGCTCCAAACCTCTCTCAGGTGCTCCAGTATTCTCAATGAACTTCTGTGAAATGAAGAAAAAAGAAAAAAAATCACAGAATCTCCTAGGTTGGAAAAAACCTGTAAGATCATCTAGTCCAATCATTAACCTAACACTGACAAGCCCACCACTAAACCATGTCCCTCAGCACTATATCTACATGACCCTTAAATACCTCCAGGGATGGGGACTCCACCACTGCCCTGGGTAACACGTTCCAATGCCTGATGACCCTTTCAGTGAAAAAATTCTTCCTAATATCCAACCTAAACTTCCCTTGGTGCAACTTGAAGCCATTTCCTCTTGTTCTATCACCTGTTACTTGACAGAACAGGTCGAGTCCCACCTCTCTGCAACATCCTTTCAGGTAGTTGTAGAGAAATACAGAGAGCTGTAACAGAGAGTCCACATAATTCTCCAAATACAGGCTGCCTCACACCCGAAATTCCCCAAGCCAACCCACGTTTCACTGGCAAACAAGTAGGGAGCACTGGCCTTTTTGCGAGTGTGTGGGCGAAAATCCTGCTGCCTCTTCTCTCTCTGCCTAGCAGACCGGGCAGTGTGATCACCCCTGTGAACGCTGGACTCTTTTTACCCCAATCCGACAGGGATGGCCCCAGCCGTGATGCTTGTTCCCTGCCTGCACGCTGCCGTGCCTTAAGGGGGTTACAGAGGAGAGGGGCGCGGGCAGCTCCCTCTGCAAGAGCCAGGCTGGCCACCTTGCTGTCTGCTTATAAAATGGTCTCACAGCTCCGGGGAGCTACTCATTGCAGGGCCAATGGCTGGTGAAAAATGCAGGCTTTTTTTTTCCCAGAATATGAAATCTCGCACAGTATTAACTGCCCATTCAGGTAACGTAAAAGCACATTGTAAAATCACCTAAGCATATAGGTGGAAGTGGTTTAATTTCTTTCAAAATAAAATGTACTGAAGGGCGCCAAGATTCCCTAGTAAAAGGCTAAAAACCCCGGCAGAGGCCTGAGGGTTGTTAAATCACCTTTTAACCGCAACACGTGCCCACGGGTGAGGGGGAGACACGGCGGTGTGGCTGTGACTGAGGTGTCAGGATCGTGCCCTCCCGAGCTGGGCTGAAGGGCTCCTGCTGGGAGACCCACCTTGCTGTGGAGAGACACCTCCCTCTGCTCTGATAGTAAAAGAGCTCCTGCCAAGTGTGAACACCTCAGTGGTTCCCCCCACCCCCGGCCGCATCTTTCATACCTCCCCAAACTTGTACCTGAAAGTCCTCGTCAGGCTGAGTATCGATAACTCAGGGAGAGCAAATGTCCAAGTTGTTCTGGGAAACAGCTTCCAGATTACGAAACCAATTTCCCTGGAACTGAGCCTTAAACTCTGAGCACATGCTTAAGACCCCTGGGTCGGAAAAAGATTTAAACCTGTGCAAATGTCCGTCCTCCCTGAGACACGCCACAAGCATGTACAGTTCGCAGAGCTGAGCACAGGTTTAGGTGTCTTCCTGGAGCTGTGGGGTCACAGGCTCAAAAGCCGGGGTTGGGAGCTGGTCCCAGACAGACAGTGGGGTGGCCATGGATCCAGGTACCAAGAATACCATAGGCCCCTTGTACTGCAGACTGTAGGTGTTTCCTCACACCTCCCTCACCTCTCCAGGCTGACCCCTAAAGCCTCTTCCCCACTGCGACATGGGGGAAGACGCAGGTTTAATCTTGGAGAGGGTGGAGGAGAAGGAAGACCCATGAGACCAATGGCCTCCATGGGGCAATGTCTGTCCCCAGTGCAGTCTGCCTATCTGATAGCTGCATTGCTGTTTACCAAAGCCCCATTGCACGTGGCTGCCTAACACAAAACCCAGCTCCAGCTCGAGGGAGTTGAGCTGAAGAAGAGGATGGCACCCAGAGCGGCCTCACCAGGACTCCTGCAGGCGATGTGCCTGGCTTCCATCCAGACCTGGCTTCAAGAACTGCCTGCCCCAGAGATCAGGCTTAGCCACCCCAGCAGAAGGAGAAACCGTGGGGGGAGCCGCAGGGCAGCTGGCTGGGGCTGGGTGAGCCCTATGTGGGGAAGGAGGCCACCGCTGTCTGCAGGGACAGCAGTGACGCAGATGGAGAAGGAGGGCGTCCTTGCCAGGGAGCCATGCCTGCCGATCCGGTAAGCTTGTGGCAGTGTTTTCCTGTGAAATCCTGATTAACTCAGCCTCAAAGGCTCAGCCCAGGCAAGCGCGTGAGTCCTCAAGGCAGCTCAGGTAAACTATATGCTTTATAACCTCTGTTGTTAGCATCCTATTTTAAGTCTGTTGACTTAGCATATAAACCACATCTTTTAATATAGGAAAGTAAGATAGGTTTGAATTAGAAAATGCCTGGAAATTTGGGGGTTTGATTACTATTCTTCCTCTGTACTTCAAATTAAGAGTGAGCTATTAATGGCAACACAGAAGTTCCTGAGTAATGCAGTTTAAGCTGGATGCTTTAAACCACTTAAACATAAAGGACCAGATTCTTCTTTATACAAAGGTCTTAAAGTGATAGAAAATAATATTTAAATCCTCTTTCAGACCTAAACATTTTCATTAAGAGTAATTTTTATAGTATGTGTCTAATCCAATCTAATCTTGCAAAAGATGGTTTAGTGCATTTAGTACAAAGTATTTACATGATAACAGATGAAGTGAATACATCATTTTGCCAGCTATTAAAAAATACTTAATAATTCCAGTTGGAGCACTCAGCTGTAAGAGCTGCTTTCCATTTCAGTGAACTTTCTGCTACGGAGAGGAAAGAAACGATTCCTCCACATGGCTGAGCATCAGGTTTCTTTGAGCATGAAAGCAGGCTTGTAAACAGTTGGTGTTTATGGTTGCTTGTCTCCACCAGGAGCGGTTTCTGACATGCAAATAACCTGCCATCCGCTCGCAGGCTTCAAGCAGCTCCACTTTAAAACCTTCTTCTGTAAACCTGTGTCAGCCCAGCCCAGCGTGTGCACGGATTATCTTCGTTTTAGGAGGTGGTGTAGTAGTTTCTTTGGTTTTGTGCTGCTGCAGCTGCTGCAGCTGTTTGAAAAGCACTGAGTGGCAAAAGGGAAAAATTGCAAAAAAGGTATTTGTGGATCACAGGAGGGCTCTCCTGCCCTTCACCCTCTCTGAATTCAGCTCTGAAGACGATCTTTGCTAACTCAGGAGAATATCAGGGGCTGATTTCCAACTGGAGGTTGACTTGGAGCAAGTCTTTTTCTGAGCTAGTCTGTACAGCTAATAGCTGGGGTTCTGCCTTGTTTTGCTTTAGCAGTGCTCACTGTTTAAACAAGTGAGGATGTTTAAACAAGCGAGGATGTTTAAACAAGTGTGGATGTCCTCATACTTTCAGGTAAGGTGAATGGTGCTCTGGGCTCCACAGGCTACGCATGGTGCCTGGCATGGCTCACTTGGATGTAGGTATTTAAGCTGTGGCATCTACGTGCCCTCAGCCGGTACCCTCCCTTCTGTGTATGTGTGCATTTGACTTTACATCGACTGCGTTGCACAACTAAACTTACACCATGAAAAATCCACTTTTGTGTCTGGCAACTCAGAAATGACCTCTAGCTGAAGCCAGAGACTCCCTCTGTATTTGACAGGGATGACGCTGCTTTTACACTCAGTCAGCAGAGAGGGGTGGGCAAAGGTCTCCCCTCAGCCTGTCATGTTGCTGAGCAGGGCAATCCTTCCCACGCGTGGCAGCTCTGCTGCAGGACCTGGATTATAAAGTCACCCTCTCTCCCCGTTCCCACAGCTCTGGTGCTGCTGTCATGCCAGATCTAGCAACCAGTCTGGATGAAAAAAAAACACCCAACCAAAAACCAGTCAAAATTTTGAAAAAAGCCACTTTATTTCAGCCTGGAGGGGGAGGTAGTTTCTGGGTAAGAATGAGCAGCCCAGATAAGGGCAAGGCAATAGTTGTCTAAGCCATCTTATAATAGTAAGCTGAAAGGTGCCTGGCAAATGACACCTTAAAAATGGGCAGACTGTAATCTGCAGTGAAGGGAGAGGGAGGAGGGAAAGGCCAAAAGAAAGGGCAAGAAGGAGAGGAGTTGTACCCGTCTGGAGTTTCGCCCTGGGTGGAGCACAATGGCTGAGACCCTCTTTCTTGGGCAGCCACATGCACCCTTATGAGGAGTGGCTGAGGGAACTGAGGTTGTTTAGCCTGGAGAAAAGGAGGCTGAGGGGAGACCTTATTGCTCTCTACAACTACCTGAAAGGAGGTTGGAGCGAGGTGGGGGTCTGTCTCTACTCCCAAGTAACAAGTGATAGGACAAGACGAAATGGCCTCAAGTTACACCAGGGGTGGTTTAGATTGGATATTAGGAAAAACTTCTTCACCAAAAGGGTTGCCAAGCATCGGAACAGGCTGCCCAGGGAAGTGGTGGAATCACCATCCCTGGAAGTATTTAAAAGACAGGTAGACGTGGTGCTTAGAGACATGGTTTAGTGGTGGTGCTGGCAGTGTCAGGTTGATGGTTGGACTTGATGACCTTAAAGGTCCCTTCCAACCCAGGAAATTCTATGATTCGATGATTCCTGCTCTGTGGAGGCTTGGCAGTAAAATGTGATTTACCTGGGGCACGCAAGGAGCAACCCCCAGGTGCCCTGCATGCCAGTCACACCTGCAGTACTTCTGCCATGTCACTATTCATCTGTGCAAAAATAACTGAGTGGATGTTTTGGGGGGCAGCTAATGTTACAGTACTTTTCTGAAAGGCAACCTACCCACAGCAGCATTGCATAGTTGAACATCAGGCTCCCATAAATAATTAGTATCACAAGTCTTCGCCTTGCCTTTTATCTTTGTCACAGTGACTGGAATGCACCTCGCTACCATCTGTGATTATAATTCATGCGTCACTAAAACCACAAGGTATGCTTTTTGCACGCCTAACATCCACCCCTCCACCCACAAGCACTGCCCATAAATCTCCTTCTTTTCCAAAGATGCTAGGACCCACTGGCAAAATCTGAAGACTTGCCAAGTATTTGCCTGAAATATTAATATATTGTTAAAAACAGGAGCTCTTCACAAAAGGCATATCTGACATTTCCAAGGAGTGTCTGGTGAGCTAGAGTATCTGGAAAGTGTCTGTTGTGAGCGTGATGGAAGAAGTGGTTCAGAATAACCTTTTGCAGCAGGAAGCAGTTTCAGTAAGGACCTTGCTTCACTAAAAAGGGAAATACTGATAGAAACTAACCTGAAACAGCTGCTATATTTATTGCCATTGTTAAAAGTATTGATAATAATAGCAATAACAACAACAGCAATAATAACAATAATTAATCAATGCAGGATAGGGTGCCCGTAGCAGTCTCATTGCCCCACAGCCTTACCTGCTTCTTTACTGTGCTGGGTGGTCCCTAAAAGTGACTGCATATTAAAGAAAAAAAAACCCAGCTCTGCATATTTTTAAAAGCCACTGCAAAGTCTGTGTAGGCTATGAAAACACATACAGTCTAAGTAGTGAAATCATAATTGAAAAAAATAAACCCCCTCAGACAATCCAAACCAAGAGTCTTTCCCTGAGTACACAAAAGTGATCCTGAACAAAGCCAGGGATACTGCTTAGGGCAGAGGCTTTTTGTGCCAAGGCACTGTGGAGAAACAGACCGTTCCCCAAGGGATCAACACCGTTCCCACAGATAGCTCACTTGTCTGGGTACACCTACAGGCTGACAAAATGTTTTTATTCTGAAGATTGTTTAGGCACTCAGAATTATTTGACATTATGAAATATTTAGCTCAGTGTGGTCCCGTACGATGCTGCCAGCTTGTTGGGAAATCATGGTACCCCAGCGAGTAGGTTGCAAAATCATTGCCTAGGGAGTTTTCTCTTCACCTCTGCCACAATGATGCAGGTGTAGTTAACCCAGCCACAAAGAAATCACAATTACTTTGTCTTAAATGGTCAGCATTAATGCTGTAGGGAGAAAAGGATAATGACTCTTCTGCCATATGATCCAGGGGTCACAACAGCCCAGACTCTGATAGCAGGGAAGGGAAGATGTAAGGTGATTGAGGACTAGGCCTAGATCAGGCTCTCATTTTCTTGTGTGCTGTGGTATGTGTGTATGGGCAGCTTTCATAATAACTGGTACCAAGAAGAGGAATTTTGACAATCAGCTTTCATGGGGAAAAAAAAATCTCTTCTCGCTTATCTTTGTATGTCTTCATCTGTGGTGCCACCACTGGTCACCCTCTCTGAGCACCTACAGCACAGCAGGCCAGATGTGCTTCACCCCTTTGGCCTTTAGTGCACCATGGGGGTTGGGAGAAGATCCTTAGAAGAGTTTTATTCCAAATCAGTTTGGTACACTGCAGAAATGCACATAGCAAGATACTCACATTGCCTAACCTAACCCGCCCAGGACACCTGTACCACTACCTGACCCACCTCTGGGCAGGACCCTCTGGGGGCTCCACTGATCACAGCAGGACTCAGGAGTTTTTATTGATGGGTCGAGCTAAAGGTTCAAGTCAGGCACAAGTAAAAAAAGGCTGAAGCACTTCAGGAAGGCTGCTGAATATTGCACAGGAGCTATAGGTGTTTAAGAACAAACTAACATTTTGTCAGGCCATCTGTCAGAAAGGGTATGTGGGCAGCTGATTATGCCCAGGGGCAGGGGATTCAGCCCTGCTTCTCTGTGGCTCTGTGGTATTCAGTGAGTCCCATGGTCAAGAGGAGGGAAGCCGGAGGAAGCCACAGAGACCCCAAATTTCTCAGGAAGCTGTAACAGCTAAGAAAAAAAAAGAAAAAGTTAAGGAAAAAACAGCTTTGGGGAAATGCAAACAATATCAGAAATTTAAATTTTGAAACTTGCCTGAGGCATCACTTCTGGAAAAATCAAGTTACTATAACAAGTAGTAGGCTTGATGTGGTGTTTTCCTTACAGCTATGTGATGTTCATTTTCATTAGAAAATGGTGCTAAGTGAGGAGGGGTGTGTGTGGTTTCTGCTACAAGATTCAGAGCCTTTGTAAAAGAGCCTGGTGAGAGGCTTTGGCTAACGTTGTCCTGAACTGGATGCTTAAACTGTACCAAACAGAGCTTATAAAATCACTGGTAAATCTTTAGCTTTCACCTCAGCTATTTGCAAAGTAAGCTCTGGGAAGCAGAGCTGGTCTAACTCACAGTAGTTCGAATGAATCAGAGAGTTCAAAGCAGTTCTCATCATCTCAGCCTCTACTGCTCTGTCTGTCTGCATGTGGGACTATTTTTATGGCAAAATTCTCACATCTGGCCTCTTTAACAGCCTTGGTACAAGAGCTCACATCAGTAGGCACTCAGGTATAGAAGTTAACCTGTCTGTGGCATCAGCCAACGTCTCATCTATTAGGCTGACTCTGAAATTTTGCTGTCTAAGGTTGTTTTCATATTAGAGAACATAATTTAAAAGCTGATCATTTAAATCACAAATGGCCTGGGCCAAATGGATGGTTTGGTGACCATTCACAGAAATCACGTAGAGTTCTTCAGCCCAGCCCGAAGCAGACGGTGCATTATCCAGAGACCTACAGTGGTACCAGGTGAAGTGTCATATGGTAACAGGGTCACCGCCACAGGGCTCTGTGTGAAATTATGCAGCCAAGGACCAGGAGAAGGACCACTCCTGTAGCACGCAACTACATTGTTAATGGCAGCTCCATTGCTAGAAAGGAGCCAGGCCCCATATCACCAGAGAGACCTGTTCGTGAGCTGGAGAAACAGGGAAAGGGGGAGGACCGTTTAAAGAGCACTAACATAGGACACTTGCAAGACGTGGGTGTTTTCACCCCGAGTGTAAGGCAGGATGCTCACAGTTTTTACCACTCTGCATTCGGGGCCTGATTCAGAGAACTTGAGAGTTTTCCATTGACTTCAGTGGAGTTTGGATCATGCCTTAAAGCTACCCAGTGGCCTGGAAGGGGGAAAAGATAAATGGACTTTTTCCCCTGGAAAGATCCAGGAAAATAGTTCAGGCAGAGAGAAGTAGGATATTGTGGGGTTTTGGCTTTTGTAGGGTTTTTTTTTGTTGTTGTTTGGTTGGGTTTTTCTCCCCCACAGCAGCTCATAATCTAATGCCTGGATTATTTTTAATGTTACATTCTTCTTCGTGTTGTGGTTTCTAAGGAGAACAGCCTGCAGGGCCTTTGGCCGCAGGGCCCGGCAGGCAGCTGAAATGGAGCAGCAGGAGCTCCTGCAGAGAAACGTGGTCCACGACCCGGCTGGCAGCCGGGACTCCCGGAGGGCCAGGGAAAGGGAGGACACTGGGGCAGGGGGAGGCTGAAGAGCTGCGTTTGGATGTCCTCTCCCCAGAGCTGTGCTGAGCAGACGCTACTGTGGGGGGCAGAAGGTGACCAGCAGCCGGTGCAGTGGCACCAGGTAATGAGGTGACCCCTCAGCCCATGGATTGGACAGCAGTGTTTACAGACCCATCGCAGTCCATGTGACTACCCCAGGGGCTGGTGAGCAAGGAAAGACAGAGGTTTGATTTGGGTTAACGTAAGCCATGCTGTTGTTTGATCTGGGCTTGGTCCAAAGTCAGTCTTAATGCTCTGGTTTGTGTTCCGGCTGAACTAAACTTCGCTTTTCCATTTTTGAGAGAGCCCAGAGAGCAGGCTCCCGGTGTGAAAGCCCTATCAGCCAGGCTGCTCATGTGAAACAGAAGTCTGACATTTGTTTCCTTTCACGTCCTTTTGGTTTAGGAACACATAGATACATTTAACAGGAACACACATGCTAAAAATAACGTCTTCAGAACAGTCTGAAAATCAAAATTTTTACTTTTTAATGATTACCTGAAGTGGCCCTGTTTTACAATCTGGCCTTGGAACTGACATCACACAAATGATGAGCCTTACAAACAAAAACAGTTTTCACACCTTGCTACTTTTAAGATAAAATGCCTTTTAATGGCTTTTCTACTAATTAGCTGCCATAACTTCCCAATCTCTTGGCAGAGGCTCTTTTTAATGTACGTCAATAAAATCACCAAACATTATGGTCTTTTATTCAAAGTATGTCGATAAGGGATAAGCAAGAATAACAATGCTGCTTTCTCCCCACTAGTGGCCACCTCCAGCTGCATCCCTCTAACCATCAGACCTGCTGCATCACCCACCTGCCTGGGCAGGAGTTGCCAGGAGGGGCTGAGGATGGGGAGACCCCTCAGTAAGGCTGAAGTGGCCAGGAGGACAGAGCAGAAGGATATTGCTACAGGCCTGTCACAGGTTTCTCTGCTGCTAAAGCAACGTCCAAAGCCCAGAGGAAATGATGCAACGTAGCCCCCAACCCAGGATACAGGAGATTGATAAACCCGGTGGCTTTTTCAGAGGTGAAGTGTTGTGCAGCTGCAGTGATGCTCCCTAACAGCTCTCCTCTTTCTCACGGGAGAGCTCTTCAGTCTGAGTGATTTGCCAATAAACATAATGTCAGTAAAGAAAAAAGCCAGCTGAGTATAAATAAAAGGGGCCAAAGCCTCCTTAGCTGTGGTTAGTCTCTAAGCATCTCTGTGATCTAGATGTTGCCAACAGTAAGTCCAGCTCTCGCACTCTCCCTCTTACAAATGGCTTTGCTCAAGCAGTATCAAGCGCTGGCTGGGCTAATATCAATAGTGGATATTAAAGGAATACACACAGTCCCACTAAGGAGTAACAAATGATCCAGAACATGCCCTTGGATGCCCATTTTGAAATAAACATTTACAGTCTCGGTTCTTCAGCAGTCCACAACAGGACCAGCCTAATGCTATAATCTAAAGATTTGTCAGCTTGGATCGCACTGAACATCGGCCTTTCTCGTCTTACACTGCAAGCTGTTTCATTATTCCTAGCTAACACAATTATCTGTGCTTGTATTTTCCACACAGTCTCAATACAACACTCAGACATTTCAAACAGATAGTTTAATTAAATTATGGCAACTGAGGTTATTTCAGTTCCAGGAGTATCTAAGGCAGAGATGATGAGATAAACGTGGCACGTGTGCTTTCAGGGAAGGGGATAGACTCTGTTCTGTGTGAAGATGAAGCTTTCAGAGGACTGAATTTCATTAGCATCTGAATCCTCTAGCAATCATTCTCCTTTCATGCATTTCAAGTTGGACGCTCCAACATGGAAGCCATCAAGATCACTTGTGGAAACTTTGTCTTACGCATGCAAGGAGAGTTGCAGATCCAGCTATTCCTCTGTGCTAAAGAAGTATTTTTAAGTCGTTTAGACACCCTCTGGGCAGCCAGGCTTGTCAAGACAGCATGGCTCCCTATGGGAAGTTCTGCTTGACCTCTACTTTTACTAGCCACACAAAGAGCTGTTAGGTTTCTATGTGTTGTTACGTGACTAAAGGGCAACCACAGCAAGCAGTAAGACCGGCAAGGATCAATGACAGATGGAGGCAGCCTAGTGACCTGAGCAGTGAAAATAGGGCTTACTGAATCAGAAACTCCTTACAACCAACAAAGGAGAAGGATTAGACCACTACTGGTGTGAACCCCCCCATGATGGGACAGTCAAATGGGTCAGACAGACATGTGCAGGAAAGGGACATACTGCCTAGCAGGATGCAGGACTTAGCATGGTGTGCACAGGAAGGAGAATCTGACGATTGTATAAAATTTCTTACGGGAGGTTTTCAGGGGACTGTGGGAACTTGTGAGTTTCAGTAAGGGATGCTTATGGGAAGGAGCAGAGGTGGAAAAATGGAGGCATCAAGGTGAAATGTAGGGATAACAAACATGAGGCAATGGAGAGGAAAAGGAGATAAAAGGGCCCAGTTGAGCGTACACTTGCCTGACTGAGTCCTGTGCTTCATCACCACCATCTATCCTGTATTCTCACTAAATCCTATTTCTAACTGGCTTCTCTAAGGGTGCACTCTCTGTCCTGAGTCATTTTGTGTGAATGCTACCAAGCTTCAGACCAGACTAGTAGGATTAGAGAATACCAGCACCCAGAAGGGGACCACGAACCTCTGGGGCTCATAGGTGCAAGCGCCAGCAGCTGGAGGAGACCCGGAGCTAGGTGCCAACTAGAGGACAGTGTCTATGACCAGCTCCTGGAGTGACCCATACATTGTGTGTATGTATATCCCAGTAGTGGACTTCAATCCTGATCCCCCAGGGAGCGGGAACAGGATTGGGCCATCTGTGCTGTTCCCGTTTGTGTGAGTGCTGGCTGTGCTGGTGAAGGCACTGATCCCTCCTTGTTCTGATCTGTGTGACTGGCGATGAGCGTATTGTGTGTGTATGTGTGTGCGCGCGCATGTGTGTTTGCCTATTGGGAATACACGCACAGCCTCACTACAGGCTGGACCCATGAACATGGAGCTGCAGCAGCCTCACCTACATCCCAAAGCTCACCAGCTTCAGCCAGCCCTAGCACCAGGAACTTGCTGGAGACTCCGTGTTAAGGCACTCTCCTAGCTTTCCAGAGACAGACTGTCCCAAGAAGACTTCCTTTCCAAGCCTCATTATCAACTTTCAAAATGTCCCATGCAACACAGGGAGAAACATCTGGCTACCTCTGGCTTTGTATCTTTTCTAAGAGAACGGTCCAACACCCCCCTTTACTGAATCGTCACTTCTTTGGGAATGGAATGACGGTGGTTTGCCAGTTATCCTTAAATCACTCCTACCACCAGACAGGCTTGAAGATAAAGTAAGGAATGAATTTATTCAGGAATCCAAAGATCAGCAGTACGATCTCCTTATTTAGAGGCAGCTGTGCATAAATAAAAGAAAACTTACAGCTGCAGACAGATTATTCTGACTCTGTTCTCTGTTTTATCCAGCTAAAACGCTCTCAGCATGCTTACATACCTTTCAGCTGGAAGCTTGTCTTTAAGTAAGACCTGGTCCAGAGCATGCATTTTACTGAAGGTATGTTGATTCAGGGATATGTATGTCCTCGCACATCTCTTTTCTCCCCTGGGATGTTTCAGGTACCCCTCACACCTCTCCCATTCATGCCTCTCCTCATCTGACCTGAGAAGTCACTTCTGCCTTGACAGGGAAAAATTATCACCCTCCTCATGCTTACCTTAATGCATGTCAATTGTGAAGGAAAGCTTCTCCTCAAAGGCAGAGCAGGATTCAGGCCTCCTTGCATTAATTCTTTATACACTCAAAACACCAGCTCATATATATGCATAAGCAAACAATCATAGTAGATATAAACAGTGATAATGCAGGTAGTTAATTAGATCTTGGCTGCATCAAGACAAGAATTAATGGTAATCAAATTGTTTCAGGCTGAAAATGACATGAACATGCTTGGCATGAGCAATGCCCCTGTGAGGGCATTTTCTTCCTTTGAAGGTATGGATGTACTGGATAAGAGATTTTTGGAAAACATTAAACCCAAAAGTCATTTATCATATTCCATATTCTATTAACGCAGATTTATTTTCCATCTGTTCTCCCAAATCCAGGATCCATGTTAGCCAATGCTTTGCATCAAGCAGTCCCTGTGTTTAGATCTCATGTGTGACACTAGTGCCCATCCTCACTTGCAAAGTTTAAAAACTGCCCACTGATGGCAAAAGTTTTTATTTCTTTTGTAAGGACTGTAGACATACCTGCCACTGTCACATTAACATCGGGAGGAATGATCTTAGGTTGTTTGGCATTAACCTGATCTTACCCCCGTGAAGAATGATTTTGAGCCACGTTATCTTGCTTTGCACAAGCACTGCTGACTGACCGGTCTTAAGCAGGAGGGTCTTCCTTGTTAAGATTCTGGTATTCAGATCTACCGAGATACCAAGAAAAAGCAGAGCAACTTGAGCTGCTAACACAATACCATGTTTGAAAAGGAGCAGAAATGCTGTGTTACTCACTGTCACATTGAGAGATGATGCAAATCATTTTTCTGTCATAGCAGCAACAGGTCACACATTTGAAAGGTTCCTCTATTCAGTCCTTTAACACAACTGTGCCAGAAAGGGGGCTTTGGGAGCTGTGTTTCTGGGATCCCCTGGACCTCCCCTACCACACCTTCCTCCTCCTCCCTCAAGCCACGGTGCCCTGCAGCATATGTAATGGAGGTGGTGCAGCCCTCTTTTATAGACAGGGAAGCATATTTGGTGGCAGATGGCTACGAGTGCAGAGCAGCTCCTCCTGGGCGTGAAGCTGCAGCAGAGGTTGGGGAATCAGGGTTTTCTCCTGCCGGGGCTGGGGCAGTGGGAGGCCCCATGGAAAGGGCTTTTAGGGGGGCAGAGCTTAGCTTGCATAGCTTAGCTTTCAGTCATTAATCTTTTCAGGTCAGGTCTGTATGCCATAAACCAGGGGAATGAAAAGAGCAGCTGAGCTGGTTAAGTGCCCAGCTGAGCTCCTACCAATGCTCTTCCATGGCTCTGCACAAGCCATCCTGGAAACATCCTGCAGCTTTGCAGAGGAGCAGGAACCCTCTGTGCTGTTGTGGTACGCAGCTGTAGAGTAAATGGAGGTTCACACCTCTTCTGAGCACTCAGTTTTTTCTTTTTTTTTTTTTTTTTTCACGATATAACTTCCCCCAACCTACTAGATTCTGTTAATGAAATTATTGTGTTGCTACACAATTCAGTATTTGTTTTTCTAAAGATTTGATCTCCAGAAAGCAAAGTTGTCTCTGGAGCCCTTCTTGTACACAAGGATAGATCAGGACCAAAGCAGGATCAGAGCCAGAGAGCCCACACGTCTGGGATCTGGTGTCGTTTTAGGATTTGTGGTGATGATGCACAAAGTTGAATGCCCTAAAAGGATTTTAGCGTGCACAGCAGAGATAACAACTTCTCTTTCATCTCCCTTTGTTCTAGACTCTTCAATGCCGGGAAGCCTTTCTTTTCATACTCCTTTAGGTTTGGGTGCTATCAAACCTCTTCAGGCACAAGCTCGATTGCAGACTATGGGTGATGCCCGCAGCTCATGCAGGGACTCAGAAAAATGCCTTCTTCACGATACAATCTTGCAAAGCAGCTCATTCTTTCTAAAAAGATAGAAAAAAGCACTGCTGTCTGCTGAGCAGGAGCCAAGTTTAGTGCAATCGCAGATCAAAGAGAGGTTCACACCTCTCCTCTCCATCTTGGCAGTGCGCTTTCCAGAATATTTAATGCTCGTGCCCAAAAATTAAATGGCAGATTTGTTTACAGAAGTGCTTTCCAAGAGATGCTTGGGCTGTGCTCGGCAGCTGCCCTTATCACTGGTTCTGGGCATACCTTCTGTGTCTGGGTGATTTATCGATTTGAACTGCTTTCCGCAGGACTCCTGCTTGCAAGGCAGGGGCGTGCTCCAGCATCACCAAGGAGCCGTAAAACAACAGCTGCAACAAATGGCTTCAGCTCTCGTCTTGGTTTGGCAAGCCCTGCCAAAACGGTGCCAGACGCGCACGCTTGTGCGGAGCTTGATGAATGCAGAATAACGCGAGGACATTTGTCAACTGCAAACGAAGAGGACTCATGTGCCGTGGGGAGCTAAAGTTAAACGGGGAGATGCGGGGAATGAGGTGAAGGGGAAAAACTGCAGGTGTTTTGAGGAAACACCTGCTAATCCTTGAGGGGAAAGAAGTGGTGGCAAGGATGCTAAGGAGGTGGAGATTGAGAGGATTAGCTTGCAGGTTTCATGGCTTGAGCAGAGAGAAGAGGCTGGCAGACCACACTGCTGACACTGCAGGTGCCCGGGGCAGAAAGGAAGCAGGGAAGAGAAGTGGTGTGCCAACCCTAACAGCTGAGAGGAGAAGAGATGATGGAACATGGAAAAAAAAAAAAAAGCAAAGAAAATTATGGCAATGCTAAGGTGGTCTAAACCACCGTTGGATGATGGTTTAATGAGGCATACAGGTGGCAACTTAGAAAAAGGTCAGCAAATTTGTAGTCAGGATATGTGCAAAAACAGAATACAGATTTTGCATGATAAAGACTCTAATCTCACTATCGTTCAGTTATGTTGTATGTAAGTATCTTTTTAAAGCACAAAAAAAGGTGCTGTATTTTTTTCCCAACAATCTGAAAATCAGAAAGCTTTTTGTTATTTCGATCAGTATGTAACTAACAATTTAGCTAGTCTCAGCTGACGAGACACACATAGCAAAGAGCTGTCGCTTCTTTGTTCAATATGCTTTGGTTTTGCTTTCTGCGCTCCGACAACTCAATGGCTAAACATGTCTGTCAGGACTTTTAAATTAATGTATGGCTATAGAACTGACTATTCCTCTTTTAATCGTTTTTGAAAAGTCTGAGTAGCTCTGATGATGACAGAAGTAGCTCTGTTGTTTAACTGAGGTACCATAAAGAGCTGTCTTCCTGGTAAATGTCATGTTCTCTGTCTTACTTGGCCATAAAATTAGGGTGCCAGTTTTAATGCTCATAGTTTTTTCAGCCACCAGCAAAATCACTGTGAGCTCTCACAAAAGGCTCTCACTGAAACAAATAAGGTATTAATATAACCAGCTGAAGACTTTTGGGGTTATGGATGAGAATAGAGGCAAATCAGTGACTCAACAAAGAGAAGAAACAAGCATTTGAGGATCACCAAAGTCACATACAGGATCTGGGTAAGGGGAAATAGTAGGTGTCAGGTTTGACATTAATTTTGGCACTTGTGTCCAGGCTAATCTAGGCTCCCTAGTGAAATTTTTTGCATTGTGCTAAATGGCCTAAAAGGTACATGGTAGCCCTGGGCTGCACTCCTATCAACAACGCAACAAACCGCAAGCAAAGATTGAGTTACCAGTTATGCAGTTGATTATGTCTCCAGGGGAAGGATATACACCGTAATGCCAACAGCTGCTCTTTATAAACATAACTTTTTAATATTGCTGGGTTTGTTTCAAATTGCACACGATGGCCTTCAGCAGGCTAACCTGAGCCACCAGGCTTACACCAAGGCAATGCCAAACAGGGGGGCCACTACCCTGTTCCATAGTGTACAGAGATGTTACAAGGCTTGAAAGTTTTGTGGCAGATTCTAGATTTATCACCACTGCCAGCTGCATTATCCTAGTTTCTATTTCTGCACTGTTTTGGGAAGTGCCTTTGAAGGTAGTATAATGTCATACTAGTTTTACAACCGAAGTCCCACTAAATATGTCCTATTGATTGCGATGTAGTGCGTGCAGACAGGATGATTTTGGGGTGCCAGAGAACTTCTGTTTGAGACTAGGTGCCCCCCACCCAGCATGAACCCTGAGGCATAAGATGTAGCAAAAGGGCTATCACAGCCAGTCCTGGGGCTTTTTGCTGGGAAATGTGCTCCTGCCAGAAGGATCTTTCTAATGGCTGTGGAGGTCTGGGAAATTCTTAGTCCTCTAAGGGTTGGGGGAGTTTTGTGATCTCAGCCTGTTTTTCAGATCTTGTTCCCAGCAATGATCTCTCTCGTCGTTTCCCCTATAAGTGGGAAACCTGAGCCCCGGGGAGCTCAATTTGATTTTTTTAAAGTGCTTGGCACTTGCAGCTCCTCTGCTTGCATGCATTTGCCAGGTTTGATAACGTGGATGTGAGTGTCATGTCCAAGGTCACACAATGAATAAATGCCAGAGCTAGGATTATTATTACTTATTATGGGGGGGCTGGTGATTACACCTATGCTTAAGGCAATCTAGAGCTTCTATTACAAAAGTCTGCTTTAGCCTCTTATGCATGCCAAAATAAAACAGCTTATGCTGAAATTCCTTATCCATCCAAGCACCCTTGTACTCGGGGGAGGGAAAAGTAGACTGGGCTCTTGCTTGCTTAGTTTTGCTAGTGGCAATTGCTGACTCTGGCTGCTGGATTCACAGCACTGTACTTCACTCAGACAGTTATCTCGCAAAAAAATACCTTTCTTCTAAAAGGAGTCCTGAAAGTTTCTTTTGCAAGTGCACTTATACTCACTGGCAGAGTTAGGCACACTGTGGTAAGGACATTAATTCAAACAGGCAGGTGAGTGTATAAATGGGGCACCAAAATTTGGTGTTACTGGGATTGCTTCTCCCATCTGCTTTGAACTCAGGCCATCGCTTGGATGCCTTTGTCATTGAACCCACAAGTAGTTGTATTTCAGCTTGTTGTTAAGCGAAGCCTGCTTAGCTTTATCAGGACTTAGTTTGGTGGATTATGAGGGTAGATTTAGTTTTGTACTGAAGACGTCGCAGCATGGTCCAAAAACAGCAGCCACAGCAGAGTGGAGAAGTATTTCAGCCAAAATGGGAAAGGGCAGAGGTGGGGCCACGAAACAGCTGCTAAGAGCAGTGGCCTTTTGTGAGCTGTAACATTTGCTGGACAGATAAACGGAGGAGTGAAGAAGAGATGATTCCCACTTTTCCAACCTTGTTTGCACTCTGAAAATATACCCAGAGCTCCCTCTGGCTAAAGGGGCACCATCCAGTCCTCTCTTTACTCGGGGCATTTGTCAGTGCTGTGTCACTAGATTTGCAAAGTGAACCCTCAGATATAGGGTCTCCCTCAGTGTCAGCGGGGCAGGGGATGGAGAAGGGGAGAAAGGGGAAAGCTCCGTAGGTTTTCCGTGCAAGGTTTGGGTTTAGATGTGTTGGAGACTTGGGTGTCTGACTTTTCAAACTATGACTCATCTGCAACATTTTCCCGAATGTGGTATTTTTTGTGCTGGAGGGAAAGCTCCTGCCTCTGCTCTGGGCCTCTGCCAGTCCCTGGGCCTGAGGGGTTCAAGCTGCAGAGACTGGGCATGGGGGAAACCAAACACCCTGAGTGTATGGGTTCAGGAACAGCTGGAGAAATTCACGGAAAGGAAAGAAAAAAAATCCATCAAGGTCATTAAATATAGCTTGCTTCCGTCTCAGAGATTCCCCAAACCAAAACCTGTGGGAATTCAGGAAATTGTTCTGGGGAATATATATTCCCAAGCATGAACTACTAGCCAACTCTGGGGGCAAGAAAATGGGCTAGGCTAACCTTCATCTGGCCCAAGACAGGCATTTTCATGGCAGACTACACACAGCAAGGGCATCTCAGCTGAGTGAGGCACATTTCACATAACTTCGGTCACCAGAAGTTAGCTGTCTGGTGTGAGTCATCTCCTCTCCCCCTGTAGTCAGCAGTGGGAGATAGGCACCTCCACTCACTAAAGAAAGCATGCAGATAACTGGCTTACTCTAGATGCCAGCTTTTGATGGCAAAAAGTAGGTGAGGTGAACTGCTGATGACAGCGCCCATGGAAAACATAGAGGTCACAGCGCTCCGAGCGTTTCAGCCTGCCCTCAAGCCTGCGTGTAGCTTTGCAGTGATGACATCTTCTTGGAGCCTCGGCTCAAAACACAAGGCGGGAGGGGAAGATGGGCAGAGACGAGGCCCTTGGAAATCACACACGCTTTGCTGTTTCATATGAAGGCACCTCCACCTCATTTGTGCTCCAGAGCCTGGGCACAGTGGTGGCAGTGAGGACAGCTGCTGGGAGCCGGGGTTGGGGTCCTCCAGGTGCATGTCCATCCCCAGGGGCCTGAAGGTCACTGGCGTCCCTGAGGCCACCGCAGCCAGAGCCCAAACGCTGCCTGCCACAGGCATTTTCACGGGCGTGGAAAGGCTCAATGGTCCTGACACCCCGTGTGCCTCCTGGCAAAAGACTGTGGGTTTGCATGGAGGTCAGTGTTGGTGCACACTCTTCCTGCAGGTGTAGGGTGGCTGCGTTTTGGGATTTTATGTGCAAACGTCTTATTTGGAAGGTACCGGTGTGACCTGTGGCAGTGAAGGGTGAGAAGAAGCAGGCAGGCTGATGGCTTGCTAGCACAGCCGAATCCCCAGTTCATAGCAGCAAACGCTAATCGCATCTTCCTCACCGTGAGGGCCTGAGTGTAAAGTGTTTGCGAAATATTGACTACCAGCAAAATCTCCACAGGCTCCCTTTTCCTCTCTGGCTCTGCTGCTAAGTCAGTGGCAGTCAATATCGTATGTGCGGAACCTACTTCTAAATCCTCCAAATTAGATTAAAGGCTCAACAACATCATAAAGCGGTTTTAATCCCTGTACTTCCTACCATGAACACAAATGGCAGGACAGCAAGGTCAGATTCCCATGAATATCTGTCAGTAGAGGTCTTCCTTTAGATAAGGCAGTACCGGTGCAAGCTGGTGAGATTTTGTTTGTTAAAGATATCCTGAAGATTTACATCCTCCTTGGATACCCACACTCTGGCATCTGTGACTTGCAGAAGATGGCAGGGCAAACCCTGATAGCGAGGAATCAGTGGTAAAACTTCTGACCTCAGTGTAACAAATGGGTAACAGGACCTTGGTATGGTTTCCACAGTGGGCAGTGCTTTAAAGCTTGCAGCATTTCCTTTGCATTTGAAAAGCACAGTTAGACTTGGTGATCTTAAAGGTCTTTTCCAACCTAAATGATTCAGTGATTCTAAAGCACCTCTTCTAGCACATACACCTCCCATCGCTTTGGAGTAGAGAATTAGCTGAAATTCTTTTCTTGCTTCCTCCCTATGCCTTAGTCATGGGAGCAGCAGGACTGGGTCTGGTGCCGCAGACCCATGGAGATGGCAAACCATCCACCACTGCTTCAGGCCACAGAGCTTCAGCCCCTGACCCTCTTTTTAAAAGGCTAAATTCCCATGCCACTATAAAGCTGAGAAGCCTGGAGATGTTTCTGCTCCCAGAAAACATCGTTTTCCCTCCTCCATTCCTCTCCTCCATTATTCTGTATCTCAGAAGTGCTGGCACCCCAAGCGTGGGGGCATTTCCTTGCCCATCTCAGGGGAGCAGCTGAGCTCTTACCTGCTGCGGGCAGGACAGGATCAGGCCCAGCAGCCTGATTTGTCAGTGATGCTTTAGCCTTCTGATGGCATCATTTTTCAAGGAATCATCCTTTCCCCAGTGAGCTTCATCAAAGAGTAAAGCAATACCCAAACTGAAAGTGGGACAGATTAATTAAAGGGACAGTGTGGGGCAACCAGCCATAAAGGACATTTGCTTTTTTCAGAGAAAAAAGCAGTAATGTTTGTGTTAACCGATCTGTAATCTACCTTCTCAAGCAGTTAGATGAAGTGTGTTGGGAGACCACGCATACCACAAGCTCGTTCCCAGTTCTCGATGTTTACACCAGATCTGAATGTGCTCTGTAATCAGGCTGACACCTGGGGATTAAACATGTCATTAGTGCTCAGTACAGCCTGGACTGGGGCTGGGGACAAGCATCTTTTATCCAGGTTGTTTCTACAACGTCACCTGGACCTTTGAATCATGCAAACAAAAAAATTGGCTAACATGAAAAGGTTGAGGCTTTCCAGAACTGTCCAAACATATGTCCTAAGTACAACATTTTTGCTGCTTATACAGCTTTTCATAACTGTTTATTGTTCTGGGAAATGAGAAAGGGCTGTTTACACGGTAGCTAAAGGAACATGTGGCAAAAGGCCGCTAACTCTAGGATGAACAATATTTTCATCAGGAATCTGTGGGATGTTTCTCTTATCTCCCTAACCTAAGTTTCTAGGCCATGCTCCTTGTCCATGGCACTTGGAAGGTGGGCATTTCTGCATGGACAAAAGGAGATGTGTGAAAGTCATTTGTTCTAAGAGACTTGACTCAGGCTGTCAAATCACGTTGCTTGGCAGGCACCAAGGACGTGCTGTTATGAGCTTTTTTATGTTAGGATGAACCCTTCAGATGCCAACTTCTCATTGGATTGGAGTTAAAACCATAAAACCTGACTGGGCTCCCTGTCAAACCATAAATCAGTTTGTCATGTCACAAAGCCTGGCACATGGTTTGTGTTAGTATCCAGTCTCCATGGCTTGACCCATGCTTGCTATCCAAACAAACTACTCAGAGACAAGCTGGGAGATGACACTATCTCCTAAAGACTATTGCTCGGCCAGCACTCCGCAGAGAAGAGAGAAAAGAGGGAGATGAAGGCAATGGGGGGTTCTTCAGGACTATGGAAGTAATAAATCCGGCAAAGAAATTGAATAGGCAACCTCAGTTCAACAGCACAGTACTTCTTCAGAGAAGTACGCTGCTGTGTAAAGGACAGTAATTTGCCTGCACGTGCAGGCTGCCCAATGCTATTTCTTCACCTCCCTGTCTTAAAGAGAGGTTTTTCTTTTCTTCTCCTTAAAACAAAACCCAAACGCAAACACCTTAAAATAGTTCAGCTTCATATCAAGGGCTGTCTTTCTGCTGCAACTTCCTCTGCAGAAGTGCATTGAAATGCAGAGCCGGACCCAGCATTGGCAAGGAGGTAGGCAGGTTGTAACCCCACTTCTGCACTGAACCTTGCTCAGACCGGTTTTCCTCCGGAGCCAGCAAGATGCTGCCGATGGGACCTGCTGGAAGAGCTTTTTTCCACCTCTAATCTCTTGCCCCTTCCATTTATGAGTGTCCTCTTCACCCGGTGTCAAGCCTGCGGGGCAGCGGGAAGGGAGCCCCAAGCAGAGAGTGTGCTCCTGACCTACAGCCCCGCTACCCGCGTGGATTTATTTCATGACCTCAGGCTGGTCTCTGAAGTCTCCATCTCTTTTGCTGTGAAATGGTAACACTGGCACTACCTCCCCCGCCACGAGGCGGTGCAGGGGTAAAACAGGGCAGGACACGAAGCACAGGCTCCCCTGCAACAAGGCTGCCCACCTGGGACGGACAGACAGGCAGACAGATGAAGGGGAGTTGGAGTTTGATACATCCACAGAGCAGTTGGCATTTCTTAGGGGTGTTTCTGTCAAACCCGGAGCCCTGACAGGGAATCTGATTGAGAAATTAGAATTGCTTTTAGCTCAGCCAAAATGTCACACCCTGAAATAACGCCGACTCCTTGGGGTCCCTCGCAGGACATCCTTACAGCAGATGAGTGTATTTTAACATCAGGCACCCCCAAACGGAGCAGAGCGAAGGGCCGGGGCTGCTCGAGAGCGTGGCACCCCTTTCCATCGTGCCGCTCTAGCTATGATGCCTTAAAAGGCTGGTAGCACAGAGGGGCTGTGGACCTTATCTCCTGCCGATGGCTGGTACTTTGGAGATATTATATTTATAGCTCGTCTGAAGCACGAATGCCTAGCTGGCTAATTACTAAACACATAGTTTGGGCAATCCAATAAAGCAGCGAGTCTGTCCCCGTCCTCTCTCGTTCGCAGGCTCACAAGCAGAGGCAGCACCGAGCTGCAGCAAGGTAAGACAGTGACTTATTTCGGTTTTCACTGTCCTGTAGGCCTTTTTCTGCTTTTCGTCTGCCCTTTGCAAAGGGGGCTGGCAATTCCTCAGGGCTCTGTGCAGACATCCTGAGGGGAGTGCTTGTTTCTCAGGGGAAGAGTGGATTTTAACATGTTTGTCCCCTTCGCGCTGCCAGGGCACATACAGAGCGTCTCTCTTTGTATTTCCAGTCTGCTGTTGGGAACCAGGTGCTAACTAACAGCTGCTCTTTAGTTTCTGCACTAATAATACGCTGTCATGTTTTCATGTTCTCAAGGAACACAACCATGTCTAACTATAGACACTTTCCTGGTTTGAATAGCAAACTGAATGACTTCAGGCAGAAAGCTTTTGATTAGGTTTCTTTTTTTTTCCCCTCTATCAGCATTTTCTTCTTTATGATGAATATTTGGAAACTGAATAGATAGTGAAAAAAAAGAGAGGACAGAAGGAACATTTTATTTTTTTTTCCCCTCTTTCAGACCATTTCCTAATGGCCACAAAAGAAAGAAAGGCAAATTACAGGCAATGCTTGCTGATTTAATGTTTAAACAATTACTTGTTATGGATTACAGCAGCTGTGGGGAAAGGGAAAAGAAAGCGAAGCACTGAAACATAACTGGGTGTCAAAGCAGGAATTTGTCAGAACCAGCCTGTAAAATAGCATTAGCAATAACTGCCAAATGCCAATTATCAGGCTATTGTTACATTAAATTACTTTTAACCTCATCTCATGAGAGCATTAATTTTCAAATGAAGCCAATAAAAGAAGACCTCTTTGGAAAAATAAGATTGTTTGTGCATATGTGTACATTTGTTTGGATGCATTTACACATGCATTTTTAATATAAACATTCTCATAATGAAATACTTTTTAATCCAAGGATCACAAAGTATGACACAAAGGTAAGGAATATGAATTTGCTTTTAGCCCAAGAACTGAAGCTATCATATTTTTCACCAGATTTTGTTTACTATTCAATTATTTAGGAAATTAAACAAAAGAGGGCTTTTTTTCAAAATGCCGAGCAACCATTTCTCTGTGGGCTTTGGCAGGATCCCGGGTCCCTGGCACCCCTGGGGAGCAGGACTCCTTAAACCTGACCCAAACCCAAGGCTTGTAGGAACGGTCAGCCCACTTCAAAGTGTTTGGGATTGGGCTCAGTCCCTAAGTGAGGATTTCAAAGGCAAAAGGGTAGGTCCTCAGTTGGTCCAAAGCTGTTGGAGATCCACCGACTTTAGCTGAGAGGTGGATGTTTGCATCAGGTGCTGGTTGGGCTGGTGGACGTGAAGAAGTTGGGTCTTGTTCCAGGGCTGTCTCTCCAGCTCAATCATGGCAACACGTGCAATACGCCCACGGGAGATGCCACCCTGGGGCTATGCCTGGGCCATTACACACTCCTGGCCTCTGAAACCAGGCGGCCATATGCAAAGTATGTCCTAGGGACAGGGTTTGCTCCCAAGCCATGCCCAGGTGGGAGAGCCCTAGCCAGCATCTATACAACTGACAAGCGTGGTTGACTGAGTCTCAGCGCCTGGGAGCATCCTGTGGTCCTGTTCCATTTATGAGCACAGACGCATCCTCTGAGGCTGCCCCCACATGTTCAACCTCACCTGGGATGGGGACCCACTCCTGTGGTGGATGTCCTCAGTTAACATGTCTCATCCAGCTCAGCTCTCCAGGCTTAAGCTGGTGGGGGCCCATGACTGTCAGTGTAGACAGCGTCGAGACAGCATGCTTAGGAACAAGCTTGCTCCACTTTTTACGTGAAGAACAGCACATAACTTAAGTGGAAGAAAAAAGGAATATAAAATACCAAATCATCTGCACACATGCATATCTTATCTCGAGGCTTACTATCCCCGCACGGATGCCTTGGAAGGCTTAACCACAGCCTCTGCACATCCCTCTGTTCTCCAGCAGTAATGGTCTCATCGCTAGACCATGGTCTGCTCTGTTCAGATCTGCACAGAGCTCCAATATTCTGCTCCCCAACACTGGTGAGATGAGCTTTGTAAGTTGGATGGAGCCCAAAGGTAGCGCGTCCCACCAGAGAACACAACATTGACTCTTAACAGGCCATCACTGGGAGCTGGCAGCTGCCTTAGCCGGACCCGCTGCTCTACTTGGTCTGTTTTTTCCAAGATCTCGCTATTAATCTAAACGGATGTGCCTCCACAGTAAATTGTGCAATACAGAAATCATGTACAAAACTATTATTTTTTTATAGAGTAGTCTCATTTTTCCCATACTAGAAATTTTCTCGTGTCCTCAAATTCTTTGTCTATCATCCAAGCCTCAAGATAAAACAATACAAATAACAAAATCGTTCTGGTTGGGAAATTAGAGTTAAAGTGCTGCCACTGCTGTATTGACAGTATTTCCTCTTAAAAACAAGAAGCAGTAGCAGCATTCCAACCATGTGCAGCAAAACATTAGGTGTTTGGGGTTTTTTTTAAAAAAAAGATATTGACCAAAGATCTTTAGCTTGAAAAATGCAGGAACATACATACTAATGTTGTGATTTTTCACTGGATTTGAATTTAAAAGTGAAATAAAACAAAAAGACCCAAATCCTGTTCCCAAAGTGAGCCCATTCTAAAGGCAGTCTTTCCAACAATAATACTTTGTTCTTACCTAGCATTTGAAAATATGATTAATGGATGAATAACTTTACTTTTTCCCTTCCAAGCAGCAAGCCATCAGAACAAGGCAGACCTTTGATTGCAGCTGGCAAGAGGCTGGGAGGGGGCAGACTCATTCAAACACTTCTTTAATACAGAAAAAGTAAAAGGCCATTTTACAAGGAAGAAAACCAGAGAAGGAAGGGAATGAGAAGACTGACTTGGGGGTGAAATCCTGGCCCCTCTGAAATCAATGGGAGTTTTCTCAGAAACATCCACTGATTTTAGCACAGCTCAGATCTCTTCCTTTTCCTTCTAATTTTAATAGTGCTAAACTTGTGTAGATTTGCACCACCAAAGCGCATTTTCACATTTTTCCTTACCAGTTTCCCTTTTTGCAGCTGTGTATTGTCTATCCAGAGCACAGGCACTCCGACACAGTTGTTTTTCAGCAAAATGAATTATTACTGGCTGCAATATTTTATCTTTGGCTTTATATCAAAGTGAGTATAGTTTCATGCTGATAAATCTCAGGCTGTTTCAACAATGTTCATCATCTAACACTGATTAGCTTTGAGCAGCATAGGTCATATTACACTGAGTCCTAGTTTTTCTGAAAGCAGTTAGAGCAATTCTGCCTGGTTTTGCTCAGCTCGCTCTGACACAAACATGGAAGGAGCACTACTGTACACATTTTAAAGGGATCCATCAACTTCATAAAACCCCAAATGTTTCTGCTGCAGGTTGATTTACTGGCTACTGTTACACATGCCACCAAGAAGTAATGAAACTGAAAGAGCTAGAAGAAAAAATATTTTCCCCCAATTTCACTTTGTATTTTCAGTAACATTTTATGTGAAGCCAGTTGTACAGGTTCTCTTTTATAACATTTTTTTCCTGCTGTCTTTGTGAAACTTCCATATCACAATGAATAAGAGCAAAACTCTCCTTAAAAAAAAGGTAAATAAGTACACTTTCAAACCACATTGTCTTGGCAGTAAAATGGTCACAGACGCGAGGACAGAAATTGTTTCACACACTTCATATACAAAGCCAGTGGGCTTTCAGATCAGCTTATTCTCTGTCAAGCTTAACAGATTCCCATCAAAGTCTCACTAGAAATTTGCATGCTTTCTGTTGGAGGGAAGTAGGTAACATTGACTAGCGCTCCTTTTTGGTAGTCTGCAGCTAGGGTAGCAGAGCCCCGCATGCCCAGAGATTACCATATGAAAACAGGAATACCTGCAGTCCACAGATGCCACCACACAGAAGCCCATTATTCTGTTATTTATCCCATTTTTTAAATGCTGAGAATCCTGATTTCCTATGCATGAAGTCCATTGACTGCAACACGCCCCACTGCCTCCGGTGTTGGGTGCAGAAGGCAGCAGGACACTCGAGGGGTTAGGACACCGCTTACAATGCATGAAAGACGTGCTAACACCACATAGCATGGCACTTCTGATACAGAACAGTAAAACAGAGGAGGCTATTAGAATAAACTCTATTTGTTGTAGTTTTCAACTTCTGGATGTAAGCCCCAGCTCAGGAATTCACACGAGCACAGGTTAAACACATTGTGTGTTGCGTACTCGTATGGCCTGCATTTCATATCGTTGAGTATTTCTTCTCTCAACATCCTTTTAGGGGAGAAAAGTAGCACTTTTTCCTAATTCAGAAAGGAGAAGTAAGGGCCAGATCTGAGGGCAGACTCAAATGCTGAAGTGCGGCGAGGATTGGCAGGCTATAAGACCGAGCTCAGGGCTGCAGTGACCCAGGGCTCCAAGAAACAAGTCTTGGAGAAAGACTCTTCCCTCTTCCTTTCATCTGCCTTAAAAATCCTCCAGTGAACGTGTGGAACGTTGTGTCCAGCTCTGCTCAATTAAGCAGGGGAGAATACAGCGGCTGAATTCGGGCGTGTGAATCCTGCCTGGACATAGCTGCCCCACTTTAGCTGTCCAAGATCAGGTGTCTGCCTGAACTAGACAGCTGGATTCCCTTTAGATTCAATGTGGAAAGAAAAGCACATCTATAGGGAAGTTAATTTCACCCTCAATAGGTGTCTAACAAATCACCCCTGGCAAGTGCATCTCTATCCCCACCCACTATAGTGGGATCATGGATGGCTTGTTTGGATCAGCTAACTTTTGGTCAGTTAAAATGAGGTGAGATGGATGCCACTATAGGTTCTTTGCCCAGATTACACAAAACATTTTGTTGGTCAAGGAACTGACTGTTACCACAAGTCCCTGAGTATTACCTGCAAACTCTCTTCTCCTTTCTACTTTTATGAACCAGGGTGCTTTAGTAATGTTGACTCTCTGTCTTAAGAACCAGGTTGTGCTTACTTCTTATCTTTCTCCTTGGTCATTTTTACTTCTTATATTGGTTTTCCTGTATATTGGTGCGTTCTGGGGCATGCTCTGGAAATTCATGAGGTGAGCCAAGGCTATCCTGGTGCTGTAGGAACTTTTGAAAGTCTGCTTCCAGGTGCAAAGTGGGACTTAAAGCACAGAAGGAGCATGTCAGATGAATGGGAAGTGCTTCTGGTGGAAACAAGAACCCATGTAAGAAGTGGAAATATTTTGTTAGGAATTTTTCCTCACTTGTTGGGGCTGTAACAGAGAGCAACAGTCTGCAAAAGGGTGTGAAACAGTTTATTCAGGGATGAAGGGTTATGAAAGAGCATAGAAACTTAGAATCATAGAATCATAGAATCGTCTAGGTTGGAAGGGACCTTTAAGATCATTGAGTCCAACCATCAACGTAATACTGCCAAAACCACTCCTAAACCATGTTCCCCCTTAGGAGGAGGGACTGAACAGTGATGGTTTTCTAGACCATCCATTCTCATCTGCAGGGAGAAAATGACATAAACCTATTTGAAAATTGGTAATGGCAATAGTCTTTTCGGCCAACATTACCTGAAAAATTTTCAATCCAGTGCACCTTTTTGTGCAACATTGAAGATGTCTGAAAAAATTGAGATTGTAATGGAAACGTTAACAGTCCTTTGTAGAAATCTTGAATGGAAAGAAGAGGTTTTTCATGAGATTGATATTTTCCTGATCTAATACTTCCAAAAAACTTCAGTGTGACTGTGGTAACAATGACAATCAGCCAGCTAGGACACTGGTGTCTCTGATTTTAGACTGACCATTTAAAATAAGAAAAAGAACAGAACCTTTCCTAACAGTGGAATGTGCTTATGTAAGATTGCTAGTTAGGCAATCAATGCAAAAGTATTCAATCATTATAAATAACCTATTATAAAAGACAATTGGAACTTCTTACCAGGACTGATACCAAGGTCATTCATTTGTAAAGTGCTTCATCCTCCACCTCATCAAATCCAGTAAGAGTTTTACTTTGAGGTCTCCAAGATTGGCTGTAGAAACATTTCTGAACTTTATGGTAATGAATTCACATTTCTTTGTTGACCACAACCTTAAATAAAGCCATAGTGTTATTTGTAGTGTCATCTTACTTAAGTTTCACAGTTCAATAACTTGCAGATTCATAACCTAAGGAGGATATAGATTTATTAGTGCAATTAGTGTCTTAGGATACAATTATTTGCTGCTGTGGAATACTGGTGACTAAGCAGAGGGTATAATTATATGGACTTGATTACTCGAACAGAGTATATGATGTGTGCAGTAAAAAGACATGTTGTTCTGCTTAAGAAGATTTTTAGGCAGACAGAAGTGAGGAAGACAGTGGCTGCAGATGTTGGCACCTTAGCACACACATGAAAAACAACCAGCAAAACTGTTTGTTTCAAGGATCTTACATCCATGCTCCACCAGATCTGAAGACCCAGGGATCACAGAACTACAAGCAGCAAAGGTTTCAAGAAAGAGGGACTAGAGTGGGCCGAAAAGGCTTTTTTCTTGACCCTGAGAAACAAATGGTGCATGAGATAGAGGAACAAACTACATCAACCAAACCATAGAAATCTCAGGAACAGGTTTTCTGAGGACATCCTTGTGGAAAATTGGTAGATCTGATTTACTGACTTGGTTCTCTGTTAGCTAGTTTTGTCTGAGTTAGAAACATTTTGATTTATAACAAAATATTGTTCCTGAGGTCAAGTAGCGTGGCACAGCTGGTGCCCATACAGTTGTACTCTTACCAGGCAAAAGGAGATGGACACATCCACCCTCCTGTTAGGAGCAGTCCTTTGAGCAGGCCAGCCCTTGGGCCAAGCCAGAGACCCCTTGGGAGAGCAATGGGGACTTTGGGCTCAGCCAGACCAGGGGCCGCACTCACAGTTGAACAGCGTGGACCATTCTCTTCTGTGTTTGGGCCAACACAAGCTACTGGTATAGGTGCAGACAGGGAATGGCAGGGGTTGGAAGGGACCTTCAGAGATCATCTAGTTCAACCCTTTTGCCAAAGCAGGCTCACCTAAAGCAGGTTGGACAGGAATGCATTCAGACGGGTTGTGAGTATCTCCAGAGAAGGAGATTCCACAACCTCTCTGAGCAGCCTGTTCCAGTGCTTTGTGACGCTCAAAGTAAAGAATTTTTTCTTTATGTTAAGATGGAATTTTCTGTGTTCCAGCTTGTGCCCGTTGCCCCTTGTCCTGTCGTTGGGCACCACTGAAAAGAAACTGGCCCTATCCTCTTGACACTCGGCCTTTAGATATTTGTAAGCGTAGGTAAGATCCCCTCTCAGTCTTCTCTTCTCCAGGCTAAACAGACCCAGGTGGGCAGTGCTCAGTTGTGTAGGGCATTTGTATTGTAGCAACCCAGCAGGGACTCGCTAGACTTTATGGTTAGCCATTAGGGATAAACGAAACGACTAGCACTGCTTCATGATGCGATTTCTAACTCCTCTCTAATGATTCAAAAAAATTACTTATCTTCCAGCATGAGACACATTATCTTCAAGACAAGCCATTGTTACAAGTCTTTATTTTGTTTTACTTACAACATTTGAATTTAATTCATATTAAGACAGCAACTCTACTAGACAGCCATGTGAATATAAATTTGGCAAGGACAAACACAATCCATATGTCTGTCAGGCTGACAATGGATGGTATATTTTTTCAGCTCTATGTGAAGTGTTAGACATGAAATTCACATCAGCAACTAAATGATTACTTTAATCCCATTATTTAAAGGACCTGAGCACTTAT